>JAOQGH010000032.1:53850483-53920441 GCA_025769975.1 Gallinago jamesoni
GAGGTGTTCAAGGCCAGGCTGGATGGGGCTTTGAGCAACCTGGTCTGGTGGGAGGTGTCCCTGCCCACGGCAGGGGGCTTGGAACGCAATAATCTTTAAGGTCCCTTCAACCCAAACCATTCTATGATTCTATGAATATTATGCATCTGGGGAAATAAATCTATCTACGGAAAATGGCCCTCCACCCCCTTCCCCGTTGATTGCCTCCTTCCTGTACCTACAAAAATAACACTCATGCAAGGTCGCGCGAATAAGAGACTCCTAGTCACTTCTTTTATCTTTTCTGGACTTTTCTTATTCCCCCACCCACCCTCCAGCCCCCTCTTGAAATGCATTTTCTTCAGAAGAATTTAAAGCGGGATGGATGGCTGGAGTGACAGAGGTGCCGCTCCCTAAAAGCAGTGGGAAAAAGGCTTTCTGGGGATTTATTTCAAGTCATAGGGTTAATTTATTGAAATAGGTCTGTGTTTGCCAAGAGCTGATCGTGGGTTTTTTTTTTTCAAGGCAAAAAATGCATTAAAACCAGCATTAACATGCTGCGTCTTTGCCCATTATTTCAACAGCCAAACTCTCTTGAAATTTCCTGGGAGTAAAAAACAGGCCGTAACAACTCAGGAAAAAGTAAATAAAAATAAAGAGCCTGGTGGGGAAACTCATTTCTAGGTTGATTTGGATCCATTCGGCTCCGCTCCTGTCCGGGGGGCTTCACGCAATCTGGGAGCTCTGGAAGAGGTGGGGTGTTCCTAAAGACGGCGGATTATCCCTGTTTGTACACAGCATTTAGTACTGTTTGCCTGAAGATGTAACCTGCTTCATCACGGATCTGCACTCCCCCGACTGGGCTTGGGTGGCAGCCAGGAGCCTCCCTGCAGCTGAGGGTCACTTTAAGACTTCCTGAACTTTTCCTTACATTTTCTGTTCCAAACTTTTGCTTCTTTCCTTCTGAAGCTTTGCGTGCAAAGAATAGTTGCTTGTTCATCGGCTTGCCTTGAGAACTGCTGTTCTCCCGCGGCACGTGATTATATTGATTTAGGGTTTGATGTTTAAATTTCCATCCACGTTGGTGGAGCTGTTTGCACAAGCGTTGCAGGACCAGCTTCTCACTGTACATGTACACCAGCCAGGTTTTTTCCATCCTTCTGCTAGAAACTGCCGTGTGGGGACCGTGAGGTTGGCATGAGCTGGACCGAGGCACCTGAGGGTGGTCTCTTTAAATAAGCAGTGGATGAGAAAGGCTTAAATCGCCTCTCTGGCCTTTGACAGGAGGCTGAAAGAGGACCAAGGAGAGGTTTGCAGGATACCATGACCACTGGTTGTGACTTGATTCCCTGTTCATTCACTCCTTGAGTGCCAGTCTGTGGGACTCTCAGGTCACACTTGCTTCCTGCATCAAAAACCCCCTTAGTGCATGAAGGCTGTTCAAATAATTTCATTCTGTATATCTTCTTAAGTCCTTTTCCTTCAGCCTTGGCCTGCAGTGATATTACAACAGGAGCAGCAGCAATCAGTTGTGGAACTCTTGTTTTCTAATCATGATTTCTATTGAGGGATTATAGAACAAAGATGCTATGTTTATTTAAGTACCACCAGCAATTTCACATGGATTACAGGAAGTAGGTGTGCGTGTGTTTGGAGTTATTTTGTTTACAACTGTTTGTCTGCCTCCAACCTTGAATAGTCATACTTTTGTACGGCTAAATTAATTAAGAAAATAAATATGTAATAGAAAATCTAAGGAATGAAAAGCAATCAACTGTGTTTTAAAAGCAGTATCTCTAAGCAGAATCTTGTCAAAGCTTTTCAAGAAACAAATGCAACTCCTTAAGGAAAAATAGGGTGGTATAACTATGAATATCTTTTCTTTTATGGTTTTTTGCATGTTTAGTATTTAAGATGTTTCTGGTATTTAATTTTAATAAATCATTTAAGTGTAATTGCTTTAGCCCAAACAGACATGTGCAATTACTTTACTTTTAATTTTTTAAGGTAAAAATAGAATATTTCCCAAATGCATTTACTAAAAAAAATAATACTAGAACTGTCTTTTTACTTGTATTTTAATACCTTTCTGTATGTTTTATTATAAACCTGAGAGTCTAGCAGAGAAATACTTTTGTTTGAGATTAGCTTTGCTGTTTAACCATGCATGACAGTAGGTGTTTGTTTTCTTGCAAACAGGCCAAAACTGAAAAGCTTAGATGTTTTTTGACTGCTGCAGACCCACAGAATTCAGTCGTGAGGGAGCACTCTTTCTTCCACGTGATTGTTAGATCAGATACCATGATATCCATTTCATGTTTAATGTCCAGTCTTGATATAAAAGAATCAAAAGATCAAAAAAATCACCATTTCTTTAGGTAGTTTGTTCCAACCATGAGCCGTCTTAGGTGTCAAAATAATAACAGAAGGTGTCTGTGCACCTTTTAATTTGGAGTTATCTAACTGTAGCTCCAAGCCATTCCTTTATATTATTATCTTCCCAGGTAGATTAAAGATATGTTTCGCCCAAAAACATACTTTCTTATTCTAATTAAGTCACTTCTTAGTATTCTTTTTTTTTTTCGGATAAGCTAAACAAAGTGATCCCTTGTAGTGTCTCGCTGAAAGACATTTTCTCTAGGCTTAAGGAAGTGTAGTTTCACAAATTTTCATCAGTGAGTGTAACACCAATGCTTAATATTCACAATGGAAACATTTTCACAGTGCTTTGATAATGAATCCCAATTGCCAATAATGTTTCAAGATCTATCGGTTACTCGGTTCTTCGGCTATTTCAAGTACATTTCATTGACACGTAATACTTACTTTTTAAATTAAAATATTCTGGGCCTACTAGATCTGATGCCTGATGGAAGTGTAGGCCTGCATACTTCTTTTTGTCAAGCAAATGTGTAATTTCCTCAAAGCAGATTTGTTTGACGCGATGGTGGTAGTGTCTCTTCAGCTGTGGGAAAAGTGGTAAGAGAGAGTGACACTAACTGTACACGTGCTAGATTTTTATTCAGTTAATTGAGTAATGACCAATTTAGAAAAGGGAAATGAGAATTCTAAAAGCCAAAAGAATGAGAAAGGAAATTAAAATCATCAATGCGGTGTTGCTAATGTTCATTTTCACTTCCCTCGTTAGTCTGAAAAGGAGGATGTGAAAAAGGGGATGTTTGATTTTCCCAAAATCCCAGCATATCCTGGATGAGCGGCGTGTGTCATATGCTCCGAGGAGAGGAGTGTTCTGCCCGTACAGTGAGTGAAAGGGGAGCCTGCTCGAGGGAAACCGTTCTGCCTGAGGAGGTGCCAACTCATTCAGAGCCAGGGTGGGATAATCTGGGGACAGGGCTGGGGACAGGTCCGGTGCTGGAGACGGGAAGGCAGGAAGGCAGCAGAGGTGGGATGCCTGCGGGGCAGGGAGGGAGCAGGTGGTGACTCACTGGAGGCAACCCTGGCTCCCAGGAGGAGCCGTGGTGCAGCATGGACTGGAGGGCGCTGGAGGTTCAGCTGCCTCCAGCACGGCTTGGAGAGCGTTGGATTCATGCTGCCATAAGCATCAAGAAGGGAACTCCTTCCCAGAGGGGTTTGAAAGTTTTCTTTCAAATCCTGTGCCACCACTCCAACCGTTTGTCACAGTAGCTGTCTTGGAAATGCAGAGGTGGAAGATACCTACAAGAGCAAAGACATGAAAATTACTTAATTAAGGAAATACTTACAGCTTTATCTATGTGGCCTACGTTGGAGCTGCCTGTTACACAACAAAGTTTACATTTGTCAGGTTGAAGTCACGCAGTTATGACTTAAGCAATTCGGGACAATTTAGGCTCGCAGATTCCTGGATTTGTCACTACCGAATACTCAAGGGAAAGCAGGGAGGAAGCAGTGCTGTAATCCAGCCAGCTAAGAGAATCCAGGGGCTGAGTTATAAAGCACATTTAAATCGGCATCTATTATAATGTTATTTTAAATTCAGCAAATAATAGGTATGCTACTTTAGGTCTAAAAGGTAAAGAAGACAGGTCTAGTTGGAGGCTAGAATGTAAAGACACGAGGAACGCACCGTTTTGATGTGAAAAGCAAAGGAAGTGAAAGGATGGAAAGATGTACAGTCAGGAGTGTGAGGCTATGAGCTGGCCTTTGCTCAGGTGAAATACATTTGAAGTTTTCCCCTTTCCTGCACGTTGTGTTTTTCCTTTATCCCCAAAGGCAAGCACTTAGGGGATAAGTTCAGGCTGGGTATGACAGCATGGCCACCAGGAAATGTGGCTCCTGATAGAAATAACAAGTCACTACACGTCCAAGGACAGGTCCTTTCACTCTGTAAGCGGTTTGCTCCCACACCGGCAGAGTAAAGGCTGCGCTGCTTGCTGGGCCTGATATCACTGTTTGATAGAGCTGTGGCTTAAAAGAAAGGATCAAAAATGACCAGTCACCTCACCTCACGGGAGGTGATTCTGCCCCTCTACTCTGCACTTGAGACCCCACCCAGAGCACTGTGTCCAGCTTTGGAGTCCTCAACACAGGAAGGACATGGACCTGTTGGAACGGGTCCAGCGGAGGGCCATGAGGATGATCAGAGGGATGGAGCACCTCCCCTATGAGGACAGGCTGAGCAAGCTGGGGTCCATCATTTTTAAATTAAATTCACATTTTAGATTAAGCAATAAAACCCAGGCAAAACAAACAGAATGTAGCAGATGGAAAGGAACTGTGTGAGAGGGACCAGGCTGGTGTAGGAACAATACTGAAGGAGGTGCAAGGAAAAATCTATAAAGCCCAATCTCATAGAAATATTTTCAGGGAAGGTTTACTTACATAGAATAAGTGAGGGTTTGCTGTATAGGTGGGCTGATGAAAGCTAGGTGGAAATGAGGCTTGCAGGAGGGACCCTTACAGTGAAGAGGGAGAATGAATGATAATTAAGTGATAATATTAAACTCTTCCCAGAGAAATAAATAAAGGATTAATCTGAAGATTCCTCAAAGCCCTGCCTCATAGCACAGTTTAGATTTTTATTTAAAATTATCTCTGTGAAGCATGCAGTAATGCCATGCCCTTCTAATACATTTTCTTTATGCAAACATTCTCAGGTTGACACTTTAAGCCCCAGGAGTCAAGCACTGAGGAGCACCAAGGTTTATATTGCTGTAAATAAGAGGCCTGTCAAAATCCTGTAGCTCAGTATAAACAGTTAAGACTTTTCCTTTCCCTAAATGAAGTGCTGTTTGTAATAAGAAACAGAGATTATTACTTAGTGATGCAAGATTTGGGATGATGGCTTTTACCTGATCTGAAGAATGTTGGGTGTAGCAAAGTAAAGGGAAAAATAGATTAGTAGTAAATTGACAATGGATGAGATCCAAGCTCCAGAAGATGTGTGAGACTCATTATAGCTTTGCAAGTAATTAAGCTTTTTACTTTGAGAATTTGGAGTACCCCTTTCAGGTAAAGTATTGCTATGTAAAGAGAAGGGGATAGGTACAAAGTGAAAATTGGTGCAGTGTAATCTTCCTGAACAGCTGTGTGGGTGACAAGAGCTCTGGGCAAGAGGCAAGGGTGAGCACAGAGCAGTGGCTGCTGCACAGTTCTCCCACCCCTCTGCTCAGGGTGACATCCCAGAGCCCTGCGAGGACAGCAGAGCAGATGCTGGAAAGGCTTTCCCCCTCCTCACCTTCCTGCTGCCACGCTTGTTCATGGGGCGGTTGAGTTTGCTAAAGCAGCAGAAAACCGCCAGCAAAGAGAATAATTTCCTGCTGGTTTCGTGCGAGCTGCCTCAGCGAGGCTCTGCCCCAGCACAAGGGTGTGTGGCTGAGAGCAGATGAGAAAAGGTTAGGATCCCCATTTTCAGTGGTACGTAGCTGCTTGAAATGGGAGGGAAAAAAAGTTAAATGCTATTATGTCCCTTGGAAGTTGCTTGCAGCGCGCAGACCTTTTCAGTCAGGGTGGGTGACAGCGATCTATGCATCTGAGCCCGGCTGTGCAGTTTCAAATCCTGAAAAAAACCTGAAGTCGCTGAAAAGAGGCAGGGTAAACGACTGACTGGAGTCGCCTTCCCATTCAAACATTATTATGCTTCCAGACTTGTAATTTCAGACATCTCTCAATGTCAAAAAGCCTCTTGTGTTATTTAGGTTTATTATACGTTCAGCCTGAGAGCTAGAGGACTTTTTTCTACTGAGAGCCATGTACAAATATAAGGAAATAGCCAGAAGGTCTCCATAAGACAAGTTAATTCTTTGCTCAGTCTTCTGGCTGCTCTAAATTAGGAATGCCTGGCCTCAGATTATATTAAGAGAAAGATATGCATGCTCTTCAAAATGGCAGTTTCCATTTCAGTTTTTAGGGGACATCGCTGTGATTGAGAGTACTGTTCTGCATTTGTTCTGCTCCCCTTTGTTTTCCTGCACCTGCCACCTGATGGAATATATTATCCTAGATTTTTTTTTTGTGTATGGGGTGTGTGTATCATCATTGCTTTCTTTAGAAGCAAATCCCTGTCATGCCAATGCTACATGATCTGTGAGAACTTAATAGTAATAGGCAAGAACTAATCTGCATACTCTAATTGAAGTGTACTTTACTGGCTTTCCTGCTTAGGTGAAGGAAAGGCTTTCTGTTGAATTTATACCCTGCAACTCAAATACAAACCTGCATAGGTCATAAATACAGACGCGTTTCTTCTGGTACCGCAGTATATTGTTGAGGGCAGGACTTTACCCAGCCTTTAGTGTGTGACATGGGCAGGGGACAGAGAATTGAGATGTGTGTTGTGCTCAGCACACTCCTGGACGCAGCCTGGTGGCATTCCAGGGGACTAAAAGCAGGTAAAGCCCACTTTCCTTTCACACAGTCAGCAGGAGGTGACACATTCTGTGTGTTTTCAGAGCACTGGGGAGTGACAGGACACTTTGGAGCCATCCTTGCCCCAGGCAGTGTGATATGTTCATCTGCTCAGGGCCAAGACCCAGACCAGGACCCACTGTGTGGTCGTCTGTCCCCTGGCTTTACACTACGGGAAAAAATTCTTTTGATTGTGAGGCCCTTTGCTTATTTCAAGTAGAATGTAACATCACTAAATGGACTGGAAGCCTAAAACAAGCTCTTAAAGCTAAAAGGTTTAAGGTGGTTTTGGTAGCTACAGTAGGAATATGGTTACCTTTGATGAAAAGAACATGCCCAGGCACGCAGGTGCTATATTTGGCACACTGCTCAAGGTTGAATGCTTTCACCTATGGATGATATCCAATATAACTGCGTTCCTTTAAGGGCACTGTTGCTTTTAAAAGACTTTTTTTTTTCCTGTCATGGCCCCTAACCCTTGAGGCTCAACTCTGCCACTCCGATTCAAAGCGTTACCCAAGTTTGCAAGCGATTCCATGGAAATCAACTGACCTTGCAGAGAAAGGCACATTTATCAGAGAAAAAGAAAGCTTGATCCAGGCTTTCATGAAATACCACTCATGTGTAACGTGTGCTGGTCTATGTTTGTTGCATGTAACTAGCTGCCACTAACACCATTAGGATTTCCAGGCACAGACCAACCTGGTTATGAAACCTGAGTTCTAGATATAAAGTGAAGTCCAAGCAAATTAGATGACCCACACTGCAGACAGAATACAAGTTCAGTGTAAAATATTTATTGCTCCAAATTATCGTTGTAAGAGTAATAAAATGAAGCCATATTTGTAGGCTTCACAGTGATATATTTTTACGAGCTTAGAGCTGCTGTTTGTATAAATTCAATAGAGAAGCTGTTTGGACTTGTTTCAAATTTCTTTAGCTACAGGGGAAGAACATTTATTCCCTATTTCACTTGTTACTAAGAATGAAAAGCAAATCTTTTATCTGTTTACTAGAAAATACAGCTTTAATGAAACACATTAGCTTGTATAGAGATGGAATCAGGTTGCCTAGACATTGAGGGACAGGATTGACACCGGTTCTCTAAGGGACTTTTAAAAAAGTACAGATGAAAACCGGTTAGACAGATTCAGCTGAAATACTTACCCAAATCATATAGTCAGGTCAAAGTATTTAAACTGAGAATAGGTTTTGCTGGAGGTTGAAGGAAATAAATTTATTTGTGAAAACCCACCCAGACGTTTCCTGGTTTCTGGGTTTGATTTTTTCCCCAAACGCCTGGGGGCTGGCTGCAGTTCTGGTGTCCCTAGATCAACCTGGCTCCCTGGTTGCAAAAGTATCCATTAGCCAGGAATCCAGCTCTCAGAATTGTTAAATGCTGAACTGTGGTTGGCAGAAATACTATTTTAAAATATCAAAATTATCAGAAAAATGGAGTGTCTCTTATCTGTCTACCCATGAAGCAGTGTGCTTTCCACAGGGCTGTCCCGACTGGAAGGCAGGTATGCTGGACAGAGTGAAAGAACTTTTATTATATCCTTATGACTAGTGTCATGGCAGAGTTCCTTTACAGAGAGGGAGAGGAACCCAAATCCGCTGAAGTGCTTCATGCTGACACTTGATCATTCTGGTCTAACTCAGGTCTTGATCTGATTCCCATCTGATTTCAAATGTGGTGTGGGTAGTTACCGGTAGTAGTTGCCCCCGGGGAGTGCACTGGCTGTATGAGGAAGCCGTGTTCCTGGGATCCTCATTGAGACATCCTTATTCACGGATTCATGGATTTGACAGAGTTGGAAGGGACCTCTAGAGATCATCTAGTCCAACTCCCCTGCTAAAGCAGGGTTGCCCAGAGCACATCACTCAGGACTGCATCCAGGCAGGTCTTGAAAATTTCCAGAGAAGGGGACTCCATGACCTCCCTGGGCAGCCTCTTCCAGGGCTCTGTCACCCTCACCGTAAAGAAGTTCTTCCTCATATTTGAGATGTTCCAGCTTGTGCCTGTTGCCCCTCGTCCTGTCACTGGAAACCACTGAAAAGAGTCTGGTTCCATCATCCTTCAAACCACCCTTTAGGAACTTATAAACTTAGATGAGGTCTCCCCTCAGTCTTCTCTTCTTGAGGCTAAAGAGTCCAAGCTCTTTGGGCCTTTCCTCGTAAGGGAGGTGCTCTAATCCCTGGAAAAGCCATAATGTATGAGCTGGCTCAGTTCTTTCAATGACAGAAAAGAAGGTTGATACTCCTATCATCCTTACAGGGAAAATGTAACATGTTTCTGTTTCCTTTTAATGGAAATTACAAATTTAAAGTAGTGTCTTATTGATTGAATGTGAAAAAAAAAAAAAAAAAGAATGCATTTAGTATAAGAATAACCTGCAGCTTTTCTTGAAAGCTCTTTTCGTCCCCTGTAGTTGTCCTTACTTCTCTGGTGGGCATATGGTTCAATTTGATGATCAGTACAGAAAAAGGGGGAAAACGCATTTCAGTTCCTATCTATATCATAGGATAGTTCAGGCTGGGAGGAATCTCAGGACATCCAGTCCAACCTGCCCAAAGTCAGAACATGGTCAATTGCCGCGTTCTTCCAGTAATTCTTGCATGATTAGTTGTTTGCATACAATTTTCAGCTATCTAGTCAGTGCAAATCTCTTAGGCAGACTGTGCTGTGTCTATCTTAATTTATTTGGCTTTCTATCACCTCCTTTTTTTTCCCCCTTTTCCTGTCCATGGAAATTTTTTCAGGTGGAGTCAGCTCTCAGCCATGGTTTCACATATTGCTAGCCTTTATTATAGGATCCCCTTTCCTGTCTTCATTTCTGTCACATTAGTCTGCCATGTTTCTATCTTAAAACCACGTTTAGATGTTTTTCAGCAGAAAAGTATTTTATGCTTAAAATATTCATTATTAGGACTGGTAAATCTTTACTCACAGAGCTAAAATCTACTTCCATTTCCCACTCAGAAAGTCTTAGATTTTCTTAAAAAAATAGATCCAAGCTTATTTTTTGTTTTCTAATAAGAATATATGCTAGTATTTACTAGAATTTATTTCTAGGTTGGTACTTCTGTCCATGTGTACTGGTATGTACTGGAGTATATTTCATTATTAAAACGTGCCTGGCTAATATATCTATATATAACTGCACATATAAATATTTAGATTTTATGTAAATATCCACCCAGTGAATAATATGACTAGAAAGACACGTTTTTTCTGAATTAAAAAGATTAAATCTCATTTGCTTAAAAAGTTGTCATAAAAGAATTCTTCCTGTTTGTGAGCATCAGCTCACAGTCTTTGTTCTAAATCAAATTAAGAGAAAAGTAAGCAAAAATGGAGTTAATTAAAGTGTATTTTTAAGCAGTCTCACTATAAAAAGCTATTAAAAAAGCCTCCATTAATGAGGTGCAGCTTGATTAGAAAGTCACTTTAAACCCCTTGCCTGTTTTCAGATCTCTGGGAGAGCAGCAGAAAGAATTGTTGAGTTTCATTGTGTAGAACTCATTAATAAAAGAGTGCTAATGCACATTGGCTACCCCGGTAAGCTCTGTCTTATATAAGTCTGATTCAACCAGACAAATGACCTGTTTTTAAAAGGAGATGGAAACATTTGCAGTAAACCTCTGGGCTGTCAGATGTTCAGAGGGGATATAGCTACTACAGAAAAGATGTTTATTCAAATTCTTCCGACACAGAAGGTCAAACAAGCCTAGTTAAAAGTCAAGAAAAGAAAACCGGCATTTGGAGCTAAATCCTTGTCTGGGTGCATAGGCTACACACCTCACCTGTGTTCTTGGGATGTCAGTGGTCTCTGTGCAGCATTGCTCAATCGCTCCTGGAATGGAGCAGAAGTAATCTGTGATGACTACACACCTGCTGTGCAGAAAAGGTTAATCTGCTCGCTCAGATCTGTACCTTTTCTAGTTCTAGTGGAATTCAGCTCCTTCTGATAGAAATAAGCTCCTTTGTTATGAAGTACACACAGGAGAAGAACAGCACCAGAAAAGATTCTGTATTTTTCTTGGAGGGGTGGAAAGACTCCCAGTACAATTCTTTTAACACTGTCACTAATCATAGAGGAAGAAACCAATTTTTTGCAGTAGTGGTATCTGTAAACCTGAAAACATGCAAATGTCTTGCAAATATCGTTGGCCATTTATTCAAGCTATTGCTTTACAAATTTCTTTTTTTTCAACTTGGCTATTAGTCTAGGATAATGGAACAACAACCTACAGCCCAGTTCTGGTCTTTTTCACCCATGTAGCTCATTGACTGCAGTGGAATTATTTCTATCTTGCTCCAGAAAGCCAATATTTTCAAGTGCCTAGTTAAGAAACATAGTTTTCTTTCTAAGTTGTCACAGAATCACAGAATGCATGAGGCTTGAAGGGACCTCTGGAGGTTATGTGGCCTACCTCTCCTACGCAAGCAGAGACACCTACAACCAGTCGCCCTCTCTAGATGGCTTTTGAGTATCTCCAAGGATGGAGACTCCAGAACCTTTCTGGTCAGCCTGTTCCAGTGCTTGGTCACCTCACAGTAAAAAAATGGTTCCTGATGTTCAGAGGGAACCTCTCGTGTATCAGTTTGTGTCCACTGCCTCTGATCTTGTCAGTGAGGACTACTGAAATCTGACTCTATCTTCTTTCCACTCTCCCTTCGGGTGTTTGTATACCTTGATAAGATCCCCCGAGCCTTATCTTCTCCAGGCTGAACAGTCCCGGCTCTCTCAGCCTTTCCTTATAGGAGAGATGCTCCAGTTCCTTCGTTATCTTAGTGGTCCCTCTCTGGGCTGTCTCCAGTTTGTCCACATCTCTCTTGTGCTAGGGAGCCCAGAACTGGACACAGCACTCCAGGTGTGGCCTCACCCGTGCTGAGTAGAGGGGAAGGATCACCTCGCTAGACATGCTGCTGATACTTTGGTGTGCTGGCACCCCATAATGCGTGCCTTGTAAGTACTTGCTTGCTTACTTGTGGGAAAAGGCATGGAAAAATGCCATTTTCATTCTTTTTGTGCTCAATTTATACTCTGCATCTACTGTCTCCCTCATGCTGATATGTTCCTTGCATTTCTCATCTTTAAACAATGCTGAAGATAGCAGAGTTTCAGGTTTTGTTGAGTCATCCCACATATAAAGAAAAGCAGAGGAAGCATTTTCTTACATCTTTCTAAAGGGGAAAATAACCAAGTAGAATATTGCAGTCCCTTTCTTCTACAAATATCTGTCAGTGCTCCCATTTTACAAGTTACACCCACATGACAGAGGAGATCATAAAATGTGATCTTCACATTTTTGTGGTTCTCCTTCAACTTTATGCTTACATATACTTGTACACTCACACGAGTTCAGGACTACATGAAATCAAAGTATTTCATATACCTCCTTGGTTATCTACTTGGGATGCGGGACACCAGAAGTCCATAGGTTCTCTGTTAAGGACACAGGGTTTATCCAGCGGTTGGAGAGATTTGTGTGGTAAAAGCCCTTTGTTTATCATGTTTCCACTCCTGGAAAGTGGAACACACATAGCTGGAAAAGAAGGAGCTTACAGACTGGCTAAGAGAAGTCTCACCTAAACTTAAGTACTTAAATGTCAAATACCTAGTATAAGCCAGTAATAGTCAGTAGAAAAATAAGACTCTCCTGGAGGAGAGGTCCCTTCTTTCTGCACCATAGGCATGCAACCTATAGAAGGAGTACTCTGCCTAACCTTCAGGAATTATGCTTAGACAAACTGGATCCTAACAGAAGATGTTACTTTCGTTCTGCCCTTAAGATTCCCTATGCTGGACAAGTTGAGCTGGCTGCGTACCACAGGATGGAGGTGCTCTACCCACTCGTGGCCGTAGGCAAGCCGCCCAAAGGAATTCAAAGTGGGTTTTACCTGTACCCAAAGTGATCTTCTCAGCTGCCTGCAAAATGCAGGCAGTACAGATTTGGGCATGCAGTGCAAGAGAAGAAGGAGCAGTTCAGGTCTTAAGCTTTCCTCTACAGGGCAAGTTTAGCTGATTGCAGAAGAGAGGATGGAGAGTACCCAAGGCAGGATAAAATTAATCTGAAACATAATTCCATTATCTGATTCTTTATCTGTACCTCCTTAGTTAGAATAAAGGAATGACAATGTCCAGCCAACATTTAAATTTGCAGTTCTGAACTGGTGTGATTAATCAGTGAAGAAATAGAGGTCCTTGTTTTTCAGCTGTCTGTATTTGACCTAGAGCTCTCTAGTCCCGTTTCCCGAGTTTCCAGTTCCTGCAGATTACCTTGAATACCAGTGGAAAAGCTTGCTGCAATTTCTGCTAGTGGCTGTATGAATGTGTGCTGCTGTTGTGTGAATATTAATTTGACCCAAAGACATATGTCATTTCTTGTGGCTTTTTAGGAATACAGCATAAAAATACAAGAATATGAAGAGTTGCAGTAGACAGTACAATTTACTCTACTCAGAGGAGATGCCACAGAATGTTATGAAATCCTCCTAGCCTAGTTTAATCTTTCTCCTCTGTTCTCCCACACAGCGTTCAGAACCAGTTAAGTGACATGAAGAATATTACACATTTTTTTTATAACAGATGGGGGACATCACTTTTATGGATTTGAACAATTCATTAAAAGTCAAGTTCTGTTAAGATTCATCATGCTGTGATTTTTCTCGCATCTCGTCTAGTCTCCCTAGTCCAGGAGGATCCTAGTCTAGGTAGGAGACCAATAGAGTCCTGTCACTGGTCCCCCAGCTGGTGTGTGGACCATGTTCCACATGATAAAGAGAATTTGGAGAAAGAGAACATAAGTTGTGCTCCCTCTGTGCTCAGTGCTGGTGCATGAAGGAGGAGACATGCTGCATCCATTCAGATGTGTTGCAGAAATGTGTTTTCATTCTCAACATTCCCCACATTAACAGCCAGATTTGGGCAAAATGGATTACCAAGTGTTCTTTTTTAACAGTGAGAACTGCCTCTAGAAGGATTTACCAAGGCTTGGTCAGGCCTAGGAAGGACTGTCAGGTGGATTATGGGAGGGGGTACTAGGGACCAGACGTGCCAGACTGAACAATTTGCTGTGTATCCATGGCATGATCAGAATGCATGACAGGGAGTCAATGTAGTTTTTCCAGCTGCGTGGGGCAGGTCATGGTGCAGGGCTTCAAGGTCCCTTTCCATTCTTGAGTGACTCTGGACATCAATAGTTATAGCCTTGGGTAAAGAAAATTTAACTCTTGGGTGGCTTGTTCAAACTCCCTCAAGACGCAACAACTAGCTGGTGCTGGTGCTCACAATCAGCCCATCTCAAATGCTTTCCACAAAGACAATCTCACAGTGTATGACAGTTTGTTTACACTCAATGTACTCCTCTATTTTTAGAACTAGGTTTCTCCATCATCCTTTAGGGCTAATTGAAGTCCATATGCTAACAGCTCTTGTCAACTAAGTCCACCTCACACCAACCTCCACAAAGCCATGGCACTTTTGAGGCTTATTTTACACTGAAGACCTGTTCCATTGACTGATCCAAAGAAACAGTGCCAAAATCTAATGTCCTTTAATACTTGCGTTAAAACTCCACCAGGGTACAGCAAATCCAAATACTATGTCTGCAAGTACATTTCCCAGTTTAATAATTTACTAATATATATGTGTGTATACAAGCACCACACATATTTGTATCTCTGTAAAGAAATACAGCTGGACAACTTGATTCAATTTTCTCACTGATTTTATTTTCCTTGGACTTCAGTGGCATTTAGTTGTTTCTCTGCTGATCCGCATGATGTTTAGCTCCATGCAGTATTGTATTTTTTCTTGGCTCCAAATATGTTCTCAAATTAGTATGATGATACAGATGGATTCTTCTCTCAGAGCCATATGATTGATTTCATCTCTGATATTCTGCTCCATCAACATGCAAGGAATCAGTCCTGACATCAAAGGGCAATCTGTTTACATCGGGCGTGCAAAATATCAGCGCTAAGCAATGAAAAACAGATTAAAAAAAAAGAGTAAGGCACTGCCACTGCTTTTTGAAACAAAACAAAATACAAAACTTATTAGGAAATCCATACGCTCCCTTCTCTAAAGTAATTATCTTAAATGCTGAGAACATAAGAACATCTGTAATGGGTTCCAAAGGTCTGTGTAGACTGCTGCGCATGTATGCTAGTGGTCAATTTAGGATGCTAGAGAGAAGAATGGGACAAGCAGATGGTGACAAACTTCCCCTCTTGCAGCCTTTCCAGAACAAAAATTCTAGAGGATTTCCAGGAAGTGGACCAGCAATAATCACAGTAAATTGAGATGGTTTATAATTTCTCAGCCACTCACATCAGATTTTAAAAGACAGTAGCAGTACCACATAATACAAAGCATTACCAAAAATTACACTGCAGCTTGTAAATTAATAGAGTTAGGATATACTTTTTCAAATAAGATAAATTCTGACACAAAGAATTGTTATCTTCCATTTTATTTTGGAAAATAAATAGTGTTGTATTTATTTTGATTCAGAAGATTGTCTTTTCTACTTGTCAATGTAAAGGATGAGAATAAATAACTAAACTAGATTTAGTTCTGACTTTGACACTTCAAGTTTAAAAGTTTCTTCTTTTTTTTCACATTCAAGTCAGAAAAGATTTTATTTGATGACCTGAACTTACTTACTCTGTAAGGCTGCTATTTTTATATAGCTTATATCACTTTGTTTTGATTGATGTGAAATAATAATAATAGCATCCCTTGGAAAAAAAAACCCTAAGACTAAAATGGTGAATGTGCACTCATCTGACAGAGAAAGAATACAGCAATAGGCTGGCAACGCATAATTCCTCTGGGTAATGTATAGCCCTAACTCCTGCCCATCACTTTGCATTGAAGCTCCTTCTTTGTGTTTGCATTCTATGCAAATAATGAAGTGTCTGGTTTAGTCAGCTCTTGGTACTGAATTGTTAAAGAAAATTGAGTTTCTGAAGTGTAAAATATTGTAAAGGGAAATAATTGTCTAGTAAAAACAGGTGAAGTAGGTTAACCAACTGTGTTTCTTTGCATGTGCTAGCTCCAGCTTCCCCAAGAGGTTAAGTCTGTCTTAGAGGTTTAGGGAAAAGAGATTTTGAAACTTCTATTAAGAAACAATATTAAATAACTATTAAAAATAAAGTCCCTTTTAAATAGATACAGAAATAATTAAAATAATGTCGCATTTTGTTGGACTTGCATCAGTTGCACATGCTCTCAACTCATCATTAACAACTGTAAGGGCTGTTCCTCTCTGTCAGTGGTCACAACTGAGAAAGGTCTGGCTCCTTTGCCCTCATTCCCTCCCATCCACCATACATGCACAGAGACATCTTTCCCTTTAAATGGAAATAGATCAGAAAACTGGAAAAAAGGAAGGAAAATGGAGTGAGGGGAAGCATTCTCTTTGGCTACTGTTTACCTCAAAATGTGCTCCCTTCTCATGCACGTTCTCCACAAAAGCATTGCATAGACATTCACAGAGAGAGGGTTGGTTAGAAGCTGGCTTATTGTCATCTTTGCATTGTATAAAGGTCCTAGAGGGGATCAACTCTTTCCAACACCATGGGTGGTCCCATCCTGTTACAAGTGGTAACAGCAGCCTCAGTTGCAATGGACTGGCGGAGATTTCCCAGGCTCTGGTTCTTCTGAGCTGCTCTTGAGCAGTGTCATCTCCATGCTTGGTGTGCTTTGATCTGCAGCACACGCTCCCCAGGCAGTCTGAGCAGAGTGAGCAAATTCTCTGGCCCGGTGTCCAGAATTTTCTCCCAGGCCCCATCAGCGTGAGAAGAAAGTAGTCCTCAGGATCACAGGCACAGGTGGAAAATCCTGTTGACCACCAGGATGTGGGAGCAGACCTGCAGACCTTTGAGGTGGAAATTGTCCTGCTGGGTGTGCCTCACCATGGGTCTGCGAAGCAGCATCTCAACAACAGCCCAGCTGTGCAGCCACAGCATGCTGATGCTAGAGCTGCCCTACCTGAGCCTTGGGTAGGCACCTCAACTGCCTTGCTCCACATCAAAAATGATCTCAGTGAAGATTTTCATCTTGGAGGAGCCTGTGAGCTGGAACCTGCAGGACCAGGAGGAGGGAGCACCGTTAGCTGGCAGTGCTGTGACTCAGGCAGAAGCAGCCAGGCTGACCTCACCAACTGTTGGACCTGGCAGGTGACTTTCTCCATGTCCAAGCAGGAGCCTGTGCAGAGGGTGTGCAGCAAGAGTGAGCTCTGTTCCCTGGGCAGCTGCTTGTTGGGGTGGTGGAGAAAGTACAAATTCTCCCCCAGCAGCTGTCCCCTTGAGCAGATGCACTGCAACACCACACGGACTCTGGGGGGCCTTGCTGGCAGCTGCCCTGTGGTGTCCTGCTCCATGATGAAAGAGTGCCCAGGGGGCTCATGTGGTGCAAATGCCCTGCTCAAGCAAAGCTGCCTAGAGCTAGCTGTCCAGGACTGTGTCCAGGTGACTTTTGAAGGCTGGAGACTCCATAACCTCCCTGGGCTGCCTGTGTGAGTGTTAGAGCACCCTCAGATTCAGGACGTGCATTCTTGTGTTCAGATGGAATTTCATCAGATGGGATGATGATGGCATGATGGAATTCCGATGTTCAGATGGCACATTTGAGGAATGAGAGAAGAATGAGAGAGAGAAAAAGCAAAGAGTGAAGTGGGAATTTAAAAAGAAATGAAAAGGAATGAGATGAGAAATGTTGAGGAGAAAAATGGGAATTAAAAAAATAAAAGGAAAGTTTATCTAATTTAAAGGTATCTCCATCTCCTGACGAGGGAAACCCTGTTTGTCTCAGTGAGGATGGATATATCTCCATCTCTGTACCTTCTCTTTTTTAGATTGATTACAAGTAACAGGTCACTAGTAGACTAATATCGTATTTGCATATGTAATGTGTACAAGCATATTCATGTGCGTATGTGGAAGTAACTTTCTGTCTTTAAAAAATCTGGTTTTGATAGCTGCAAGAAACAAAGGTGAATGAGTTTACTGTGGCCATATTTCCTGTGGTAAATTGTGCTTAAACAGACCGTACATCATGAAATGCTCCCTTCATTCTCCCATGACATGGCAGTTCTTTTAAGTTCACACAAATGCCCAAGAAAAATCTCAGCTTTCTGGCACACCAACTCAGACAGCCAGTACGAACTGTGCTAGCTGATTGGGATTGTCCCCACTTACAGCAGGGTCACGAGCAGAGTTTGCAGCAGCGTTTCTGGGAGCTGATGCTGAGAGGGTTTGTGGGTTCCTGAGACATTCTCCGCTCACATACGTGCAGCCCCTTCGCAGCACAATGGTTCCTTCCTTCCTTCCACATGTGAACACAACTGAACTGTACCTTTAACGCCCTTGCATTAAAACAAGCTCTACTACTCAGAGTAGCTAACAGTTCAGATCTTAATATGATCAGTCAAACAAATGATTTTTAAAAGCTTTTCTGTATAATGTGACCTAGGGAAGTGCATTAGCCAAGGAAATATGTTGTTGATTTGTTTTTCCATTAACAATGAGTGATTTCTCTGTAAGTGACCTGCAGTACTGCTTTCTGGGAATAATGAGATATTGATAAAGAGAAGGGAACCTAAAGGAAATACTTCTGTCTTTCAAGAAAGCTTGTACACAAAACCAGGGTGTTCAGGTTGCTCTGGGTTTATATCCTTAAGAGTGACATGCCTTTGCTGTTTTGTCGTCCTTTATCTCCAGGTCGAAGGAGTCATGCTGTACATTGTAGTAGCAGTACTATTTACATTTTCTCAACACCTATGCTCAGACTGTGCCCTTAAAAAAGACAAATTTATCTTATGACTGTCTGCTCTATGACATGTTATATCATTTGGCGTATATTTATTTATATCCCTCCGTTGCAAAAAATGACGGTTCTCACCAAAAGAAAACAAGACATTCATTTTCATTTGTTTGGAGATCCAAGATATATCTGAGCAAAATATTTTCCTGCACTGTTTGCTTCAAGATTGAGAAGAGGAAATATAGATCTGAGAGGGAGAATATGACAAAGCATGTGGCGCTGGAACTCATCTATTATGATCAAGGTTGTCCCATGATAGACTGTGCCTGAAATTCTCATGCATTTGTGCTTTTCTGATGTGTTAAGAAGTAAGTATACATCCACTGTAAACTGATATTCAGCAGATTTGTTAATGTGCAGACCTTTGTAAGATAATCAAGAGAGAGCTTAGGAGGTTTGGCAATTATAAATTTCTTAGAGCAGATGTTCCTTAGCAGATTTTATCTGTGTCATTTCAGTGATAAATCCTTCTGACTTCTTAACCTTTAACTACACTTACACATTTGCCTTTGGTTGTTAGAAATAAAAGGAACTGATAATTTTATAAAATTATTGTGATTTTTCTGGAGGTTACCAAGTCTTCAGCTGTGAAAAAAATTGACCCTAAAATTTACCAGTAGGAGGAAGAAAAGATTAGAAATTGTGCAAAACTGTTAGTAAAATGATTGCATCTTATATTGTGACTTCTCCAAGTTCTTGTTTCAAGTTCTTCTTGCAAAGAATTAAGCCAAAGGTCTAAATCCTACCTTCCTAAGATGTATTGCCCCCTATACGCTCTTTACTCAGTCTCACAGATGGTTTAAATGTGAGATTCATCTCAAATAATTTTGACCTTCTAAAATGAAGGTATATATACCAAAATAGTCATCAAAGCTGTCTTCATAATTAGTAGAGAAGACCTATATTAAAAGGAAACTTTACGTGCTTCCGATAGCTGTCTTGGCAAGGGATGAGTCATATCTGAAGTTGCTTAAGTGTCACGTTTACTGTGGCTTAGTGGTGGCAGGACTACAGCATCAGTTTTGGCATTGATCCTAGCCGCAGGCTTTGTCCACAAAAAGAAATATTGTTCCATTTGCTTGGATTCTACTCTATGGTGTGTTCAAAGTCTTTTCATGGATGTCCCTGGTGAATAAAGTTAGACCTACCTCAGTCTTTGAAGTTGTGAGAATTGCATATCTAAATGTTCTTGAGAACATAAGCGTTATTCTCCTTGTGCCTTTGCCATGCGCATTTTGTAACAATATTTGTTCCCTTCTTCCCACCTTAAACTGAAGCTCAGTAGATTGAGAGATACTTAGAGATTGTTACTGCGTATTTACTAGAAAATTAAACTATATCAGGGAATATTTTTATCCTCCATGCCAAGTGATACAGTCTGCCCATGGTCTTAAGGTTAAACTCTTCCTTTTTTAAACAGTGGCAAACTGCCTGATGGAAAAGGTCCTTGCCTTGTGTTGACCCAGCCTTTGCCGAGAATTACTTGAGATGCTGTTGATCCCAGTCAATGTCGTGCTAGAGATTATTTGAATGGCATGGAAAATGACATTTTCATGTCAAGAACATTCCCTGGTATTGTTTATTTTACTCATATAGTTAATGTCTGTGATGATGGACGACATACAAGTACTTTAATAAGAGGAGCTTGTTTATACTCGCCTTGGCAAGTAGGGCTGTGTGAACCTCTTATTTGCAAAATAAAACTCTGAGGAACATTATCTAAATGACGAGATATTGATGAAACTCTTTCTTCAGTCTTTACTGTGGCACCAGGAGTCATTAAGCATCGCTTGTAGTGCTCTGCAGTCTGGGAGCTTTTCCACTGCATAACGTGAAGAGAGTCTTTAAAACAGTGGAAAAATAAGCAGAAAGATGGGCAGTGTTACTCTGGGATGATGATGCACCAATGATGGAGAAAGAGAAGACAGTAGGAAAGCAGGTTGAAATTGTACTGTTTTCCAGGCTTCTTCCCCTTTTAGCTTAGAAGATCTTGGGAGTGAACAAGAGCTGGACTATAGCCATTATAGAGTGGTTGCACTGATGATGCTAGAAGGATATATAGCTGCCAAGCCATTATTGAAATTATCTAGTCTGCATACCACACTCAGTTGAGGCAATGTGAAATGTATACTTTTTAGTCTTCGTTCTTTCCCAGTAAATGTATATATCAGCAAGCTTAGGGCTGGGAAATAGGCTTTCCTTGGGAAAGTTCATTTGAAACCATGGTGGCTGTTTGTTAATGGTGCTGGAACAGAGGGATACATGTAAGGAGGAGGACAGTGCGGACAAGTTCATATCTCTTCCTTCCTCAGAAGGTATTGAAGACACCCAAGGCTGATAAGAATACAGACATGCCTGAAGTTGTTTAGTTGGATCTTACTGGATTTTTCAAGTTTTCACTCTGAACGAACCTGAAATGCAGTCAGAACTTGTTTGCAATCAAAACCGACAACAAGCCCTGCCAACAGTCTGAGCTGCTTCAAACAAACAGCACCAGTTTATAGGTTCATAAATATCAGATGCAGTGCTTTGAAAACTGTATCGAGCAGTCCCAAATGCCATGGTGGTAGCTGAGCAAAGATTAAAAGAGTAATGGGGAAAAAAAACTTTTTGCGTTTTTGGGGAAGAATCTCTCAGGCAGCAAAACCAGAAGACAATATAAACATAGTTTGTCTATAGTACATTAAAGAATATATACAAGTTACCCCACATCTGAATTTCTTTTGTTTTGAGAGAATGAGGTGACTCCCTGATACTAAAGCTCTTTAGAACTCTGAAATAGAGGAGGCAGCCAACACATTAGGGTGTCAATAAGTACTTATCCCAAGAATGAATACATTTTTCACAAGCTCAGTGCTCATTTTCAGTGTTGTTAATAACACAAGCAGTATGCCTTATGTTGGTTGTGCAGCAGAGCTGAAAAAAGAGCAGATTGTGCATCAAGGCACAATTCAAGGTAGGAGGGGTAGAGGAATGGTTGGGTTGTGCCTATTGTTGAATATTGCTTTAGCAGGCTATGCTTCTGTGATTGCTGCTGCAGTCACTTTGGTGTGGCCTTTCCTTCTGACTTCATACTAGAGAAAGTGGATTAAGGTATCAGAAGACCAGGAAGAGCCTTCTTTCTCTACCATGACCATGCTGAATTATAGTTATCTGGCTACTTACATATCTAACAGCTTTCACATCACAATTTTTGTAGGTAGAAATTTTACAGGCTCATCTAAGAAAAGTTTAGAACCTGGAGAGGATTTTTTTGACTGCTATAAGGTAGCTGCAATTTCACGCAATAATTTTCACTGGTTTTATTGTCTGTGGTTCACTGTAGTTTACATTCTCAATATAAGTGCATCCCTCTCAAAATAAACTCTTTGGTGGTCACATTTAAAATAGAAGAAGAAGGGAAGGGATAGAGAATTGTGATAAACTGAGAATGTAAAGTTTTGAGATGCAAATTTCTTTGGTCTCATGTTAATTATGAGTTGTGTATGGGTTTGTAATAGAAGGCTGAACTGAGGTTGGAGTTTAAGGGTTTGTTTGGGTTCTTGTGGGTTTTCCTAAATAGGTATCATTTTTGTGGCTCTTTTAAATTATTTTTTTATTTATTGTTTAGGTTTTGTGTCTTTTTAAAATTTTATTTACACAGTAAGAAGTCTTGCCTAAGTTTTATAGCTGTGCCAGAACTAGGGTGTAGACTTTGGATCTTGGCTTTCAGTTGAATTTCTGTTAATCCTGAAATCTGGGTAACCTCAGATCTAAGGTCTGTACTTACAAATACTTGTTTCTCTGTAGGTACGTGTTTTCTTAAAATTACATTATGAAGGGAAGGTGCATATGTTTGTTGACATTTATGGTACTCTTGTACTTGAGCCATGCAGTTCATTGGGAATCAACACAGCATCCTGACACACTGGGAACTGTCATGAAATGGGTTAACTTCAGAGACAGAGAGTCTGAGGAAGGGTGAGGTAGAAGCCATGTCCTGTTTTGCAGAGACAGTGGAAGTTACTCTCTGAATTACTTCCCCTGTTAGAAGTCCTCTAGTCTGGTGAGATTCATGCGCATCATAAACTGAAGTATGCTGCACTCAGCGTGCCTTCCCTGTAGTCTATGGGGCTATTCAGTATGAATAAAGGGAAGTGACTGATTTTGTGTAACTCATAAGCAATTACGGCAGTGAAGGTAAGAGTGGGACTGTAAATAATCAAAGTAAATGAGAAGGCAGAATGCTCTTGAGCTTTTCTCACCTAACAACACAGAAGTGAAGGGCAAGGGTAAAGCAGTTTGCACTACTTGAGGAAGCTTATTAACTTATTCATTGAGAAGCAAAAGCAAGTGAAAGGGCACCTTCCACATCAGTATTTGAAGCAGGTTCTAATAGCATTTTTAATGAGGATGAGACCTAGGCAGAAAGAAGGCTTCATCTTTCTTGAGAGATCATCAAGGAGGATTGCATGGCTCATCACATAGCGCAAAGGCAGTCCTTCAGGCAGGAGGCAAGTTTGCACGACTCCTTGCAAAGATGCCGACACTGGTGCCAGGCACAGCTCTTTGTCCCTGTGCTGCATGTCGCTGCCTCTTTTTATTGGGTTGATCTTAGCAGAAGACAATGTTTGCTCATCTAAAGTAGGAGTGCTATTTTGGGCAGCACTTAGACCCTGCCCTGGGTCACGTAGTTGTGTCCCAGTCCAGCCTGCCAGCTCTAATGTGGTCCTGACAGTGCCTTACAGTGTGATCCAAGAGCACTTTGTCATCCTGGTTGTGCTCTGAGCTGCCTGTAAAATGTGGATAATATGGTTTCCCCACTGTATAGTCAATCATTCATGTAGTTAAAATATTACCTAAATATTGTTAATGGTGTTATATATAGCAGAAGTATGAATAAAGATAATCTCATTATAAGTACCAGTTCCTGTTCTAGAGTGGTTTCATGCTTCACTATTGTGAATCTTCGTATGAAAGTGTTTGTTTGCATTCCTGTGTGAGTCAGATTTGGGCAAGGGTCAGGGCTTGGCTGAGGAGCTCGTTATTGCCACATGCGTAAACAGGAAAGGATGTGAGGAGAGAGTGGAGGATTGTGTGTTAGGGAGATATCTATCAACACGTCACATCAAATCCGTAGTTCAGAGATTCCTAAGCTGTGGTACCTCAGTCACAAGTGGATTTTGAGTCAATTTTATAGATATCTCAAAAATAAAACCTCAACCATGTTGCTTATAGTGTATTTTCAATAAAATTTGATATTACAGCCTCACAGTGATCTGCAAGAAATTTGCTATGGTCTGTGAAGACAACAATCTGTTACAGATCTGGCCCCTTTTTTGAAATTCCAGCCCTTCTGCATCCACTCTTTCAAATGATGGACTGGAATATAAAAGAAATACTGGAGTGAACATTGTGGAAGCAAAGCACTTGAAAAGAAAATTCTTCTTAACAGCAAGCAGTTAAAGTTTTCCCTGAAGTGCAAGTATTTTCATCCCTTTGTTGTTTTATTCCCATCTGATTTAATTCTGGGTGATTTGATTATGTAATCAAATTCCCAATTCTTCAGTATTTTGTTGGGACTAGATACCTGACTCTACTAATACCTTCTGAAGAAGAGCTCAGCCGGCTAATTAAATGCACTGTTAAGAAGTGTCCAGGGAATCTTTTGGATTTGCGAAGTGTTTGCCCCAAAATAATCAAACAAAGACTAGGACAAAGTAATGAGCTTGCATTGTATGAAAATTTGGGTTTTGCAGTTTAATATTTTGCTAGTATGGTGACAAAAAATATTTCAAATCAATAGGCATATAGGTATGTATGTGAGTATGTATTTATTTTATATATCTGTTTTATGAAACAGTGTGGGGATTGCTTGTGCCAGTCCACATCTCAGGCTATGAAGCGAAGTGGGACAATAAAGTGAAAGCAATCCAGAACATGTATGGAGGTGGTCCATAAAGAGAATCTTTCGTGAAAGAACTAACAGAGATTGCCTGGTTTGACAGCAAAACTAAGGGTGAAAGGGAACCTGACGGTAAATATTTCAGGAATAGGAGAGGAGGTAAATGCAGGAAGGGAGGTGAATTACTTAAAGGGCAAATTTTGGCATTAAAACTAAGGGATCAGAATGGTCATGAATGGTCACTTAGTCTGTAAGTGAGAAAATTTGTAACCATCAGAAAAAGAAAAGCCTGGAATAATAGGGGGCAAATCTATCTAATTATTTTTGAAGATGGAAAGTTATGAGAAAGATCATGGGGTGTGGGGGCAGTTGGGAACTGAGGGAAGGGACTTTAAATACGAGGAGACCATTTGTGATTGACTGTTCCTGTATGTTCCTGTTGGTGAGCCCATTTCAGCTTCTTTAAGTGGCTAAGCTGGAAATAGAACAAATGGAAATTCTGGGGCTAAATGACAGATCACCTGTGTTTATACCTTTAAAGCAACTTTCTAAAATGGTGTAACTTTGTGATACTATCCTAATTTGTGCCAAACAAGAATCTGGCCATGGGCATCACATTGGATTAGTGAAAATAAATAAATTATTCTGTTCAGAAACTCTGACTTGCAAATTCCCCAGTGCACGTAGCTCCCTGGCAGTGGAGGATCTTCTTATATAGTGCAGCTAACACTGTGTGAGGGTGTCAGAACTTGGACAAAAATTATTTTAATGAGAGGAAGTAATGGTTGATGCATAAACTTTGTTATAAGGAAAAAAATATTTACTTTTCTTCTTTCTTTCAACATCAGAAGAAAACCCAGTACTAAGAAATCAGTACATATTTACCAACCTTCTACCTGATTTTCATTCATTGTTATCTATTCTTGAATCTGAGGGCTTTCCTTTTAGATAATAGTTTGTGTTCTTGGATAAATACATTGTACGGAAATTCTCCTCTGTCTTTGCACTTAGAATGCTATAAAAATATAAAATAGTCTGTTGGCTGTGGTCATAGGGATATGGCATTGCTGGCTGGTATTAGTGTGTACTAGCAACATGACAGGAATTGTTCCTGGGTGCTGAAAACCACTGTTGAGCCATGTGACTTTATGGAATACAGTGTCATAAACATATTTAAGGTGTAATCCCCAAATCACTGAATCAAAAATTTAATCATGTTCCTTGCCTAGTTTTGAAGTTATCAGACATTGTTGGTTTGGTTTTTTTTGTAAAAATTTTGCAGAAAACTTCTAACACTCTTAAAAACAGGAAAAAAACACAGTATATATAAAAAGTAACACCTGCTGTTACTCAGCTTCCACAGCCCAACTTGCCCACTCCGGTTCTATTTCTTCTCCCCCCCCCCCCCCCGCCCCCCCCCCCCAGCCAACATTATGCAATAATCAAGTATTTAACAAACAAGGTGGCTGCTTGACAGTACCTGAGTGAATTAAATCCCTCTGTGGCCTCACCTTCACGTCTGCAAATCCTTTAAGCTTTTCACCGGTAGTTCACACATGTCCCAGGAAGAGATTTGTTCAATTTGCTTTTCGTGTAAATTTACAGATTTGGTGCACGTCAGGATTCACAGGCATTTATCATTACACCTTAAGCAAAGATAATGCAATGTTTGTAAGGAGTGTTGATTATACAGCGAACTTTCCAGCTTGCATTAAGTCAGATTAGCCCATCTAGTTTCACTAGATTTCTATCTGGGTTTCTTGCATAATGAAAAAAAAATATTCAGTGAAACAATCCAGCAGTGTATCTGTATATGGATGTCCATACCCAAATTAATTTCTGATTTAATTCCACTGACATTGTCAGACTCACACTATGGATGAATTTGGCTTGTTCACTGTAGCCTGTCACTATTTTCTATGTTCATTTTAATGGAATTGCCATGATATCTTGCTTTGTTTTCTTGCATTATAACTATGCACTCAAAGAATAAAATCTAGCATTAAAACTTAGATTTGCACGTGTTATCCACTGTATGCAGACAATGTTGGCATTTCATTATATTTGCTTGAGAATAATTTTATCATATACGAGTAATTGCAGGATTTCATTCTTTAATTGCACTTATGGCTTTTTGTATGAAATCATGAAAAAAAAAATGATTCTTTATTAGAACAAAAAGTTAGGTCTGCATATTTCAGCAATTCTAGAATACAAAAAGGAAATTCGTGTTTATATTTAAGCTAATATTTTATACTGGGGACAAAACATGTAAAGTTGGCAAATTGAGTTCTATTGATTTTTCTGCCTTTGACTTTAAACAAAAGTTTTTGCTTTCTCAAAATATATAGCGTGGCAAAACTCTGTGATTCTCCCGCTGTGAGCTCTGCAAAGATTACCTTTTATAGATCACGAGAGCATAGAGGACAGGAAGAAAACTTCCCAGTTTTCCCTCAACTCAGGGGTTAGGGGCAAGCCCTGTGCTCAGGCTTTCCTTTCTGGAATCATTTCCCCCGCTGTCAGCATCCTAGACTCTTGGCAGAGGAGTAAATGGAAGGCAATGAACAATCTGGCCAGTTTCCTCTCAGCTTTAGGTCAATAGTGGAGTCAGATGGACTACAAGTACCTGTCTCATGGGAATTGGACTTTCATACACAACCACCATTTTCATTCCCTACCTGGATAATGGTCTCTGCCATTAAAACTGTCCATTTCTTCCTACACCATCTTTTGAACGTTATTTCCTCAGATTTATTCCAGGACCGTGTAAACCAGTTTAGGTGCAGCAGCTTACTAGGTAATCAGAATTGGCTGGCACTTACTTTATACGATCTGAAGAGAAACCAGAGTATATACTGGTTTCTCTTCAGAAATATACAGAGTATATACAGAGTATATACTCAGTCCAAAACTTTCTGTCAGTGCTAAGTGGTATAGAGTACACTGTAAGGGTGAAATACACTTATTAGCTTTAAGATTATTAACTTTAAGATCTTTTAAGTAAAATTTTATCAGTTGTTTATTTAATTTTTCTTCTATGTAATTCATAAAAATGCTGGCAAAAGGCCAAGGTAGGGCACGAGCCCAAGGAGGCTTTATGCAGCCATATGTATTCTACCCATCCTCCTGATGAAAAAGGTGCAATAGTACAGAATGACTAATCAGAGAGAAACCAGTGTACCGTCATCCTTCTCCCAAGAGGGACCTTTATGTGGTCTGTGCAATACTGCATTCAAAACCAAATTATCAGTATTTATTTTCCAGCAGCTCACCTGATGACTGAATGAATAACCACCACCTGAACAAAGAGCAATCTGTTTGCTTTGTAAGCAACGCAGTTTCAGGCACTTATGAAATAATGAAAACTAACACCTAACAGCAATGTTACATGAATATGACGAGCTAAGTTTTTGAGCAGTGCGTGAGAAGGGAAAAGTAAACTGTAGATTGCACACCGATTCCTATTGTGAAGTTGAGTACTATTTGTCAGTGGTGATTCATGAGACCCTAGAATTGTATACACCTGAGATGCATGACCCTTAGACAGAGTTTCTACACTCCAACTAAATGAGGCATGAGTATTTTTTTTCCTCCCTCCTTCTTTTCTCTGCTTCTATGTGCCTGGTCTGTTCCCTTTCGGTCGCTAAGGCAGCTCGTGCTGTATGTCATACTGTGGGCTCACATGCTGCACGAAATAAAACACAGACACTCCATTTGTTTAAAACCACTTTTTCCTCTCTCTTAAAACTAATACTTACATAGGTACTCCCACCACATCTCATTTTTTTGTGGTGTGAGTTTATTACTGACATCTCGTTGAACTTTCAGTGTCTTCCTTTCAGTAAGTCTTGTGCCTTATTCTGTTTTTCATGCAGGGTATTACAGTGCTCATTCCCATTCCTTCCTCCATTGCAACTTCTAAAAATAATCGGCCATAAAAGTAGCTATTGAGCTTTATTGTTACCAGCACAGGGAGATTAATAGTGGTGAATATACTGTACCTCACTGAAAGGGTGCCTTAAATTATTTGACACATCTCCCAGGACAGTCAGGGAGTTCTGAGAAACCCCAGAGTTTCCTGTTACTCCTTCCACGGTAGTATGGGTCTGCATTGATTTTTCCAGTAGTCTGTGCCAAACAGGAACAATTTAGCTCATAGGGAGGTAATAAAATAATCTTTAGAAGCAATGAATATAATAAAGCAGGTGGATTTGTGTTTGTGGGAGAGAGAGGATCTGATAGTTTAGTATCTTTCAGTGAAATTCTAAATATAAAAAAAAATCTGATTACTGTGTTTTGGAACCACTGAAGGATTGCATTTTTGTTTATCATCTGCTTTCATTTAAAGAATATATAATTTATTATTTTAATATGGTTTAAAATATTTCAGTTCAACCTTTTCCTTTGCTTATCTATGATTTTCAATGGAATGCAGAACAGCCTAATATAAATTAACAATGAAATCAGCATGAAATGTTTTTAACATTGTCAAAATGAAATAAGTTCCCATTTCTGAAGTGCTTTGAGAAAGCTGAGATTACTTTTTTCAACTTCTTCCTATTAAACAAACCTGTTCTTAGGAAAATTTTCAGAATACCAGTTTTCTCAATGAAATTAATTTCTAACAACTGTGATCAATGCCTGAGATTATCCAAGGAATCTAGGTTTTTAAATGTAGCTTCTAGGTCTCAGGCTATACCACTTTTTTCCACAGGCACAATATTAATCTTAGACTAGGGGCAAATGCCATCATAATCTTTTTTGCTCTCAACCTTTGCTTCAGGAAACTGTGCATAGAAAAGAGAGCATAGATGACCTAGGCTTATATCATCATTGCTCCAATGGCTATGGGAATATCTATCTGCTCTGGTTTATTTTATTGGCCTATTGCCAAGAGGAAAATGCATCAAAATTGCCACTGAGTGAAGAGTTTGTCTTCTGTTCCAGAGCTGCTTTTCTTTGTCCTATGTTTGTGAAGGATCAGCGCTTCTAAAAATAATTGTAGGACAAATGGAGACTGGTAAGTGAAAAGTGTTCAGGTGAACAATTAATTTTCCAAGAAAATATGAACACAGGAACATCTTCAGGCATTAACTAAAAAAAAGCAAGAAATCATTTCGTTTGCTCAAGATATGGTTAAGGCTAGTTTTATTGATTGTAATAGTGGTATTATTACAAGTTACCTGTGATTTTCCTCTTCATGAGCTCCTTGAGTTGTATTCATTCCTCTGCTGTCATAAAAGTATATTTATATAAGAGAAGACTCCACTGCCTGTGTCAGTGTAATTGTCATGGTCAGATGCAGTGTGACTTTGTGCCATTGAGAAGGAGCAGGAGAGTCAGTTAACTTGAGAAGTCTCACTGTGAAGAGGGAACAGGCATTAATCAATTTTCTGAATTTTCTTTTTAATGCCAAGAGAAGCTACTCTCAGAATGCCATGCCTAGAAAATTGTGTGTCAAGCCTCCAAAAAGAAAAGTATGTGTGGCATCAATATTTTCTCCGTATCTTACACCTTATTAGGACTTTTGAGTGTCCAGTCAGTATGGGACATCCAATGCAGCTGCCTTCTGAGATGCTTTAGAGGCTCAAAAGGGGACAAAAATAACACTGAAGAATGGGTGTTTTGCACAGAATTTTGCACTAGTTATTGTGCTCTGCATAGTCATGCCTTCCATGTATAGCTAATCCTGCTCCAGGGTTATCATTTGCTAGGCTCCTTTTATGATCTCTTAGTTTTCGAGGTGTTTTTTTTCTTTTCTTTTTTTTTTTTTAACAACTTAGTTTATGGGTCCTTCATCGAAAGGATACATTAGCTTTGTTATTAAGTTCCATAGCTCTAGACGCAATTGCAGCTGGACTTAAAGATATGGCTGAAGAAGCAAACTGTTGTTGTGATTTATTATGAGTCGTGCTGTTGAGTGCATTAAATACCTGAACTCTTCAAGTAAATTGAAAAAATTTTGTAATTCTTTTTAGGAATGGAGGCTATTAAGAGACAAGATACACGTGAAAGGCAGCTCTCCTACAAACAAATGTCCAGTGTTACTGGAATGCTTTTTTCACCTGAATACAAAATCCTTCTATGGCACAAAGCCTTTACAGATCAATTTAGCTGTGGAAATGACTAAGCAAAATCATTTTACCCCACCTTAGTCTATGTCAATCAACTGATTACAGAAAGTAGCTTGTATTAAGAGGTCGATGGTCTAGATGCCAAGTGTTCGGTTAAAGACTGGACCTTCAGCTGGTGTGTGTAGACAGGATCACATTTAATCTACTGAATATGCATCATTTTACTTCAGTAGAGGCCTGTTTCAAGTATCTGTAAGCACACTGGAGCCTGAAGAAGAGGCAGAAAATTGTCATTACTTTTCCTTTCATCAGATATTTTCTGATAATATTGTAGCCTCTGAGACCTATGAAGCCACCTCTGGTAAGTTTTTTATAATGACCTTGTCCATACTATTTTTACCCTGTTGAAGACTTGACAAAGTGCTTGGGACAAGTTTTAAAAATCTGTTACACCTGTGAATATCATTGGCTTATGCAAGCAACAAGGTCTTGAAGGACCTGGTTCATCAAGAATTTCTGTGGAACTGAAGGCCCTTCTCAGCAGAAGGGTGAATTCTGTCTGAATACTGAAGAAAAAGAAATTACCTTCCAGTCAAATTTTTCCACAGCTACTTCATGCCCTGCTGAGTTAGGCGGCAGTGATTCATAGGTTGCTGGTGGTGTATGACAGTAAAGTCTATTACACTGCTCAATAGTAAGATAAATGCAAATAATGATGGTGATAGAATTCGTGGATCACTTTTTATCAGAGAACCTCTATACGTTTTGTAAATGTTGTGTCAAGGCTCACAATGAATTGGCTGCATTTGAGCAAGCAGCAATAAAAGGGAGAGGACACAGGAGGTTGGCAACGTGCCTCACAAGAGCCTTCAAGTGTTTGAACTTCTGTCCCTCATTTCCAAAGTCTCCATTCAGTGCTATAGCACATGATGGGGAAACTTTCTGTATCTCCAGAGCTGAGGTGGTACTACTGCCTGATTGCACAAGGTCAGCCCTTAGTCTTATTCCTCAAAGGCTGGAGGTAAAACAAACCTGTCAATGTTTTTTTTTGTAAAAGATTTTAATACCTTAACAACTTTGTTTAAATAAAAAAAGAAAGCTATATATCTGTGTGTAAGTAATTGTGCACATACCCTGATGTGTAGTCATGCATGGGTATTTTGGTTTTATTCTGAAGTAATTTATTAATCAACTGAAGATTAATAATTAGCCTCAGGAGAACAGGCACCTTTTGCAGAAATCCCATCAAAGTTAGTTCCTCTGATCAACACAGAATTCACAGCAGTCTTTTAGAAGTAATAATAGAAATTTAAAGACAATAATAGGCATAACAGAAAAATAATTATAGAAACAAAATCCTCTTACTTGAGAGCCGTTATCTAGCAAATAAACTGATGAAATCAGCACTCACTGAGCTTATCAAGCAGCTGCTTCTGAAACAGATCAGGTATTTTACTGATAAAATTTATATATTTCTTTTGCGCCTGTAAAGAAAATTTGACTGATATAAAATGAAGTAGTTGCATGGAAATCCGCTGGACAGCCATCACTGATGTCAGATGGATGCCTCAGGAGAAGGTACAGTTTACAAAGAATCCTCTCCTATCCCTGTCATGGATGACACCAAGCAACCTCCAGCCTAATACCTCTTTCTGCTGCGCTCTCCTCTTCACCCATCGCTTTGTCCTGCAATGCTTGGCCTGTGATCCTGAAGAGGAGTTTTGGCAGAGGGGCTGTTACATGGGAAGTGTGCTTGAGCGGTATATTTCCGCATTTCGAATTCAAATAAATCAATTGTGTTTCCCAGTTGGCAGTGGAGTTTGCCTCCGCTTTAATCCGACTAGTTCGTGACGAGCTTTGGAAGTGGCTGCTGGTGTGGGGCTGACGTTCCTGAAGGAAAGAACAACAGAGCTGTGGGAAGGCCCACGCTGGGCTGCTGCCAGAAACAATATAGCCACATTACCGCCGCGCTCCGTACAGATTAATTAGCTCTGTCGAGCAGCCAGTGTCACACTGTGCTAACATGGCTACCTTTGTTCTGCAGCATAAACTAACTCATTTAGACCTGACTTAGGTACCTTTAGGTAAGCGTGGTTTCTTTATCCTTGGAAAACGCTGAGGTAAAATGACTCATTCGACGGTGCTAATCACTTCTGGCAAGTTCTGGTCAGTGTTAATCAGCGACACGTAGCAGATGCTCTGTGATGGTATTATCTTGCTCTTACTTGTATCCACCTGTTCAGAGGAAAACAGCTGACCTGTAAAGTCATCCCCCAGCTCTGTCAAAGCACATATGGAGCATCGCTCCGAGCTGCACATTTCTCAACTAGAAGGTGTCCAACTGCGATGTAACTCCTTCAGTCTCTGGAGATGTTAGCAAAGAGCAGGCTAAGTGCTAAGCCACTAATTCAAAGCAGATCTCCCTGGGCTGGGACCGCTCTCTTGTCCCTGATGACTGGAACAGCAACACTGCAGTCTTGTGTATGTACTTGTCAGCTTGCACAATATATGGGGAGTGTTGGCTCGCTTTGTCCTTTCTTCAATTGTCCTGTGTTGGTCTTTCTATTATCAGGATGACAATTAGAGCCGTTTAAATATTTGGCTTCAGTACTAAGCTGGTTTTGGATGCAAACACTGTGGAAACCAGGGGCACGTGGGGATTGTATGGTTTTCTCTGGTGCTTGCACCTTGAAGCTTGCTAAGTATTTCTCCATATTGCTGCAGGTACCAAATCTATGCATATGATCTTGATACAAGGACCAGATTTGCGATGCTTGCCAGAAGTGACCAGTGTAGGGGAGAAAGAGAGAGCATATTGCTTGGCAAGGCACAGTTAGGCAGTGAACTCTGCTGGTAAAATGGTAACTGCTAATTGGATATAATGAGGTAAATGCCTAAGGGAAGATACCCTTACCAAACGAGTAAGTCAAGAGGCCAATCCTTGTTGGCAGGGACATTCTGCATATATTAGTACTCATGTAAAACAGCCGTAGGGAAATGAATCATACGACTGAAGGTTGTTTGAAAGCGTCCTGTCACTGGGTGTGCTACTCCAAGTTCATGTGCAGCACAGTGAGCTAAATTCAAGTCAGTAAAGTAGGAGGAAATTGTTGAATAATCATCGCTATATAATGACCTAGATGACAATGGGTAGGTTAAAAATAAGAAACGCATTTTTGCATTTCAGGGAAATGAGAGTGGCCTTCCTCTGGGAATTAGGGAAAAAATTGAATGTGAGGAAGAGAATTTCCAATTTTAGACCTGGTTATCCTCTCCTCTTGCAAAAACCTTGCACAGTCATTAACGCTTTTGCAAAGGGATGTGAAGTGCTGTCCTTCAGATTTGGTACGGCTGCCACTCACACCCTGATTTCCCTGGTGTGAGTCCACGCAGGTCAGCATAACAGAGACTTGGGGTCTCACCTTTCTGGCATTAGATTTCCTTTTAATGTCCCCATTTGGGGGGAGAAGATGTAATAGCCAGTGTCAAGAGGACGACAGCTTCACAGGTGACTGAGAAGTGTTGCATGATGGAGATTGGATTCACAGGGTTTCCATAACACCATTTTTAGAGGACGTTTAAAGTATTTGCAAGGAAAACTGCTTATGAATTGGAAAATATAAATGACAGTTCCCAGGATATTCTATGTTCTCTCTCTCTGAGTGGGTGATACTGAAATACACCATTTTCCCAGATAAATGACATCAGAAAGGTTCTGAGAGAGGTGCCTGAGCAGTAGGAATATGCGGAGTTACAAGGAGTCAGGATTTTTCTTCTCATGGCTTCACAACTCTGTGGGCAGCCGGAGAAAGCGAGAGAGCCAGAGGGAGCCAGCCAAAGAGGCTCTGGGGGCTCCCTGGTCGTTCCTATTAGAATGACAGTGCAAACACACTCCCCAGTCTGCAGGCTGAGGGTCTTAGAAAGAAAGACGTGAATTTTCTGATATTATTTATCTAATTGTGATTGCTGAGAATGTTATATTAGTATTTCATTGCAGTATTTTTTGGTATAAAAAATATTTGCAGATAACATGGTTCTCCAAAGCAGCAGGTTGGATTCTTCACTTCCTGGCATTCTGTTCACAAGAATGGACATCCCCCTGAAACGAGGCTGTGGTCTTAAGTATACAGATAAATATTCTTCTAGACATTAGAATAATAGAGAAGTTTTCTTCTGTCACTTGCTGAAAGTGATTTTTAATTATTTCACAAGCTGAAGGATGATGAGGCAACTGTGACTCCCTCTTCTGTGAGGTCTCCATTTGAGCTGCTACCAGAAAGCCTGGTAAACTTAGGAAAATATTTACTAAAAATAGCAAATGGAAGTGCTTTTGAAGGTTTTGCAGCTTTTTGCCTTTGGAATTGTTTCTTCAGGGTATAGAGGTACCCACCATGCTGGGAAAGGGTTCTTTGATTAGTTAGTTGAATAGCTTTCAAATAACTGCAGAATATTATAATTACAAAAAATGGAAGATCAAACTGCTCCAAAAGGATTTGCATCAGTGAACCTGAAGAATCTGACCCAAAGCTTTTAAAATGCTTCCCTAATTAGTAAAAAAATTGTTAAAAGTCTTCAAGCTGTAAATGCATGCCTTCCCTTCTGAGCCATGCCCTCAGCTTTCCCAGTAACATAATTCCTTTCTTTGTTTTTTTTCCACTGAGTTTCCATTTTCTGGTTTTCAAAAGCTGTTCCTTGCCCAGCCTTTGTTATTTATGGAGATTGGTCATGTTTATTCCTTATACTTAGCTTAATGGCACCAGCACACTTAACCCATGAACCTGGGCTATTTTGGCTGGATGGTAATTATTTGGCTGAAGTTGTCATTAAGGTGTCAGAGCGGGTTGTAGGACAGCTAATTGGTACCGCAGTGCTGTAGCTGCTGAAGGCTGAGGGAGGGTCCTTTCTGTGCTGTCTGTCACCCTCAGGAGAAAGCTGCCACCAAGACTTAGAAAGCGTGGTGCCAAGGCTTTTCATTTCCTCGTTCTTTAGCTTTCTGTATGTGTTTAGTATTTCTGTGTGTGTTTAGATTTCAGTTTATGTGGTTGCACCGTGCCTTTGTCCGGACGTGCCTATAGCTTTTGTCCAGGCACACTTAAAACTGGGTAATTCCATCTAATCACTTACTTCCTGCAAGCCCATCATGTGCAGCTGCTCCTTAATGACCCCTGCTTTTTATGTTCAAAATGCCATCCAGGGGAACTGTGTCCTTCAAGAAATGAATTTAAAATTCGCAGTTACCTCAGGAAAACTTCAAGCTCAGCAAGGTTCACATCTGACACCTTCAAGAACGTGCCACGTGCCTGCCTGCCTGCAAGCCTGTGATGTAATTTATTCGATTAAAACAACTGAGAGAGAAAGTCATTGAGAGAAAAGATTTCTCTTTGTCGGATTGTGAACAGGCTGAATTGGACCTAAAATATTTGACAGTCCAATAGTTATATGAGTAATTATAAAAACCTCAGCCACACTAACATCTATGCACTATTTAGTCACTAACTTTAAAGGGGCCAAGTTTGCACCCAATGTCTGCCAAAGACATTTTAAACTAACATAGCATTTATTCTGCTTGTCCGGTTCAGATCCTGGGAAAGGCAGACTGTAACAATGTGTCTCCAGTTGATTTCCTCCAGAAAAAAAACAATTTTCCCTGAATCCATATGGTTGTTAGCAAAATGCATTGTTAGCGGAATTACTGTATAGAGTGGCTGTGATAACACATGCTACAAGTTGTCATTTGTAATCATCACTGTTTCAAACCGACTGTCTGCTCCCGGCTCATGTGTTGAAAGAGGGTAAAGGAAGAAAATCACATGCTGCCTTGCTTTAACCTCAAAAGGGCAGGATGGTGCCATCTAGCAATTGCAAGAGTTTGACTTCTTTTCTGCTGTAAGCAGATTTTTGGCAAATTCAAAACCTACTAATGCATGAGCGACAAATATCTATAAAGAGTTATAAAACAGAAAAATAATTGAAAACCGATCTCTCTTCAAGGAATGAGAAAAAGTGACATTTATCTGCAAACATGTAGTTTCCAAAATTAGTGCTACGTGTTGAATTTTTAATATATATGAAGAGATTTTTCCTGAATGGAGATTTTGATGTATCTACTTCAGAAAAAAAAGGTTATTAAGCAAGAAATATGGTTAACCCCACTGCTAGCCCCTGCTCTTTTTTTACACATCCCTCCCTTTTCTTTGAGCAGATCCTTGGATAAGGAGATTGAGTGCACCCTTAGTAAGTTTGCAGATGACACCAAGTTAGATGGGAGTGTTGATCTGCTGGAGGGTCGGAAGGCTATACAGAGGGACCTGGACAGGTTGGATCAATGAGCCAAGGCCAATGGGATGAGGTTTAATAGGCCCAAATGCCGTGTCCCGCATTTCAGTCCAACAACCCCAGGCAATGAGACAGGCTCTGGGAAGAGTGGCTGGAAAGCTGCCCAGCAGAAAAGGACCTGGGGGTATTTAAGAAACATGTAGATGTGGCTCTTCAGGGGATGCTCTAGTGCCTGAAATTGTTGGGGTTTTTTTTTCGTGTGTATATGGTTGGACTAGATGGTCTCAACGGTCTCTTCCAACCATGAAGATTCTGTGATTCTGTGATTCCTTATGCTGCTTCATCACAGACCATCAGTAGACATTCTCTTTAGAAAGAACCAGACACCATCTGCCTATCACAGCAGATGTAAGCGTCACCACTCTGGGGAGAAATACTGCAATTGTGTCCCTTTTCCTTGTCACAGACTAACAGAGGTGAGGGGGGGCTGCAGAACATGGGATGGGGACTGTGAGATGTTGGGTACCCTCCCATACAAAAGTTTATTCAGTCCTTAAACAACACAAGTATATCTATGCATGTCATAGATATAAAATAAGCCATTTTCCCTAAGTAAAATTGTAAGAAGAGATTAGATATTATACAATAAACATATATAAAAAATTATTTCTTTTTGATGCTGTTTACCAGTTTGTAGATAATCCCAAATCCAATTCATATCTTAGCCGTTTTATATCCTGCAGTGTAAACATATTTATCAAAATAAATGCATTTACGCCACAAGGCCATGTTTATAGCAGTGTATAACTGCTAAATTTAAAGTGTTTGGGCACACATTTGTCATGCTGAATGTTTGTCTCATGAAATTATTTTTTTAATGGTTTGGCCATTTCTAAGAATGAAGTTAAGGGAAAATACTGTTGTTTCTTCTTTACATCAGGCAAAAAAAAAATCTCTGAACTTGTTTGTTGAGAAGTTTTAGTGCTTTCAATCAATTTAATTATTCAGGATATTTGTCATGGTAGTAGACAGATGTGCTTACCATCTGTGAAAAATCATCTTGTTTTTTTCCAAGATGCTAAGACTTTGATTCCTTACATGCTGAGCAGAATCCAGGATAGTGGGACGGTGGGATGGTTTGAAAACTCCCCTTGGACTGAGCACACTTTAAGTTCGTGTGACTCCTGGTGACTGTACAGGATGTGTGACATCCCTAGAGCAGAACAGAACTTTTTTCCTTACTGTACTTCAAAACCAGTTCTAAAATATGGTGAGAACAGTACAATAAGCAGTGGAGATAAATGATAATTCTCTATGCAGTGCAATTAAGAACAGGGCAATGCCCACCTACCCAGTGATGTACACCAGCGGAGAAGATCAGTGTTTGCCCATTACTGTGCAAACAAGAAGGAGTAAAGAAGCACAAGCCCTCTGAAGAAGCAGTGACATTCCCGAGATTCCTGTGTGAAACAGATCTTTTAGAAGAATGTGATCATGTCATCAAACACTGCATCACTAAGGGTGTATATAAGTCAGCAAAATGCTCCAAATTGTGTTCTAGTATTTGACTGTAGAGCCTTACTTTACAGCCTTGCATTAGCAATTTTATATTTTTTTGGGCCTTTATTTCTGTGTAGGCATAATGAAAATAGTAAAATGTTCCTTTTTTTTTTTTGATATATTGCAATATTACATGCCACAATGTTTAATTTGCTTTAGTCATAATTTCTCGGGAAAATAAAAATAGATTTTTTTTAATGATAACACATATTTGTGTATTTCCTTTATATTGACGTCTTTATCAGTTCCCCAGAATTGAGGGTTTTTTTGTAATTCTGAAAGCCTTTACGGCATACAACAAATCCTTTTGTTACATAAGAAATAAGGAACTTTTTCAGAAATAAGAATGAATAAATCTTCAGGTTTTTCATGCTGATAAACACTGCACTGGCCACGGTGTAAATATAAGTACTTTGTAAGCCTTTGGAACTAACCAGCAGAGCTCCACTGAGTCTCTGCAAAGTGGATGATGGCAGCTGAGAAGAAACCTCTGCACAGCACTCTCAGAGCCAAACCTGCCAACAGCTTCACCGAGTTTGTACCTTGCTTATATCACTATAATTAAAGCCATTGTGGTCCAACAGCACTGGGTGAGAGGACTGTCATTTTCTGTTTTGATCCCAGAGTGCCAAATCTTGGCTTGTTGCCACGGGCACTCCAAACTCTTCCACTGACTTTAGGGGAGTTACTCTTGGTTCACACTATTGCGTGAATCTGAGGTCTCATTCCCTGCCACGGAGGTCAATGAAAAGACACTGACTACAGCCTGGATGACAAACTCAGGACAAGCTGGTCTCCTTGCCTTTGCACGAGACTGTGCAAAAAGACCCAGGTCTTTGAGGCTATGTATGAATGTGGCAGCACTGAATGAAAATCTTTCAAAGTCTTCTTTCATTTTTCCTTGGATAGCCTTATTTATTTATCGTATCCTTAAACTGGAGCAGAAAATGGAGTTGTTTCTTCGTGTTTAAAGTCCGATTCTGCCTCTGTCTCTCAATCTCGCTGTGGGAGATTTAGGTGTAGAACACTTTAGAGCTTCTTTTTTCTGATTAACACTGGTGAGGAAAAGCCACCAGGACTAAGCAAAGTCTGGCATGAGACTTAGCAAATCTAAGCCTTGTAGTGCTGTCTTGCTAGTGTGTGTAATACAGATCTGTATGCAGATAAGTAATATACCATATGTCAAACAATTGATCTATGCTAACTGCTAAAGCAAAGTAGGCATATTTTAAGGTGTAGAATTAGTACTGCATGCAGGCCAAGCCATAATAAATAAATAGTACAACCGCAATAATGCCCTAGCAATGCCTCAGCAATTCATTGGCATAGATGGACTTAGATGTAAATTTCTATAACAGTTAATTTACAGAGCACTGCACATAGCAGATTAAATACAGGACATGCTTTTGAAATTAGTGTGCAGATAAAATTAGGGGAACAGTGTATTTGAGAACAGTTACAAATGTATTTTTTAGGAGGATAAAACCCCACAACCCATACTTCCCTCATTGGTAGTTGCTTGATTTCAGATTTCTATTTTATCACTTAACGATGAAAGTTTAGAAGGCATAAACTAAAAACTGGAACTGGTCTGCATCTTTGTCTTCTGTCTGCCTCTGATTGTAGTGGTCATCTTAATAAATGAGTGCTATTATCTCTGTAGGAAAGATTGTGGTGAGTCTGTGAGTCTCTGTATCAGTTAATCTGAAAGTGACTAATACAAGAGTTGAACTGTACTACGTTATAATTCACTGAAACCAGCCAAAATTAATTACCCAGTACTCTTTGACTACAGCCTGTTCTACCAGAGGGGAAAAAGAAAAAGAAAAAAGAAAAAGAGCAGGAAAGGTTATAAATTAACAAATACATTTTCAGCAGTTTTAATAACACTGAAAAGAATGTTCGCTCTCATACTTGTTATTATGATGCATTTTGCTGCTGGGTTCAGATTTGCACATCAGCAAAAGTTTGGACAGAATAAATGCTCTTCTGTCGACTTCACTGGAGCAGGGGAGTTGCACATACTTGGGAAGCGTTTCCCTGACTCTGAGCAGGAAGTGGATAATACCACATCTATTGTTCTCTGCGAATAAAGCCAGGTAAATAAGTAATACTCTTGGCTTTATTCATGCAGAAAGAATTCAGACAAACAGGGAAGTTATGCCTTAAGTAAAAAGTAGAGAAACTTCCAAAGTGCTTTCCTGACAAGGGGTTTGAACGATTGGAGGAATAAATGTTAATAGCCACGTTTGGAAAGTACTGAGAACCACTGTTCAGGGTCGAATTCTGCTGCAAGTTTTATGTTTTCAGCTCAGCGGGTTACTGGACTCGTGCCAGCAGAGGAGGAATACAGCCAACTGAAAGCCACACAGCAATAAGCCGTTGACACTTGGCGCAGGGAGAAGGCTGCCTCGGGCAGGGGCCGTAAGGGAAATATGCCATCTCCCCTTTCAACCACACCGAGGGCTGCAAAACTTTCTCTTAGAGAAGGGATCTGCTCTTCTCGGTGCTGTGGAAGCAGAGCTGGGTGACTGTCAGCTCTCGGTAAAGAGGCTTCACAGACTGAGCAGGTAATAGAACTAGCCATAGGGTGCCTAGTCTTCTCTCCCACGTAGTAAATTTAGGGTTTGTGTTAATCATGGTACCGAACAAAAGACAAATTCTGATTTGTGTTACGATAGTGTAAATCTGGGATAACTTTGTCGCAATCTCAAGTGTTTGGCCTAGATGTGTTCCTGAAGGGCCTGTTAGGGCATACACATACATCCTGACCTCATTCTAATGACAAGCAGGGGTGTGCAGTGAACCTGCTTCCATGGAAAGAAAATCTATATGCATATCCTGCCAGGAAGGACCATGGCTCACTCTCATTCAGTCCTGATATGGACAGATGGGAATAAGGATCTCACAGAACTAAGTGCAACATATACCGATGCTTCGCATCAACAAGGACTCTATTTTTTTCATTGTCAGCTCTTCCTATTAGGGCAATGTGAGCTCAACAGTTTGCTGAGATCCTTCTAATTATAAGAATTTAAGTAGCAAGTTTGGTTTGATTGCAATTATTCTCTTGTGAAATTTCTGCTCTCTGAAACCATCTCACTATTCTTTGCTTTAACCACCAGTGTCTTGGGTTCAACCTCTACAGCATGAATTCTACAGAAAAATGTGCCGTGCGGTAGATCGAGATAGAAAGTAAAAAACAACCCAAACCTAAACCACACCTGATCCTCAGCTTGGCCTAAGTAAATCTTATCTGATCTAAGTAAATGAAAAACCCTGAATGGGCTGTTTTGTAGGTAAAAATTTGGATTCATGCAGCTTTCTAGAATTATGAACTTAATGTTGCTTTCACACAAGGATTCTTTTCATGCTCTCACTCAGGTACCTCTTTTTAACAAGGCTGCGCATATTTTAGTTGTTTTGGTTTTGTTTAGTGCATTTTCACTGATCATGGTGCACTGTGCTGCTGTGCCTCCCACACTGTATTAAACTGATGAACTACATTGTGGTGTATCTTCTTGTTCTTTTGCCTTTAAGTGGTACCTGCTAATCCTTTCTGGTCTTGGCTGTCGCCTCTGAGAGACCCACTTTTGCTGTATGTTCTTGCATTTGGCTTAGTTTGCAGCTCCTTCACTGGACACTCTTGCTTTTCAAGTAGGGCAAGCGTGACACCTACAGCAGGTTACGACACTGTCCTGACTCCGTTTTTCTGCCTAATTTGGTTATGAGTTGCCTTATGCACCAACACGCATGGATCACATCACCCAGGCTTGGGTTTTTAGCTCTGTACCTGGTAATTGAACAAGGAGAGTTAAACAAGGTTTTCGTAGTGGCTCTGGCCTTACTTTGTAATTGTTTATGTCTACAACTCTAATGCCTTAATTAAACTTTCAGCACATTTTTCCATCTTTTATGGACTTGATGTTTCATTAGCTCAGCTGCTAATTAGCCAATATTATACTCATCTTCTGCTTAATGCTAGATTACGTGTGCTTTTCCCAGGTTAGTTTCCTTCTGCAAGGCTACAATATTACTGAGCTTTTTAATTTATTTTGTCTTCCTGAACTCCCTGGCCGGGTTTGGGGATTTTTGTTGCATCTCTTTGACATATATAGTGGTACTCAGTGGATTCTTTTTGATGACCCCATCAGCTCATATTGCTATGACATGTTAAAAATTTGCAAGTTCCTAGATTTTATAGCATTTCACAATGTATTAATTAGATTAATAAATCTAAGGATTTGCTTTTAAATATTTTTAAATATCTAGAAGGAATAGTTTGGAAGATATTATGGTACCTTGCTACTACTATTACTACTAAGGATATTTTTTTAACATAATAATTACAATAAAACTTAAACCAGTTAGCTCCCTGGTATTACACCTTCATAGCCTGGATGCAAAAAATGTCTGTAATAATAGAACTTTACAATTATTTTACTTTCTTTTCCCCAAAATTCTAAAATAAATGCAGTCAAAACTTCAAATAACCCTGCAGTAATTGTTTCTACTGAGAGCTTTCACCTTTTGCCATCTGGGTTTTTTATGGCATTCAATAGAAAACATCATCCAATTGACTGTGATTGTTTACATTTCTTGCTATTCATAAATGTTGAAAGAATAATGCTATGATTAAGGGTTTAAAAGACTTTTCAAGCTGTTCCCAGACTGTAGATACCAGGGATACTTCTGAATCCCTGAACCCTGGAGTGAGGTTCAGCTGTATCTTCACTCCAGGTGAGGGTGGCACATAGACCTGCACAAACCCTTCTGCAAATTTTTTGTTTTGTGACTTCTGTAGAAGGAAAGTTGGGTGTCTGCTTCATGTGTGTGATCCAACAAGCATCTAAGCTGAAGTATTAAGGGAACAGGAGTCTGGAGCATCTGGGTCTCCATACAGATGCTTTTTCTCCAGTCCACTGGGCGACTCCTCTGGACACCACTGAACTGCCAGTCAATGCGATTATATACCTATATACATATAAATGTATATATATATATAAAAGGAAATTCCAGCATGTAACCCAAAAGCAACAATTAGCAAACTCAGTAAAACTGAGATCCCTTCATGTTAGTTTGATATGTTAGTATCAAATATAGTTTTCTGGATAATTTGGGTTGTACTTTGTCCCACTATTGACAGCCGCCTTCAGCAACTATTTTATTGTTATTCTCCTTCAAAGTGTGCTGTAATTTGCAAAAAGCTACATATAAATTTGTGTTTGCACATCAATTAGCAACCGCAATCAAAACATAGTTTTGCTGATACATTATCAGCATTTTTATGATGAATTATTATTTTCTTTGCCAGAAATAATAATGTTAACATCCTGAAAATGAAATTGCTTTTGCTAGTAGCTCAGGAAATGAAGGGGAAAGAGCTTTGTTGACTGTATGTTCTCATGGGCTGGAAAGATCCTATCATGATATATTAAGGTAAAAATCTGGAACGCATTTGGAACAATTTTGAAGAATTAGAGTCAGGAAGTAGATAACTCCATGGAGTTGAATAGAAGTGAAAGGAAGTAAAGCAAATGGCTGTGTTTGAGAAAGCCTGTGGACTTTTTACCACTACTAGATTAACTTGTTAAAATAACATGCTTTTTATTATAGATGGCACTTGGTTCAGGTTTAGTACAAGTGATGTGACCTGGGGTTCAAAGGAACAATAGATTTGAGTTCCACAATTACATATGCTTTTTCTTTATACCCAGGGATGGATAAATGATGGATAAAGGATCATATGTGTATATACATACAGATAGACGTGCGTGCACTCACATGTTTCTCTCTGTCCACACATATATAAAGGTTCTTTTTCCTCTTCAACATCTTTTTCACATGATGTTTTTTTACCTCTTCTCCAAAATACCAAATGCCTGAAAAGGAGATATATCTGGCTAGGACATGTCAGAAATTTAATGCGACTCTATTCTGTCTAGATATGTCTTTGAGAAATATATACATTTGACATTCTAGATTGTCCTATTTTCCAGTTTTTCTGAAGCAGAATTTAAATGGATATATCACTATTTTCATCACTGGAAGTCGAAGGCTGTTTTGAGTTTTCTTGCTTGTGACTAGCAGCTGATTGACTATTGCTGCTCACTCAGAGAAAAAAAACATAGCACTGACTTTGTCACCCTCCTACTTTCTTGCTGGGTCTGAGAGCATCTTGGGAATACTCTGACCTTTGTCCAGAAGATCGCAAACTTGTGGCAGAGGCCAAAGAGATTTGGACAGGCTCTGAATGGAGAGAGTTCTGAACGCAGGACTAGCTTTCGATGTGACTTTTCTGTCAGTGAGAAATTATGCAAAAAAAGAGACCCATCTCTGTCTCCTTCAGCCTCGTGCTGACTGCGTCTGGCAGTGCAGTGCTGCTGAGGCATGTTAGCCATCCTCAGAACACGCTTCTAGGACTGGGTGCCTGTGGCAACCTAGGTGTGAAGAGACAGTGTGGGTTGCAAACAGCTTTAGTCGCCTCCATGTTCATCACTCTCTAGGTGGTGACAACTTTAGTTGAAGTCGGTAGTAAAACTGTAGGTCTGTAAAAAGTTTTCAGCTCGAATCTAGCTCCTTTGTAAGACAGACAATCTGTGTCTCTTAATTTCACCCAAGGTGCAAAGTGACAAAGGTCTATTTTAGATCTCTCTTGGCACCTACTCGACAGCTGATCACTCCACTGGTGTTACAGCCACTGCACGTAGCAAGGTGAAGGTGTTATAGCCATGGTCAGGCACGGCTCTGAGATGCTCTGCAAAACCTGCAACTCCTGCCCCTTCTGTTGCTGACTTTGCTCCAAGTCATTTACCTAGGAAGGCAGGAAGAGAATAAAGTGTTCTTGCTTTTACCCAGCTCCAGAATTAAAGGTCGGGGCCGTAGTTCACAGGATTTCATCTTCAGTGGTGATACTGGCCTCTTTGCACCCAGCTCCCCTGCTCTTTATGCTTCATCTCATCCACATCCCAAGTGCCTTCCCTAAGTGGTACTTACAAAAACTACTGGGAACAGGCTCAGAGACGTGGCTTGGTGATTTGGTTCATGGCACAGCTGTGCAAACAAGTTGGCAGAGCTGAGGGTGTCCCACACTGCCATGAGGGGCATGAGAAGGAGACCATCTAGCAGCAAGGTGATAGGGATGGTATTCCTTAAGCAGGTATTGCTGCCAAGACCACCATGTCACAACACAGCATCTGATCACAATCTGAGGGGCACGGAAAATTCTTTTTGGAGCAGTGCTTTGGGTTGTGTGCTACAGATTGCCTCCTGTGCAAACTGCAACCCACTCCATCAGGTGCTATCCACACCAATATCTAGGCTGGAGGCACTGTGGCCTCCAGTTAGGCTTTTCTGAACTTGTGTGTGAGACCACAACAGGTTTTAAGTGCAGTGTTCAGTTCTAGGTTTAAAATAGAATGAAAACAAGGCATAGGTGAGGAGGCACCCACGAGAGAGATGAAGCACAGTTGATCCAAGTTCTTTTTTGTCATCCTGCATCTCCATTTGAAATTGTAGTTGCCTTCCATGGGGTGGGATCAAGGCTTGCCTGCTGAGGCACTTCCCATATTTAATATCACATACTTAAAAGATTATATGCCTCGCTTTAGAAATAATGATCTTCCTGTAGTAAAGGAACTTCTGTCAACTAGAGAGGCAGCAGGAGCTCCACATTAGATATTTTAAATTTTTAAGATTTAAGAGACTGAGGAACATAGTCTAGCATTCCCGTGTTATAAAGCCTCAGAGATGTTGTGGTTACAAATAGACAACTGCTGTCATCTTGGAACAGCACTTGTTCTCAGGCCTTCTTTCTTTATATCTATCCCATCCTCCTCAGTTTATCAGATCCACCTTCCTCAAATACTGTGACTGCATAAGTAAGCTCTCAGCCCCCGGGCAGAGTACTCTCCTCCTCCATATTGAAGAGGAGGAGCTGTTTTTCCTTTCCCTGATTTCCTCCTTTCCTTTGGTTCTCAGGCCGCATCAAGCTGTTGACTCCCAGCTTGCAATCCACCTCTGGTGCCAGTTTCCTTTGCTCATTTGTCATATTTTCAAGCATGAACCTACATTTCTCAGACAACCCACCCCTTCCTTGAGCATTGACAAAAATACCTCCTTATCATCTCTGGGATCACTCCTTCAGCACTTTGTGTTCTTCAGCAAGGAAAACTGTGATGCTTAAAAGCTTGTAAGCAATTGGCTATGAGTGGACTGCTTATCATGCTGACCACCCTTATCTCCTTGTTTCCTGGTACCCGGTCACCCGACCCTCTGTTATCTTCTGTATTTGGCTACGTCTGTCAGCCTCAATAGACAGGACACACTGTTCTGATTTTGCGCAGGGTGAAAAGGAGCTGATAGAAGGAGAAATGTTGCAGAACTGGGACTACACTAGGGGACTAGACTACACTAACTATGCCAGTTAGGATTATTTAGGCAATAAGCAAAAAGATGACCTTACTAAATCTGTCCCAGCTTTTATATCATTGTCATTAAATGCTAGGTCTGGAGATTGAGGGATTGGAACTTTTTTGAGAGACACAGGGTTTAGCAATGTGCTGGTGAAGTTGATCAAATAATGGGTTTGATGCAAAGTGTGAATTTCCTTCCTGCACTCGTGTGCAGGATAAACCTCTGGCTCTGATATTTCAAAGTAATTTATAGCCTTCTGGCAGATCCTTGGTTATACACTCGATGATGCAATGTGTTCTCAACTTGTGGCATGAACACAAAGGAATGAAATATTTGTGACCCTGGTATTAAAACTGTTACTATCTGTTTGGATTGTAGAGGCAAATTTTTGAGACCCCAACATGGATTTAGATCCTGAACATAAACTGTAACAAAATCTCCGCCTACTGTAAGATTAACACTCAGCAAAGGCAAGAAAACTAAGGATTATGAAGTAGGCCACTAAAGCTAGGATCCCTTAAAAAGTATGTAGCATGGAAAATTACTGATTCTGAATCTCTCAGCCTCCTGCCTGGTGCTGTAACTACCACCCTTGTCCCTTTGACTGCCATCCAGAGGTAACTGTTCTGATATCTAATATGAATTTTCTCTCCAAGGGTTTAATGCTTTGTTTTTAAGAGGAATTAGTTAATTTTAAATGCTTATCACTAATGCTGACCTATGCTGAATATGTGGAATACATTTCCATGAGTAGTATGATCAGTGACTTATGTTTTGACTCAGATACAGCGCTGGATGAACATACTTATTAAATAATTAAATAATAATTAAATAGAATCATAGAATCTAACCTGGCCTTGAACACCTCCAAGGACAGGGCATCCATAATTTCTCTGGGCAACCTGTCCCAGCATCTTGTCACCCTTGGAGTAAAGAATTTCTTCCTAATATCTAAGCTAAATCTCTACTCTTAAAACTGTTACCCATTGTCCTGCTGACCTGCGCCATTCAACAGGATATTGCATGTGATAACGTTGACAACTAAACAGGCATAGTTGTTTATTTTCTGAAGCTCCTGACATGCACGGATGAGTGTTTGTGACGGGTGAGGGTGCGGACCCGCTGTGCTGGCATATCTGGGGTGGGATGTGTCACAGGCAGACCTAGCTGCAGCTCTGCCCTTTTCCTGGAGGCAGCATCTCCCACTGCTCAGCTACTGGATGGGATAGGAAACGTCCCAAACTGCTGAAGTTTTCACCCAGGAATGTGTTTGCTGAGGCAGTTCAACCGTCCCTACACAGCTACGGGAGGAGCAGAAGCGAGGAGTGGAGGCTGTGGTGTGCCAGCTGCCCACCACCACACACGGCTTGACACCCCCAGTGTCAGGCCAGGTGGACCTCTTTGCTCCACCGCAATAGCTCTGCAGTGATGGAAGCAGCTCTCTTTGTTTCAATCTGAGTTGGGACTCAGATTTAGACAGAAACTTCAAGTAACATGCACCTGAAACAGCCACACGTTACCCAACTGGAATGATGCGATAATCTGTGGTTTAGTTTTTTTTTTTTTTTTTTTCTCCTGAGAGCAGGAAAAAAGGCAACATAACAGGCTTACTCCAGGTGATTAAATCCTGCTAGATCCAGCTGCTGTGGAGGTCTGGAGTACCATCTCTGATCTTAAGGTCATATTCAGTCTTTCCTGAAATCACATGGCTTTCGTGAGTTCTTACAATTTATAAAAAAATCTGTTGAAAACACCAGTTAAGCCACATGGAGCACTATTCACTGCAAAAAAAAAAGACCACCTGTGTCTTTGTAAACAAGAGACAGGTGTAAACAATAAAAATAATTTACAAGCACAAAAGCCAATGAGATGCGGTTACTTAGCTAAGTGTTTAGCTGGGTGATGGACAGAGAAAGATACCTGCCACCTAAAGCCAGCAGAGGGTCATATATTGCCCACAATTTTTTAAAATAAATACCAAAGTGATCTCAATAGGACCATTAGAAATGGGAGTGGGGTTTTAACACCATTAATATTAACCTTTATTTCTTAAGCTGATAGAGTTTATCATAGAAGAAAGCAATTATTGCAGCTGAGGTTTTCCGTACAACTGAAAGATGTAGTTACCTAAACTATATTGAAAGCCTTTGGGTTTTAAACTTTTTAATCACTTTAGTTATCCTTAAAAATGATGGCCTAAGACCCTTTCTTTTGGATTATAACGCCTTGTCTGTGATTGTTTTGTTTCTTCCCACAGAGCAGTTAGTAGATAACAAAGGTGACTTGCGTAGTCATTTGTATGAAATGAAAAGAGTGCACTGCAGATCTATCATCCCCATGACATTAATTAAGGCCTAAAGACTTTGGCCTGTCACTAAATTCCTCCCCCTCATGAATTTACAACATACGGCAACCTAGAACTCTGACCTAACAGGATTACTTGGATTATTTTCTGTGTTTTTTTCTTCTATCCGCTGTTTCATACTTCTCATATACAATGTCATTATCAGAATATGCTGTATATTTGAAATTAATTATCACCAACTATTTGTTTATATTGTGGGCAAAATCTGTGCACCTGGTTACAAGAAGTTCTCTTAACTGTGTTCAAAATACATGTACGTGCAGATACAGAAGCTGCATATGCAAATATATATTCAAATGAACCTGGTTTGCACCAGACTTAATGTACCTGTGAGCAGGATGAAGGACTGGGCTCAGAGGCTTTGCTCGGTTCTAGCCAAGTGGGTCTCTATCCAGCCTTACTATAATTATATGCAGGAGACAATAATTCCGGAGGCAGCGGGATCAGCTATAGGATTGCATTTTGCTGCTATAAATTTCATGTCTGAAGATGAGAGAATAGCCCACATGGACAATATGTATATGGCAGACGCTGCATCAAATCTACCGTGTTCCTGTAGTGAACATGGTGGACAAAACTACAGACCAGAGGCCTTGGGGACATTGTCTTTACATTCAGGTACCGATCTACAGTGCTCTTCTCCTGGGATCACTAAGAGATTGTTCAGATTAAAGTTGTCTTGGCATCTCTACACTGAATAGTTTCTTTTCTGAATATAGAACCAAAATCTTGGCAGCCAGAGCTATGAGGTTCAAAATATCACAAGCTGGGATGAAGTAGTGGCTGAAGATATGGACAGTTCATGTACATTAAAGGTGATTTTTTTTTTGTTGAGTTTGATTTCCTTGCAAGTCTTTCAAGAGATTTGCAAATTAATTACCAGCATCTGTTTTCAACACAGTAAACGTCTGCTTTTCTTTATGCTATGCCTTTAAATAGATATTGATTAGTTGTTAACACTTGATGTAGTAAACATTTTTATTTTAAGAACCAATATTTATTCTCATCTGTATAAATACATTTTCATGTGCTTGCCAGTCTAATAGATTTAGTGTTACTACATGACATATTTAAACATTTAAGGAATGATTAAAAAAATTAGTGCAGTTTTCTAGGAGGCTAGCACAGCTATAAAAAGAGAAGGCATCAAGGAAATGTAATTGTCATGCTCTATACATAACTTTCTGTATATTTAGCTTAATACAGCAAATAACAACTATGTCACTGATGGAAGAAAAACTCTTGTTTTAGAGCTAATTCCCAAGTTAAATTAAATCAATAAGAGAGTCTCCTTTAAAATACAAATCTGACCGAGAAAAAAAAAAATAAATAAATAGTTGAGAACAGATACTTTTAAGTAGTAAATTTCCACATAATTTCCAAGTGGAAACTCAGTGTTATGATTGAATACATTATTTTTCTCTATTCCACAATCAGTGCAATGCAAAATCAGTGACTTATACGGGGAAAAGAATACAGATAAACCTGGCAGTGAATCACAAGCCAGATCCATGTACATTTTTGATGGTAAAAAGAGAGGGTTTTTTTTTTTTCCTTCCATGGTGCAAAAAGCATAAATTAAACCAACACTGCTCCTTAGGAAAATTAGGCCCTTGGCCTAATTGATGGAATTGATGGGACTGCTTCATGTGAGGTGGAAACAAATTTCAGAGTTAAGAATTTTTGTCTCAGAAACATTTAGGCGTAGGAATTTTTAACGCTGTTTTCCAGGGCGATTACTACTTTTGTCACAAGTTCTAATCTGCTTCATTTCGTGATCTAGTTTTAACTCTGATTGCTATCATGTTTTATCTCTTGCCTGCAAAGCTTTTCCACTCCTGTTTGGATAAAATTGTATTCTTCTTTGAAGAAAAAGAAGATGTCCTAGGAGATATCCCCTTATAACTTTGGTTGTATTTTCCACCAGCTCAGCATTTACTGGGTTCAGGATATGCTTGTCTTGAGTGTGTGTTTTGGTGATTTCAAAGGCAGATTTTTTTACTTATTTCCTTTTGTTCTGTTCTTGCAGTCTTCTGTTCAGATCATTATCCATCAAAGGGTACCAGTTCATCCTCATTTGAATTAATAAGAATTTGCACAGAGACCTTTTTGCTCATCATTGGTCTTGGCATATAAGTGGATTTGCCTCAGTTTTTGCTTTCAGTTTACTTTAGTTTTCCCAGCAGCCACATATTCTGAGATGCAGCTTCATGCATGTCTTTGAATTGCTGGAAGTTCTTAACTGAAAATTTTCTATTTGTATTCAGAACCTTACCTGATTCACTTCATGTTTTGTTTTGCCTTTTTTTTTTTTGTTTTGTTTTGTTTCTGTGTTGTTTTGGTTTGGTTTTGGTTTTGGTTTTGTTTTGTTTTGGTTGGTTGGTTGGTTGTGTTTTGGTTTTTTTTTATCATAACAGGCCAACAAATCATTTCTGTTAACAAAGTAAAGTAACATGATATTTATGCCAAGACTAATAAATGCCTATCAGCTTGTTATATATCATTCAGTGCTCACTGTTTTTCTTGAAATTTGTTTATTAGAGATCACCAGGAAAATTCATCAGCAAAAACTGTGCATGGATTGTGGAAAGAAATTACTATCTCATTCAGCTAAAATTTTGGCACCAAAATTTAAAGTAGGAAAAAAAAATTTTACTTTTCTGCTATAGTATTTGAGTCATACAAGTGCTTGCATTATGTGCATTAAGTTTCCTTGAAGGGAAAAGGTGTTATTTCAAACTTTTCCATTTACCATCAAAAAATGCCAGGAACGCACTATTCCCTCCCCCACAGCAAGCAGTTTTCTTAAGAATTAAGAATTTTTCATTGTGCAAACTCCATTTCTGTAGCTGGTGCTGCCTCATTTCACTGTACTTCAGTACAGGACTGTTCCTTAGGGAACCGTTTAGTGTGTGGATGGATGCCAGATTCTGGCCCATTTTGATTCAAGGTTTAGATAATGAAACTCATGCTTTTTCCTCCCCCCATTGTTTTCCTTCTAGCCAGTGATATCCTTTCAGTGATACAGTCTCTGCCTTAGAAAATGCTCGTTCTATTCCCTCTATATTATTTTAAAACCTAAATCCATTTACTCACCCTGTTTGAAGAGAAAGGAAAGGAAAGAGATTCTTTTCTACAGAGAATATTATTTCTTTCTGCCTTGTGATTTCTCTTTGGAGAAGAAAATAAAGTAGTAATGTGTTAGTGAAACTAATCCCAAGTATCTTGGAGATTTATATGGACTGGACTAAACTTTTAACTGAGAAAAAGGGGTTCTCTCTCTTCCAGCTCCTTGCTCTGCCCCACTGTATGAACTGGTGCTCTGACTTTGATCAACATGCTGGTCTCCTGAGTCAATTGTGTGTCATGAGATCTATCAAGAATGGTGAAGCGGAGGGACAGTGTTTCCTCCCCTATTCTCTGGTAGCGCAAAAACTATCAATGGAAGAGACCTATCTGTAAATAGGCGGGAGACCTTATTCCCTGCTACATCAGTTTTTGATTGAACCTAGCTAAAAGACTTCAAGGACTTTTTGTAACTCTCAGGAATTAATAGTGGAAGGAATGTTTTAAATTGGTTTTCTTTATGTAAAATGTTCAGATGCAATTTTATTTTGATCGCCCCTTGGTCTTGAGCCTGATTACATATATAAGAGTACCTTGCCCAGCTTTTTAATCTCATGATGGAAACCTCTGCAGTAATTTTAATGTAACCTAAGATGCCTTATAGCGTCTTAAAAATTGAAAGCATGAAGTTAAAGTATATATTTGAAAATGTGTGCTCAGGAAATTATGGCAGGTTGTCTTAACTGTATTTTTACATTGCAATAGTAATAAAACACACTATAGCTGGTATGACTGTAGAAATGTTTAGTTTCTGTTTACACTGACAAATACACCCTTAAATGTCCTCTTTTAATGACTATTCTCTCTCTCTCATTGACTTCTCTGTAATGACTATATCAATGGGATCAAGTAATTCCACATCTTCTGAACATGCATGTTCCAAAAATCTTTATCCAAATTTTTGCTGTGGAAAATTGCATATAATGGAACAAGAATATCAGCAGAGGACAGGAACTGAGAGTTCTGAATATGCCAATGACCTTTTACCCCTGTGTCAGGGAGTTATTTTGCTCTTTGGAGATATTTAGCCATATTCTTTTCATTTTCTTCATTTGCCTTTATCTTTCTCATGTCTTTTTTCTTCCCTGAATTTCTGTGCAGGGTTCCTGGAGTTATTCTCCCCAACCCCCAAAGCTTTGCTGGTCTGTAACGTACTGATTTGTATAATGCAGAGTGAGGTTAATGCCATCTCCAGAGGTTGGCCATCCCCAGTGACTTCTGTCTTCATTACAGTCTTTGATCCCCATGGAGTTGCTTTAAGTTACTAAAGGCTAGTCATGAAAAATGTTGCTGCTTCGTTCTCATGCTTACATGCCTGAAATTGCATCTACTCAAAGTCACACTGCGTTGAGTCTTGAAATATATTCCAAATTTGTCTCTGAGTGTGTTGAGCTGTTAAGTTAGAGCAAATGTGAAGTGTCAGAGAAAAATAATACAGCTACTAAAAAAGCACATCAGCAACTGATTTGTAATTGTCCTGAAGTGGCTTTCTCTTATTGCTGAAGAGCTTTTTAAGAGAAATTACAGAGCCAAAAGCACAGCTTGCACAAGAAAGGTAGACATTAACAGTATTTTGTTCAAGCTGTTGACCTGAACTAAGAACCTGATGCGTCTCAGGATGTCCTCATCCGGAATGACCATCACCCAGGGGGTGGCACTTGAAAACTGAAACTTTGTAATTGTGCCATATAATTACAGAGTTCTATCATTTCCTCATGTCCTGTTTCCCACGTAGGTGTAGACTGGCATGGTCCTTTAAGAAAGAAAATTGTTATAGCCATGATCTGACAATCTGAAGCTTATTTTTAGTACCCCATCCTTTTTTACTCTGCTTCATTGTATGAATTCACAACAGACATTCTCTCTGTTTACAGATATCATCTCGAGCATGTTGCTGATAGTTTGCATCATTTCTTATATTGCTCTAACAGGTCCGGAGACAGTGCCAGCTTCCTATTCCTTTTTTTTTTTTTTGGTGTACCTGAGATAAGCATCTAAATTCAGCAATTCCAGAAGACAATTAATCCTGACTATCTGTCACCATTACTATGAAGTACGGTTAGATTCCTGGTTTTTGCTAGGCACCTAACATTTAGATATCTGAGCCATTATGTGTACCTGAAAGTGAAGGCCCCAAGTGACATTCTTTTGGCTAGTAAAATACTTCACCAGGAACTGATTTATATATGTCCTGAAGTGGCCTGCTGTGATTGGTGAAGAGACCTTTTGCTTAAAATTGCAGAGCCAAATCCTCAGTGAGCATAAGTTATGTAATGACAAGATTATCAGTTTGTTGCAGTTGAGGATGTAGCCATGAATGAAGGGAATAAAGAATTCATATAGCTTTAAAAAAAAATAATATTTTACATTTGACTTAGACCGATGCAAATTCAAAGAAATCCTGTAACATCAAATGCTAAATTAATTAAATGGAATGAAAAAATCAGATTCTTCTGATCCATACTTTTAATATGTATTACAGCCAAATCAGAATCTTTCTGCTTTGAATCAATCTGCTGAGGAAATAAATTTATGCAGGAAATAAGTATAGATCAAATATTAGGAAAAAAAAGCTGTAAACACCCTAGGTCTACTTCAGTAATTCTTTAGTTGTTGAGTAATTGTACAGACCCATGCGTAGTGTATGGAAATAAAATGTTTTCACATTAGGATGAGGAGGCATTTTACATCAATTTTGCCCCCATAAATGACAGCGAAACGAAGAGAGCAATGATAATTCTGATAACATGGCTCCTGGGTGTATCCTGGAAGGTAAGTAAGCAGAGTAGGTCACAGTTAGGCCAGATTTGACTTTGTTGCTAACTAGAGGTAAAATAGATTAAGAGAAGAATATAATCTTCATTATCAAATCAGAAGAGAACCTAAATTACTGTAAGCTTAAACTAAATTAGTGTATGTTTTCAGATAACAGCTATGTTTTGAGCTCAAGGTGCTAGTGGAATCCTGGCAACAGGCTGGGGGCTCCCTCATCCATTGCACAGGGTACTGTGGGCAAGAGTGTCTTCCCAGGGGACAAGTTTTACACGTGGATGTGACGCACAGCCCTCCTGGCCCCAAGAGAAGGGGGCTGTTCTTCTGAGCTGAGAGAAGCTGAACAGGAGCAGTTAGGAGAGTCGGAGAGGTTCACAAATGAGGCCCACGGGGACATCCATGCTTCCTCTCAGAGCCTTGAGTTGCTGAGGAGGATGCAAGTCTTGGGCCAAGAGGGATCTGGGATCAGATCCAGTACCCAGCTGGTTCCCCAATGTCTTCCTGTGCTGCAGGTAGTCCTGCACTAGGGGGGTCTTCAGGGCTGGGAGAAGCAGGTGGTGGGAGCAGAACACTTGCTTTGCAGGCATAAGGATATCTGATTTTGAGGGTCTGGAGAGGATCAGGGAGTATTTTGCTTGTGGGGTGCAAAGGCAGCAGATCTCACAATGTCTTAGTTTTTTTTTTATTAGGTTGGTTTGAAGAGCAGAAAACGAGCCACTGGTCTCGGTCCATGTTGGTACCACTGAAAAAAGGAAGTGCAGGAGAAGCAGCCTTCATGGCAAATGCAAGCTACTGGGCAGGAGGCTGGCCTCTGTGACCTCTCTACTCTGAAGTACTGCCAATTACAGCCTACGAGATGGGCAGAGGTCCAGAGCCTCAGGTCATGGTTGACTCAAAGGTATAGAAGTGAGAGATTTGTTTGACTAGGAACTGGCAAATGTTTTGGGAATGTTATAGCCTGCAAAAATAGATTTTACTTTAAGCAAAAGAGAGCCTGGCTGCTGGCACTGAAAATTTAAATGATCATAGAGGATTATCTAAACTAGAGGCAGAGGAAAAGCTGACAGGCATTGAGGAGCACTTGGTTCATTCTGATGCAATCCTCAAAGCAGATGTGGCTCGTGTTCAATGCACCTCCAAAAAGGCCAGGAGGGACATAAATAAAGAATTGCAATGAATGGAGGATGCAAATCAGATTGCTTACAGTGCCAGTTGAGTTGCATGTACAATACTGATCAAGGCCAAAAATTATAGATGCTTCTACAGCAACAGTGGAAGACTAAAAAATAAAACAGAAAAATTGGAATAGTTGGCATCAGTGGCAAACCTGACAGAAGACACATCACAGAGACTGCTTGAAGAGAGCAAACAAGGTTATTATGATGCTAGGACATTAATTTTATAGAAAATACAGAGAGGATATTAGGGTGTGAAAGAGGCAAAAAACAAGAAGGATAATGCTAAGTTCAAATACAGTATAATATTGTGGAAAAGGAAGAGCACTGAGGAACATATATGGGTGAAATCCAGCACTTTAGTTGTTAAAATTTAGTATTAGGATTATATTACCAAGTCCTCTACTCCAATCCTAACAAAGGATTCAGTTAAGATAGGTAAAATGTCAGATTTAACTCTTGAGGTTCAGTACCTTATCGGGATGAGACGTAGAAAGATATTTTTTTTTTCAGTGCAGTAAAAAACTCCTTCCTACATCAGCCTGTCGTAGGACCTAGGGAAAAACCTCAAACATTGCTGTGAACTCGGTCTTGAAGAGTGTTCATTCAAGAGTTACTGGTGGGTGAGCTGCTCTGTAACCGTGATCACAATATAGTTGCAGTCAATCTTTGTATCATGAGAGAAATAAATCCAGGAAACAGATATTCAGTTTCAAGAAAGAGCACTAGATTAAAAAAATTAGTTAGTAAAATAAAATAATACAAAATAAAACAATCAAACAGCTGACCAAAATACCCTGCAAGGAATAGTTCAACAAGCAAGAGCCTGGAGTGTGTATTGCAAGCCCAGTTAAACTGTGTACTGCAATTCCTGAAGAAAATGAAGTCATCAAATGAAATCTCTTCAAGGCTCAAGGGAAAAGCTATCATAGTAAATGATGGGAAATGGAAAAGGTTACTATCTTAGGGAAAAGAACAGCAGTTAAAAAATGGGAGGCCTGCACATAAGAGGAGAAAGCAAAGCCTGTAATATAAGGCAAGTAGAAAAATAAACAGAAATTAAGAGTAATAAAAGAGAATTTGAAAAGTACCTTATAAAGGTACTCTCAGATTTCACAAATGATAGGTTGTTTTAGGTAGTCAAATACCACACTGGTGTGGGATCATCAATAGGGCCTCAGTGAGTGAGTAGGAAAAAAAGCAGTGGATAAGCTTTGGAGTAGAAAACTGTAACGCAGGAAAAAGAATCCACATTGTGTTTACATGACGCTGAACTCAGAAATGGCAGGTACAACTCAGGAGACAAATTTCATTCATCAGTGGCAATTACCTGTTCAACAAGGAATGGCATCATCAGGAAAAGTATTGAGAACAAAAGAATAAGTATTATTTTGCTTCTGTTTGAAATGTGTGCCTGTATCTTTTTTACCTTTTTATATGTATACCTTTTTTACACAGTGGGTAGAGGACTTGGTTTATTGGTGAAACCAGCAGAATTTCTTGCAAAAGAAGGTTATGGAGACAAATAATATCAGCAGGACCATAAATGATTCACAAGGCAAGTCATGGAACTCTAGTCTAGAGACAGAGACTGAATGGAATAGGCAGGGACATGCTCTCTAACTTCACTAATACAGAGATTTTGGATGCTGGAAGTCACTAAGAGGAAGGGACTGAAGCTAACCACTGTTTCTCTCCCAAAATAGCACTTCTTATTACCTCTGTTAGAGACAGAGTGCTGACCTGGATGGGCTAATGTTCTGGCATTTATTCTGTCCTTACATTTTGCAAATTTATGCCAGTTTGAAGTGAATGTTCTTTCAAAAAATATTCTTGGTCTTCTAAGATTTCTTCCCCTTCTTTTCAGTAACCACTTCAAACCTTTGTTAATAGAACCTGAGGCAAGAATAAAGATTATTTCCCACATAATTAAAAAAAAAAGAAAGAGAGAATTAGAGTTTATCTGAAAAGTGGTGAAATGGAATGGGAGGAAAAGAAGAAAGCAAAACCTTCCTACCTATTTCGGGAGCATTAGTCATGCTTTGCTGTTATTTGATCATGCTGTAAATATCTGTGCTGTTTAACACAATGTTCTTAATAGGCTCAGTAAAATGGGACCAAGAGTACGTTTACCCATCAACTGTTCTCACTTCGTGCCATCAGGTCTCCATCTAGTCACCACAGATTACAGGCGCCTGTGACTTTGTGATATTCAGCGTAGATAGGTTCTAGTAGTTCCTCATTCAGTTGCCTCTACAGTATGAATACAAAGATCCAAAAATGCAAGTAAGCCCACTGCTACCAAGCTCGAGCACTTTTTGAGCCAAGCTCAAAAATATTTCAAAAATAATGATCCAGTTTAAAAGGTTGTGAGATTTTTAGTGAAAACAAATATGCTGGTTCTTATATCTTGCCATTGGGGTTTTTGAATCTGGTCGTGTTAGGTCTTTAAGCTTTTCCACAATCCTTGTAGCATCAAACACTTATTTTTTAAGAAAAACAAAGCTTGTCATTGCTGCAGGAATTGGGGCTATAAAGAACATAACCAAAACCTAGGGATACGGCAACAAAGACAGCTGCTAGATAACACCTTAAAAGAATAAGTGTCTTGTGAGAACCTGCTCTCAGCCAGCCAGAGAGGAACTTTGAGTTTTTAAATATGATTAGCTCTGCTAATAACTTCTCCACAGATCTGCAGGACAGCAGAAGGAACAAAAATTGCACAGCCTGCATTTCTAGGGATAAATTGCTAACACTTTACTCTGTGCTTTAATACAAACCTGCACAGACTCACTCACAGCCTGTGCACATTTGCATATGCAAACCTTTAAGCTCTTAGGCTGTATTTTTGGTTTCTTTACATGCACACATATGCCCAGTTGCCGTGATTTATACTGCTGCTGTGCTTAGTTTTCTTAAATCTTATTAATCATTTGGATTCATACTTTAAGAGAAAAAAACAAAAAATATATTTTGAAGAAGGGCAGACTGGTATGACCTTCAGCTGAATGGGTACAATCACCATCTTTCACAAATATATTAGCGAATGAAATGTTGCCATTTTCCTTTCATTTCACTGGTTTTGTAGGGATGCCAATACAACTCATGATTTACGTCAATGAAATACAATAATGACTTTTACTTTTTCCTCGATTTGCACCAAACCTCAGAATAGAATTTAAACAAAGACATCCTTATTTCTTAAACCAATCCCTTCCCACTCTTTCAGGCAGGTTTATACATGCATAAAATCTCCCTAGACAATTATTTACTACCTTCTATGCTTTTAATCACACACAATCTGCAGATTAAAGAGAAGAATGTTTTCCGGAAGTGTACCTTATTATTCCATGGTGACCAAGTGCCATTTCTGTGAAACCTGAAGTTCCCAGAACAAATTAAAAGCTAACACCAAAATGAATAGTGCTTGCTTTTAACAGGGGGTTCAGGAAGACAAAACGATAACTAGCGTTTATGAACATTGCTTTCAGGAACCATTGGAAGAAATGAAACTGCTCACTCTCTGCGTAAGTTTTCATTCAAGTGATGAAGAGATGCAAAGTGTGCTTTTCCTTTGTTTTTTGCTACATGGACATCAATGGGTTGTTCCACTGTGGAACACCTAAAAGTGGGAGGAGAATTACAGTATTTCTCTTCACACCCTGTAAGGGAGAAGTTACAGTTACACTTGACTTTGATATAAAAATATCCTTTGATTATTCATTGTAAACATTTCCGCTTGGTAGGTGGAGTGTATAGACTGGACTGACACACTGAGTCTCAGAAGTCCTGTTGAAGACAGTGACATTTAGATTTGCTCAAGGGTTGTTCCTATTGCTTTGAAAATATACACCCTACTTTCAGTTCTGATTATTATGCATAGCCAATAAGCTCTTTTATCTTGTATAACATTAACTCAGTGTTTCTCCTTCCTCAATTGCATTTTCAAAATTAATTCGTCAGAAATACTGCATTGTCTTGACAGAAGATGTAAAGTAGGAAAGAAAGGAGGGAAATAAGCATATTTAAACATGCCTTAGCTATCTTGTAATTAGAATTAGAGTCATTTACAGAAAAAAAATCATGATACTTTTCACTTCCTAGCACACAAGATGGCTTCCATTTTGGGCTACACTCCTGGAAATCTCCCAACTGAAATTCCTGAAAAGTCAATGCAAAAGAAAGTACATCTATTTAAAGATATCATGTATGCCTTTAGGGAATAACGTGCCGTGTGTGTGCAAGTTTGGTATCGTTAACTGACTGCAGTGTTTGACAAAGGAGGAGACAAAGCAGACAGCACGGGGGGACAGAAGGGCTAGGTCAAGATAAGAGCTGCAGCATAATACAAGAGCCAGCGGCAGCTTCAAAAAGGAAGAGAATGTTCAAGGCCAGGTTGGACTGGATTTTGAATCATGTAATCCAGTGGAAGATGTCCCTGCCCATGACAGGGAGGTTGGAACTAGATGGTATTTAAAAGTTCGTTTCAACCCAATCCACTCTGTATGATTCTACAATATTCCAAGTCACGTGCCAAGACTATCCTTCTGAAAGTGGTAGGGATTGATGTGTATGCCTAGGGCACAAGAGGAAAAGAAGTCACAGTAGTCAGCATGAGAAATGACAATTGAAGTGATCACGTGTCACACAGAGCAACACATTAAAATATTCCAGTTGTTTAGTAGAAGAGCTTCAGCAGAAGCCAGAAACACCGCGTTACAGGAATGTCACCCATACTAGGATCAAATACTGTGAGTAGTATAACCAGTTACTGATGTTATGAGAAAAAAAGGTTAGTAGATCTGAAAAATATTGATAGATTCGGAAACTAGCTCCCTAGCTAAGGTTCATAAGTTAATCCTAAACATTACAATACCTGCACTGGTCACATTCTTATTCTCATAATTTGGAGAGGGCTAAATTTGCATGTACTTTTGTAAGTAAAATCACATACTTTCAAAGTACTAACTAGGCAAATATTTTATTGCATGTGAATCCTTTTTCTCTTGTTCATATACAATCACACGTAGTATGGAGAAAAAGAATTCCATTTTTAACTATGATTACTAGAGAAATTACCACCCAGTTAAGTGAAGCAACCAGAGCTAGTAGCCAGGCATTTGTAATTTCATTCACACTAGGACCGTATTGGCTTTGGTACTCCCTTAGAAAGTTTTCTACATATGGAATCTGTTCTTCTCTTAGATCAGTGTATTCAGGAGAGACTTCAGAAGATACGCAGATGTAAATGAGGAGAGGAAGAACAAACCCAGCTGACCCCATGAGTTGCTAGATTTATGTGAAATAAAAATCTCCAGTCCCTGGGGAAACTGCAGCATCTCAACATTCATTGTCACAGCAGATTAATATAATCAAAAGATCATATAATACTTTTGACTGAAAACTCTTCTGAAAAATCTAACGATTAGTATCCTAGTACAAGCAGCTGCAAGTTGAAAACTTTAAATCTGGCCCTTGTTTTGATACTCTAATGAGAACCAAGGGTTTTGGAAAAACCTGGCCTATGTTGTCTTTCTGAATACTAAAAATATGGCTTTACACTGCAATTCACGTCACTTCTGTATTTAACAGTACTCAGTGCAGCAATGCCACCATATGGTGTAGTCTTCTTAGTTAGATCAGTAATTAAATGACAACACCAAGAGGAGCTCATGGAAATACAGTGATCATGAGTCAGTACGTGGGTAACAGTGCCAGCTACAGACATCCTCAGAAGGAGAGTGGAAAATGCCTGAGGGAATTCATTAGTTTGTAACATCCTTCTCCATTATTTTTAAGCCCCTACCTAATTTCTATCTGTAGGATCCACAAGCAGGTTTATGTCTCCTGTCTTTTGAACACTTCAGGATGAGATATTTTTCCCTCTGCCTTGGAGTAAGACAAGCCATGGGCAATTGAGAAGGCAAGAAACATGTAAGATTGACTCTAATTTGCACTGACATTTTTCTGGCCAGGCATCCTACCTCCAAGGGAGCACACTCACCAGTGCATAGGAACGCTGTTGTGCTGGGATCCTCATCAGAGTTCATCTGAATCTTCTCCCAAATTCAAGGTCTTATGGAATATACGTGATACATACAACAATTTTCCATCAAACTGAAAGAAAAGCTGAGAAAGTGAAACCTAAACCTCATACAGAATATTTTCCTTCTTTATTTGTGTATCTTATAATTTCTAGAATGGCTTGACACCTGGAATTGTTCCATTCTGTGCCTTTAAAAGCTGCTCTGTGCTATTTACACATGTAACTCTTCACAAAAGATGAGCCCAATATGGGATACAAAAATTTCTTAGTATTGGCATTCAAAGAGCAGATCAAAACTACATTAATTCCCCTGTCTTGGAAAGCTCCAGTTTGAGTATCCACTCTATACTTATTTCCTTCTGCATTTTCAAGTAGGTAGTCCATTTTCTATGGTTCTTGTAAAGTGTCATATGCTTTTAGAATATGTTTGAAGGGTACCCAGACTTACAGTTTGTTTGCAATATGCTTGGGCATCGTTTGCACTGAAAACTGATCTGTTAATGTACTGTCCCGGTTATTATGGACTTCTTCCAAAGTACATTAATGTCAATGGAAGACTCACAATAAACTGAGTGAAACCCTGTTTCCTTATTATTACTATAGGAAGGGACAAAAATAAATAAGCTGTTCTCACAAATATTTCCTGAACTCTGTTCTCACAGGTGCCACACCACTTCTTTGTGCTGAGAGGTACACATCAAACAGCATCTTAAGAGCATTGGCACAATGAGACTGAAATTCTTTCTCACAGAGAAAAAGATACTATTTATATCACTGGGGATTCAATTCTTTTTAAAAAATATTGGGACACTAAGGATTCTTAATGTGTAGATGAATAAAAAAATTAATAGAAAAAAAATTAAAAACCTTTTGTTCCACATTTATATATTCTTGATTTACCTGCTCCCTTTATTTTAAACAGAGAGATCCAAGGAAGAAAATTTTATTTGAATAGCATACCACTGAAACCATGTATCACATGAAAAAACACTTCTTTATTAAAAAAAAATAAATAATCTATTTCAAGAGCTTAACAGGCTGATTCCAGTTCTGTTTCTAGAGACCTGTGAAAAATAAAGTTCTGAAAAGATTTCATCTTTGCTAATCTCAGTGTCATTAACAGTGAATACTTTTCAAAAATCTCCTTTGTATATATACCGAGGCCTTAAAAGACTGTTTGATTTTTGATACATAGCATTCACCAGCAGTTGGAACAAAAACATTAAAAGGGAGAACAGATGCTCTCATGGACAGTTAATATTCATATCTTTCATATCTAGAATCTAGAATTACTGCTCTGTGATTGGCTTTTCATAATAGTCAGATCAAGTATCAGTTTATCCCTGTTACATTACAGTAATAATTTTACTCTCTCAAAAGATTTTAAATTCTGACTGAGCTTACCACTGAGCTTAAGGAATAGGAACAGGACCAGAAGCCCACCCACCACAAGTGCTCCAAGACAGATTTATATGATCAAGAAACTATTTACTATCCCCACCTCATCCCACCCCTCCCACCCTCACCGGCCCCTCACCCCACCCCCCCAAAAAAAAATAGAAAAAAGAAAGCACATGCATTGAAAACTATATAAAAAGAAAACAGTGAAGCGATAATTTTAGTTAGTGGTGTAACACCCAGGGATCTCTGGGTCACATTTGTGTCTTAAAAGGTATCTGAAAGTCTCTGGTTATGCCTGGATCTGTGAAGTGCTGGAACATTTGGCAGGTCAAACTAGGATTCAGGCTTCACCACGTTATTTTGGTATTGTCAAAATCACTGGGGTAGAGGATGCATTATTTACATTGGCTGTGGAAGAAGTGATGGTGCCTATTCCAGTGTAGAGTGACAAAGGCAAACTACTGTTGATCCATCACAAAACCTACCATTACAAAGCAACCTGCCTGCAGTTTTGAATGTGGACAGTCAGTTTAAAGTCTTGATGGTAGGTCTTTAAGAGAATTCATAGTCATTGGAACGTGAATTTTGTTACAAGAAATGAGACGAAAACATTAAATATGAAAGCTGAATATTTCAAGGTGATCTAGAAAGTTGAGACATCCAGATCTCATGAAAAATTTGCTAGTGCTGTCGGTGAAGAGGACTTGTTTTGGTGGATAGTCCTTACATCATATTGCAAAGTGGAGCCCTGAGAGGTTCCTATGTCCTATGGCTGATTCAGGGTCTGTTTTCTCATTTAGTTCTTATATTGAACTTGCGTTGACTGGAAACTATAGAATTGAAGATATTCAGGTTAAAATCTCAGAAAGATTCGTAAATTTATACTTTGCAGACACTATACCCATTCTTGTTAAGGTAACCTTGAGCTGTAAACATATTTCTGCCATAGTTTAACAATTTTTACATATCTAGATTTTAATACTATCACTGCCATTCAACATGCCAGTGATAAATATAGTCTCTATGCTCAAATACTTTTAAAAAGTTTTGAGGTTAACTTTGTCGTGTCAGCTTGAACTACCAAAGACATGACAAAAGCATCAAGCTGATAGAAAGTCTGTATCATGTTTTATGAGTAATGTAAAATAAATGTGCCAGATTTGTACTTCTGGGTGGCAAGGTTGGTGCAATATATATATGTTACTCATGATAAGGGGATTATTATCTAAGATGCAAGCTAAATTAATAAGTCCAAAGAAGAAAGTTTACCTGTTGATGATAATGTACAGAAAGAGTTACTGGGAATTTTTCAAAATTTACATCCAAGATGCTAAATTCTGGGCCAGGAATGGCTTTCTGTCTTGTTCAGAAGTAGGGATAAACACAGGATTGCATGATGTGTCCAAGCATGCAGAAATGCAAGGAGGCTGAAACTGCTTTGATAAGGGGGCCCTGTGCCAGTGTCTCTCAATAATAAAAACAATATAAGTGTCTCAGTAATAACAGAATTGCAAAAGGCATGGCAGAAATTTTTTGTTAGGCTTTTGAAAATGTGGAAAATTGATTATTTCTGTTATCAATAATTTGATAAAGATAAATGTATGATGCCCTGAGACTCCTTTTTTGGGGGACAGTAAATAGTGGTTGCTAGGAAGTCTGATACAGACCATAGAACTGTGAAATAAAATGGGGTGGATCTAGACAGTCTGTGAATGAGAACATTAAAATTCAAATGGCATTTTCCTGGGAGCAACAGAGGGTTCAGATAAAGTTTATTTTCTGAATGTCTTAGCTTTCTAAAGATGGCTTAACTGCTAATGTTAAAAGTGGTGACTGAAGGCAGTTAGGCTCAGCTGGTGTCACACAGCTGTGTATAAGACGATTACTTAAAGCTGCTCAGATGATTGAACCCGATAATTTATACTGCAATACCCTAGATGCCGCATGATCATTATGGATAAGCAATTTTCAAAGCGCTCTATATGTTCATATCTTGCAGTGATACACCATTACTTCATAGCACAGTCATCTCTTGAGACTGTCAGAGAGACTATCAAGACCATCTTGAACTAAGTAATTAGTGACTAGCTAAGAAACAGAACTGCCTATTTGTGTCATTTCTGTATTTCGCTATATTTAAGGGGTTAAAAATATAAGTTAGAAGTCTAATTTGGTTTTGAAGCATTTAAAAAAAGTGTTTGCTTAATTTTATTGGATATTAATATCTTACTAGTTTCTGGAAGATTTTATGCCAAATTTTTTATCTCCTGAGATTTTACCAATATCAGAAATCCAGTGTTTATTCAACCTTCAGTCAGCATTGCCTTAGAGGATTATAAAGCTGAATAAAGCAAGCTATTATGCCTTTCATTATTATAGCTTTGAACTCAATGAGCTTGTTGCTATCCAAAAAAAAAGGGTAGACACTGCTTAGAAAGATTAAGCAGAGTTTGGATAAGGCATCTAGTTTGCAGACAGTCCTAAAGTATTGATATAAAATATTAAATTCATCCTCACAATCAAAAGAAAAGAAAAACAACCTAAAATGTATGGTTTCATGACTGGAAAGAGATCAGGAAGCTTCAGTTATTTGAGAACAGCTTTCACAACTTCCTAAGCTAAATAAACTTGATTAGCAAAATAAACAAAGACAGACAGAGAGATGTGACTGTAAACATCAGAAACTGTTAATGTGGAACAACTCTCTTTGCAAGGACTCACTCTGCAGCCAGGGAGGAGTGATGGGGCTGCTGCAAGTGATCTCATCGTGCAGCGTGGTCTTTGTTGCTTCATGGTACCGAGCACTTGGGCCTTCACCCAACAAAGCTCTTGAGTATATGCTCGTCCTTAAACATATACATAGTGAAATGAGGAACAAGTCTGACGTTTCAATATAGAAAGCTGAAATTTTTCAAAATGACCATCATGAGGTCATGTGCTGACTATTGCTCCAACTACAGTAATAGCAGACTTTTGAAATGATGCAACAAGTTTTGTGTTGTTACTTATAAGAAGATACTTTTTATCATAAACTGGCCATCCATTACACATTTAGACAGGTAGATGATGTATATGAAAAATACTTATATATAAAATTTGAGTGATATTATGACAGCTCTGAAGCTGAACTTAAGATTTATAGATGTTAATGCAAAGCCCTCTACTCCTAAGATAAAATCATGGGTTTTATTGCTATGCTGTTAACAGAGCCATCAAGCTCTAAATATGATCTACCTATCATTTTGGAAAGGTAGTATATGATACTAAATAGTTCAAACTTATTCATTCGAAGCTCCATAAAGCTCAAATTCCTGAATGCACTGTCACTTGCAAAAATGTTTTGGACCACATCCAAAGAGATTTCTCAGATGAATACTCCAAGACAAATTTTGACTCTGTGTTTAGTGTCACAGAATAAGGGTGGGTTTTCTTAAATACAAAGCCACTTTAATTTTTTTTGGAGTTACTTTTATGTGTAATTTCCCATGAAATTTTCTATGTTAATTTTTTTTCCCCATTTTTGTGGCAAAAATACACTGCTTCTTTCTGCTAACTTTTGTGACAGAGTATTAAGGAGTTTTAATGAGCTACACAGTTGAGGAAGCCATTATTAAAATACACAAGATAACAGTGGCATGTTCTAAAATGTACCCTTATTATCACTTGTTAAGTGATCAAAAAGCCTAACATTTTCTTTAGAACATTGCTAGTATTATGTACTTTACAACTGTGATAAGGCTCTTTAGCTATTGTATGTACTGAAAACTGTTGCAAAAAATCACTTCTGAGTTGATTTTACCAACACGAAGACACAGAAGTAATGATTTTAACTGTACCTTTCATTGGCTTATTGAAATTACATTCTGCTGTACCTTGGATTACTGACCAGGACAAAATTATGTGCATCTAAAATAACATTGCTTGCTTTTTTTGGTTGGGTGGGTTTTTTATTGTTTGTTGAGGTGTTGTTTGTTTTTTTTTTTTCAGGAAAATTTCTGTGTGCTTCTGAAGTAGTTAATATAGAATTAAATTCAGTAGGTTAGTCTGTAAGTAGCCTAATTTTCTTCAGAAGATATATTGCCTACTTACAAGGGATAGAAAGACAATCTCCTCATCCTTAAAAGTGCACAAAACCCCCGTAATACAGTAAATTAGTTATGATACCAATCACATGTGCTATAGAGCTAATAATAGTGGCTTTGGGCATATAAACTTTTCCTTAATCTTATTTCAAAAAGTATTATTTCTATTTTTTAAAAGAAAGGAAGAAAAGTGGGAAGTGTTAATATTTAATTAAAAATAAGGAAAATATTTATCAATAAGTTTTTACTGAAGAAAAAAAATTTCTAAATATTAAAGAGTCCCAATATTTTTTAAGATTTTTGCAGAATATGTGCATTATCTCAGGTGAAGTAAAAGCACGAGGAAAGATTCAGAGGAGGAAGTCTCAGTCTGGAAGAAGTGAAAGTAAAGAAATGAAAAGGACTGAGGAGTGAAACGTAGCTTTGGTGCAGAAGTGAACTGTTGGCAGGAGAGAGAATAAGAAGAGGTGGTAAACCAGAGCAGGACTGGGTGGCAGAGGGAGGGGGTTCCCTGATGGCAGCTCCCTGGGGCCGCGGGGGTTCAGATAACAATGTGGGAACATTGCTGCCGGGGGGTCGGTCTGGCAGTAGAGACCAAGCCACTGAACTTGGTACAAAAACAAAAGACGGCAGCAAGAGGGCAAGGAGGAAGATTAAATAGCTGGAATGGCACAACATGGAATATTATCATCTTTAGCACTAGAAGTCCTGGCTGCTTCTATCTGTCCACAGCTGAAATATCTGTCGTTATCTTTGCTTGGCACTTCAGTGGAAGGAAGGGAGTAGAGCTGAGGTGGCAAAGGTTGCACACAAATTGCAGCCGCCTTACTTCCTACGTAGAACACTTCTTTTTCTGACAGGAAGGGTGATCTCTTTAAACACAGTATATGCTAGCTTCCAAATAGATTATTTCCTCAGCATCAGATGGGCTGCCTTATGATATTTCCTTGAGAATAAATACAAATTGTAACCATCTGTGTCTAGACTCTTCTCCCATGCCTTCTCACACTTACTTCTTCTACCAATTCTTTTAGCTTTTTTTTTTTTTTTATGTGCATGCATATGAATACATAAGCTACATAAGCTATAAAGTTCCAGTTGGAAAAAAATTCTCTTTAAAAAAAATGTCTAATCCAATTTACTCTTAATCACACAAATGTTTAGTCCCACTTTCTGACAGCTGATACTTGAATGCTTATATTCTGTTTGAGAGGTTGTAATTATTCACTTCCCTTCCACTGGGTGAAGGTGTTATCACAATATCTGCATTGTCTAAGCATGCTGGGTGGTGTAAGAGCAACTGTCATTTTACAGATAATAAATATACAGATTCTGTTTTTATAAATACGCCATTAAAATAAGGGAACAATTTTTCTAAGAGCAATAATGTGAATTCCTAACTTATTCTTTGGTTAAATAGATGATATGTGCTAGACATCAGTTCCTGAAGCCAGTTTTCGCTAAGTCCTATAAAGGTGGTCTGCCTTTGGATGAAAATGTTCCCAATATTTCAGAATAATCTGAAAAATAATTTGTATTAATTGATAAGCACTTTCTGATAAAAACTATTAATTCCACCATAGGTTATATTTTTCTTTTTCTGATGAAGTCTGTGGGAAAAGTTGCTGCCAGATTGGTATGAAGAGCTTTAAGCTTCTGCTTTCAACAGAATCTGCATTAGTCAATAGATCTTGGATTAGTCAGAGCAACAGATGTTGTCTACCTGGACTTGTACAAAGCATTTGACACAGTCCCACATGACATCCTGGTCTCAAAATTGGAAAATCATGGGTTCAATCTCATGGACCTCTCAGTGGGTAAGGAGCTGGCTGTCTGGCCGCACTCAAAGGGTTGTGGCCAATGACTCAATGTCCAATTGACAGCCAGTGATGAGTGGTGTTCCTCAGGGGTCTGTACTGGGACCAGTGCTGATCAACATCTTTGTTGGAGACATGGAGAGTGGGATAGAGTGCACCCTCAGCAAGTTTGCCAACGACACCAAGCTTGGTGGCGCAGTTGACACGCTGAAGGGAAGGGATTCCATCCAGAGGGACCTGGACAGGCTGGAGAGGTGGGCTCATGCAAATTGCATGAAGTTTAACCAAGCCAAGTGCAGG
>JAOQGH010000032.1:53920541-53949599 GCA_025769975.1 Gallinago jamesoni
TGCCCATGGCAGGGGGGTTGGAACTAGATGATCTCTAAGGTCCCTTCCAACCCAAACCATTCTATGATTCTATGATTTGATGGTTCTATGATCTTCCTGACCCACACAATGTAAATGATTAACTACCATCTTAAATATTTGAGAGTTAAATATGTACCATGTCTTCAAGTTAATTTCCTCAGTAATCACTTTTCATACACAGCAATTCTCTCTTTCACACACAGAGAAACAAAAACTGAACAAACCCATAGCTTAAACTGTGTCTCCTGTAGGTTAGGGAAAAAAAAAAAGGGAGTGATTGTTATTCATAACATGATCATTACTATCTTTATGGTATCAAACATAGATGAGTCACTAGATCCTACTGTACTTTTGAAGGCAAGATCAACAATGAAATACAAAATATAAGAGGAAATGAAGGTTCAAATCTGGTTCTAGCATGTCCTATTTCAAGTCAATTGATTTAAAATTGGTTAATTTAAAACTGGTTGTATCAGGTTACAAGAATGGTGAATTTATCCCAGGAACTTTCTGGAGTGCTTTTAAATAATACTGTGTTATCCTTTCTGATTTCACACTCCTGCAAGCTTGGAAAAAAGGTGACAATAATGGTGGTGTGATTTGACCCAAACTCATCTTGCAGTCTCAGAACAAAGGAATTTTCAGGAAAAGTGTATGGTTTACAAAATAGTGCTAAAATTACATTGTTTTCAGTGTTAGACAAAAATTTTATCATATATACGGTCTACAAATATAGGCAGTAATTGATATATATAATGTATGTAAGTTTTCTACAGTGTTAATGCTCTCTTAATAGGACTAAGGGGTTTAATGCATCCAACATATTTCCAAGACTACACTAAACTCCTGGAGGGGTGGATCATTTTTTTGATGTTGAACATGAAATGAGTAGATTTGGTTTAACAGGAAATCTATTAACTATTTCTGCAATATACATTGTAAATTATAATGCAATACTGTTCACATTTGAAAAATTCTCTCTATGTACAAATGAGGTGGATAAACAGTTTACAAGCCCTAATTTTTGTGTAAAGTGTATCATCCACAACATTACTAGAAAATAAAATGACAACCTGAAATAAATTTGATACATTTGATACAATGTGCTAAATTCTACATTTCTAAAATGATTGAATTAGGGGCAAAAAGCCTCTCAGAATTACTTTTTATTAAAGGTATTAAAAACCTACAAAAGAAGGGAAAAACTACTTACACACAAGTTTCTGTGGATAAATTCAGAAATAAAATCTAGCAGAATCTTGTATCACAAAACTATTTCACCTTCACTATCTTCCTGTAATTGCCTGTTATGTAGTTACCCTTCAATCTCAAAGAGTTATTCCCACTATTTTTTTTCAGAAAGGTTTTGTAATTGCCCTTTATATTTTGCACAATGGAAGTGCTACAGCCCTGAAGTAGCCATTTTACAGCTAACTTTTACTTTCTGTATCTCTTCAGCTAGTTCATGAGTGTTATTAATTTTTTATATTCTTTTTCTTCTGTATTTTTAAAAAAAAGGAAAGTGGAACATTTATATGGGCTCACCTTGACTCAGTAATACTTACGATTTTGAATTATGTTCTTCTTCGTGTTTAAAAAAGCCATCTACATGAAACTATTGAATTTTAGTGTGAAGTTCTGGAGAGGGGGCTCTTTTTGATTAAAAATAAGACTTTCTAAAAGGATGCTTACTTGTAAGAAAACCTCCAGCCTCTGCAGAACTTTCCTGTTCCTCCTATATGTTTAGGCAACACATTAGTCAGCCTGAAAACCTGAGCGTAGTCATCTTACCTGCTTACTCATCAGCTGTTGCTAATACAGCTCTAAACAGCTCAGGTATTTTAGGTAGATCAAGGGCCATTCCTCTCTATGGTGTGCTTCATAGTGCTGGTAGGAGACCCAGCCGTTGCTCCTGAAGCCCTTGCTGTTCAAAGCAACCACCTACTTTATCATACCTTGAGCTAATCGTGGGTAAGAAACATGCCCTTCATTATGTCTATACATTGTCTAATACTGTCTACTGTATTCTAGTAATAATCCCAATTTAGCAGTATTTAAGAAATAAAGGCTAGTAGACTACTGGGTAGAAGAGATTTCATATGTGTTTATTAACTATATCTGCACAGAAATGGAACAATTCTTATATTATGAAAAATGTTCTTTCTGTACTATGTTCTCAGGTGTACTTGAAGGTAGTGTCTTGAGAAGGAAAATGACCACTTGCAAAGAAATTCTGTAGTTAATATTTGGAAAAAATATTTTTCAGCCATCCTTTGATTTTTTTTTTTTTTCCCCTGAGATCTCATTATAAACATAATTCAAGAGAAAAGAAATTGCAACAGAAAAAATACTCACCTAATGCCCTCAAAAGCTGCAGAAAAAATCCTGACATCACCTTTATTTGAGAACTATGTTGTCAAGTATCGGCATAAGTAAGTCTGTGCAAAATATCTTGTTGGATATTTTATGTGTGAGTCTTATGTCCTAATGATAGACTATTTGGATCTATTTGCAAATAAGAGCTGAATTATCTTGTATAACTTTGTTTTAATGTGCTTTTTCATAGTACAGTGATTGGAACATCCAATGAGAAGTTACGGATCTAAGCTAAAATCTTTTTCTAATTTAGTGCAGTTACAAGAGTTGAGTTCACTTCTCAGATGGGTGTTGTTATTGTTAGACTTTTTGAGTTGATCACCTTCAGGCTCCTCAGCTGATGCAATTCACTAAGTGAAGCGTTTATCTTTTTCTTGAGATAAAACAAGTGTGAAAATATGGTTAATCAAGAGACTACTCATTCAGAGATTCAGTAGAATGGGCATGATAATTTGATCTCAAACCAAATACCAATGCATAAATATTTCTGACACTGCAGAGCTTGAAAGTATCTTACCTCAAAACATATCTCGAGTAATTATTTGACCACTGTTCTGGGGCGCCTTAAGCAAAGAGAAATGAAAAACAAGCCTCTCCACAATCCTATAGCATATGATTGTCCTCAAAAATGATAACTCCAAGGTTAAAGAAGTGTTTTCTGGTATTTGTAAGCTGATTTTTTTTTTTTTTTCAGACTCAGATGTCTTTGAAGTGAAGGAAGTAGAGATTCTTTTTTTATTCAGTGATTGGCAGTAAACTAATAATCTAATAATTTTCCTAAATTCAAATCCAACAGAAAGGAAGGAATTAAACTGAGTATCAGAACAGGGCCAGATCTGATATCTTAACTTCCATTTTATCCTAGTCACCATATAAATGTTTTGTGCTGGCTGTAATTTTTTATATTTGACATCACTGGTTTCATATGGCTAAAATTTTGACTGAAGCAGAGGAAACTTTTTATTAGACAGGAATCCTAAATATGTGGTAAAAAGACTCAAAATATTCCCCTTGGAGTCATAAGACTCATGTTTCTGCTTCACTCAACTTCTGAAGTCAAAAGCAATCTGTTGAAAACAAGTGTCACTAATAGTTCAGATACTCTGTTAAATTTTCATGTGAGAGTCCCATGCCAGAGCAGTTTGCAGTCGAAGACATCCTGGTTTTTATAATTGTACTTCTTAAAAGCAGTGAAAATGTATCTGGGTTTCTTCCACAGCAGTAACAGATGGGTATTTTCTTCGGACAACATCAGACTGCTTTTACACATGGATAAATCTTGCTTTGGTACAGCTGAGATGCCTCTTTTAACAGGACTGTATTGCTGACAGCAAAGAGCAAAATTTTACAGCCTGAAGCCAGTGGGAGTTCTGCCTTTGACCAGAGTCAAAAGCGTATCAGAGCCCAGGTTATATTCACTCCCGTAAGACACTGTCAGATCTGAGATACTGTCCTTGTCTGGGAAACTTTCCGTTCAAATCTTTCACTTTAACAAAATCAGAGCTCTTTGACTCGGAATGTTTTAAACAATAGCTCATTGAAGACTGGCTGGGCATGTGGCTCTGATTCACTTTCTGACTTCCAGCTACATTCTGTTTCAAAAATTACATTACAAACCAGTAGTGACACCACAGACCCAATACATTTGCAGAATATCTTTAAGAAAATTGAGACATATGTAAAGAATGATTATGCATTTATGAACTGGAGAGGAGGTTGAGCTGCAGTTGAGACTAAAAAAGATATGACTCATAAAAAGCTACTAGCAAGGGCTGCATTGTAAATTTCTGTGAAACCTGGTTATATTGAATAGTAATAACCCAGCCTACTGGATGCATGTAGCTAAAATCATGAACCTTCCATTTCTCAACCCAATACTTAGTTAGGAATATTGGGAATTTTTAATTGTTTTTAAATCCTTCTCAGGGACATCTTTTTGATCAGGATGAAAGTATCTTTTTTTTATTGTTTTTTTACAACAACAACAAGAAAAAGCAAGAAAGAAGTATTTCTTTTGAAAAATTGAGAACTTCTTGGCTTTTTGTGATCTTCACTTCCCTTTCAGTGTTTACGTTGATGGGAATTTGGCATGTAAAATCCTGCAGGCTGGAAATATGGCAAATAAAACTGATGAAGCACTAATTGGTGTGCATTTGTCAGCAATTCAAAATCATTTGCACAGTGAAGAGCTTTTTAACGCTGCTTTCTATTAAATGGAAGAGGAAAAAGTAGTTCACTGTACTCATCAGAGAGCACATCTTTCATCTAGGGTTTTCAAAGTACTTCCCAAATTAAGCTGTCTGACCCTCTTTTGAGTTAAGTATCAGACAGGTGAACTGAACACTTTATTTCGGCAATTCTGTAGGAAACATTCGCACACAAAAGGGGTGAACCTGTGGAGAGGTGAATGGTGCTCCATGGGATGCTCAGAGCTCGGTCAGGCCCAGGTCCTGCAGACAAATGCGTCTTCTGAAGCGAGTGACTGTAATCACAGCATGGCACTTCGCCTCCTGTGCTTCTGGATGCTGGTGTCAGGCTCGTGCTGCCCATGGCTGCTCCCAGTAACTGTTCTGCTGCTTCCATTGTGCCTCAAGCACCTATGTGTGTCTTCCCTGCTGTTTCGGTGCTTTCCCGTCATCTTAAAATTTAGGCAGGATTTTGCCTTAATATATCATTAAGCTTGGTTTTTAGATGTTGAGCAATGTTATAATACATGTGTTTGTGCATACATATATATACATTGGTATTGTGATTTTTCTGTTTGTTGTGAAAAGGTATTGGATATCATATTTTCAAAAACCCTTTTGCTATATGTGAGGAAAGCATGCTGGGTTTTGCCAGATGTGCAGTTAGAGTAATTAAAGCAGCTGGGTTTGCAGGTGGTAGAGGGAGAGTGTTTCTTTGTTTATTCTCAAGAAAAATGGAAATGTAAAACTCAACTATATTTTTATCTTGAGGACTTCAGCCAAAGTCCAGGGGCATATATTTGAGTAAGAGGAGAAACAAAATTATTCTTGTTTATCAAGACTGCAGGAAACCTGCTTTGCTTTACAGGAGGTAACTAACAGGAAAGTTGATTTTTTTTTTTTTTCCTTAGTGCCCATCTCCTTTTCAGATGCTGCTCAGCTCAGAAATTCACTTGCAGCTTTCCTCAAGGTCATTTTCCAGTAATTGATCAGACTTGATTTTCTGCTCCTTCCCTCTTAGGATTCCATTGTTTTTTTTCTTTTACTTTCTGAGATGTTAAGTTTTTGTCACCAAAAGGTGCTTTTAGTGAGTCCCCCTCCAAGCCCACATATGAACGTCTGGTCTGGTAAAGGTTACAATTCTTTCATCTCTGGTTCTGTAAGGGAGTCCAGTTGCTTCCATATTTTTGGGCAAGTATAAGCTGCTGTTTCACAAAAACATTACAAAGAAGTTCAGCCCAAATGGTAATACTTGAAATAGTTCTGGTAATGTAAAATGTGACATATACCCTGAATTAAGTCCCACAGTGATAAGATAAACATTTTATGTTCTTTGTTTAGGATAACGTATGAGAGTCACGGTGAATCAATTCACCCAGATCAAGCTCATGCTGCTAAACCCTTTAATCCAAGCTGTACATGTACATATATTTCCCATCCAGACTTTTCACATAGAAAGGAGTGAATTCATATGGCAGAAGGAGGAGAGTACAAATGACGTGTCAGTTACAATTTCGGTGTTCATTGCAATCCATGGAATATCGCTGGCATACAGTGAAACCAGCTACTGGACCAGATGTCAGGGATGTTATTGTGTGTCTATAAGGTCACATTTAATTTTCTTTCTCTTTGAAAAGAACTGAGTTTGGTTTCTGGCATTTCAGGAGGGAATAAAGAGACTTTCACTACCCAATAATAACCAGTGTGAATGCAAGAAACGTATTTTCAAGAATTCTCAGTGTACTACCATAGTTGTTGCTGTAGCTGCCTCTACACAGTTCCCTCTGTAACAGTTAATCACTATAAACCTTTTAAGAGTATAAACTACATCAATTTTTCAGTAGTTTCATTCAAGTTTAAAAAGGATTAAGTTAGTTAATATCCCCCATTCCTGTTCCTGAATTTTCTAAAGAGAAGATTTTAGAAATATTTTGTATACAACAATTGTTCTGTTCACAAGCTACGTAGAATTCCTCAGTTGATTTACACTGATGCAGTATTATAAAATTCATAAAGAATATAAGATACGTCTCGCCAAATAAGCAATGTTCCTTTTTGTTAAACCTACATGTTAGATTAAATGCTTCTCTTCATACACTGCTTATCACGTTAGACAGAATTCACTCTGTTGTAAGAGCAGATGGCTTGGTTTGATGGAATGTGCTTCATTCAGGGGAGAGGATTGAATATTTTGACAAAATGCATTTTGTGGATGGATTAGGTACAGGAGAGTGAATTGTCATGTGTTGTCTATGGAAAGCACCGATGAATTGATTTTAAGATGTTGAGTATAGAACGGATCGGAGTGGTTTAAAACATGCAGTTTATTGATCAAACAGATTGAGAGGCCTGACAAAAAATGTGCCCACAGAACTCATTCTGTCAATGGGGATGTTTTTCATCTACCTGCATCCTCAACAAATTGTATTTTCTTATATACTTCATATGCTCTTATCAGCACAATGCCACTTTCTCCCAATTTCTCTTTCCCCTGACATTAAAAAGCGTTTGGTGAGATGTCTTGCTGTGACAGGTTTCACGGGCAGTGCACAGCTCAGCCGCTCCTGCTTGGTACGTGCTACTCTGGGCTGGAGATGGGTCAGTGGTAACTGCTCAGGGAACTGGGCATTTGGGTTCAGACCCCTCTGCTGCAGTTTCCCCCACTGAATTGGGAGAGCGACGCACAGGTGTGTCTTGTTTGGATGTGCCCAACTCGGGGGGGTGCAGTGCAATTCCCAACCTGAGAACACCTGATGTTAATTAGATACCTAGTGATGGTGTTCACAAAATCTCAAATGCTGAGAGAAGAGTTAACAAGAGCATAATGAGAGAATTTGCAGGCTGAGACACAGCCCTCATCCACAGAACTGTGTTTATTGGTGCTCAGGATGACTCTCCTGCATAAATGCCTGTGTCAGGCTGGCCCTTTTCTCTGCAGGGAAAGGTAGTCTAGAAGCTCAGGTGTTTAATGTTTAAATTGTAGGAAAATTGGGTTCCTATCCATAGCATGGCTAGCTACCTGTGAGCCTTAAAGAGCTTTTCACTTCTCTAGAACAGGAGTAGTCATGTTTGACTCCTGCAGGTGTTGAGGAGGCAACAAGAACAAGAGCATAAGGGACAGCTGGGTTATCAGAAAACCATACAAAGAGCTTTTGGAGACTGAATGGGTTGTGCCTGCAACCTCTATGCAGGCCTAATGTAAAAGAATAAATGCTCTTTTTTCTTCTTCACTCCTTTAGCAAGGAGTACTTTCACAAGGTGAATTCAAACTCAATTTTACCAAGAAAAATCCAAAGCCATTAAGTGATATGCAAAAAATTATTTGTTCCAAAATGAACAATAATTGAACTGTAATCCCAGATTGGATTTTACAGTGGGGCTGGTTTAGGTGAATTCAGTAACTCCGAGTTGGGATTGTTTCAATTGTTTCCAGATAGAGACAGTAGCACTGCCTGGGGCCTGCAGTTAGACATGAGTACGCCCTTGCAGACCCACTCAGATAATATCTATGAGCCTGTTGAAAGTTTAATTTGAGAAAAGCGTATTATTGGCATATGCAGAGGCTTTTGGACTAGCAGACAGTCTATGGATTTTTTTCTGGTTCCCTATTTCAAAATTGTTATCATGCCTGTTCTGTATCAAATGCTCTCATAAGAGTTCATAATGATGCATAATAGGTCTAGGTTGAAGTGTTTATAAATTGTTAATGCATAATGTTAACTGACCAAAGTTAATAAAGATTCATTAAAATTCATAAAATGGTTCATGTATATTTCATTACAAGCATAAAATAAGATACTTTTCCAAACATGGATGTTTCCTGAAACTTAAAATTAGGAATTTTCAGAAGCATTAATTAGTGGAAAGCTGAAGGAAAAGGTTATAATGAATGTACAGTTTGAGCTATTATGAATAACTCTTCTGTATAAATTCATAAATTATTAAATCATAAACCACTTATGTAATATTTCTTAAAGGTAAAAGAAGTGTCCTTTCAGGCTTGGTTGCCCTTTCCTTAAAGCAAAATAGCTATACTACTTTACTGGAACCAAGTAACAGAAATAAATTGATTTATTTTTTTTTTCCCTAGGGCAGGCATATGTTACTTCCTAAAGTAAAGAAATACTCAAGGAACATATGGTTGAACGGATTTGGCAGGGTACTGTTTTAGAAGGAGAGATGTATATGAGACTGAAGCAGGAAACAGGAAAGTATCCGACTCAGCCAATAGACTGCCAGCCTATCTTTATCTAAAATTAAGCGAGCTTCTGAGTAAAGCACTGGCTGAATGCAATGGGAGTTAAGAGCTAGTCGACTTCTGAGCACAGAAGACAGTCAGGCCTTATTAGCTGGGTAACAAAATTTGCTTAATTTAATTCTGCATAGTTGGCCAGCATAGATGGTCTTAGTCAGATGTTCAGTTTCATTAAATGAATGCCTTGGGGTTGCGTGGTAAAGGTTACTCACATGAATAAAAATTCCAGAACTGCACATATCAGATCCAGAAAGGCTACTAAAATTGCATGTAAAAGCCAGTGAAAACTAGATATATGGCTCAGCATTTGAAGTCCACAATTAATTTTGAAAGAAAGTCACCAACACTAATAAAATGAGGATTTATCTCCCTTAAAAACTGAATGTGATCAGAATTCAGAAGTGCTAGCTAAAGCATTGTGCGTTTTGTATAGACTGGAGCCTTCCTGTTTTAAATTATTTCCAATTACTGTTCATTTTTGACCTCTATGAATAAGGATGAGAAGAATGCCATAACCATGTTGCCCAGATGACTAAATAGAGCCTGGGATTCACAGTAAGACTTTTCCTGAATGGTTACTCTTGGGAAAAAAAAAAAGATTGTTTGGGGTTTTTTTTTTAATTTTTCTCTGGATCTGTCAAGCCAGCTCAGAAGAAATACAATTTCTGCTCTTATTCGTTTGTACCCTTTCTGGTAAGGGTTATGACATGTGCAATTTCTGCCCTTTTTTAGATGCATTGCCACTTGTCACTGAATCGTGGATACTGGAGTCAAAGCTGCTCCTTGCTTTGCTGTTTCTCCTCTGTCCACCTTGGTGGACAAATCTATTCTGAAAGTGAGATGCTAAACTTCCATATTCATTTGCCAGGCTGCTGATTATTGGCTATCAGGAAACTAATTATCAGGAAAAAAGCTAGACTGCAATGGAATCATGAGAGGTAGTCCAGACTGCTTTTCTGCACCCATCTTGCTGGTTAGAAGTATCTGGTCTCTTTAATAATGAAAGGAACACTATGTTTTCAACCCAAGGCATATCCCTAACAACCTCTGTATGTTATTGCTGGGAGAGCTCCTCCCAAAATTTGCCTTTTTTCCTTGTGTGGAATTGGCTGCATCATGAGCTGTGCACTTGTTTTCATGCAATATTGAATGTTTGAGTAGTATCTTCACTCTGCTGAGCTGCAAGGGAAGGGGGCTGGCAGGCACTTCAATGGCTCACATCAGGCTGAGTGTCCTCAAGAGAATGGGTGTGCTACAATGAGAGAGGTCAAGATTTCCTGGCAGCTGAGAACGAAGCAGCTGTCAGTCAAAAGAAGCTGCAAGATATATGTAAGGCAAAGTTTTCAGTTAACAGAAAGCAGTGGGGTTTTTTTTATAAACACTTTTAATCAGCAGATTCAAAAGGGACTCAATGTCTTTATTTTACTGAAGGCACAGAGATGTGAGCTGAAATCAATGAAATGAAGCAGAACCAAAGAATTAGAGCACGAGTCTCTCAAATTTCAACTTGCACTTTATCTCCTAACCACTCCACGCTATTTTGTCTCAAGGTAAGCTTAAAGAAGTGTGAGACAGGCTGGAAGGGTGTCCTGGCATCCCATGCTGGATCAGCTGTAGCCTGGAATGACTCCAGGTTGTTTTCTTGTGAGTGTCTTGGGGGATCTTCATCCCCAGAGCCATAGTAAAAGTTTTCTCTTTTTGTTCTATTGAGCACACATTTCTTACGTTCACACCACAAAATTTCAGCCACTGTTGTTAACAAGTTTTGCTTTTCATTTGTTTATTGCTTGCACATGTGTATTACTTGTATTTTTATTAAGATTTCATTCACCTTGTTGATTTACCATTGTTAAAAGACTTTTTTTAGAAGTATTTGACCTATCACTGAGACAATTGTTCTCATTTGCATATTGAATGACTTGGCAATGTCTGGAAGAAGAATTGGATGTGCTCTGAGATATTTGGACAGATATTTAATACTTTCAAGTGCTGTGACGCTTGGTGTGGTGAGCAAGACTGAACTTAAGGGGATGTTTGGGCTGTAGAGTCCGGTCTCGCTGCAGTAGCAAGAATCATGTCCTCTGATGACACAAACTGTCAGAGACACCAGCAGTGAAAAGAATGACATGAGAGATTTTATCTGACCTATCCAGATGGCTTTTGCATTTGCAGTATTTCTACCAATATTCATTCCAATATTCATACAGCAGAACAAATCTTGATGTCATTTGTGACACTCAACTTTACAAAGTGAGTGCAAGGCTTACCTTTTGAATTGGGAAGTTTGGCTGTTAAAGGTGTGTTTTTGTGTAAATTTATCATCTCCTATTCAGGCTCATTATAGGAGAAACTCTCTACTCTGCTACAAAAGCCTTTCCAAAAGCTGTTTTCCTGAAGCAAAATGACAGGGCCAGCAGAAAAAAGTTCTCATTGCAGATCTGAGTGAATGCCTAAGCATTCAGCTTTCATTCTGTTTGAAATAAGCAAATCACTTCTAAGATTTTAAATTTACTAGTTAAGACCCACCCCTTCTCTGACTGCTTTGAAGGGAGGCCTCTAGCTACTGTAGATTTATATGACGATAAGTCTTATCACTACAAAAATTATTTTCTTTAACTGGGTGCTGATCAGCATTCAGAACCACATTCTGGTGATTGCTCCAGACTCCTGTACTTGTAGGAGCAGGAGAAAGTGAGCACTAAGGTAATATTTCCAACTTGTGATTTCTCAAGTCATAATTCTGTGCATCCACTCAAAATTGTCTTCTCATAATACAAGTAGAGAGTATGTATCTGCAGCACATCACACCTTTCCAGGTGGTTGTATCAACATATGGAACATCATACTATTTAATGGGAACATCAAGAGTTGAGAGCAGAGAATGAGAAAAAACCTGCATTTTTCCTCTGAATGTTGCAGGAGAGTCAACAGATCTGTTTTATTTTGCACTCTTTTTGACGTGATAAGAGGAATGGAATGTTTTTGAAAGATGTTGGAAATAAAGCTTTGGTGATCAAGATGATTAAGACACGATGAGAAAGATTTAGAGGTCTGGTTTAGCTTTGTATAAAACAAGGTACAAAAAAGTAAAGTGAGTTGTAAAGACTGCAAAGGCCAAGAGAAAAGTAACGAGATGTGGAGGAAAGACCCTTGAATGCCATCAGCCCAAAAGATTGCAACCTGAGGGAAATGTTTAAGAGGGTCTTAGAAGTTTCTTTGTGCTAGAAAGTTGCATGCAATGGTGTATGAAACCTGTGTGGACCTTGCAATCTGTACCTATGCACACCTCATGAAAAAAAGAGAGATTATCCACCAGAAGCTCCTGCTTTCAGTATTGAGTTGCGGGAAGAAGTGAGTTTAACCCATTGGAAAGTTTAATGAAGGGCAGTGAGAACAAAATGAGGTCTAGAGACTAAATTGTGGTCTCAAATTTAATGAAATGCCCCATTATTGCATGAGGAAAGAAAATGAAAGCAATAGTACTGGTTTAGATTTAGCAACTAAGATATAAGGAAAAGAATTTAAATGTGATGCATTAAGCATTTCTGATTACTCAGCAAAATGTAAGATTTACTGTCATCCCTCACGACTGGAGTGAGCATATATGCTAGTAGTATTAGCAGGTATCTACGTTTTCTGCAAGAAGAAACTATTGATACTGGTGTATTACAGCTTTTGAAATTATATTCCTTCAGATACCACTGTGATTTGGAATAGATTTCTGCTTTACATAGTTTGTTATGAGAATAGCATTAAAAGAACATATCTGCCTGAATGAATGTCTTCTATATACTCCTCTCTTTGCACACCTACAGTTTGGTAGCATTTGAGTCATTTTATGTGTATGACAATATGAGACTGAGCAGTAATGTTAGATGTACAGAAAAACAGAAAAAGGATGGTTTTTCTCACTATTGCCAAATGTCCAACAGATTGAAGACTTTTGAGTCATGTCTGCGACTCCTTATGTGTTTCACCCTTAGATCTGTTTCAAAGTGTTTTCCATTGTGTTCAGTTTTACTTGAAACTGCAAAGTTATCAGCAGTCCCATTACATTCTTTTTTTTTTCTCTGAATGATGAAGGTGTCTTTTGTTCTGACTTCTTAATCTTTAGTCATTTTCAATGTGTCTTCTTTTGCACTGGTTTTTATACATCTCTTCAATTTTGCGTCATTATAAAAATAATGATTCAAAATGTGTATATATACCATTCAGTGAAATTAGATGAAAAAAGTAGGGACGAGCAGAATAAGCACCTCTGTAGCTGCAGTGTAAGCTATTTCTTTCTTTTGATAAGAAATATCATTCTCTTTGCTTTTTCCATGTTCTAATTTGCTTCAATATTTTTTCCTATCACCCAAAAATCATCCTTTGTAGAGAAGTTTTTTAGTTTCAAAAAACACATTCATGTTTGTCTTGCTGTTCACTGGTTTGCTATTTTGGTTTAACTTGGGACAGGCTGGTCCAAGATAATGCTCTATGAGTCAGAGACACAAACCACCCTTTGCCAAATAATACATTTGTAAATGTGATGTAGTATTCATCCCACGTGAGTGCTTTCAGCGTCCAGTTGACAGTTGGAATCACACTTATTCTTTTTATCCGTCTTAAATTTTTGAACTATATTAGACATCCACCTTGTGCTTCCTCTGCCTGCAATGAGTTATCCGTAAGATTTGCCAAAGGCTTTCCTGCTCCCCCTGCTACTTACTTCATAATGATGGGATATTATTCATCTAGATCTGCTGTCTTGTCATCTTTTATTACATCTAGTTGCCAGACTTTATACCATCTTGTAATCATAAAATCTTAGTGCATTTTACTCTTCTTCTCAGAAAACTCTGCTGCAGTCTCCAGTGCGTGATCTTCCTTCGTTTTTCTCTCAGCACTAAAGCAGAGCATTTACAATCAGAGCAATATGTATGCTTCGTTTTTCCTTATGAATTCCTGAGTCACTTTACCTCAAACCTTCATCTCAAGACTAAGAGTATTTGAAAATTGTATAGTGACATTGCTGAAGTAAGAGATTTTATTTGTTTACATTTTAGAAAAAATGTCTTCAGTTGAAGTACTACTGTTGAAAATATGACATCTTATTAAAAAAAAACAAAACAGGAAACCTCACTGAAATGGTTTAGAAAGAAGGAAAGGGGAAGGTGGATGATGCATGAGTAAACATGTGGACTGAAAATCAGATTTATCATTAAAACATTTATATTATGGACCTGCCTTGATGCAGAACTAGGAGGAAAAGTCCATTTTGCCTCCTATGGGAAGACTAAGTCTTGGTATTGACTCTAAATACAAAGTAAAAAAGAAGTGTCACATTACACATCACAGCCATTACAGCATCACAGCTTTTCCTTATCATTTGGAGAAGTGGAGATACCTAGAGAAATCAGGAAATTTTTAATAGGTAGTTATCCACCTTGAAGAGGATGAAGGTCAAAATGCTAAGTATAAGCCCTCTTCAGCTGATCCTCATATGAAGGTGCAGATATTAAATCAGAAAATATTAGCCCAGGCAAAATCATGCCAATCTGTCTGCAGTTTGAAGCAGAAGTTTTCTAGTGCATCCTTAGACTTTTTTATTGACCAGATAATCAAATATATATGCTCTTGATCCCAATAAAAACTTGTCATCCTAAATTAGGATTTGCATTACAGGTGCGTGTCATCATCCATGGCTAGAAATGAAAACTAGTATTAAAAGTATGTGTATATATATGTAAACCCTTCAGTTCCCCTTTGAACTCTTTGCATTGACTTTGAGCTACTAAGCTAGTGGTAATTTTCATTATATTATAAAGTAAAGGAGAAACAAAGATAAATATTGAGTAGAATTTAACACTGTTAATGAAGCTTTACGTTTCCAAACTTCAACCAAGTCATTTTTTTCTTTTTTCTTTTTTTTTTTTTCAAAACCTCTCCCTCCTCCTTTTGTTATTGACCAGTTAAACGTTTTTTTCAAGGTATGATTATAGGCCTGACTGGAGCAAATAAGCTCAAGGTAAAACTTTAAATCTCTACAAAACTTATATTTCTACACAGCACATGCAGAAACATGCTTAAATCTATCAGTGCAGGAAGTAAAACATTTTCATTCTTAACAGAACTTTTCAAAATATCTGTATGTGCTTTCTGAATGTTTAGTTTCACGGTTTTAATGGTGTTCTTGTTTTTGCTGAAGTTGTTCATCCTTTAGGTCTTATAAAAAAAAAAAGAGAAATAATTTTGACTGATAAGCCGCTAGCAAATATAGTTGTTAAAAATGGTGTTAGGCAATTCTGGGAAATAACAGATGACACATGAACTTTTAAATGGATTAACGCTGTAATTAAAATGAGTCCAGATGTGACCTGTAATTTCCGAAGTTGTTGCTGCAGTCCATGGAAGAATTGAATAACACTGAATTTTCTACCTGCAAAACAGCCTTTTCTAGTGTAAGTGGAAACCAACAAGAAAAAGAATCAGGAAACAATGCAAATGTCTTCAGGTTCTATTAATGTTTTGTTTTTTTTTTTTTTATCTTGGGAGGAAATGATTGTTGTTTTGTTTTTAGATGTGTCCCTGAAAAGCTCTTTTCTCCATTTTATTGGAAGTTTTCTTGCAATATATCTCGCAAAGATATATGACTGCCACATCCAGTCTGCTCCTTGTCAATTATATATTGTATGTCCTGTTGGCCATCTTTCTTCTCTTTAAGTCCTCTTGATGCAACTTTTTTTTTGTCCCACCTTTGCTCATATAAAAGTATGAATCTCTGTCTCACCCTTGCTTGTATAAATGTATGAATCTCTGTAGTTAATGTTCCTTTAAGCTGCTGTCAAAGCCCATTCCAATCACTAAAATTAAGATATACTTGAGTTTAGGAGGTGGCTTAGCTGAATACAGTCTGTTGCTGCTGAAGCATCCAGCTTTCTACTGATTCCTCAGCCCAAATAGCTGGAGTTTCAGTCATAGATGAGTTGACTGAGAAAATTAATCAGAAATATCTCCTGAAACTTCAGAGTCATGCTGAAATAACAGAAGCCACTGATTTCAAGAAGGCCTGAGGCATATAGAACAGGGATTGGACATCAAATTCACACATGGTTATAAAGCAAGCAAACTCTGGCTGGCTGCCATGTAGCTTTTCTATCTGTATGACTCCTCTTATGATGGGAAACTCCAGCAGTTACCTGACTTGTTTCACCAAACAGCAACGCATTCCTGAAAGTCATCAGAGCAGAAAGGTCTGATGACTCTGCTCTGAGCATACCTAATATGTGCCAGGAGCTGGTCCCTAACCACCACCTCAATAGAAGTTTCTGTGCCACTTTCTTTTTTTTTTTTTTTTTTTAGCCTTCCAGTCACTGTAGAGTCACCATTCAATTTAGTATATGCAGCAGTTCACCCAGGAACAGGTCTAGAGTTGACATCTTTCTTCTCAGCCTCAGGACTGCCCACCTTTTCAGAGAGTGTTCTCTTCTGAGGCTAGTACTACAGTGTGGGAAAGGAGAAGGAACCTCCCCAGTCTTTCCGATGGAGCTGCGTCATTGTGCAGGAACGAATACCAGATTTGGGAGGTTAGGAGGAGAGAGTGCAAGAGGAAGCTTGGTTGTGTACCAGAAGTTAGGAAATTAATTTCAGAGGAGGAAGTCTGGACTCTGTTCTCACACCCACATCTGCTTATTCATCTTGTACGGAAAGTACGCAATGAGAGAGAAATCTAGGACTCATCTCCTAGGTGAGGACCCTGACTTCTGCGCTAGACCTGTGTGCCCTCCCTGGGTCTTTCTCCTCGTGGTTCAGTGTATAGTGGCAAACAGTAGTGCTGCTGCAGGAGGCAGAGAGGAGAAGCTCTACTCTCCAAACTGGTGTTGTTGCTGGTTAGAGTGAGGGTTTTCCTACTTCTTGGAGTAGTGTAACAGCTACTGAACAATTTAAAAAAAAAAAGTGAAGGAGTGGGGAGAGCCTTTCTTTTTCTGCATACGTTTTTAAGTGATACTTGCGCTTTGAAAGAGGGAAAAGGAAATCTATCTTCTTTTCTTTCAAATAATAGCTGGTTTTGTCTTAAAAGGCAGATTCTGACCTTTTGGTTGGATGGGTGAGGGCAGTCAGGCTCTGGAAAGATGCAGCTGTTCAGGCTGCATATTATGTTCTCAGTATTTATTAGTTCTACTTTCTCAGTATGCCATAGTTTTAAAATCAGTCTAGAGTGTATATGATACTTAGGAAACACAGTAAAACCATTTTCATTTTTGCGTTCAGTGCCTGGCTTTTTCTATTGATCGCTATAGGCCGGGAATGCACCATTTGGAATGCTGGGGTCCCGGGTGCAAAGCTGCAATTAAGAGCCTCCATACTGTACTGGGGGGTCAAGACTTCACCTGGGTCAAGGAATTCGCCTTGTGGTCAAAATCCATTGCTCTCAAGCCCTTATTGAATTTAACCTGGAGTATTTTTTTCCAGAGGCACAGAGTGACTCTGAGGTGGAGGAAGGGTCTGAACCTCTACTTTCATTGTGGGCTGTACACCTCCTGAATTTAATAGCACCATCACTTGTTTTTCTGAAATACTTTCCATTGCGTTCTTCAAGCAAGGCATTATATTGCATGGTTCTATTCATCAAAATACTTTGTGCTGGCCATAATTATACAGAGAACCTAGAAATAAGACTAAAATATGTCCATTATTTGCCACTGTTCTCATTTAACAATGGTAATAAGAAGCTGACTAAAACAAAAAGTCCACTAAAGATCCTTGATTTTTTTTCTTGAAGCAGTTGTGCCAGTTTGACCCTTTTGTCACACTACATAATCCTCTAGGAATTTTATAAACACTGTTTTTAATTTACTTTTTACCCATCTTATCTCATACAAAAGTGAATTTTATGGCCAGGAACATAAAAAATATCCCAAGGATCTTTTGAGAGATGTTGAACAATACTTCTTTGCCCTATAATGTAGCAGCTGGCTTTTATGAAACTATATATTTTTGTTATATAACCAATTACTTTGCTGTAAAAGTATTCAGTCGTATAGAGCTTTCAGTTGTCAAAGTGTTTTCAAAGGCTTTTAGTGCAATTAGATTGATTCTGCGTCTTGTGTATGCAGTGATAATTGCAATGGCACTATTATTAGAAGGCGGCTCTTTGGGGTTGATAACTTGGAGGCGATTTCAAAATAGAAACTGTTTACCATTACTATATCACTATTTTTATGTGAAGTACAAACGGCAAGACAAGACTTGAAGTTTGCTTATAATGTGCTTATTTTATTACCGGAGAAGAGGAGATTATGGCTCAAGAAATTCATCTTACTCTCTGCAGGTGACATTTCTAATGGCTCTGCTATTGATTCTGGTTTGACATAACCTTTTCTTTTCATTGCCAGTACAATACTGGTTTTGTGCCATTCTGTTCTTGGTCACTGCACACTGGCACAAGAGAGAGAGGAAGGACAAAGCAGGTGAAGTTCTATGGGGTTACGCTGACATGAGGAGATGCACCAAGGGGACAAAAGACTGTGACAAGGTGATAAGACCTCTGTTTCTGGGACTGTATACATGCTCTTATTGTTCAGCCAGGCATTTGTAGAGTCACTCTTTTATCTGACCCTCTCATGGCAATTCAGGGACAGGTGGAAATGCAGTCACTTTGGGGCCAGAAGAACAGAACAAGTCCAGGTCTTTGGAGCTCCTAAATACCTGTGTTTATGTACTTTTTTAGAAGTTAAATGTGTGATTCTGGACTACAAGGGAAAGGCCTTTCACAGGAGAGGCCAGAAACTCGGAAGCGATGGAAAAAAAATAATAATTAAAAAAAAAGGAATAGAATAGGAGTAAAATACTGGCCTTTCATAAGAAAAATTTTGCTAATAAAAGTTTTTGCTACTAAAACCCAGCAAATCCTATTAAAGAGAGAGAAACTTTTCCCATTTGAAGTAACTCATTCATAAACCAGGTAAAACTTACCGAGCTATTTCATAAAATCATTATTTATTAGGAAACAAGCCTTAAATGTTTTATTGACAAAAATTCCTTGAAAATATAATTTTTTCAGAAGCTGCCTAGAAAACCAAGAAGTGGGCAGGTTAATTGCAGCTTAGAATCTAGCCCTGGAAAATGTCCCTCATCTTGACCCCACAAATAGTTATTTTTTAAGTAAGTTTAAGGTTGTGGGTTGAAACATTAAATCTTTCTCTTGGGTTGAAGGCAAAGAGAGGTGAAACTTCTGTGCTAAAACCCAGATGTCTGCAATAGCAATGCTTTACGAGATTGATGTAGAGCTCTTCACAAGATGCTTGTTTGTATTGAGAATTTCACCTCTAAAATCTATTTTTTTTTTTCTGCAGAAATTTCTGACTTCTGGCTGAAATGAAACCTCAGAATGTTCAGCTGAGCCCTGGCGATCGCTCAGCACCTTTGGGAGTTGGGGGCTGCATGTGATGGCTGGCACTGTGATGGTCAGTCTCATTAGGCAGAAATGCCCTGTGCTCTCCCTTCTTTTCAAGATGCCACAATACATCCTGAGATGTTTGTTCTTTTACTGTTTGCTTTATATTTATACTTCTTCAGCTGTTCAGGGAAAGCAAAGTAAAGGACTATATTTCTTATGGCTAGCAAAGAAAGGCTAGGGGTTTTTGACAGTCTTTGGCCAGTTTTACACATGAATGCAGTCCCTCAGAGAAATGGTAAAGGAAAAGGACAGTTTTAAGCTCAGGCAGAGGAGGCTGGGAAATGGTGGCTGTAAACAGGTATATGGAAGAAATCAAGATCATGTCCCAAAGTGGGGCAATTCTCAGAAAGAGAGCAGTTCAGAGAGAATCTTTGTCACTCACAGCTACCTCAGTCCCCTGAGCCACAAGTGTTCATGTTTGTGCAAGTGAAGAAATATCACGTTCTCCTCTCTGTTCTCGAGGAAGATCCTAGACATATGCTTTAGCCAATTTTGGAAGCAGGATGCTGGGCTGGATGGACCTTTGGTCTGATAGCACAGACTGTGCTATTTAGTCTGCTCTCTTTTATGTTTCTCGATGAATTCCACCACCATTACTTTTACTGCCCTAAAGGCTTGTTATCCTCTCCTGGTCTCCCATCTCATCCTTGCCCCCAAAATCTCCCATATCTCTGACAGCCCTTTCCAAGTTCTCTACTGATCTCTTGTCTTCTCACCTCACCTCTCCTCCTGGCCAGTGCCCTCTCTGTTGTTGGTGCATAAATCAGTTTTTCACATGCTTCTACAGAGGCTGGGGGTACACAAAATGGTACTACTAAGTTCCCTTTTCCTTCAGTGAGTGGAATTTACTGGAACTTTGGATCCCTTTGGATAATCCTGTGCTCATGAAATCAATGGTAACAGGAATTTCAGGATTAAGTCTGTGGAAAACAGTCTCTTGATTTGCTCTAATGATTTCTGCAAAGCCTCTGTAAAGTTTATGCCTCTCTACCAAGTTCCATTTTCAAGTAAGGAACACACTTGAATTCAGATTAATTGACAATAGATGCCTTTGTCTTGCCCTCCTCTCTTTTGGGAATTCTCAGCCCCAGCAATGCAGAAAGCTTTCAACCCACCCAGTGCAGAAAGATCTCAACTTACTTTTCCCTGAACTCTGTTCTGTCATCCAAATCAGAATACACCAGGGGAAACCAAGACAAACATCCCTCGGAATCATGATTTCCCCCAGTCAGTTTCCTGTAGGTTGGTTTGCTTTGTCACTGTGAGTCCTGATCTGCAGGAATCTTGGTCTTGTGTAAAAGTTGCCATGAAGGTAATTTAGGGCACAGCCAGGGCCTCCTTTAAAAAAAAACAACAAACAAACAAAGCACAGAACATGGTAATCTGAGTTGACTTTTTGTTTTGTGACAATGTAAATGTAAAACTATTTTACTGTAACTGTCTAGGAAGTTCCGATGAAACATCTCTTGCCCTGGAAAACAGGGAAATCATCTTTTCCAAAGTCCATATTAGGCTGTTGTTATTGCAATCAGCTTTATGAGAGAGCAATACTCAAGGCTCTGAGCTGGGTCAAATACAGTAGCAACAACATCCGAGCAAATAGCCTACTGGTTATTTTGGATTATAGATCTTTTCTTATTTTTGTTTTTCTTAAGATTTGTTTTTTCTCATCTGAAGGCTTTTATTTTGGCTTCAAGCATCAAAAAGGAAAAGTAAAAATATTTTTTGAAGTCTTGAAATATTTCTTTAAGGGGGAAAATGACCTAATGTAATTGCAACTAGTCCATAGCCCTGTGGAATAAAAACCTTGAGGTTTTAGGTTCTATTTAGCCCTAAAAATCAAAGAATATAGAGACAGACTTTTACATAAGTTTGTGTGATACTGTACAAAGGCTTAGATTCATATTTCCTTATCAATTAGTCTTTCTATCTGAAAACATTTCTCAAATCCTTACTAGGCTGCAGAACTATAGAGTATAAGTCAATTTTACTACTATAATGTATAAAATACTCTGTCATTACTAGCAAACAAATGAAATGTGCATATAAACTATAGACTGTTTTTGATTTGTACTTTGCTAATTTATCTGTAAGCATAGAAAATTCAAGCTTGTTATAGATTTCAAATTTATGGAGAACTTTGCCCTACACCCACTAATCCACCAGGATTTAGTTTATAGCTAATCCTTATAGCTATATCATTTTTGATACCCAAGCAGTCAAAAATTTAAAGCAGCGTGGCATTGAACAGGACTGTTGTTTTGTTCAAAGCTTAGACACGTTATTAAACGCAAGTCTGAAGGGATGCTAACTGTTGTGAACAATGCAGTAGATGAATTAATTCAGTATTTCAAATTGACACGTTGGTTACATCTAAAAATTTTTGCAGCTTTGATGGCTGAAGTCTATTTCTCTATAGAGAATTTGAAGCACACAATAAAATCTTGGCACTTTCTTGATAATTTTGTATCAATTAGTACCTAGATAGATACTCTCCAGGAACATTTTCAGGCTCTTTGGCTTCTGCCAAAGATGGTGATTGCATCGTTAGCCTTCTGATTTGGATGATGGATACTTAAGTTGTGAGTGTGCTGACCCCCTGAAGGTGAGAACACCCACCTATTGTGCCTAATGGCACATGGAATATTGCCATCGTCAAGGCTTAGAAAGGTTTAATGTATTGACTGTGTGAATGAACATGATCCATTGGAACTTGGCATTATTTCCTACAGTAGATGGTCAGCCTCTAGTTAAGGTTCTGTGGTGGAGAAGTTATCACTAAGATAAGTGTGGTGGTTCATGCAACTGTGACTACCCTCCTGGTAGCACAGTTTGTTACTAAATGTCACTTGAAGACCAAAGCCAAGGCAAAACAAAATAAACATAGGAAAGAAAAGCAAAGCGAATGACCAGCTTCATCCCAGGAAGATAAAAGCAGATAAAAGTGACAGTGTGGCCAGAGAGAAGGCCATGACAGGGCACTGCCACTTAGACTGTGGCTGTGTCTGAATCCACTAATGATCTCATAGCTTCTTCCTCTAGCACAGCAAACTGCCTAAATTGCGGTGACTCGTACCTGAGGTCAGAATGCTGAGTATTGTGATGTGGTGTCATTTACTGCTCTATCGTGTGACCCTCTGGTCACTTATTGCACAGCTATGTGAAACTAGGATATTCCTGTATAGCCCCTATAAGGGCTCTGCAGCTTTCATGATGAGTCAGCACTTATTACAATGACCCTTTCCAGGCCTTTTGACCCAGCAGTTCGTTGTTTAGTCTCATACTGCCAAAGGATGACTGTATCCAAAATGGGCATCTATGGGTTAAGGCTCCATAGTCCAGTGAAAAACACCAATCTGATCTGTGAAAAACACAAATCTCTAGTAGAAGATGGAACTTTGCTACTACTTCTCCCCATCTTCACACCTATATTTTTAAAGCCAATGACTGGAGTTGTAATTCTGAAGACAATAATTCTCAGAAGTACAAAAATTCTGCAAAGTGTTAGTATTGTGTCAGCTCAGCTATGCGGATCTTTATCCATACATGTACATGTAGCAAATAGTGACCTCAGGAGAACAAAACTCAACCATCATCCATAAATAAATTGAGCTGACAGCAAGTTCACATAGTGCCGCAGGCAACATCTTGGAACAGGTTTGCCTGTAGTGAAGTCTGAAGGTTTGGATGAACGTAGTGTGAAAACAACACCTACAGTTTCAATGGGTTGGAAACGTCAGCGTATCACAGATAAGACAAGCAATCGGTGCTTTCTGCGCTGGGCCATGGAGGAGAGTTAAAGATGGAATAACGTGCAGGGGCTGAACCACAGTAAGAATCTTTCTTCACACTCCTGGAGAAAGGTCAATTGGTTACAAACACAGTGCCACCCTTCTGGGCAATTATTTTTGTTGAAACTTAAATCTATATTTCCATTAAATAAAATACAGGGGTTTGACTTTGGCTCTCTATTGCAAGATAGTATACAGTAAGCAATTGTTAGTTCTTCATCACAGACCTAATTCTATACTAAAGATGGGCTGAATTTATAAACAAAGTTTGTGGATAAGAATCCCTGACTGTGTATCTGTGGGACAGAAACTTATCCTTGTGGTAAAAAGAGCTGCATTGGCACTTAGGAAATAGATGTTTCAGTCATGATCCTGCCTCAGACTTCCTGTGTTATCTTTGACAGCTTAGTCTTTGTTTTTAACTGTAAAACTGGGGTGAGACCATTTCCTCCAAAACATTCTTCAATTTATAAAATCTTTCAGTGAGGGACACTTGCATGTGTGTGTCCTGCATCAACCTTAATAGGTCCTTCTGTAAATGAAGAGCCTAAAACATCCTGTAACAGAGATAAACAGTGTAGAAGTGCAGAAGGTGCCATTTGGTACAGACATGCATCAGAAAATGCTGTTTTGACAAAACCAACTGTTTTTTCAGAGCTCAGTGAAGGTCTTAATGAAATTTCCACATGGGATTTTTCCGGTTTGGGGAATAAGTTTTTCAAAGAAAGTACTCGGAAAACATATAACATACACATATTTTCAAAAAGAAATATTTCAAATTTATGTTTTGGGAGAAATTTTGAACAAATGCTTTTATTCCAAACCATGGAACAAAAATACTCAAATGTCACAATATCGGTAAAGTGGAGAAAACTAGAACTTACAAGATGAAAATACTACTCCAAATGCTATTGAAATTAATCAGTCTTGTTTAGCACTGGTAAGATTTATTCCATTTATTAAGAAATTCAAGCTATTTTTTGACTCACTGATATTTTGAATCAAGCAACAGAGCGAGTAGAAAATAGTATGGGTTGAAAAGCAATCTGTGTAACTAAGTCCAACCTTCTGGAAATAATAAAAAAAAAAGTCTAAGAGTCTGTACAAATTTTAATTTGTAGTGGAAAACTGTCAAAATCTTTAGCTGAAGTATTCTTTGTGGAAAAATTTTCTTACTGAAATGTTTGATTTCACTAAAAATTCAGCTAAGATTTCTTTTGTTTTGCAAAATATTAGTTCTAAAATGTTTTCAATATCTTAACTTCATTATCTTTTGTTTGCTTTGACTCTAATATTGAAGCTTTTTCATTAATTTTCAGATTTCTTCAATATGCATGCTTTGTAGTAGCCACTTGAATATTTAGAAGTATTTACAGAAATAAGAGAGAACAACTCTGATTTGGGATTCTTATAGCAGAATGATTTTTATAATGTAGAGTTTTTCCTGCTTTAACAATGCATTTTCACTGTGATTTATGAACATTGTAGTTGCTGTTGAAGTCGTATGAAGGCAAATTATGTCTGTAAGGATATCCGCTGTGGTAAAATGTTAGTGAATCACAGGTAATCCAAAGATAATACTATGTCCTGTTTCCTTTTTATTGCCTTCTGCAGCTTGAAATTTGGGATGATTTTTTTATCTGTAATAATACCTATTTGACTTGCCTAGTTCTACATGAACAGTTTCAAGACAATCTTAGTTTTAAAACTGGCCTGTTGATTTTTATTTGCTTTGTTTTTTAAATTTAAAATTTTAAAATGGAGGGGCTGAAAAGACATTAATGACACGCATAACAATCCTTCTTTTAACAAAGAACCAATGATGAGAAAGTAATAGTTTAAGTGAGTACTCCTGAACTGTAACAGCTTTAAATCTGGCAAATTCAGAGAAAAGAGAGGAATGTGTTGTTTAAAACAGTCCTAGGACAGGAAAATATGTTTCCAAAGGGCAGTATTTTTCAAAAGATTTTTCCTTTGGGGTAGATAATCACTGGCAATGAGCGAAGAACTGGGAAAAAGTCATAGTCGATATTTCAGCATGTTTTGGAAATGTTATGAACTGCTGATAGCTTTTGCCAGGAAAAAAAAAAAAAAAGGAAGGACAGGGAACTATGACAAAAAAGTTTGCTGAAAAACAACAGGCAAATAATTAGTCCTAATGTTAGCTCATGCCCAGTCAAATAGAAAAGTATTTGGCACTTCTGGCATATTTTTTTTTGTCAGTTGGGGTTTTTCTCAGGGGAGGAGAAGGAAGGAGGCAGTGGTTGTCTACTTGTTTTTAAGATCAAGACTCGGATTAAACAAAAAGACCTGTTAAAACTTTCACTGGTATTTCTACAAAATGCATGCTTTTATTCCACCTCCCACAAATGTCTCAAGAATATAGGATCTTAAATTACCTTTAGTGGTTAGAACAGAATTGTTGGGCTCTTCTAATTTGAAGGAAACAGATTTATGGTATTTTATTTGTTTGTCTTTTTTTCTGATGAGCTAAAGGAAAGTCAAGGGTGACTCTTACATTTAAATCTGAAAGTGGCAGTAATCATAACAGTGCTTTCCTGTAGAAGAAAACCCTGTAGCTTAAATACAGTTCCTTGTGACAGGTATGTCACCTACAATTATCTGTCTTGCCTTTCTGAAATAATGACAGTAAGAACATCCCTTGAAAGACTTATCAGTAAGGGGCCAAAGTTATATATGTTCAGTGGAAATTCAATGCAGAGAGAGGCTCCAATACTTCAGGCTTCTTATAAAGGAAAATATTTAAGTCAAATATGTAAGTGGCCATTGTGTTCCTATATCATGAAAACCAAAGTCTGCATAGTGAGATGGCTAATTTATAATTCTGAAGTGTATTTCCCATTAAAAAGCTGGGTGAAAATGATGCCTGAATGGATAGAATTCCTTTTCATCTAATACTTAGCTGGTACAAATGTGTTAACAGTGAAATGTGTTTTCCATATTCAACTCTGCTGTGCAAATAAATAGCTTGTAAAGCAGGAAACATTTATATCGGTGCTTACCTGGTACACAAAGAAGTACTCTTCTTAGATACAATGGGATTACTCATGTGAATGTCATTAACTGATGCAGGAAAGGTTGTGCTGACCTGGACAAAGTGTTGGACTGGTAGGGAGCAAGATCTTCTCATTCGTCTCAATTCTATGGAGTGGAAGAACAGCAGCAAGGATTTCCCAACATTCACAGAAAATCATAAACATGAAGAGTTATATTAAAATCCCCTGAGTCAACCGCAACCTCTTAGTCACTGAGTCAACAGCAACTTCTTTATTTCAGTGGAGACAAAGCTTTTCCACAGGACTTCTATGATATATTTTAGCATAAAATCTAAAAATATTCCATTGTTTGTTGGGGTTGGTTGTTTTTTGGGGTTTTCTTTTCAGGTGCTTATACGTCTCTCCAATGAAGAACAATGTTCTATTACTTGTCTGTTCTTGCAGAAGTATTTTTTCCTCTTGTATACTTCTCATAGAAGTATTTTTCTTTTATGTAGCATATTTGCTTTACACAACCATCACCTTTTCCTCTTTCAGTACTGTATGTTACACTGCGCTTTCTTTCACAGGGTGGATTTCCTGCAACAGCTTCGTTTTTAACCCATGAAACCTGTATCAGCAAATATGAAAACAGGAGAAGCAAAAAAGGAGAGATGACCTGATGAGAAACAAACCAATAAGGATTATTGCAGTATTGTTGAGAAAGAGGTATTTTTGCCTTTGTTTTTCCTCTAGTTGTCAGTGTGTGAGCCCTGAAGGGCTCACTCTCTGTGACAGGTCAGAGAAAACACAATTGCACTTTCTGTGGCTGATCTATCAGAGACAAAAGCAGCACTAGTTTTAGCAGGAGGCCTCTAATCATGCTTTAGATGCTATTTCTCAGACATCTTATTCTGATGCTCAGTCCAACCTATTGCAAGTAAGTCAGGCTGCTACCAGAGCATCCTTTATATCTCTCTACCCTTTTCTCTCCTTCTTCCCTCTGGCACACACTCTCTCCCTCTGCCTGGTTACAATCTTACTGCTGGTTTCAAAACACAGGATTTCTTCCACCACCTCATAAGTAGGTGAGCTGTGGGATAACACCATTCTGAAAGGGAATGGGAATGTGGTAGGTAAGCCATTTGCTGCATTTTCTTCCTGAATAATAATAGAGTTTTCAGGCTTTGCCTTGCTAAATGTCACAAGATCAGGAATGCGAAGAAAACAGAATTGGGGAGCAGGAGGCTTAAAAATATCACTTAGAGAAATGGGTCCTGGCTTCCTTGATTTATCTTCCTGCTAGTCCCTGTTGCACCTTGCAAATCTACAAGCATTTTGGACAGAAAGACCTGGAAAAAGTCAATTTATTTTCTTTTATATTCAACACAAATTAAGATTTCTGGAGATTTTTCTGAGATTCTAGGAGCTTTAAGAAAAACATAGAATATCATGTTGCTCAGGATAAAATTTTAATAGCACTGGGAATAATGATATTGCAGCACCATTCCATTATTTTAAGATGGGAGTTTTTGTTGTTTGGGATTTTTTTTCCCCTTTATACATGGAAAAAATAATTGGAAACTGTTTTTCTGAGTCATCCTTTTCTTCTGGTGAGTGGCGTGGTATAACATGCTCCTGTAGCAGGCAATTTAGTGAGTGGCTTCACATTTATCTTTGCAAATGGTTTTAGGTTTACCTGTTTTCTTATGATGTTTTCTCTTTTAAGACAGCATGTGTACAAACAGGTTTCTAACAGGCTGGCACCCTTTTCCCTGCTGGAGGAGGGATGTGAATGTCAGGGTAAGGCAGGGCACCCTTTGGGGCTCTGCTCTGCGATGGGTGGCGGGTGCTGAGCAAAGGTGCACGTTCTGCAGCCAGGCACAAATCACAGGCCATAATCCCACATAACTAGATGTGACATCAGTAAAACAGGATGTGACCAAGCATGTAAGTCCCAGCCCACTTAGTGAACTGAATATATAAACTATTACCTTACAGATTACTCAATATGGGTTAGAAACCAAGTCCTCCTGGTGGTGATGTCAGTGGGCTGACTCAAATGCCAGTACACCACCTTGAAGCAGTGGGGTAAATCCTTTTTCTACTTCAGTTCTTAAAGTTCATTGGTAATCTAGAATTTGCAGCCTGATGCTGCAAAGATTTGTACTTGTGAGTAACCACAGTGCCCCGAGCAGGGCTGTTGTAAGCGATGCAGCAGTTCGCTGTCAACGAGATTCCTTAGACTTGCAAGCTTAGGGGCTTAGTAATTTTTGTAAGGTCACATGATTCATGGTTTTCAATGTTTGTTTGTAACATTTCTATTCCAGCTGAGTGTGGAAACTGCTAATTTATTCCTTTCCGCTGTCTCTCAGTTCTTGAGAAGCCATATCCACAGCTCTTCACAGCTGTAACACATTGTTAATGCTGCTGAGGGGAACTCTGGCCCTGAATAATTGCAATTTCCATGTTGTTGTCACTTTACTGTTCCTGGCACTTAGAGGCTTTCAATGTTTTGACATCTTTCCTGTGCTTTCTCCAGTTTGAAATTTCCTTGTTTGTCTCTTGCATGATGCATTTTAATTCCAGGGTGTGTAACAGCTAATGCAGTCCACGCTGAAGCTCTGAGAAAATAAAATTGGTAGAACTGGGAAAAAGTTTGGGAAACAGAACTGATTTTTTTACTGTGTGTGTTCTGGCCCTTCCATCTTAAAAAGGTGCAGAGGAAGGCCAGAAAATGATCAAAATATGTAAATCTTCCCTGCAACTGGGACTTTGTAATTTTTACAAAAGGCAGTGGTTGGAAGGGACCTTTGAGCTCGAGTCCAACCACATTAAAAAAAAAAACAACACAAAAAACCACAAAAACAAAAACAACCCACACAAACAAACAACAAAAAACCCCCACGCAAAACCAAACAAACAAACAAAAAAGCCACCCACCAACTAAACCCCACACCCACAACCCCATGCACAACACCCCACCACAAAC
>JAOQGH010000032.1:53949699-53996049 GCA_025769975.1 Gallinago jamesoni
AGATCCCTCTGTAAAGCCTTCCGACCCTCAAGCAGATCAACGCTCCCACCTAGTTTGGTGTCATCCGCAAACTTACTTACGATGAAGGTCTGTAACACACATAAACAGCATAAAGAAGTGGTTGTTCTGTGACACAGTCAGGAACAAGGAGACTTAGTGAAATAATAAAAGCAGCACTTTAAATGTATGAAAGCATTTTTTCCCCTTCATATGTAATTTAAATGATGACTCTGAATTTGTGAGGAGGTCAAAATTATAAATCGGTTCAAAAAGGTATTAGACATATTCATGAATAATAGCTGTATGAAATACAGTGGCCCAGAACTAACCTCCGGCTTGAGGAGTCTCTAAACTACTGATTGCTGTCATCTGTCAAGGGAAGAGTCCTCTGTACGTATCTTATTCTTCCACAAGCATCGGCTACTGTTCCCTGTTAGAAAAAGGGACTGATCTGCAACAATGAAAATAAGTCCACTGCTTTTGCTTAAGATTTAATTTTGGTATCCAAGAGCCTTTAAATAGCATAGAAGAAGTGAAAATGTAACTGCAAATGTATTAATATCAAGAAGTACGAAGAATTATTTACCATGCTACAATGAGGCATAACTAGGAACAAGAGACTGAAATGAAAATTCAGCTTGCTTAGGTGAAATTCTGAACAAAAAAAAATTTATTTAGATTAGGAACACTCTCTCCCTAGAGCTACGAGAAACAAAAATCACTTGAAAGCGTAGCCTCTTTGAGAGGGAATCCTGAACTGACATCCGGATGGCGTAAATTAAATGCCACAGGAGGTGAGTTTTCTTCAGTGGACTGCTGGCTCTGTCACAACAGGCACATCTGGTCTGTAGCTAAGTTGTGTGTTGCACCATAATAGCATACTTCAGAAAGCATGGGTCAAGTATACTCTGAATTGCGCCTAATGTGACTTCACAGAATTGATGACTGATTTCTTTACATCAAACAAATCTGTTCTTGGTAGTGGTGTAAACTTCAAGTCAGTCAGCCTCGGGGATTTTTGCTTTGATTACTGAGGATAGATCTGAGCCCAGTACCTCAAATTTGAAATACCCCTCTAGGAAAAATTTGTTTCTGATTTAGAACTTTTGGGATGATAAATAAACAATATTAACTTTAAAGGCTTCTCGGAATTCTTAAGAAGTTATGCAAAACTTTTAATTACTACCAGCATTTCCATAAAGGGGAATATTATTTAGCAGAAATGTTGTGTCTTAAAACCCTGTCTATCTTGGCAATGCCATTATTTCAATTTCTCCCTGGAAAGCAGAATCACTGGGAGGGTGAAAGGCAAACCGATCAGGCAGAAGAGATGATGAAGTGAGGGGTAAGATGGAGACAGACAGAGATTGCTCAGACTTGAGAGGCAGCCAGACTCATCCTCATTTTGTTTCACATGGCAAATGCAGATACTTTCACAACCGCAAGATCTTTCCCAAAGTTCTGTCAATGCGGTGGAGAAACTAAAAACTAATTTACACACTTTTTGTCTGTTAATGAGATTGAAATACCTGCAGTTTGACCTTAGCTCTAACTGTGTGTTTGGGAGTAGAATTTTATTCTTTCACCACACAGTCTGTTTTCAACAAGGTGGATATTTATGGGCATGTGAATGATTCTATAAGCAGTAATTTAGAGGCTAAATTGGAGCATATTTGAAATACTGTCTTATGAATTTCTTATCTATTTGCTCAATTCCTCTTTCTAGTGATTTTTTTTAAAGGATGTGAAGGAGATAATGTATAATTTCTATTGTCTTCTAATAATATTTGGGTCATCCTTACAAAACACATTGGAAGTCCTTTCCATTACTATTACATCAAATATAAGAGGATATTATTTTTATTAAAATGAGCTCTTTTGACAGAAGATGGCTTGAATTTTTAATGCTACTTGCAATTCTTGAAGGCTGGGCAGACTGAAAGTCTAACTAATTAAATTGAATGGTGTGTCGAAGTTCCAAAGAAAATATGAACCCTAAAACTAAAAAGTATGACATAAATTTAATGGCACAATTGCTTGGTTAATAGGTCATATTCTCTAACCAATGGTCTGTGTTGCCATTAATAAAACACCTTGCATAAACTAGACATTACAGGGATGTAAGGCTGAAGTTTGAGAACGGTGAGCATTTAAACAGAAAATTTCCCAAAATGCTATGATGCATAATGGATGTAAATTAACATAACTGTGAAGGATTTCAAATATAAAAAGGGATAATTCCAAAAAAGAAATGTATCCAGAAAACAGCTTCTGCCAGCACTTAGGGATTTACAAACATTTTGAAAGGCTCACTTAATTTTTACATCATGCAACTTCATTCTAACTCAGTGAAGTTGAGGATAGCTTTGCCCTATATTTGCCTTGTATAACTAAGAGATTGTAACTATTGATATTAAATTTACTGGGGAAGAAACTTCCCAAATGCTAACTAAGACTGAGACATATCTTAGGAAACTGTGCAAGTCTGTATGTGCATACGTGCCTTTTTCCTTATTCTCTACATGCCAGCATGAGAGATTCCAGCTTTATGCTGGCTGCTGTTCAGACCATGGACCTGAAACAGCTGCTAGAAATCCTGTATAGGATGGAGAAATGTCATAAGCTTTCTTGCTTTCTTCCAGCCATGCATCCTGTGCTATTCAGTTGTTAAAGAGTGGCAGGAGAAGTCACACAGCAAAGTCTGCAATATCAAGAAAAGTATAAATTGGAGTATAGCTTGTTAGCTTGGAAAAAGGGCTGTAACCCTCTGCCTGAATGAACCACATGTAAACCAGAAACCTTATTAGGCAGTCAGTTCTGTTTTCTTACGAAAACCTGCAACAAACAGAAGAACAGTAGCTGCTTCTTGTTGAACTTGGATTGATGGACTCACCATGAGAGATTAAAATATACCCAGAAAAAGAGATGCAGGAGAGCTGGTTTCACACATAGTCCTGGCCTGGCTGTCTAATTCCGAGTTTCATCTTTCACGCTAGTGCTCAGTTAGAAGCGGGATAGGGTGGGTGCATTTTTTGTCCTCAGGCCTTTTTGTTCCTTATAATAAAAGTATTATTTTGAACTTTGATTTTTCCACATTTTGGTACTCTGTGAAGCCACTCGGTGTAGATAATAATTGAAATCCAGAAATTGCCTGACTAACCTGATCACCTTCTACAACAAAATAACATTGTCAACATGGGGAAAACACTAGATATTGTTTGCCTGGACTTCAGTTCCACCCAGTTTCCTACAACCTTCTCCTGGACAAACTAGCATGATACAGATTGGATGGATGGTCTGATGAATGGGTAGAAAGTTGTCTCACTTGCTGCACTCAAAGGATGGTAATCAATGTTTTTTTTTCTCAGGCTGGCAGCCAGTCACAAGTGTGATACCCCAGGGACCAATACGGGCTCCCACAGTGTTCAACACCTTCATAAATGATCTGGATGATGGGTTTGAAAGCACCCTCACCAAGTTTGCTGAGCGTGGTGAGGTGAAAGTGTCAGAAGGCAGAATCATCTTACAGGGAGAGTTTGACAGGCTGGAAGAGTGAGCTAGTAAGAACAGTATAAAGTTTTTTAAAGACAACTGCAAAGTCTTGTTACCTGGGACGACATAACCAAGGAGCCCAGTACTACCGGTGAGGCTGGGGAACAGCCTTGCTGAAAGGGACCTGGGGGTCCTGGTGGACAACAAGGTGAACATGAGACAACACTGCACTGCTGCAGCAACAAAGGCAAATTGGATCCTGACCTGCCTTCACAGGGGCATTACGGTAAGAGACACTCTATTCTGTGCTTGTCATGCTGCACATGGGGAACTAGGTCCCCAGAATTCAAGAAAGGTGCAGATGGATGGGAGAGGGTCTAAAGGAGGCCCGCAAAGATGACCAAAGGGCTGTAGAATAGGTGTTTTAGCAAAAGATGGTATTTTAAAGTAGCTTAACTAATCTTTAGCTATGTAATCAAATAATAAAATGTTCAATTTCCTTATGAATTGAAGCTGAAAAAAAGTGGTTTGAGGTATGAGTGCCACCTTTTCAGCTACCTTTTTCCCCCCAATTTTTCTCTCATTTCCCATTAATGAAATTTAAATATGTCAGTTGTTGGCAGCAGTAATAAAATATCTCCCAGCATATAGAGCTAATAATCATGATTCTCTTAAATTTATCACATTACAGGATTCCATGTCACTGTATCTATCCAGCAGTACACAGCGTTCATCTGAGCAACCCAGTTGACATAATGAAATATAATTATTCTTTTCAATTGTTCATTTTAAATGTAATTGCATTTTTAAATTACTGTGCAATTTAACAAAATCATAGAATATAATTGCCTTCTTTCAACTTGGGTATGTTATAGAATATTATCATTTTCTAAACTTCCATGCATTCTTCTGTCTTTAAACTTATGGTTAGCATGATTTGAATGAATCTAGTTATTGTTCATTATGAGTCGTCTTGCTAATTAATTGACTATTCTGGGCATAATCTGTAGTCTTTAAATGCGACATAATTTCTGAAGTACCCCCACTTGAATTCATGTGGACCTCAATACTATCAGTTTCTTAAATCTTCACAGGTTGAATATAATGGCTAGCAGTGTTCCACGAATGCAGCACAAAACTGCAACACAAATGAGGATCACTGAAGAAATTGAGAGAAGAGTCACAAGCATTTCCTGGCTCAAAATATTCCTATAGACGAGAAACAGATTGCTGATCTTCTGGGTTGGCCTGCCTCAAGTGGATGGCAGTTTTAACTGTGGAGTTATGGACCCTGTTGATGTTTGCCTGTGGCTGTAGAGATGGTGAAGACTGTTCAGGTGAGGTTTATGCAGATTTACCAGAATTCCCATGGACAGAAGCAAGGGCAAGCTTTGGATTCTCAAAGCTTTTTTACTTTACACAGTGAAGCAGGAGCAACAGACTTGCATTATCAGCTCCTGAGCTGTTGTTCTCAATGCATTTTTCTTAAAGTGGACAAAAATCCCCATAAATCCATAGTGATTCCTGCTTCAGAGTCTTTACAATTGGAGAATCGAACTTGCTGCTAAGGAATTGAACTTGTAAATTTCACATTCATTAAACATAAAGATTTATGCCTTGAAACTCAGCTAATCAAGAACCAACATCCAGAAAGGGGAATTTTTGAAAGAACAAGTGTTTTATTTTGTTTCCAAGATGACCTCAAGAATATAATCGTGGAACTATTTCCCAAGGATCAAAGTGAGCCAAACTCTTCTCTTCACAGCCCCGTGTCCTGGCAGTAGCACTAAATCCTTGAATACTCCAAATTTCCTGAATGGTTTTGTCCTCTAGTAAAATTAACCTCTGTGTAATCTGTAAGAAACAAGCGGTCCCCTTTCTGTGAAATGGGAAAGAGTCAGGACTGTGATTCTTCTGCACCAGCTCAAGCAATGTCCATCTGGCATGATTTTTAACACCCTCATCTCTGTAGTGCATAAGTCCTTGATGAAGATCAATTAATTCATCTTCTTAATAATCCAGGTGTTTTATCATCACTACTTTACTCGGGACCAAGGAGAATAATAAAAATCAGACAAAAATGATTTATGTATTGAACCACATTTCAGTGGTCTCTGCTAATGACTAAGCCAAGTTATCTGTCCTATCTGCCTCTATTGTCTCAATTTCTGATTTATTAAAAAAATAGCAACCTTGTGATCTTTCTATAAATGTCAGGTATCAAACACTTAATGCAATCCTTTTAGGGAGAGAGAGAGATGAAAATAAACTGGTAAAGGATAAACCAAACAGGTAGGTAATAGACACAAGCCTTGAAAGACAGGAAGACTCCCTGTGGGGAAATATCCTCTATCCCTATCAGGCTGGGAGTTTAGTATTCCCAAGTTGTAGTATGAGGCTCAATGGAGTCTTTAGGAAGACGGTGGGATGGGCTTTTGGTGGTCAGAAATGCAGAGCAGAAGGAATATGCTGTGAGCAAGACAGGCAACATCCTGTCCCCAGAAGCAGCTGGGGCTCTGGTAGGTATTAGCTAAAGTTTGAATTAGGGAGAACTATGAGGCTGCGCCTTTTGTTCTATAAAACTATTTTTGCAAATACTTGAGAGAAGAGACATCTGAATAAAGCATTGTTCTGAAAATGCTGATTCTATGCCTTTTGAATATATGAAACACCAACTCCTGGAGGAAAGCTCTTAAGCATGTGAACAGTAATCTGAGCTTTCATTGTTAATATGATTGAAAACCAGGATACTACAAAGAAGGAACACGATCTTAAGGGTTTTCCCCGCATATTTCGACTTACAGTCAAGTTTGGAAATCCATGCATGAATTCTGGAAAGCTGCGAGTAGAGCTGTCAGCCTGATGTTTTCTATCCCTGGCAGAAAGATCATTTTCTGAAATAAATATTGGCACAAAATATATCATCAAATTCTAGAGTTTAAAGCTGGGAAGATTCATCTCGCTGAAGGGGTGACAACCTGTACCCCCTTCACTGCATCCAACACTTATGCAGTTCAGACTTGTCTTCCTTGGGAGAGGGATGGCTCGCAGCAGGCTTCATGGGGTAGGCCCCGTGCGTAGGCCCCATGCGTAGGCAGACCCATATCACAGGGTAAAATGTATTATGAGGCCCTCCCTGCCATTGATTAGAGAACCTCTGGGTGCGTTAGTGCAGCTGGTCTTATGAAGACTTCTCACCCAGCTCGGGAAGGCTGAAGGGTGGGATTCTGCTGACGCAGTTTGACCCCCTTCATCCAAACCACTTTTTCGTTACGTTTTCACATAGGAACTTCTGAATCCAAAGCTGCTGGATGGTTGGCCTAAATAATGTAAAGTTCAGTCACCAGGAGAGTTGTGTTGTGTGCCACCGGCAAAGAGACCACAGAGACCAAGGTGTGAGCAGTGCTTGAGGCCTCTGCAATGGCAGGGAACTGATTAGGAGAGATATGCCCAGATGATCATAGCAGGAAATTCATGACCCATGCTGTGCAGAAAGATGAAAAAATCCAAGGTTTCCCTTCTCCCCTTGAAGTCACTTTTTTCAGTGTACAAGAACTTGCCACAGCTTTGTGCTGTGATCCCATGTTGAGGCAATTACCTATGATGACCTCCAAGTCCCTTTCTGAATTACTTATTCCCAAGAGAGAAACTTGCACAACCTGCACTCTGTGTTCCCAGCTATTTTATGTTACGTTTGAGCATACAAAATGCACTTTTATTGCTTTCTGATCATTTACCAAGTGATTCGGGTCTCCCTGTAACAGTAACCTAACTATTAAGTATACTCTTTGATCTTATGAGTTACTGTGCTAGTAAAATTTTTGTAGCTTTAGATCAGTTACTGATAAAAATAGGGGTCAAGAATCAATTCCCTGTGGCTTTATGGCTAAAGCTCCATTCCTGACTCTTTTCTCAGTACGATCTGCATTTTGCGATCCATCAGGGGACCAAGTTTTAATTCATTGTAGTGTCTTTTAGATCTTGAGATCTAAAATCAGAAAATGAATGAGTTTAGGAGAAATTCAAATATATAACAATATAACTTGACTATACCTTTTAGACCTGAAATCCTGACATAAAAAGGGAACAGTTGATATGAAGAGACCTACTTTCCATGAAATCAGGCTGGCTGATGCTGAATGTTTCCATAGTCTCTAAATTTAATTGACAGTCTCAAATTGGTTCCATGCTTTTTTCCAGAAATTGACATCTAAGTCCTCTACAAATCCCAGAGTCCCTGCTCTTATTCAGTTTTTTAATCCTGGCACTCCTCCAGTCCTTTGAAATTTCTATAGTTTTCAAATGTTTGTTAATTATGAACAGTGATGGATATGTTCAGAGAGAAAGGTTCTCAGCAGTTTCCTCTAAGACAATTTGATTTAGGTTATTCTCTTCTGATCAGTTTGATTGGCAAAGCTTTCATTTTACTGCAGTTACCCTCCATTTTTCCATTGAAAGAGGAGGTTAATATTTTGTGTCTTTCACAGCTGTGCAAGGGATAAGTTTCCCTTGCTTGTTAATAAAAAAAAATTACCAATTGTTGTTATTCGCCTAGCTTTTCTTACCGAAGTTTCTTAATTTGTTGCTTCTGTAATCCTTGTTATTTAGTTTGCTCCTTACATGTACTTTAAATATAAGTTCTGTTGTATTACTGCTTCAGTATTTCCTCTTAAAAGATCAGGACTAGAGTCTTTTGCTTTGTTTGGGCACAGGTACCTGCACAGCCGTTGCAGGTTGATATGCCTAGGAGGTATGTTTTACCAGAAGAGCAAACAGTGCATCACAGTGAACCCCATAACAAATCTGATCCTATCCAGGCTTAGACAGAATGTTTTGTTGTCAAGCACAACTTTTTATTAATTTCTGTTGATCAGGTAACTATAAATTTCTTGTTTAACACATCCCACTTGGTTTACCAGTCAATTAACCTGGCAATGTTTTAAGCCTACCCTTTTTAAAGTCTTCTAAATACATATACTAATGGTCGATCCTGTATTTTTTTATCCTTTATGTAAACCAGGTATCCAGGTCATGCAGCTAATACTTGGAGACTACTAATTTTATGTCCAGTTTGGGTGACAGATAAGCAAAAATGCTCACTATTGGAATCTTTGAGGAGAACTTGACCCTGAGTCTTTCAAAGATAGAATCATAAAATCATCTAGATTGGAAGGGACCTTCAAGATCATCTAGTCCAACCATCAATCGTTCCATTGATGGTCAGATGAGGAAACATCTTTGGTTCTTTCCATTTATTTTTAGGAAATAACTTTGGAATAGCTTGACTCTTTTTCTTTGAGCTAGTGGATCTTAAACTCACTTAAAGCTTCATTCAATATTGCTAGGCCAATGCATTAATCAAATAGCAGATTTGGAAAACACACAATAAAAATTTTAACCATAATCTCTTGGTGCCAGTGGGTCGGAAGCAACCACTGTTAAGTGCTGCTGCATTTGGCATTGCTGCTGAGGAGTCAAACTACAGGTTCCACAAAAGTTTTTTAACTTAAAATATCCAGCTGCATTGTTTCTCAGACACAGTGCAGCAGCCCTTAAGGTAGTCACGATGCATTTATCATGAGGCTAATTCTGCTAGTTCAGAGACAAGTTGTTGTTACAGTAGATCATTTTTCTGTTGCTGGTAGACTTTTGCCTTCCTCAAATCCTTGACTCTCCCCTCTATACGTTCAGTGAGGGTATAGGGAAAATACAGAACCATCTCTGCATGGATTTGCCACTGCATTTTCTAATTTCTCTGAATTAAAATCACTTTGGGCCTAATGCTTCCTAATCACTCCTCCTCTATTTTTAATTTTCACTTCGTCCCTTTTTTTGCCAGCTGGGGATCACTGCACCCTGGTCTCCTCCCGCAGTGGGAGCCCTCTCCTCGGCACAGCAAATGTAGCGTTACAGATCCCTCTGCTGTCTTCAGGAGGCACGTACAAGAGGCGTCGATATCACATCAGATGAAAACAGTGGGGCGTCCAGGTGTTGATCACAGTTTGAGATTGTTGTGATATCAAACTTGCTGATGTTGTTGAACCTGGAAAAGTCCGAGGGAGGTTTGACCTGAGCCCCAGGAGGAAATGCAGCAGATGTGATGGGATGAAGGGGCTGACCAGCCCTGTGTAAGAGCTCATTGCTACGTCCCCACCGGGGGAAGATGGGCTTGTGTGCGAGGCTGTACCCTCCAGGACAGGGAGCAGGCCAAGCTTTTAGACTGCCATTTTGTGGGCAGTGATTCTTTTTGCTTCCGGATAAAGAAGCAGATTTCACAACAAAAAAATTGGACTCTGGCCAGCTGTACAGCATGAGGTACCCAGGGCTGCATTTGTCTCTGGTATATGAAAAATAAAAGACTGGGTCTTGGTAACGGTTGAAGAACAGAGGAAAGGAAGACAATTTAAATATTGAATAACTGTCCAAACATCCAGAACCTCAGCCCTTTGGAGATGTTTGGGACCTTAACATTATGTATATAGGTGACTTTGCTACAGGTGTCTTTACATATATCAGTGAAGAGTGGTTTCAGCTGACAGCAGCAAAGTAAACTGCAGCTGTGGGGATTTCTGTGTGGTGCCTCAGTGAGCTCCTTTGTTCTCCATTGGGCTCCTCTGCTTCCCATAACTCTTGAATTAGCTATCATCAGAATCCATGAGGTCACTGAGGAGGTATTTTTCTTGCTCTCGGTAGGGTAATAAGTTATTTCATAATTAATATTTAATGGGAGTGTGTTTGGAATCTCCAGGAAGTCATCAATAGTTGATCTGCTTAAAGGGAGGGTTATTTGGGTTCACCCCATCCACAATAATTATGATATGTATAAGCTTGTGGGTAGTGACCACAAAGGATACTGGGATTTGAACCCTGAGGGGAGCAAAAGCCTGTCTGAATGAAGAACAGGTATCTGTGATTCATATAGAATGGGAAATGTAGTGTCTGAGAATAAATATAGTGTATAAAATCATACCTAAAGCTACTAATCTTTGTATTTAAACGTTTTTAAAGGAATTTTTTTTTCAACAAAAATTGTTCAGCTACTTCATTGCCACTTTCTGAAGCACAAAGATGGTAGAAATCTCAAGCGAAACTTGCCCACAATACAGATCATCAGACTCCAAAGCAATTCCAAGAGCTGATACCACAGGTAACAGTATCATTAATGAGGAAAGGAAATAAATATAAAAAACTCCTCTAACCCTCAGGCTTAAGCAATCAGTAGAGAACAGCAATGGGTACTTTTTTTAGAAAAAACACAAACAGCTAGTTTATCAAAAATTGCATTTTTTGATTGACAGCAGCTGTTTGTGATGTTATGCCAACTTGGACAAATAGCTCCACCCCACCAGAAATATTTTCTAAAACAACCAGTCCATTTTGACAGTTTATTAACTAAAGATTTTGATTTTTTTGTTTTGAATCAACATTCTCAAACTAAACATATATAGAGAGTAAACATTTATAGATTTCTTCAGAAATTATTGAAAATGAAATGTTTCACTTAGGGTGTAATAAAATAGAATTATTAATTATTTTTTTATGCAGACATCTAATGACGCTTTAGTTCTATTTTTTTGAACAACCCAAAAATTCAGGCGTTCATATAACAAGTATGGGATGACAAGATACTCTGATGGACCCACAAAAATCACCACTTTACCATAAATAAAGAAGATATTGGCATCTTACAGTTTACAGTCCAGGTAATATTGGTGCTTATGAGCCTGAAAACAGAATATTTGAAACGTTCACTGAATTTCCTCATAGGAATTTACTTCAGAATTTTGAGTGATTTGAGGATATGAACACAAATCTGAAAATTTATAAAATGCCCCAAACCTTTTCTGTCCTTTTGCAGTGTCCTTAGAAGGCTTGGCTGCTACTGGGAGCACATGGTGTCATGGAGTTTATCGCTGCTTGTTGACTCTGGTAGACTCCATGTACTGAACTCTTTGCACGCTAGTTCTGACCCTCAGCGAGGAGAGGGAAAACGCTCTTCTGGGCTTGAGTCACCCTACATTTTGTCTTGGAGTGATGTCCTTAATACCGCTGCTTCCTATTAATTTCCAGCTTTTTCTCTAAAGGAACTAAAAAGAGGGAGACTCAAGGGGCAGACTCCAATGATGGACCAAGAGCTCTCCTAGATCAGGGCCTGATCTCTGTTATCCCCTTGCAATTGGTTTCAGCTCTTGTACCAACAGAATAACTCAGAAAAGCTGGATTTCTATAAGGAAATATAGCCTTTTATTGTCAAGAGAGACCAGTATAAAAAAACCCAGTCCCTTCTCTGTATTACAGTAGATGTAGACTCATTAAAACCATACCTCAAATGGGTGTCCAGAAAGCCAAATTACAAATCAATCTAGTGACAGACACAACTAAGAATTTTAATTTAAAAAAATAATAATAAATTAAAAAAAATTAGCCAGCTCTGAATATTCCAAGATATTGCTTTCTTTTCACTAAACTGTTTCTTGGTATATATATATATATATTCTCAGCTTAGATTTCATTGTTACACCTTCATAACCTGGAATTTGTGGACTTGGTCTCGATTCACCACTGAGTCATGACAATTTTGCAGTGTGCATTATTAGCTATCTTTGCCACCATTTGCTGAACTGGAGCACCTGCTTTTGTATTTTGGAGGAAATAAATTAAAAAAGATAAGTATTGTTGCTGACAGAAATCAAGCTTTGTGCTGTGTTGTTTCTGAAGTCCTCCAGTTTTGAAGCTGCTGGTGCAGCAGAGCACCGGGAACCACAGGCTTCAGCTGGAGTTTCATCTGGATTACAAGAAAATCTGCTGACCTGTGAATAACATATGAAAAGTGTCAGAAAATAGCAGGAACTGCTGTGAATGACACAGGCATTTGACAAAAAACTAGTGAAACGAAAATGACTGTTCTGGTAAGTACTACATCATTATATTTAATGCATGTTTTTAGGTGTTCTGACTGTAATCGTTAAATGTATTAGAAATTAAGTTTCTAATTGAAAAGAACAAGAATGTGACTCTTAATTAATCAGAACTGTGCATTTTCCTGGGCTTAGTCATACCTGTAGGTACTTTTAGTAAGGTCCTGATGCCACAGCACACTTCCACACTTGTAAGCTCTTCCAGTATGATCTTGTAGAGTTTTTAAAAGGAAAAAGTGAAAACACAGGTGGTATTAATGATGTTATACAGTCTCCAAAACACTTTTCCCATAATGTTGGAAGCTTTATTTCTATGGCAGAGCTGCTTCAGTGTTGAAGGAAGGAATCTCTGGATCCTACTTTGTACAAGGATGCTTTAACCACTGTGCTCCCGCTTCTTCACCTCCTGGGTCTTGCTTTACATACTATGGAGATATGTTTTTGAAGAAAAGTGTTTTCTGCTCTTCAGAGATGAGAATTGTGGGTTTAAACCACCCTTCTGGGCTCCAGATGAAGGCAGTGGAGGTCTGATTACTTGTTTACTCTTCTTAACTCAACATTAATTCAGAGTTACATTCAGCACCACCCATTTTATAGGCTTTGTTTCAAAAAATAAGTGTTTCTGTGGACCCTGAGTCTGGAGAGATGATTCCTCAGGGTAATTAGAGCATGTCCACAGCACTGACCCCTCTCCAGGCTTCCCCGATGCTCCCTCCAGGGACAGGGAAGGATCAGGTCATGCAGCTCTTGAGGCAAGGCATTTTCCTGGCTGCAGTCTCAGGGTGTATAGAGAATTTCCCGTCCAGAACAGAGGCAGAGTAAGCTTAGGCCAAGAGTCCTCCAGCTTGTGAGCTTAAGTTTCCCTTTCTGATTGTTTGTAAGCCTTTGAACAGCTGGAGGGCTGATTTCTCACATCTCTCCACTCTTGGGTGCACACTGCATGGCTGTCCCCCAGCCTCTCATATACGCCTTCCAAGGAGAATCCATTGCCAGTTTGGTCTAGATGAGTGTAAACAAAGCTTTTTAAGTCATCTTTTTGGATTTAGTCATCCTAGCGTCCTCCTAGATCATGTTTTATATTCCCATGTCCTCATTCAACTCTAACTCAAAAGAAGGAATATGTTTTAGCTTTAAAGGTTAAAGAATTTGATACATTCCCATGACGATGAACAATGTCTTTAGGTGATGTGCAAGTCATATTTAAGTGCCTTTTATTTAAGAGGGTAATCTTTCTAATGATTGTTTGAACACTTATATGTTAATTTTTCCTCAGTTCCATAGGATTAGAAAAAAATTCTTCCAGAGAATAAAATGAGGAAGAAACTGAGGAGTATGTGAAGTAGAGACTAAATTGAGGAGGAACATTGATTGTGAAGTAAGACTTTGACTTAGCTGTAGTGATCAGATAAAATCTGAGCATTGAGGCTTTTAAAATTTAATTTGCTGATAGGTCAGCTTTTGTGAAAACCTGATCTCCACATTTGTAATGCAAGTTTTGCCCACTGGGGAAAAGACTTGTGACTTAGCTCTCATCTTCTGCAGTTTGTTGTGTGGGAAGGGTGGTGTGTGCCACGTGATGAAATGCTTTGGAAAGAAATACTCTTGCCTAGAGACAATTGTTCAGAGTAACTAACTGGGAACAATTGATAGCAGTTGTAATGTGAGAGATGCCAAGAGATACAGTGGACTTTTATATCTGTAAGAGTTAAACTGATGTTATGTGAAGAACAAATCTTTTAAAGATGATCAGTAGGGTATCAGAACCGTAACCTACAATTTTGTTTTTTTCTTTGGTTTCCACACCATTTTTCATGATGCTGGAGCTCTTCTCTAGTGGTTTCATCCCCTGTTCTATAATAATATTAAAAGGAAAAAGAGAAAACAGAATGTGTAAGAATTTGGCAAACAGAAAAGCATCACTTAGTGCACTACTACCATTAGTTTTATATTTCAGGTTATATTTCTTTATATGGCTAAGTAAATTTGACTTTCTCTGTTAATAGCTGAAGTTATCTAGCTTGTTCTTTAGATCTTTTGTGCTGGAAATAGGCTTTACAAGTGGAAAAAGTGTATTTATTTTCCTCCCTTAGATGTTTCTGTATCCATTTCTGTTTCGATCATCTCACCAAAGAGATGCCAGAAGGCAAGTGCAGCATCTTTCCTCATGTCTGTTGCCTCAGGATGTGGAGGCTGAATTGGTAATGGGGTGATCTGTGCTGATTTAAGCAGGCTCCTGTAGCTGACTCCCTGCTGCTCTTCACTGGCTCTCTGTGCCCACTGTCCCTAGAGAATCTCAATGTGCAAAGGCAAAGGTGAGAGAAAGGTTTACATGAACACTTTCCTACCTTCTCTGGAAACAAAAGTTATGCTGCAGTGCTAGTGCCACTGTTTTTTCTTGTGTTTTTATTTTCTGTTTTTTTTTTTTCTTGTTTTTCACTTTTCTGTTATTGTTTTTATTTCTTGTTACCTGTTTTTAGGTGGAAGACAAGTCTAATATATGCTAAATCAAGGCTCTTCTCCCTATCAAATTCAGTGAAAAGAAGGAGCCAATCCCAAACATGAAAGAACAGAGGTTTTTGTTGCTGACATCTGTGATCACTGAAATTGTCCATTTCTCCTTCTTTTTACTCTGTTTTCTTTGGGGGCATTTGATTTTAGCTATATTTTTTTTCAATATTATTTTCCCTCCTAAGTCACCAAGACCCTCTGAAGGGTCAATAAACCCCTTTGAAGATGAAAAAATGCCTTACAAAAAATATGACTCCATTTTTAAGAAACTAACAACATAGAAAATTAGAGAAACCTCTGCAGAATGTTAAAAAGGCTTGATGGAGAGGAATGGAGGAAGATTTGTTCAGGGAATTAATAGCTGAATCTGCCTGTGTGTCATTCCCATAATTTATAATGTAAGCATTTAATAAAAGCAGAAAGTAACAGTATCTATTCAATGAGTGAATAAATATTGGGCAGTGTTATGTGACAGAACAACAACCTTTTGTACCAATGACCTCTGTAACAGAACTGACGCAAGGAAATGGATAACTTCTAGCAGTCCTCATTTATCATATTCATATCATATCCTGGCTTGTGATTATAGAGGGAGTTTCTTCGGAATGAAAGTGTTTTATTTGCTAGTCTAGTTAGCAGATTTGGGTTTATTTGAACATTTGAAGAATAAGTTAGAATTTCCATCACTGCAATTACAGAAAAAAAAAAAAAAAAAAGGAACCAAACATAGAGTATCATAAGAAAAATAAAATAATAAACTGTCAGGGGGAGGGAGAAGATAGGGCCATGAAAAGTGATGCTGGCTTATTTGAATAGTTAACTGAATTCCCTAAGTAAAATAGCCAGCAACAAAAACCCTCTTTCATCTACCCAGCAGTGACACCTGCAATTATTACATGAATAAATGTAAAATTAATAAAAAGGGGGGGGGGGGAGTGGTGTGTTAGGTTTTTTTAAATTTTATATTATTCAGTAATATGCTTTAAAGCTTCATTAACTCTGATGATATAATCTAGTTTTGATTAGCCAGGATTTGAAGAATCTGCTTTCAAATGTTACAATTCTTTAAAAAATTATCTTCTGAACTACAGAAATACCACCTGAATGCAGCAAATATCTCAACTGCTATTGAAGAAAACTGGGATTTAACACATCAAGGACCTGACACTTTTGTTTCTTTGTGTATCATAAACACTGCTGAAAAAATAGACCAACAAAAGAAAACACTTCTGTTTGTTTAGGTGAAGGCAGTATTATGTGTGCAAGTGCTCTCTGTAGCCTGAAAAATAGTCATGAGGAGCTTCTTGGCTTCCAGAACATCCAGGAGTAAAGCATCAAAGAAATGATACATTTCTTACATTAGGGCAGTCAGTTCACACTTCAGATCCTGCCCAGCCTGCAGGTTGTTCTGTTTACTGGAAATTGTAATGCTTTTATTGTTATCACAAGCATTTCCCTACTCAAATCTCTCTCTCCAAGCAGGTTTCTCTAAACAACATACTCAAGTCACTCAGCATCTAATAGAGAAGACGTTTGTTTGTTCTGTCTCTTTGTTTTTCTCCTTTGAAGCATTATGAGGCTGGACTTTACTATAGCACTTTTTATTGTCTTCTGTAATTCTGTTGTTGTGAGACTGAGCTACATCTTCAGTGACCTAGTAGGAAGACTTTATATATATATATAAAATATAACCATTAATTTATATATAAAAATATATATATTTATCTCCTCTACATGGTAGTTTGACTCGGGTCTCATTGCTTTTTGTATCCATCTAAGAACAGAGAGTTTAAGATATTCTTTTCATGTTTTCTTAGGAAAAGAAATGTACTGATGTGCTCACAACTTGTAACACTAGAGAAATTTCAGTTATTTACAGTTGCAACATTTACACTGGGAAGTGCCAGAAGACCACTCTGTTGCTCGGATGGAAAACAGGACAGTCCCCACTCCAGGAGATCTGCAGTCTGCTCGTAGGATGAGCCATCGGGAAAGCAGAAAACACAGGCTGGAGAGCAGATGATACTGGTGAAGAAGTGATTACGAAGAGAAAGGTAAATGGTCTTTATGACCAACTGCTGATCTAAAAGTTAATTTCATTTTTTCCCCCAAGCTGTATGTGAATTCAAGGGAAAGGGCTGGACAAACTGGCACTTTTTTACATCCTGCCCTGCCAGAGGATCTTGCTGAGAACCTCCTTGTGTACCTTGCTCCCTGGACTCTCCCGGCTAAGGCCAGCGCAGTGCCCAGGGTAGCAGGGAGAGGGGACAGGACTCCTTCATCAGTACAAGTGACTCTTGGGAATAAAAGGTAACCTGCAATAATTTTGTCATAATTGGGGTCCTTTTTTAAAACAAAATAAAATATATAACTTCTTATTATTAATGTTGTGTTTGAGTAAGACTGTGTGTGAATGTCCTCATGGCAGCAACCTCTGTTAAAAAGCAGCAGGGAGCTGAAACTGAAACAAGCACTGAAATTTCTAGTCACAGCGAAGTCTGCTATTTCTAAAAATCCTGTGGTGTTCACTTTGTTTCTTTGCTTGTTTTTAATAGCTAATTCTTCTTCGAGTAATTGTATAAATCCTGTATCCTTGGTACAGAACCTAAAATGTAACATTCAGGTGAAGCACAGAAACCATAGCAAAAGCGTTTATTACAGTGTAACTATACGTGATCTTACTGTCTGTAGCGGCCACACATCTTTCCTATGAATTAGAGAGGAAACAGGTATGAAAGGGCTACCAAGTCTGTCAATTCGATCTCCTTTCTCTTGGAATCATAGTCAAAGAGCAATATGAGAGCAGAATTCAGCTTTTTAATTAGACCAGTGGGTCTGATTTCGATGCTATCCTGTGGTTCTATGAGGTCAGTGTCTGTGTTTTGGAGTGTTCAGCTATATTCTCGGCCTAAGCTTGACTTCTCTTACATTTAAATTTAATCAGCTATCTTTCCATTAAAAACTTGCACTGTGATTTTGCATTATTTCCTGTGGAGCTGCTTTTGATGACACAAATATTATGACTTGAGACCTCAGAATTTCCTTAGAATTAATTAGAGAAGTTGGTGAAGAGAATTATCTTTTTTTTCCCCAAACAGGGAACCAAGAAAGGAAAAGAAATATTCATCTCCACGGAACACCAGAAGCCAACAGCTGCAGTGCATGTCCAAAGAGCAGCATGGAGTTCACATGGTGCATCGCAGAGACCATGGGAGGCTACGAGTAACCCAGCGCTGTTAAACCACCACCAGGTAAAACAGTTGCACAAGTGCCTACTGACAGCCTTACAGCCTAACTGGCATCCTCTGCTTCCCAGTCTCTCCTAGATCTTCCATTTGTTCCCCCCCCGCCCCCTTCCCCGGTATCCCCATGCCTATAAAAATACAATAATTTCAGTAGCTAGCCAGACTGTTATATATTTACTGCAGCAGAGTACACTCCTCTATTTTTTGCATTTTGTGATCTCTTGATTGGGCATTTCTTCTGGCCCAGTGAGTTAGGTGTCTCCCTCCCAGTGGTTGCACCATTGTGTTCTTCTGTTTTTCTCCTGCCTGGAGATGAACACCCGGGCTATGTACCCTCTTACTTGTTGAACTGCTAGAGTGGGTCCATCATCAAACAGAGACTCATCATCTGGTGCAGCTGGTGTTAGGAACACAGCCACGGCTGGCCCATAACATTTAAGTATAACTCTATTTAAAAAAGCATGAGGCATTGGAATTCAGTTTAGTTTACAATCATTAGCTTAATGCAAAGCATCTACCACTTTTTACACTTAGTGCATAAATGTACTCACCTGTTTCCCTGAATAAAGTGCTTTGCTATTTTAGATCCTCACCTGGCTTCCTGCAAGCTCAGCTTAACATTTGCTCCTGTGGGTTTGGTAAGATTCTCTACTTTGTTTTTTGACTTCATGCTCATTTCCAGCACAATCCCCACTAGCTCCACAACCACATTCAGGTCTACCAGGTTTCTCCTTTCTCAGCTTTGTGGTTCCGCTCTTGTTGCCTCTGATACCTGGAGAAATTCTTTCTTGGCCGTGACAGTCTTTTTTTAAGCTTTATAAATATACTCCTTTAAAGCTCCCTTACAAAACTGGTCCTAAGCGTCTTTGCTTAGAATTAGCACCTCTCTATTCTCTTTTTTGTCAAAAATAGTATGTTCTCTCTTGTTTTTCTGTGTTATAGTACAAGACCTTCAGGAGTAATGCTTTTCTTTTTTTACAGCTGTGATAATCCAATGCATGGGAGAGTTTAGGAAGCTTTGGCTGAGGTTTGACAAATGGATATAGCTAAGGAGAAAAAGGCACAGTATACTTAACTAAGAATTTTGCTAGTTCTTTTACAGACATGAAGGTCTCCTAAACCCTTGTCAGTTTCTTCTTATTAATTTGTTGAATAAATGGTATTGTCCCTCCCTACAAACCTCTACTTTAAGGTTTTTCTATGCAGAGATAATGTTATTTTTGTATTTCTTAAGAAAGTTAAAGGCTACCTGCATGCAACCCATCTCACTGTTACTTTTGCTAACAGGTGTTTTGTTTCATTTTGGGATAAATTGCCTGTAAGTGCTTTGTGGCAACAAAATACTAATTTGAGAATCTCAGGTCAGCACATGGCTGTATCATTAGGAACATTCTGAGGAAGGCCAAACATTTTGCACACTATTATTATTCGTCGAAAAACAATCCTTAACAAAACCCAAAACATTTTGCAATTGTCAACATTTTCAATTTCCATAAATTTATAACAGAATTTTGTGTACTGATATCTTTGGCCTTGTTATCATTTTTACTGACCATTTCAATGCCGTTCTTATTGGCAAGAATTCATACTTTTCATAATCCTTTTTGTAAAAAACCCAATGAAGTACATGAGAATTCAAAGAAAGAATGGTAAGGAAAGCAAATATAATGTTAAAAATGACAACAGAAAATATTGCACACCTGAAAAAAATTTTTGTGTTGCATTTTGGGAGAAATTTTTTTTTCTTTTATTAGCAGGTGAAGTCACATCTGTAACTAAATGAGAAAGAAAAATGTCATGTACTTCAAAGTTTTCTGACTGTTTTTATTATAAAGCTAACTGAACATGTTCTTGAGTGGATTCTTTTGGTTGCAGTTTCCAATAACATTTTATTGTTGAAAAGCTATTGTCGGTGTGCTGAGATAAGGCAAAAAAGAACTGGTGATTATTTTTGTTGGCTGTTCCAAAGACTTAGAAAAGGAAATAATATTTCAGGAGTTTCTGGGTGAATATACCAAGCAGGATGAGACGTTTCCTGAATAAGCAGGAATGTGTAGCCCACACCTGCAGAAACTGGCTCTGTGGCTTGATATAACTCAGGACTGGATTTTCTGCTTTTCAAAGTTCAGTTTCCCCAGTGAAAGTTCAGTTTCTCCCAAGCTCAGTATTGCGAGCTCCCTGTCTCTGATGGCATGAGGCACCTCTTAATGGAACAGGACACATTGTTTTAGGATTATTAGATTCTCAAGCTGCCTGCCAAAACTTGTTCTGAAGTCAAAATGCCTGCTGAATCAGCTTCAGGGCATTATTCTGCTTCTCCTTTAAGTTTTATGCAACACTGTGTTTTCCCCTTCTTCTTATTTTTTTTTTTTTTTTTTGGTATTCTGCCTGCATTGTTCCCAAATGGTTTCTTAAATCTGATCTCATATCAGAGGATTAAAATATTACAGTGAATTAAAATGATCACAATTAGTACAGACATAAGTAGTACATTATTGAATTAAAAAAATCAGTAGCTTGATCCTTGGTTCAGTGGTGCAATACGCCCACAAAATCAGTGTGCTCCAAAGTTTGCCCCCCTGCCTGCCTTCCCCGGGGGGAGAATTTGGGAGCGCTGAGCAAATGCTCGCCCCCAGCGCTGCCTTCGGTCCTGCAGACCTGCACAGCGGGGGCCAGCCTCTGAGACACAAGAACTGCTTAACTCTGATCAATGCTTATAAATACTTAAAGGGTGGGTGTGAAGAGGATGGGGCCAGTCTTTTTTCAGTGGTTTCCAGGAATAAGGCAAGAGGAAATGGGCATAAACTTGAAGATAAGGAGTTCCACCTAAACATGAGGAGGAACCTCTTTCCTTTGAGGGTGGCAGAGCCCTGGAACAGGCTGCCCAGAGAGGTGGTGGGGTCTTCTCTGGAGACACTCAAAACGCGGCTGGACACGGTCCTGCTCTAGGTGGACCTGCTCTGGCAGGGGAGGTGGACTAGATGATCTCCAGAGGCCCCTTCCAACCCCATGTGATTCTGTGATTCTGATTCTGTGATTAACTGGGAAAGGTGGACCAAGGCTTTTCTGGTTTTCTGTTTCTTTCCAAGATATCTGTGATCACTCAGGCATTCTGCACGATTTAAAAAGAACAAACCTGCAAGCACACATGCAAATAAATAAAATGGCAAAGATGATGTCATTCTAAGCAGACCAAAGTGATTGTAAAATGCTTTCTTGCACAGAGAGAAACATTAAACTATAATAAGACAAGAAGAAATGACCTCAAGTTATGCCATGGGAGGTTTAGATTGGATATTAGGAAAAATTTCTTCACTGAAAGTGTTATCAAACATTAGAACAAGCTGCCCAGGGAAGTGGTAGAATCACCATCCCTGGAGGTATTTGAAAAATGGTTAGGTGTGGTGGTGAGGGACTGTGGTTTAGTGGTGGATTTGGCAGTGTTAGGTTAATGGTGGGACTTGAAGGTCCGTTCCAACCTAGAAAATTCTATGGTTAAAATTTAAGTAGAAGCAAGGAACAGAAATGAGAGGTCCCTTTATAAAAATACGTTATCAGGTCTTCAAAGGTATTTAGGCCCTTTACTTAAATCTTACTTAATAGGGATTTGGCATCTAAATACCTCTGAGGATTTGAGCCACTATCAATATTTCCTTAATCACCCCAAAGTCATCAGCTTGTTTAGAAAAACAATGTCTCAAAAAGCCCCCATTCAGGTTCCTGTGCTAGGTTTAATGCTACCATAAAGCTACAGAGGGTTTTCAAGTGTCTAAAAGCTTCAGATGTTGAAGCCAAAATTACTTTTTATATGACTCACAGACCAATACATCACTTTCTTTTTCTAGTGCTTTTATTTCCTGAATAACCCTGCTAAAGCAGAATTGCATTGGGAAGAATGAGATACAAGGCCAGTGGAGAGGTTACGTATTGTAAATAAGAAGGATATGCTTTTTTATTTTAAGCATAGTCTATTCTTTTTTTTTAATAATCCCTATGTATACAAATTCAGCATACTCCTTTTATTTACTTCACATACTTATTACTGAGAACTTCTTCTCTTCTACAATTTATATTAAATCCTGGGGAAAGAAGTTGTCTTTGAAAAGCACCTGGAAGTTTAATAGTATGTGACTTTTAAGCTTCAAACCACTCAGAAATGAAGCAGCAACTCATTACAAGCACTTGTCGCTTTTCTGTCTTATCTGAAGTTTCTATTCTCTTGAGTGACTTTTAACAGCATTAAATCAACACCATCTACTCAAGAGTCGCCAGTCTAGTACTTTTTTGCCAGATGATCTTTCCTTTAATCTGATTCTGTGGAAAGCAGCAGGGTATTCAAGCTCTACAATTTATCTGCAATCACAACAATCAAAGCTGTTATTTTCCTTATTCTGCAACAGAACTCTGCTTTATCTCATATCATGGAATTTTCCTTCCCTAACTGACAGAAGCAGCTCAGGCCAAAAGCTGAGCTGTGACAATGACAGCAAGACAGAGGAGAATAGCCATTTCTGATGGCACCCTCTGAATGTGCTGACTGTACCATTGGAGAAAAATAATAATACGCTATGATAACAAATTTGTGGCTGTCTAGCACCTGACATTTGGCAATCTCCTGAACATTTTGGTCAATCAGAACTTTGTGGTAGTGGCAGAGCTCTGGTTTTTTTACTTAAAATCAGCTAAAAGAAAATCCTCTAAGCCACAGATTCACTGTAGCAAGCTGAATTTGTGGGTGCAATAGCAGCAGAGGCCAGAGCCTGAAGACATCAATAGTCAAGGTAAGAACAGCTGTAGTAAATGAAAATACTTCTGTGCACAGCTGGCTGTTTTCCCCTCTCTGCTGTGGTTACTGCCCCCAAGGGTAGAAGCCTTAGGACAGAGCTTAGATTTGCACCTCACTGCTCCAGTTCCAATCTCAGGGTATTATCATCTTAACCCAATGATGAGAAGCTATAGAAAACCCACACTAACACAGTGGACTGGAGCTGTGATTCTGCCACCCTGACACAGGGACAACAAAATTCTGGAGAAAAAGGAGAAAAGGGAGAGCAGACATCTCAGGGCAGCGAGGTCTTGGGCAGCTACAGCCAGCTTTGACATCTGCCAGAAACTGCCTGTTCTGGGCATCACGGGTGGAAAGAGTTAGACTGCTGGCTTGGATTTACAATCATCAGCTGGCCTTGTGAAATTGCATCCAAGCTGTGTAACTGAGGGTGCCTCAGCCAGCCAGCCAGCTAGGAGGAAATCCTGAAGGCAGAGAAGAATTCTTACTTGTCTTCCAGCTTTCAGCAGCTCAGCAAACTTCTAAGTCTGGTGTTTATGAAAGACTGACATTCTCAACCTGAACAGCTTCGGTGCTCTGGCTGCCACTTTGGGTTTGGATATTGTCTTGTAGTTTTCTTTAAAAATTCAACTGAAAGGGAAGGCATCAGTGTTTCTGCCCATCTTTTCTTTAACAAATGACTTTCAGAAGAGGCACAAACCTGGTTTCTCTGCCCTCTTTGTCTGTAGGAGGGTCAAACGTACATCTTGCATGTCCCAGAAGTTCTGCCTTGACTTCCTGTTTTAAGGCAAGGATGATAGAAGTTTATTCACCACCTTTCTGTTGAAGCTCTGCCACTAGGCAGAAAGATAAACAAGGCTGAGAGGGCCAGAGAGGGAGAAGAGAATAAACAACAGGGAATGTAACTCTCAGCCCCACAATACACAGCCTTGCCCAGGAAGAGGCAAGTTCAGATACCACTTCTGTATTATTTTTTTTTTGTGGATTCTTCAATGCAAAAATGCATAAACAATCCTCAGAGCAGGGAGCAGAGCCCTCGAGAGGGACCACATCATATCACTGAGGAACCTCTTCATATTCCCTTCGTTTACTGTTTCCATGGCTTCTGAATCTTACACTCTTTCTACAGACATTAAGTCTACATGGTATATTGTGTGCTGAAGTTAATATGGCCTGCCTACAGCATGAGCCAGACAATAGCTATAAGATAAAACAATGCACTCATGAGCAAACTAATTTACCTCAGAATGTACTAAGCTGTACTCTAGCTTTTGCATGACTTTAGCATTACATGCAACTCCAAAGATTTTCAGAACCCAAGAACTAGCTGTCACATCAAAATCCATGTTGGGCAATATTGTCCTGGAGTTAAATCAAAGAGGTAAATAGTTAAAACCAGCATAAAGTTGTCTTAATAATGTGTTAGCTCACCTCTTCTTGGATAAGTTTCTATTCAGAAATCTGCATAATCCCTGAGACCAGCATTTTCCCTCACCAGAGGACAATATCTTCCTTTCCACTATCATGTATTCACCCCAGAGGCCACTGAGGCAGTGACAGAGGTATATGATGAACCATAAACAGGCTGTTCAAATCTCACTATCATAAAGTAGTAATAAGGACAGCCTAGTAACATCAATCTTCTCTTGTAAACTAGCCCTAGAATTTGTCTACAGACTGCAATGTTGGCCACAAAGTCGTTGCTAGCTCTGCAAAGTGGTACCAAAATATTCATTGCAGTTAATAACAAGGACACTATATACAAGGTACAAATCACTTCAAATGCATTCTCAACTATGTCATTGCTGAGCTTTGTGTGGTTGCAGCAAATGTTTTATGTGGCGAGAGCATTTTTGATGCGTAGGCTTTTCAAAGCTCCTAAATGCTTGAACTCTCAGATTTTTACACCCAAATTTTTTCAGCATATGATCAGTTCGTGTCAGTTGATGCAGTTATGTCTCTCTGTGTGATCAACATCTGTACTTTAAGTTTAGTTAGGTGTCCAACTGATTTATGTAGGGTTTTTAGTTACCACTAACTTTGCTAGAGGTGTTTGCATTGAACATAGCACTCCCACCTGAAGTTTAGTCACCTTCAGGAACTGATTTAAGAAGGTTGGCACCTCTTAAAAGGGAAATAGCCACCTAAAGCACTGAATTGCTGAGCTCTTTCCACTAAAAGTAGAGATTACCTCCTATGTCTCATCTTCTAACTTAAATTTCTCACTTAAGTGACTAAAGTTAGGCAGGATGAATCCAGGCCCAAGTGTATTTTTGGTTAACATCTTAGTCACTACTAACTATGAACTAGTTACTAACAATGTCTCTGTGTCTAGAGTGGTGACATGTAGCTGAGTTGTCTAATTCTATCTGTTCACAAAGATTACCGTATTTTAAACACGGTGGCAGTTTTCTTTCTGGAGATTTTTCTTTCTGTGAGACCTCTTTCTGTGGATTTTCTCCATAATATATTTTTCAGCTGTTTAGGTAGTATAATTGGCAGTATTGTTGGTTTGAAAGACTGCATCTGTAAACTAGGACAGACAGTGTTATGTATGTAAACACTTAATGAGCTTTTGAAATTAGGGGAGGAGGTATAATTTTACATAATATCCTTTGAATACAGCGAAATTCTGATCTACTGTGATCTCAAAGAAGAAACAATAGTAGTACATCTCTTGTATTTTGTGTGTTTGAGGAGACAGGCCCAAGGCAAGCTAAAGAACAACATGACCTTTCTATAGAAAATTATAATTAAAGCATGCCTGAGTTCTGCTATTCTTCAATGATCGTCATTTAGTTCAGTGGCTGATGTACAATAAAGCACGCTATTGAATTGCTGTCAGCGAGAACACAGCTCATCACAGCCTCAGAACTAGGACTCAGTGAAACCCTCTGAGTGCACCTTCCGAGCTGGCACTGCATTATCCATGCAGCAGGTAGCTTGGGGTTCAATGGTATGGTACATCCCTTCTTCAGAAGAGACTGCAAAATGGTTTATGCAACCATAAACCAGAATGAGAACATGAGCAGAATGAGAACACGTCATTTCACAGGTGCTTTCCCATGGTGAACTACAGCTAAGCACCACAAAGCATTGAAACAGGTTGCAAATTTAATGATCTCCAAATAAAGGAGGTAATGTTTGCTAAAAATCTGTCCAAATCACGAAACTGGGGCTCACGCTCTGTGGCCTGTGCTCTCAATTAACCTCTGAAACCTTAATCTCTGTCTATGGCAAATTTATTTCCAAATAATTTCTTTGAAAAAATGGTTATGTGCAGAAACACTGGGGCAATAAACATGGGAAATGAAGACCTCAGTGTCTTTACTGTTTTCTGCTGGGTAGTGCAAGGCATTAATTAGCATGTTGTCTTTTAGATACCATGTTGAGGGTGTTGCACTCCTAGTATATCATGAGTACCGTACAGTGAGCCTAGATGCTGATGAGAGGTGCTTGCTGGTTTATTTGCCATCTGTTGAGAATGGTTTGCTACATTCTTTATATGATTTATCCCTTATTCAGGGAAATAGCTCAAAGATAATACTTTACACAGGCAAATCAATGCATCAAGGGAATTCTTAATTTCAGTTAAGCCCCTTTTCTGCTGTTTACAACTATTACTTCAAATACTTATATATAGGCTTAAGATATTCGGGCATTTTACAGGAGAACTTATCATTGTTTTGAATTTCTGTGTTATTTCAATATCAATTGCAATTACTTCAAGAGAAAATAAAATTTCAACTTTATGTAACAGTTAATGACTTTGTCTCATCTCATCCATATTTGTGTAATCCGCATGAGGTCACCACACTGCAGATACCATGTGACATGGCCAGTTGCTTCCAAGCTGAATTTTAGACTTCTGCATGCTGTGTTTGTGGCTGACTTTTTTTATAGCGGGAAGCTCTGATGAGTTCTGTAAAGCCAAGGAAGGGAGTGGCATCTGTTATTGCTTGTTTGCTGCAGCTAGCTTTTATAGCACCCTACTGTTTCAATAGTTTCATGGAACGAGGAAAATATGCCACCTTCAGGGTTGGCTGGATTCAAAATTAGCTGCTGTTATTCTTTCATTAGCTCAGCTCTTCTTGTTAGCAGTTTCGCATCATGAAGGGGGCCTGATATTACATATACAGGGTTGTAATTTTTGTCAACTTGGTGATTATGTTGCCTTTGAGGTAAGAAGTTCTCAACATCTGAGTTTTTAACTGTTTTCTGCTTCACCTACCTTATGTCATATTTCCTTGGTTTCAGCAAGCAATAAGTGCTTCAGTTCCGATTCTCACTTCTTATGAGGCTTATCTGTTTTCAAAATAGCCTTTCTAAATATAACTTATTTTAAAAAGTGTCCTTAAATTTAAGCAGCCATCCCCAAAAATGCTACATCCTATTAATAGCTCTTGAAGAGACAGCTCTTGTCTTTCTGAATTTGGCACAGAAATGGTGTAAGTATTGTCAGATAACAACTTCCCCAATTAACGTAAATAGCATATGCTCAAATGGCTATTGCTCCTAGCAAGGAAACCACCAAGGTCATTTGATTTTTTGGACACATGAAACATTTTACTAGTCATCCAACATGGGTATCTGGAAGTTGTTATTTCCAGTTTTATTAACGTAAATAGTATTAGCAATCAAAGTTCTGAAAAAGGGTTTGTCACCTTACACATTTCAAGAAAAAGACATGACTAGTGCACTAAAGTGAGACAGGAGCTAGCTGAAAGCAAGCATCATGTTGTGTAAGATATTTTCCCACCATTACTGTTTTCCTCTAAGTCTCTAGAGAGCTATTAGTATCTGTAGATATTTAATCTATAGATAACTTTTCGTAGGTTTAGCCTAAGAATGGTTTGGGTTTTTTTTCCTGGAAAAGAGGCATGTGGAAAGAATGCTGTTTATTGCTTTATTTTATTGTTCTGATAACACACCCCTGCATTGCTCTTCAGACATAATGCCCTGACATTACTTTTGATACAGCACTATATATATCTAAAACATGCATTGCTTTGAGGCCTCTTTTTCTAAGATAACGATCATGTCTTAAAAACCAGTATTTGGTACTAGGGGAAGGAATGTTGCTGGCTAAAGAGGCTGTTGCAAATGTTGGTGAAGTGGATGTAAACCTTCTACAATAGCTTTACGTTTTTTATTTAAAGATTTCTACTGTATACTTAATGTGTTAAAAATGTAACTGTCAGCAGCTAATAGATATATTTATAAGAGCATAATATAAAACACTGTAAAAAAGTGAAGACGAGATAAATTACTTCATTTTAGTAATTTTACATATGTGTGTAGACTTTGTATTATCCCACAGAAGGGCTATGTCCTGGGCACCGGTCTTAGCCAAGCAGATGACAGAAAACAAAAACCTGATGGAATTTCTTTAATTAGTTCGAATTCATTCCTTAGGGAAAAAAGCAGAAAAAACTAAGAGCGTCTTGGTACAAAAACATTGTCTTGAAATAAGTGGGTGTAGAGGTACATTTATAGCAACCTGACTTTCTGAGAATAAATTATAAAAATACTATTATTATCCATTTTCATGTCAATCTTGAATCTCCTCCTCTTTCTAGTACTGTGAAAAGGCTGTACTGATAGACAAATGCCTAGGAGCGGTTTGCGGACTTTGACATGCTAAGGTCTTCATTCCCCTAACCCTATTATCAGGCTGCCTGCCTGCTCTTAATTGCTACTGAATTGATTTAGAAGGAATATGCTGCTTCTTTACTGACTGGGATTCGGAGAATATTAAAACCAGACTGACAAAACTTTAGGTGGTAACTGGAAAGGAGAAGATCAAATTGAGAAGTGACATCAAGCAGCGCATTTCAGTCTAACTGAAGCAAATGGTGCTTCCATACACTAAAAGGCAGTGAGAGAATCTTGGCCTGTTGTTTTCCTGTCCACTCTTGGCTCCTGTGCCCATTTTCATTCCAAACATTTTTTACTGAGGTAATATATTGCTGGTTTTTTGACACAGAGAGGTGGTACCTCCGCTGATACGGGGGAGTTACAGCTAGCTCTCATCGCTGTTACTCGTATTTGTATAGAAAACTTGGCTCTTGGAGTGCACAATGGTATGTATAGTGTCCTCCACATACACAGCCCTGGGAAATGAGGCATCAAGCAACACCTACTGCAGGTATTTATTCCGCAATCAATATCCATTAGTTCTCGTCACACATTTTGATGTTCTTGTTTGCAGAAATACTGGACAGCATACATGAGTAAAGAGCAATCATTTCACATTCTTTGTGAATTCATTACTTATGTGCATTAGTCACGTATGATCGTTCAAAAATACCTCTGCTGTATTTTTCTCAGGTTGCCCAGCAGTATTTTCAATTTCAGAGTGCTGCCTGTGTTACAAATGGGTATTTGACTTCCTAATGTAACAGAACACAAACGTGTAATTAGAGTGAGGAGATCAATTTCTGCAGCTTATCCTCAGTCAGGTTTCTACTCATTTCATTTGTTATTGCAGTTGTTGGAATACAGTCTTCAAGCACAGCTCAGTCCGTGACTTGCTGAAAAACTTTTGGCCAGTGTTTGAGTGGCTGCTGAAGCCATGCACTCTTTCTGCTCTTTACAGCTGCCTGATGCTCCTAGAAACATGAGCAGGTTCTTGCAGCATGGACAGCAAATGGCCTTATATGCACATATCATCCCTCCTTGGAGATGAATAATTTAATTCTATGATAAAAAGCTCTTTTATCAATACTTGCACTACTCCACACCCAACTATTTTTTACATTATTAATTTAAAATAGAACTTCAACCAAATTCTTCACATTTTCTCATGTGAAGAATTCCACCTAATTCCACCTAATAACTGTACAATCTGAAAACATTTTACAAAGGATTATTATGAATTCAGATGAGTTTTAGTTGTCACATGTATATTTGCTTTAAAAGTGTCAATACTATACTATGGCCCTCTCTCATCCTCAGTTCCTCTCCACCCTCTGCACTTTGCCCCGTGCCTCCTTATTTAGAAGAGAAAGCATTAATCTGCATTAAACAAAAAGAAAGAAGAAAAGTAGCCTTTATTTCCTGTGATTTTCTGCAATTTTCCTTTAGATTCAAACCTTTAAATTATATAGGGAAATATGGTGCCACATTCACATGCAAACTATTTTTAGAGAACATGAATAATTACACCAGATGGTTGTTTAATTCTCTTGGCATTATCTCTACTGTACATTTATGCCTTAAAGTAATATTTCCCTTACACTTTTCAATATCTGTGGAAGGTCATGGGTAAGTCCCATTTCATTATTTACGTCTGATCCCTTTTACAGACATATTTCAATGCTACAGCTGTTGGGGGGCTACAGAGATGCTGATCTGCAGACTTCTTAGTAAAGTATTCAGCTCTTAGAGCCAAGGAAGTATGTTCATAAGAAAACATTACATCTTTGACAGCAGATTGTTGTTAGTGTTTTATATACAAAGGAGCAGTACTTATTCTATGATTGCCTCCATTTAATCTTCTGAGATTTGCTAAAATTACCCCTTTCAATTGCCTCTTCATTTTATGCAGCAGTGAAAACAGGAGAGGTGTTTCTTCACATTCCGCGTACCTTGACTGCTTTGCGAGTTGCGGAGGAAATTTCTGCAGTTCAGTCTGTTCGGTTGCTTAGTGAAATTACCAAGGCAATTACTCCTTTCCAAATTCTTAAACATTTGGACCCGTGTAAAAGATTTATTCTTTAGGTGTTATTTCTGAAAGCCACAGATTGGTATGTGTCAAAGTTAATTCAACTGAGGTAGAAAGCTTAAAAGCACATATTCTCAGGGCGTATCTGGCACTAGACTGCGGAGGATAAAAATTTTGTATCGGGAGAACTCTTGAAGTATATTTTTGTTCTGCTTGAACAAAAATAAAATCTTTCAAACATTTACATGGGAATGGAAATATTTTAAAGTATCTGGCTTTGGCTCCAATACTCAAATAGTTCTGTTTAATAAGTGTATTTATAACCCATGATGCTTACAGAGCTGGCCTTAGTCATGGAAGCCATCTGCTGTTCTTAATTCCTAAATTTTTGATCCGACATTTCCCTTGATAAGGCAGAATAAGCCTCTACTTTTGTTCCCATGCATAAGACTAGTGTCCTAGCTGTTTGTTATAGAAACTTTTTGGCTCTAATGAATATGCTGGTATATTTTGATTGTGCTAAAAATCTTCTGAGCAGCTCAGCTTAGCTTCAGCAATGGAGACACGTGAGAAACCAGAAAAATCCTGGTGATCTTTGACTTTTCTGAAACTGGAAGTGTCTGAGTAGCCCAGGAACTGGCTCCTACATAGGAAAACTTGGCTGTATTCAGCATTAAAAAATGCATTTGACTGATTCTCCTTTTATATATTTCTGTACACCTGCAAGTTATATGCAAGAAGCAAAAAAAATTGCGCTCTGTGCAGCAAATGACCTTTTATTATACCCACTCAGAACAGGGTGTCTGGGCTATGAAAAGAAACATAGCTTAGGAAAATTTAGGGAGGGAAGGGAAGGGAAGGGAAGGGAAAAGGGAAGGGTCAATACCGTTTTGCTAGTTTGGTGTCAATAGGAAATCTCATCTGGTCAGATAATTCATGCATTTTAGATCGTAATCATTAATATTTTTGTCATTTCCTATATGCTTGTGTAGAAAAACTGCTTTATGTAACAGGAATCTGATTAATTGCATAGTTTGTATAGTAGGAAATAAAAATATGTGATATTGCTCCTGGTTTACAATATACCTTTCTTGGGAACAGCATGTAACTGAGATGTGTGTGTGTAACTTCTAATAGGTAACTCAGGACGGATGAGTCCTGAGTTAATGGTAACATGGATGAAAGCATTAGGTCATTACCAGCTTTTATTGCAAAAGAGTACTGAGACTAGGTTCAAGTTATGCTTGTTTATCTGAATGATTTATTGTCCTCATGGCATTATCCCTCCATGGAGAGATTATATTATAGGATGTGTCCCCTTTCTATATAGGTATTGAGCCCAGTGAGAGGATAAATCAAAACTCTCAAGCAAAGTCAGTGAAGATGCAATCTCCAGGAGACTGGAGCATTCTCTGGACCAAAAGGCAGTGGTGGACCCTTCCTTGGTGGACAGAAGAGGTTTGGGACAAGTCAATGAAAAGTTCTGCAGGTGAATGCTAGCTATGTTAATTTAGTACCTGACCTCCCTTGCAATTTCTGTGCATGTAAGACATGACTGCAGTTCCTCTAAGTTTGTTATTTTTCTTATCTTGGTTGGGAGGCATTGCTTCCACTCTAACCTAGAGTAACTTCTCAGATCCCATCAAACCCATGTAGTTTATGCACTTGAGAAATATTAGGAAGAGAAAAGACAAAATGTGGCAACATAGGTCAAGCTCATCAATTTTGAACTAATATAAATATACTGAGCAAGGGTGACATGTTGATACAAAAGGACCATTTCTTTGGCATATGGAGAAGAGAAATGCAGGACTCAGCCACAAATGTTGATGTGCAACACAGAAAACAAACTGCTACTAGAAAATTATACCTGTCTCTTAAGTGATAAATTCTTACCATCACTCAAAGCTAAAAGAAATTCTGCATCTTTGTCATTACAATTCCCACATATATGACTTTTTTATAATCTTATCTAAAGATAAGCTGTCATTTTAAATAGAAATATGACATCCAGATAGATTATCTAATTAAGTTTGTAATGGCAATGTAAACTACAATGTAGAAGGGAGAAATATGAGCTAAAACCCAGAGTTATTTGATGTTTAGAGCTCTAAGGTAACACAGTTGAACTGTTCACTTCACAGGGTTGTTTTACTGAAAGCAAAAGCCTCTGTGCTGTACAGTGTGGTCTGCACTGTCAAGTCAGATGTGAATATCTGAAACCCCTAGTAGAACTGTAATAACCCTTTTCTCTTCATCAAAATTATGAACTGTCAACAAACAGCAATCTTGATTTTTAAATCTTTTTCAGCAACCCTTAGCAGAATTGTCAGGCATCAGTTAAGCATCAGTGCTGATATATTATAATAGAAGAGTAATGAGGAGTAATTCACAGGCTTCCTTTTTTTTGCGTGTGTGGAAATAGCAATACTTTTTTTTTGTTGTTCACTAACTAAACAGAGTTTACCGAATCAATTTTGAAAGTGTGGCAAAAATTATTACCAGAGTTCAGTTTTACTGGCAATTGTGCTCACTGTGTTCCAGAAGAACATCTTTCTCCACTTGAGTTTAACCGGGAATATATCGTGATGAAGACACTTTTGGCAACAATGCCTGAAAGAATGTCTTGTGGTCTCTTCTTACAGTGGGGAAGTAGAGTATTAAATGTTTGTGTCCCTCTTTTAATAGTGCTGCTTTTAAAGTAGAAATGTTTCAGCCAACGCTGTCTCTCTGATTGCTGCCCACTACCTTGGTATTCTTCATCTGGAGGCAGAATCCTCTGATGACAGATCCCTGCCCTCACCTATGGAGGAGTCATTCCCCTTCCTCCTATGTTGTTTTCACTATTACACCAACTCCAAGAAACATTCCTGTTTGTCATGATATTTGGGAAGCTCAGGCACAGAGCTTTCCTACCTACAAATCACTAGATTGTGCACATTGAGCCTGCTTAATGATGGAGAACTATCTCAAAATAAACTGGGAAGTGGCTATACGGTAGGTTAATGCTGAAGGTTGAAAGTGCTGTAAATGTGTCATAGCACAGTAATATTATTGCCTAACAGTAAACAACAGAGCTTAAAAGACACTATAATTTTCTTCTCATAAAGCACCTTTAATCATAGTTTTATTGTACCTTCAGCGTTTATTAAGGCAATAATGCAATTATTAATAATTTAAGCATGACTTTATAGTAAAAGCTGTAATATCAGGTGTATTACCAATAGAGTCACTGTGTTCAAATGGAGTCTGCATCTCCCACAGTAGGAGGATAGATATGCCCTCTTCCCAAATTGTCAAAGTTAGTAGAGTAGCAAGTGGTTTTCTATAGATAGGGCCAAATTCAACTCTCCATATTGCTCCAGACAACTTAGGAAAAGCTTCAAATAGCTCTATCAGATTAGAAATTGGACCAAATGGTACTGTGGGCAGGTGTCACTATCTTTTTTTAAAGGGATTTATTCAGCTTTCATAAAATTCATTTGAACAAAATCTGTCAATCTGCGTTGTAGGTAGTGTCTGACAATTTGATGGATGGATCACATTTTGTGATATTAGTAGAAAAGGAGAACACCTCTTTCCACAGAAAAGGGCCATAAGATTTGTGTGGAAAGATTCCACCTTTGTCAAGGCAATGGAAAGACTGCTATAATGATACATTATGCTAGGCCAGAGACAAGAGATTAAGAAGTTCATCCCTCCAAGGCTCTCCCTGAAGGTAGTGCAGCCTTCTGCATGAAAGGGCCTGATGTTTTCATTTCAGTACTGGTTAGGCAGGGATCTGCACTGCAAACAAACCAGAAATAGTCACACAAACATCCTGCTGGCAGTGCCAACAAAACGGGGGAGAAGTGAGCTGGCAGAAGCAGTTCAGAAACACCTATTCTCCCAAACTCCTCCCTCGATTGAGCTGCAGGATACTGGGGGAATTTTGTATTGTTATCACATTCTCTCAGCATACTGGAACACCAAAAATGTTGCAATAGGGGATTATATTGCTAACCCACACTGACTCCAGTACTGACCAGTGCAATAGGGATCCTCCACAACAAAACCAGTTATGGAATAAAGTAGCAAAATCCTCTTCCTGGTAGATACTACTATATTCTCTCTGGGAGATCTTTCTCCATAATTAGCAATAAATGACCTGGCATAAACACTTCTAATGTAAAATTTTTTTACGAGTTTGGCCCTGACACAGAAACCTGCTTTTTAAAGGAATACACAGTATTCTAAAATTGTAACACAGGACTTTCTAACTTTATCACGGATTAAAAGGAATAAGTTATTTAACCAGGCTTCATCTGCATTCCTGGTTTCTTGTGCACGTCTCTTGTGCCTGCAGGACAGTCCTCAAGTTAGCAATGAGCAGCCCAGCAAATGTGCAGATGATAGGTTCCTGTAGCAGAACTTTTTTACATCGCAGGACTACCTCAGACTATTGCCAGCATTTCTCCACATCTCAGCAGGCCATCTCCAAGGGTTAGCTAAGCCAAACACACTATCGCCCCAACTGATTATTTTTTTCTTCTATAACTGCATCTAGTCTCTGTCAAGTCCTGATAGAGAGGCATATTCATTGTCCTCATTTATGGGTTTGCATGATGAACATGCAGCTTTCCGAAAAAAGTTAGGTGCTTAAATCTGTGATGAGAAGATGCAATCTGGAAAGATCCATTTGTCTGCCAGGATACGCTGTACTGCATCTGTAACTAGGCAGATTTACAGTCAAAATCACATTCAGATGGGTGAAGTCTCACTGGTGGTAGAGCATTGCAAAGGCATCTTTAAATGGAATGAAAAAAAGGAATTTCTGTGAAACAAAAATATATTCCTGTAGGAGACAGAAGTTAAGAAATGAGCAGTTGGCTTAATTAAATCAGTCATCAGGACTGGAGATTGTAGAAAGCTTTGGGGAAGATTATGCACTTACTGGTGTAATTCTACCTAAGAAAGAAAATGTAAAATCAATACAGTCATTTCAGTCTGTGTTTACTTCAGAGAGGGGAAGCCAAGGACAGGATATGTCAATGATTGGGGTCCACTTAGAGAAAACATGCCAGAAGATAGTTTAACATGACTGTCGCTAACTGAAAAATCCCAGGAAGCAAAGCTGATGCCTTTATGTCCTGATTATGTTATTATTTGGTTTATCTGTACCTGTTTCCAAATATAGTTAGGAATTCGTTAAAGAATTCTGTTTTATCTTTTTCATCTTATGATTTCAGTGTTGTTGAAATATATCAGAGAAGCTGCAAATTCCTTCTGTGCGTGTTGTGATGAGGACTGACCCTGAAGTTTTGGCATTTGCCTATTAACTTTCAATGCAATTGACCACAGGTGCCAGTCTCAGGAAGGCATCTTCCTGACAGATATTAAACACTGCAGGACAGTGAGGAAAGAAGCTGAACCTTAGAAGTTATCAAGTGCACCGTGTTGAGAACAAGGCAAAGGGAAGAGGACAATCATGACAGTCCAGAGGCTGAGGCATGTTATGAATCCCCAGCATCTCCTCCTGAGGTTCCACTGAAAAACCAGTGCTGTGTTGAAAACTCTTCCCGCTTGACACATATTCTTCCCCTGATGACACAGCAATGCTATTTGCACAGTTTTCTTGGCAAAGTTCAAGTAGCCAAAGACAACAAAATTTTAAGAAATACAGCCTATATAAATATACATACACACTTTCAGAGGAATCTATTAGATAATTAAGTACATTGAATCCTAGTTCGTGGCAAATTGAACTGGAAAGGGTGAAATGAATAATGCTTTCTCCCCTCCCAGGCTTTATCTCCTCGCCTTAGCAACTAAATGGGATGTAAATAAATTCACATGCACTCAGCTTAGACACCCCCACATCAAGTGAAACAAAATTGTCACCGATTTTAACATGCTACATTGTAAACTGAGTCTGTTCAGATGCTGCTATATATCCTGGCTGAAATGGCACAGCAATCCTTCAGCCATCAAAGGTTAATTGGACACAAATACCTTATAACAGGTCATTAGTGCTGAGTTTGTGTTTAAGCCGTGAAGAAATTATTTTGAACTTCCCAGACTGACCACTGCCAAGAAGTCATCCATGTTTTATGAAAGAGGTAGCCCTGTGTGTTAGGTTATGTGATTAAAGGCTCATCTCCACAAACACTAAGGCTCAGAGAGGTTTGATGGCAAGTGAGGGAATCCCAATAACCTCATCAGAGAAACAGGACCCTGCCCTGTCTCCTCTCAGGGCTGCCAGAAAACAGTTATTGATGCTCTGGGGGTCACACCCATCACCGTTAGTCAATGGGAGAGGCTTTCTACATCACCTCACAGGCTGATGGAGGTTCCTGCCTGCCAAGTTTTGGGGTCATTGTGGGATACTGGGGAAGATTGTCTCAGGAGTACACAATACTTCAATATGAGATGTTTAGGGGAGGAACCAAAGGCAGAGAAAAGGAGGGATCAGCATGCTTTGCAGAGGAACAAGCATGAAAACAGAGGAATAAAGATAAAGATTAAAGGGGCCAGCTGTATGTTAGCTGGATAGTACACTTGTCTGGCCAGGCCCTGTGTCTGATGACTGCAGTCTGTCCTGCATCCTCATCAAAATCCATTTCTAATTTGTGAGTGAGACTATCTTCTGTGTGGGAGGGGTCTCTGAGTGTTTGCACGTGGAGTCAGACTCCAGGTCAGAAGTCCCGTGTGTCTGTGGTGAAACAACTGGAGAGAGAAGAGATTGTGAATCTTGTGTAGGTGTGTATGTTAGCATGTGACCTCCAGCAAACGTGAAGCTCGATGAGATGGTGGATAGGGTAAGCGATTTGGTACCCTGGTTTTGGAGTGGCCAAATAGCAGAGAGATGAGCAGCTGAGAGTTGGCTACCAGAGGGAACAAGGGGAATCCAAACCAGTCACTGGAGAGACCCTGGGGACTGGCAGACAGCTACTGGTGAGGTCCTAAGAATGAACCAGATATTGAGGATATCTATTGGTATGTGTGTGTCTGTGCATGAGGCATCTGGAGACCATAGGCTCCATAAACCAGGTAATGCATAGATCATCTAAGAACACTTACTGGAGGGATCTATAGTGCTTATTTGTGGTGGTGAGGGTGCTGGTTGTTGTGGGTGTGCACAGGCCGGGGGCTTTCTGTATCGATAACTGCTGTCGAGTTACAGACGTCAGGGACCCCTGTGTCCAGGTGCCAACAGCTAGGGAGACCTGGGATCCAGGGACAGCTACTGTGTAGACTATGTGTCTAAGACCTGCTACTGGAGGGATCCACATTGTGTATGTCTACATATATATGTATATATAAATTCCACTAATAGGCTTTCACCATGATCAGCCAGGGGGAAAGTTGAGGCCATCGATGCTGTTTGTGCTTGTGTGAGTGCACAGCTTTCTGCCCATGTTGACCGGTGTGGCTGGTCATGTGCATACGTATGTGTTGTGTGTGTAAGTGTGCACGTGTGTGTACATGTACATGCTTAGCCTCACTATGGCTGGACATGGGGATCGGGAGCCACGGCAGCCTTGCCACTGCTGGGCTACTGGATTTGGCAGGTCCTAATATCTGAAGCTGACAAGCAACTAAAAAGAGCCTTGCTACTAAGAAGTTCAGCGCCTCTGACACCATCATAGATTACTTCAAGTGCGTATTGGCCAAGTTTGACCAAGATATTTCTGGAACAAAATAAAAATCAAAATAAAAGAAAGAGTGATATATTATACTGTCCCACTGAGACAGAATATATAAATTCGCCTGGCTCTCTAACGAATGTTAAATTGGCACATGAGATCAAGAGCAATATATTTTCTACTAAGGAACAAAGTCTGCACTATCAGCAAATAGAAAGATATCTTTCTGTTAGGTCTGAGTGCAGTACAATGCCCTGTGCTGAACTCTTGTAGCACTGAAAGTTTTGAAGCAAAAAAATAAAGGACTAGAAATGGAAGTTGAGTGTTAGTGTTTTGCAACTACAATGTTGGAGGTTCTGTGCAAATTATGTGCATTATCATCATCAATGTCGTGCAATTTCAATGGGTAATCATGTGTCCTTGTTACTCTCTGTGCAAAAATAATAAATGGAAAAAAAGAGTGGAAAACCGCACCAAATTAATGTATTCTTGTTACAAAACAGTTCTAAGAACTGGAAGTCATTCACAAGACAAGCAAAAATCTGTTTTGTTCTGACACTTTATAAGGAGCATTCACAAAAATGGATGAAATAGTTTGAACTGAAATATCAGAAAGAAAGGAGCTGCCTCTCTTCATAAAGCAAGCACTCCATTGATCCCTTGAAATTATATATCACAAAAGGAAAAGCTTGCAGCCTTGGAGAAAACAAGTCTCGTTTAAATGACTACACGAGTGAGACCAAGTCCTTCAAAGGCTTTGTCTCTGTTATAAAGTTCTGTTGGCAGAGCTTTGTCAGTTCATAATGAGTCAGACATCCCAATGCAGTAATGACTGTAGAATCTCAGAAAAAAAAGCAGTTATGGCAAGCAGAACAAATCCTTTGGCAGGGAGGTTTAGTGGGGGCAGGCTGATTTGGCTCCCATGCATTAAGCCTTCAGCTGAAAATGCTGATAAACTCACATAACTTCAGTTTTCTAGCATAATGTAAACATACCTCCTGTATCCCAGTGCAGGGTTCATCCAAGATAGCTATGGTGGAAATATAGATGTGTCACAGAAGTGTATTCTGAAGAAATAAGTCACCTTCGAAGTCGGTGTAAACATAGAGAAATTAACTCATTTCTTGTTGCAGTCACCAACCCCACTTGCCTGCCCAGAATTATACTCAAACCCTTAAGAGTACAGATGCTCACCTCTCATTCCTAATGTGCACTGTAACAAATTAATCAACAGGAAGGTGTAGAAAGCACTATTTCATTTTTTTAACTTTTTCGGGGATCAAACTGTTAAACTTCTCACAGGTGGTTGACTTGCACGTTTTCCTCATTTTTTCTGGGCACACAGATTGAAACTCTGGAATCTGATTTGCACAGGCGCAGAGTACACACAGCTGCAACTGAAGTCAATGAAAGCTGTGGTGTGAACACATGAAATGCTCTATAATTCCAAGTTTAAATTAATTTTTCATATTCTAAAGCCATATATTGAACCACTTCACTGGCTTTTTTCAGGGGTAAGGAAATGATGAGCCATAGGCAGACACCTGGAGTAAAATCTTTCATGACAAATTGTTAAAATTTGGCAAAATTATATGAAAGTGCAAACCCAGTCTTTGTATGTGGGAAGTGTTAAGCACACTTAAGAAAAGGTGACACAGCCCCAGTGTGATTTATGATAACTGTTTTCAGAATCCCTATTGTTCATTATAAAAACCTTTCTACTGTGGTAGAAAAAGTTTAGAATCAAGAAACAGAAGCTTATTTTCAATTCAAAATTAATGGCTAAGATGTTTTTCTTCCAAATACTAAAAGCACTTACAACATAAGAGAGGCTAATTGACCATCAAATTTACATCAGTTAATGGTATTTTGCAGGTACTTAAGTTTAAAGTGATCCCCATTAGTTTTGCTCTGTCCAGCTCTTTGGGAGCCTTATATTCTCTGCTAATGGAAATTGCATTAATTGAAGAGAGAAGAATATAAACTTTTGTTGGCAGTATGTTTAAATTATGGACTTTTTTTTTATTTTCAAGTTTAATTACAATTTATACTTTTGAGCCTTTTGAGGCTGAATGTCTTTGATGGTAAGTCATCTGATCCACGTAATGTCACTATGCAAGCTGGGTAGAGCAATTGGGGGAAAACGCTTGTGCATGCTGTAAGATTTTAAAATATGGAATATATTTTCACGATGTGTCGTCATTTCAGCTTTGCTAGCCATTGCTAAAAGAGAATAGATACTGATAGAACATCACTTCAGGGAAAGAGGGAGTTAACAAAATGAACTCTTCTAGAACTGACTGGAGAAGTGCTTTTCCTTTAGATTACATAGTCACTTTACAGTCTGCAGAGAAATAATTAGTATGTAAGTACGGAAGCATGGAACAAAGAAGTATGGAGTCCAAAGATCTGAATTTCACAATCCAAAATCCCAGTCTAAGCTCCCTTGAGGTTTTAACTGAAATTGAAGCTCTATTTCTATATTAAATGTAAAGTTGCTTAGATTTCATGGAATAAACTCACAAAGAGGACACTGCTTGATATATAATGTCTGATCTTATAGCTATTTTGCTCCACAATAAATTGCGTGGTAGGTAGTCTTTAAATAATACTGAAGACAATGGACAGAAAAGAAAATAAGAAAGGGCAATAAAAATGTCAAAGGAAAAATAGACTAACTAGTTCAAATTGAAATTAGTACAAGTGGAACAAATTAGAGCTACCTGCAGTACAGTGGGTATACAATCCTGAAAAGAGTCTTCTCTATATCTGTGTCCAAAAGGGATTGAAACCTAAAAGAAGATGCCTGTTTGGACACTTTTTAAATCCAAATATTCAAAGTAAAATTGGACAGGCAATTTCCTCCAAGACATACCAATTAGTTCCTTGTATGTAAACATGAAACTTTCATGTTATGTGTAAGTATAATGATTTGGGAGCACATATTTTGCATAGGATTAATGCTTTGTTGCCGTTTGGAGAGACATTAACTTTGATCAGATTTCAGATCAGATTGTGAAGAATGTCAGGGAATCATTTATTTCAAGTTGCTTTTGGAGACAGTAAAGTGACTTTGTCGATAAATGAAATGCTATTTGCTACTCTTTCTTTTTAAATTTGGTCAAATTTCATGTCAGTGAAGGTCATATAATCAATGTAGCAAATTTAGGAGAGAGGAGGAACTACATTGGAAAGGTAAGAAAACAGCTTTCATTTGTTTATACAGTCACTCTACTGACATGGAATATTGAATAGCAGTTTCTCAGTTTAGCAAAATTATTAAACTGATCTCAAAAAATATCTTACTAGAAAAAAAAAGTGGTTTGATGTAGTCTGGAGGCTTCTTAAAAGGTACTACCTTTTAAGGTAATAATAATACTAAGTACCTAATAAGGTACTAACAAATCTCTCTCAAATATTTAAGCAAATATTTGAGCATATTGGAGTATGAGTGGAAAATACTCACAAAATAATTAATTTTTTTTTTCCTTTTGTTTCTTTCCTATTTTTTAAGACAGCTTTATTTAAATGCAGTAAGGTTCAGTACTGCTTAAGGCATCCAAGACAAGGAGAAAAGCAGCTCACAGTGCAGTTATTGGCAACAGTAAATTATAGGATGCTCTTATCTCAATCGATTTTCAGTTGATACAGTGGCACAAATATTTTCCTTTGAATGGAATCTAAAGTTACTGCGTTCTTGATTTAACTTTGTGCTCACTTACAATCTCTGACAAGTAATAGTAGAACACCAGTTAGGGTATCTACCAAAGCCTGATTAGTAACACTCACAGCAGAGAGCTGCAGCCTCTTCCTCAGATAGATTTTTGATGTCCATATGCAGCACAGATTTCTAATTATTTTTGCAAAGAAGTAATATCTGCAGCTCTTGAGCCTTCAAGCCTTGTTTAGGGTGTGGGTGGAGGAAGAATGAGCCCTGTAATCCTGTAGTCATGGCTAATGGGAAGGAAAAGGGACTAAAGAAGAAGAATAGTTTCCCTTAATCTCTCCGTCCCCAAACTCTATGATGAGGAGCCACAAAGACCATCTTCATAACAGGCACATTCTTCCTAGCTGCAAAATAGCTAACTATGTCCCAGCTGCTTGAAAGCTTCTCAGCAGTGAAGTAATGAGTGATACTGGGTCTGCTGCCCTGTTCTATACGTGCATCATCTTTCTGCTCCAACAAACACTGGTCTGGTTCATGGTTTAGGCATTCATTATGTGCTCATTCCATGTTTGGGATTAAGAGTACAGAAATGAGTCCTTCGCCTTTCCTTGTCCTCCTCTGCCACAACGAGCATCTTAAGAATTAGCTAGGCAGAAGTAGACACACAGTGTGAGGATGCCCTGTAAAATGGGGTGCAAAGCAGGTGACAAACTTCCCCCACTTTCTTTGTTTTCCATCTGGCCCAGAGCAGCCTTACTCCTTCCTTTGGCAGGAGATCCGGGAAGCTCTCGAGGCACCATTGGGTGATGAGCTTCTTGAAAAGCCCAAGAAGTCTCTTTCCCCAGTTCTTACTTCCTAAGCCTGCATAATTAATATCACCAAATTTTGGAAGGGGTCATTAGACATTGTGCGGTATTCTGCAGCCACTCTGAAGCAAATGGAAACTCATATAGACATACTGAATATTACCCTGCATTTTACTTTTGTGGAGTTGATTACTTCATTTTTGGAAACATGAAGTACAGTAAATCTAGTCCTATCGTTTCCTTAATGTGGACTTTGCTAAGACTTAGCTGTTCTCTTTTCCCTACCATCTTGGATATTTTTTAATGCTTTCTTTGGTCTTTTTAAGCAATCAGGAGAGAGGTGCTGCTACTTTCAGCAACTGCTGTTACTTTTCAGTGTTTGGAAGAAAGGACCGAGAGGATGAAGGGACTAAAGGGAGGGAGAGGTGGAGCTTATTTTGTTTGTTTGTTTGTTACCTCCCGGTAGTCCTGAATTCATCTTTTATGCATATTAACATCTGCTTTTCTCTCTTTAGAAAATGTTCATACTCTGACACACATTTGAGTGATAAACTGAATATTTCTTCAAGTGTAAACATGATATTAAATTTCTTGAAAAGGACTACTTTTCAAATGTTTTTGATTCTTTAATATTTGAAAGTGCCACAGAATTAAAAACAAAAAAAAAGGAAAAAGATATACACCCTCACTGTAAGCATTTCACTGGGCAGTTTTTCAAATTAATGCAGTTTAACTATTACATTAACTTAATGGCTATTTTCCCCTACTTTAACCATGTTAAATGTGCCGGGAATAACGAGCTTCTAATGCTGTCTCTTTCAAGTCTCAGAGGCATCTTTAGAGCTCTGCTTATCTCCTGGATCATAAAGCTGCATAATTTAGTATTCAAACAATTCATTTAAAACTGAAACACTTTGAATTACCATAAAATTAATCAGAAAAAAGAAATCTTAACATGCCCTTTCTGTTTATCTATATTTAGCAAATCTGAAAGTGTAAGATAAATAAAACTTTACAATAGTCTGCTTTCTACTTATTAGTCAGCTGCTATCACCATAAATATATTTAAAACTACAAGGGACAATTCCAAAACCTCTTGCAAAAAAAGTTCCTCATGGATAGTAAACTAAGATGATTATTTTGATGAAACAAACCTTTTAGATTTTTCCATACCATTAACTTAAATAGAAACACCTTTAAAATAAATTGGCGTTTCTAAATTATTTCCAGATTTGCAATGCACAGAGGTAGTTGATGTACGTAATCAGAACTGCTAGTCCATTAAGTGGCTATATTCTAATTATTTTGCAACTCATAGCACCGTATCACTTAACATTTTAAAATATTTCTGCACCTAAGCTGTGTTTCGTTTTCTTTGTTCTGTTTCTAAGTACATTTTTTCTTGTAGGCTGGACTATTGCTAACAGGGGAATGAAATGATAAGAAGAAATTGGATTTAGTTCTTGCCCATATCAGTAGGACCTGGATCTATTAAAAGGCTGAGGTACCTAATGTAGTAGAGCACCTTATTTCAGTACCCAAATGCCAATTGTAAGCCTCAGATTTAGGCACCTAGTGTCACTACAATTTCCTGGGGACAGCTAATTACCAAAGTAACTTCTCTCATTTGACTTGAGATGTATTTATCTGATGTACTGTCCATCTATAATCAAGAGAGTTGCAACTCATCTAACCTATTTTAGGATGATTATAGGTGTCTATGTGTTACCAAATGAATCTCTATCCAGAAATCTTTTTCTCTCCACTGGGAGAGCCTCTTGGTTACCAGGACCAACAGAGAGATGAATGAAATCCAGTCTCTGTCCCTAAGATAAGCTATGCTACTTGTGTCAACAGCAACTCTGTCCACTCTGAATCAAGGACTGATTTTTCCTTTTCTGACTATTTTCTCAGAGAATTGAGTAGGACTTTTGCTGTTTTGCTTTATTTCTTGCCAAATTTATCCAGTACATGGTTCATGTAACACAAGGAATCCAGATTCCTGCTTTTCCAGCTGAACATTCTTCTTGGTGCTAACCTGCAAATTCATGCCTTTTCTTTGTGTCTTGCATGTGTGGTTACTTCTGTCCCATGGATCCTTTGCTGTGACTTTCACCTGATAGGTGGAAGATGTTTCTTCCCCAGGCCAAACTCTCCTTCTGGGGAGAGGTGGGCATTGGATACCCTTCTGAGTTAAGTGGGCATAGATTTTGGGACTCCCATGTCATAGGTATTGCCCTAATAATTAGGCAGCTGTACAGTTAGTACCAACACAATTTTCTTTTGTTTACATTTTAAGAAGAAAATATATGTGAATTTTGTTCGTGGCCTGATGCTGTTGATTTCTGAAAGCACATTTACCAACTGCTCTTCCAGGTCCAGTATGGGCAAGCACTTCCCCTATGCTTGAGGTCTCAGGTGGACATAGGTAGGAATGTGATCTCTTGCTGTTCTGAGGCAGTTTTGCAGATATACAGAAGCTGGATGTGAAGACACAGAAAACATGTGTCTCTAAAACATGTCGCTAAAAACACAGAAGACAAGACACTAGCTCTTAGGCCAAGTAGCAAAGTCTGCTTCAATTCATCCTCTGTAAGAATTAGCTCTGGGATCTAAGCAATGCTGGTTTAATGGCTATGTAGGGATGAGGTCAGGAAGGTCAAGGCACAGCTAGAACTGAACTTTACAAGAGATGTGAAAAAAAAACCACCAAGAAAGGTTTCTAAAGGTACATTAACCAGAAAAGGAAGGTTAAAGAAAACGTACCCCCTCTGATGAGCAACAGTGGGGAACTTGTATCAATGGATGAGAAGGCAGAAGTTCTTAACAACTTTTTTGCCTCAGTCTTCACTGGCAACCCCTTTCCTCCTAGCTCCCATGTTGATGGCCCACAAGTTGGTGACCAAGGTGACTAACTCCTTCCCACTGTAAGTGAAGACATAGTACGTGATCAACTGAGGAACCTGAAGATATACAAGTCCACAGGACCTGATGAAATACACCCCATAGTCCTGAAGGAACTGGTTGATGTAGTTGCCAAGCTACTTTCCATGATATTTGAAGTCATGGCAGTCAGGTGAAGTCCCTGTGGACTGGAAGAAAGGAAACATCACACCCTTTTTAAAAAGGGTAGAAAGAAGGACCCTGGGAACTACCAACCTCTCAGCCTCACCTCCATGCCTGGGAAGATCATGGAACAGATTCTCCTAGATGCCATGCTTGGGCACATGGAGGACACGGAGATGATTCAAGATAGCCAGCATGGCTTTACTAAGGGCAGGTCCTGCCTGACTTACCTAGTGGCCTTCTACGATGGAGTCACTAGGTAGTAGACAAGGGACAACCTATGGATGTGATCTATCTGGATTCAGTAAGGCCTTTGACACGGTCCCTCACAACATCCTGCTGGCCAAATTGGAGGGATATGGATTTGATGGGTGGACTGTTCAGTGGATAAGGAACTGGCTGGATGGTCACATCCAGTGGCTGGTACTCAATGGCTTGAAGTCCAGATGGAGAGAAGTGACAAGTGGTGTCCCTCAGGGGTCCATGCTGGGACTGGTACTGTTTAACATTTTTATCAATGACATAGACAGAGGGATTGAGAGCAACATCAGTAAGTTTGCAGATGACACCA
>JAOQGH010000032.1:53996149-54011085 GCA_025769975.1 Gallinago jamesoni
GGTACTGTTTAACATTTTTATCAATGACATAGACAGAGGGATTGAGAGCAACATCAGTAAGTTTGCAGATGACACCAAGCTGTGTGGTGTTGTCAATACACCTGAGGGATGGGATGTCATTCAGAGGGACCTGGACAGGCTGGAGAGGTGGGCCCAGGTGAACCTCATGAGGTTCAACAAAAGCAAGATCGCTGCTGGAGGGCTACTGTGTTATCTAGCTGTGCTCTCTGCATTGACACTATTGGACCTCACCAACTCAAACTGCTGCAAAACTCAAATCTTGGGCTCATGGTGCATTTTTATAAATGAGATCATGAGGACATGAATCACAACTCTCAACTTGCAGTCAGTTACATTGGAAATAGGCTGTTTAAAATAGCACTTTAATGGAGAACAATGTTGAAGTTTTGAAGTTCATCTCTCTGTTGTCCCCAGCTGGGGACAAACCCATTGGTTTGGGTCAGAGAAAGGTACACTGAAGGTAGATTCCTTCTAGAGGTCAGAGCTCTGTTCCAGGTGTGCACAGGTATGCTCCAGCACCTTCTGGGGGTCTGAAGAACTGTTTCATTCTTTAGGCAGCTTCAAAAAAAAACATGTGTGGTAGGAGCTTTTGGTGTGTGGGGACATGATAAAATTCAGTCCATGGTAAAGCTCTCCACTCACGTACGCTGTGGATGTGAGGTCCTGAGTACCAACTGCTTTGATCTAGTGATCTTTCTGCATCAAACTACTTGCTTATACAGACATAGCCACAGGGAAATCTCAATAACAAATGAAAACCAAACACGATGCTTCAATTCAGTGCAACAATACAAAGTGAAAGTTGTCTTTGTTTTATAGGTTCTTACAGTGCCCCCACCATTGTCATGTGAGAGAGGATTCCAGAAGTAAATTAAGCACTCTGACTAATTTCAGTCATGTCTTATCCATTTTGTCATTTTCTTCCTAGGCAAAGAACTGTATATGCACTAAATTGTTTTGACTTTTTAGTTAGTTAATTTATTTTACTTAATTGCCTATTCCACGTTGTGCTTGTACTGGAGTGAACAGGTCAAAGACACTATAGTTTGGTTTTTGGGAAAGATAGATGAAACTTTTGACAGACTTTAGATCCTATGGAAATTTTTGACACTTTTTTCTTAATCAGAAGATAAGGTTTCAACAAATAGAAGAAGCTATTTAAAATTTTTTCATTCTGTGAAACCTGGAATGTATTTTGACTTTTATTCCTACCTGGCACAAAAAACCACCAAACCAAATAAAAGTAGAAATATTGGAATGTATAACAGAATTGAAATTCCGATTTGCATCTATCTTCAGTAATCAGGAAATATTGTTTATGTAATTCACTTTTTTTTTTCTGCTCAGGACTAATATTCATCAAGTCCTTTGTTTTAAGCTTATTTGTACAGATAGAAAGTTAGAGATAATGAAGAAAACTAGCAAAACAAAGTGAAAAACGGCTCATTTTCTTAAAGCTGAGATTCAGAATATTGGTGAGAAGGACAGGCAGCAGTTCACCCACAACAGCCACTTAACTTTTTTTTTTAAAAAAAACTAAATATATAACTTTTCTATGAAAAGCAGGGAACCTTGTTTCTTTGTCATACAGACACAATTAAAATGAAGCTTTAAATTAAAAAAAAAAAACAGAAAAATAAAGGCAGCTAGAAACCACAAAGATAAATAAGGAGGGAGGGGGGGAAGGGGGGTTTCTTATGGTTTGTTGCCTGCAAATAATGCCAATATACTGAAGTTGATTGCAAACATCCTGGGTCTCCAATGTCTGATTATATAAAAATATTTGGTTCCTCTAAAATTGATGTTCCTAGCTGAAGGATGTGGTTACTCTAAAACTGATGCCCTTAGCCGTTCTTCTAATTAAAAAAAACATACAAGTCAGCTTGAATCCAACAATCTTTACAATTAGTATTTAACTGTCCATAAAAAGTACTGATTCCCTTAATGAACCTGCTGCTACCATTGTTTACTACCTCAAATTTAAGGGGGAAAAAAAACTGCAGTCACCAAGCAAAACTTATGTTGCTGTTTTTCCCACCTCTATAGCCCCAGTAACACTTCTAATTACATATAATTAATCATGCCAGTCTCTGAGAAAAATCTTACCAATTGGAACAAGATGCAATAGATGATACCTCCATGATCAAACCTAATATAACTCCTCACAAAAAGTTACACTACAGAGTTTACATTTAATTCAACAGAATGTCACACTGTAGAGTGTTCAGATCATCAAAATACTTTTTAATGAGGGGAATTAATCAGTTGTCCAGATATTCATGCTTGATTTAGAATACCCAAAACATGAGACAGAAAAAGAGTGAAAGAGGAATATCTGCTAACTGCAGAGCATGTTTAACATGCATGATGACTAAACTACTTGTACTTCTGTATGGGAAGGTCTCCATCACTGGTTTCACAGCTTTGATTTTTAGGAACATCAATCAAGTTCCTTTCACAATTCCTCCCAGGTAGCAGATGTAAAAAGTCAAGTATGGTAAATGTTAAGTAACACTAGAACAGGTTGGGATTTGGGATTATTCCCCCTCCTCTCCACACCTTCCCCTCCCCCCCCCGACACCCCGGTATCTTCTTTTTCAACCAGCAAATGTTGACTGCTATGAGTCAAAAGTGTTTGCAGGCAGGAAAGTGTCTATCATGACAAGTTCCCATTTCATTTTTTCATACCTACGCATTGCAAAATTGTTGACATGTTCTGCTTTTGCTCATTATTGTCAGGATGCTGCAATCTCGAGATGGTCCCTCAGAGGAGCCAGGAGCCATGGGTGACAGCTGGGTAGCCAGGCAGGGTCCTCACCGACACGGGTGCTGTCCCACCACACTCGAGCAGGGAAGGTCCAGTGATGGAAACCAGGGTCAAACAGCAGGACAGTGATCACCAGTCACCAGTGACGGTCCAGGACCAAGGTCAAGAAAGTATATAAAAGGTCACAGAGAGGTTGGTGCCAGACCAGGCACCACAACACTCACCTACAGCAAGGTGCAGGTCCTGAGCTTGTTTGCAGACCCCACAGTGTGTGGTGAGACCAGGAGCAGCCCTCTCACAGCCCATTCACAGCAGCCTGATCTGAGCTCACCCAGCTGGGACATATCAGAGCTGACCTCCAGCACAGGCAGCTAAAGCCCTCGGCAGGAGGGACCATGCTGCAGAAGAGGATTACAGATAACGATGGTTTCAGGCTAATCAGGGCAATTGGGGCCTGTTGGTGTGCTCAAGGCAGCAAAGAAATGAAAGAAAATGTTTCAATCTTTGTCTGAAATGGCTACCCCTTTGAAAGACAACTGAACACATAGTTGGAAAATGTAAAACCATGTTTAGAGAGGAAAAATTAAAGTAGAAATTTTGTTTGATATACTTGGCTGAATGCGGTTTTGAATTTTTAATTAACTTTTTCAAGGTTTTTAATTTTCTTTCATATTCAAGATGGGTACTTACTGTTTTGGTTTGGGATTCTGTCTTTTTTTTTCTTTTTTAATATAAAAAGCTCTATTTGAGCAAGGAAATTATTATCTGTGAAGCTGTAGAGCTAAGGTGACATAAAATATTCCAGACAGAGCACTGTGTGTTATGCTGGTGGCCTGGGTTACCCTGACTTCTGCTCAGTCTACCTGGAGATTTGAATGAATTCAGAATAATTCTTACAGGGAAGTGCTTCTTCTCAGGAAATCCATGACTCAAAGCACCACACACTAAAATATGTTTCAAGTATTTGCATCCACACATAACTGATATCTACCATTTTCCTGTCTCTTTACCAAACTCTTGATAAATTTATGCATATTTTTATCTCATGAGGGTAATTATACAGGAAATTCTGGATCTAACTAGTTTTTCTTGATAGATTTTTTTTTCTACAGTTGATGTGAATTTAGTGAATGAGTGGATTTCTGTAAAACTTTCCAAATGTAGGTAACTTTGCTGTGACTCACAAACTGGACTGCTGACTTGGGCTTTGAGTACCTTAATTGCTCACTTATAATTGTAGAGTGGATAATGTAGTTATGGACTGCATTCTCATCCATGACTCCTTTGTAATAATTGTAGAAGGATGTTTTTTCTCTTTAAACCAGATTTTTTCAGAGCAGTTTCAAAGCCTCTATAGACAAGACTGCAATACAGTAAAACTTACAAACAGAAGCTAAATAGGTATTTGAAAGCTGTAGTGTATGTTTACTTACTTCTGACCTTTTCAAGGTAAACCCAAACAATTTTCATCAAATGAAAAGTACGAAAACTGTTCTGTATTTTGCTTTTATACCACAAAGAGAATCCCAAGAAATATTAACACAGTTCTGTTATAATAATTGGTTTCACTATGCATTTACAACATAAAAGGTTTACTTTTGGGGGGGTTTGACTCTTTTGACTCTGACATTCTTTTTGTGTATACATAAATATACATATATTTGATGCACTGATGACATTTTGCTTAAATCTGAAACTCAGAGGGAAATTGGTAGGCTATTTACCAGTTCATATACAACCAAGGAATATTTCTGTTAAAATTTAAGTTGACTTAATTCTGATGTTTTCTTTTTTGGTAATACCTATATTGGACTAATCTGGAAGAAAATGGACTATTGTAAATCACTACACTAAAAAAATGACAGTTTTATGGCAGGTAGATTCATGTTTCATGGGCCCTTACATTTTCAAACTAGTCAAAATTAAATAAAAAATATAATTTCTCCAGTATTTATGTTTTCAAGCCATGCATTTTAAGGAAATCGATTTTTCTAGTGGCTATCAACTCTTTGTTCAAGGTGGTATTTTTTAAAGAATTAATAGACATGCAAAATATCCTTCAGTTTGTCTCAGAACTCAGGGTATAGTCAAGACTGCAGCTTCTTTTTGGGAATGGGTGGGAATTGTTTTCCTAGTAACTGGAATTCTTCAATTCAGCAGAATCATATATTTCTCTGGGAATTATATGTTTCAGCATAATATAATTCAAGAACTGAGACCCTCAATTGCCATTGAACCAAAGTTCCCCATGTTAACCTGTAGTATGCTATCATTTAAATCATATTATAAAAAATAAAAATACTAATAAAATAGGAAATAGTAGTACCCATTTGAAGTATTGTCCATTGGACTTTGATGGACTAACATGAGGAATGTTTCTTCTTTATTCTGCGTTTTTTCTAGTGTGTCATATAATTTCTATAAAACAGAACAGCAAGTTACTTCAAAGCAGCAGCTGTAAATGGCTTCTGCTGAAGTTCTGATTGGTACGAACTGGATAAGCCATAATAGAGACTACAGAAGCATAAATCTTTGTTTCGCTGAACTGACCCTCCTAGGTCAGAGAGGAGAAGGTCTACCCATGTTCTGAGCACTGTGTTGCAGCCCATGTTTCTATTCCTAATAGGGAAACTTATTTTCTACCTTCAGGACTTGAGCCTACACAGCAGGTTTTTCTAGTGTTTCAGAAATGTTATGTCCACACAATACAAAGCTGGGTGAGAAAAACAAAACCAGTCACTACAGAAAGCAAGCTGCTGAGGGTTTTCTAAATATCGCAAAGCAAAACAAGTAGCTGAAGTCCAATAGACAAACTTATTTGAAATACGACCATTATGTGTTACAAGCACAACTATACCTAGTGGTAAGGATCGCATCCTTTTTCTGTCACTAGTGAAGACAAATATATTTAGCATTTTTCCTGAGGGAAAATTGTGTTAAATTTGGGATTAGTGTCAAGGGAAGTCTAGCTGACAAACTTTTAACTTATACTTTCTTATAGTGTAGGTGCTTATAGCATGTAAGAGCTAACAGTGAAACAGAGCTCAGTAAATAACATCTTTCCCTGTGTGGTCAGAGAGGAGAAGAGGGAATAAGGGAGCAACAGTGAAAGTTTTCCAACTTCTTCATGCCATATATTCACTCGCCAACCTGATTTTCTCAGTCTACTGGATGAACTATGGAGACTTCTTCACCTTCCGACCCCTGTGTCCCTTTGAGAGTGCTACTGTGTTTAAAGAAAAGTTACCCACACCTCAGAAACCTCTTAGAAGACTTGAAAATCCCTGCCTCCCCAGCTCCCACAGTCCTCCACTGATTTATGGTGTTCTCTGCTGCTCCATCCCCAGACCCAAGGCTTCAGTGTTGTTTGTTACAGTGAGAAGAAATGAGGCTTCAAAACCCTGACTCTCTTCAGTCCCCCCAGCCCACAGAGTCCTAATGGAAGCAGGCTGAAACAATCTTAAGTTGCTGTAGTCTGAAAACTTTAAAAATAGATTATTATGGCGAGGCAAAAATGCCAGGAAGTTGATAACCTACACACTAAGTCTCAGCCCAGCGTGAATCAAAAAGACAGTTATGAAGCCTTGGAAAATGGCAATTGTAATGAAAATGTCTACTGACCCTTGACTAATAGTGTCAGCAACCCAACAGCGCTTAATTATTAAAATCAACGCAGGTCCTGCGTTGACAGCCCAGTGTTTTGAACGGCACAGTTCTGGTGAAGAAGAGGAAACAATAAATAGTGGTAGCAAGCCTCTTTTCGTTATTCATTCTTATCTGCTCTCTTTTTTTTTCCTGATTCCCTTCCACAGCAGAGTTAGAAAGGTCAGCATGATTATGTTTTCCATGTGATTGTTAAGAATCAGTGTTCCTCCTAACAAACAAAACATAAACTGCAACAACTAGAAACAATGAGGATGTATTTGTGTAATTTCTACCTTAGAAAGGGAAGGCATGTTATGGTGCAATATGTTGAACTCTGTGATAATAGTAGAGTCATAGGATCATAGCAAAATTCAGGTTGGTAGGGAAAGTAGAAGGTCAGCAGTCCAGCCTCCAAGGACACAAATTGAAAGTTTTGAGTCTGGTGTTTAAGTTCTTCAGGAGTTGTCTTTACTTCCAGTGCTGCTAGGAATGTGATCAGGTAGGAAAAACACTTGCCCTGTGACAAACCTGGCAGATGTCACTTGGTTTCAGAAACTGCTGTACATGGTGCTACAGACTCCAAGCCCATTCTTTTGCCAGGATGATATTTCCCATTTTTCCTCTTCAATTTCTCTTGAACCATTTTTTACCCTGTGTATTGGATTTACGTGGCAAGGTTTTGATAGAAGGGGGACTACAGGGGTGGCTTCTGTGAGAAACTACTAAAAGTTTTCCCTGTGTCCGACAGAGTCAATACCAGATGTCTCCAGAGGGAGCCACTGCTGGCCAAGGCCAAGGCAGTGGCAATGGTGGCACCCCTGGGATAACATATTTAAGAAGGGGAAAAAAGTCACTGCACAACAGCAATTGCAGCTGGGTGAGAGGAGTAGAGGAGTAAGAATATGTGAAAAAAACCACTTTGCAAACACTGAGGCCAGTGAAGAAGGAGGGGGAGGAGGTGCTCCAGGTGCTGGAGCAGATATTCCACTGCAGTCCATGGTGAACACTGTGATGAGTGAGGCTGTCCTCCTTGCAGCCCATGGAGGTGCACAGTGGAGCAGATATTCTCCTGCAGCCCACTGAGGACCCCACACTGGAGCAGGTGAATGCCTAAAGGAATCTGTGACCCCATGGAGAGCACACACTGGAGAAGCCTCCTTGGCAGGATCTGTGACCCTGTGGGGAGAGGAGTTCATGCTGGAGATGGTTTGCTTGCAGGAATTATGACCGCATGGGAAACCCATTCTGGAGCAATCTGCTCCTGAAGGACTGCAATCCATGAAAGGGATCCACACTGGAGTAGTTCCTGAAGAGCTGCAGCCTGTAGGAAGGACTCACGTTGGAAAAGTTGTGAAGGACTGTCTCCTATGTGAGGGAGCCCACGCTGCAGCATTATTCTGTTAGGATATGGTACTTATTCTGTTATGATATGGCTTCCTCAGGCACCAATTTAAGGATGAGACCTGTGTGGTTAACCCTCCTGCAGTCTGTTTTGCTTTGATAGAAACCTGGCAGGGATTCACCCAGATCATCCAGTAGCACCCTGGTCTCGGTGATCAGAAAATTTCATTGCAGAGATTCTCAGTTCTGCAGAGAACTATCTTGCAGTACAAATGCAGCTCCTGAAACATAGGCTTAATAAAATGTCTTTTTGGGGCTAGAAAACTCTTCTTAGAACAGTGGACTTCAAAGATTAAGTCACCTAGAAGCTTCTAAAAATATCACCATAGATTTAGAAAAATACTAGTAACCCCTTCTGTGCCTTCCTACTTCTCTTCTAAAGTAGAACATTCAAAAGTCCTTTGTAATTTTGTCAGTAATTTTTGAATATTCTTCTGCATTTAGAACCTTGAATATTAATTTGAATAAGTAAAAGATCAATGTGAAACATAATAACAATCAGTTTTCTGATATAAGGAAAATGTATTCATTTATTGTGTCATTAGAACATGTGTAAACTCTTTGTTGGTAAAGAAAATCAGAAACATTTTATGCCATATCAATTACAAAAGAATATATTGTGAGAAATATTGTAACTATTATAATGCTGGTAATAAATTGTCAATACAGCTCAGATAAACTTTTTTGTGCTACCTTAGAGTATGGTAATGCCCTGAGGCCTCATTTAGTTCTGTCGTTACCCATCAGAGCACAGTATGGCTTTTCAGCAGTGGACTTTTTGGTGAGGTGAACACCCTAACGGTGGCTTCTGTTTTAATAAAGATTAGGCTTATATTTTTAAACTTGTGCTCAATCTAATCCCATAATCTGCATTCCCTATAGGTAGAAATAAACAAGTATTGCAATGAATAGAGCTACCAAAGTCAATTAATTTCAGTGTAAGAGTTTCTTCTTTTTGAAAGGCCATGTGATCCTCCTATCTGGACCAATACAAAAAATGAAAGGAAATCTCTTTCTCTTCTTTAGCATTCATTTAAATATGTTATTTATAACCTGTCTGTAATAGCAACATAGTAGAGAGGAAGTATCTCCCTTCAATTTTGTTTCAGGATAAGTATTAAAAGGCACAAAGCACAAGGTGCTAAATTTACTGGTTTTGTGACTCCTCTGACTTCAGTGTTTTACTCCACTGCTGAATTTGGTCCATTTGGAAAGCTTTGTGATTTGTTACTGTAGAGCTGGATCTCCTTTTTTAAACATTCTCCTACAGCAGACATGCATGCTAAGTAATACAGCTGCAGCCATCTGTAAAAGCTCGGAATTAATTTTCCTCTTTATTGCTGCAGCTTATTTTATTCCGCCTTTCCCTTTTTTATTTATAATACAGGAAAAAAATTCATTCCTTGAGAAAGCATTGCAGTTAGTTTCCTTCCTTTTTATATTACTTGTCAGTAAAGTAATCAATGCAACTGTTATCATCGGTACACACACTAACTACAGTATGAACATTGTCAGAAAAAATTTACTGAAATGGTAAATTAAATCAAGACATAAAACAAATCTTTTCTGTTTTGCTGATGAAAATCTGAGCCTGGAAAATAAAAATGAAAGCAGCAGAACTTTACAGATGAGCATGTGGCATAAAAGGATAAATAAGAAAAGCTAAGGAAAATGAAAGTTACGACACAGAATAAGCAGAAGTCTTTGGGAAAAAAATGCATCATTTTTGTTATCCTACTATGTCTTAAAATGCGTGTGTGACTATTGAGCAAAACTTATCTTTTAAAAGGAAAAAGCCACAGATGGGAAACAGTTATGTTAATGAAAGCTGTGAAAAAAAAATGAGGAAAATGTAAGGGTTTTGTTTTGTTTTTTAAATCCTGACTTAGGACTAAAAAGTCCATGCTGAAAATAGCACTTCCCCCGGGATTCAAAATAGGAATAATTCTAGAACAGAGAAGGGACTTAGGTTTATAGTTAAAAGCTTCATTGTACTTGTATTAGTGTGATGACGGTGGAGAGACCATCTGTGGATCAAGTTGTGTTTTGGAGATCACATTCACCACACGAATTGCATGGAGGTGTCCTCCCTACATATATATACACACAGAGAGATATTTATCAATGTATATATGTGTGTGTTGTCCCATAGCCATTTCACAAGGACGTGACTGTCAGGCACCTGATTGATGGTGTATTCTCCTCTGCTCCAACACTCCTCCACCTTCTACTCTGTGGAGGCCAAAGAGGAAAAATAAGAATCATTGAGACTGTGCTTGGTGGTGATCACTATTTATCTCAACTGTTCATGTTCCTCTAGTCTTCACAACATCCTCTACTGTACTTTGCTATATCAACCTTATGAGGTACAGGGTATGTCTGTGCATATTTTGCCTACCATGCTGGCATCACTGAATCCCATTATTTAGGTGAATAATTCTTGCTCATCATTGTGTAGGGAGACTTGGACTAGAATTACCCTTGGAACTAGCGGAATGGTATCTAAAATGAGCTTTTCTGTGATGTTTATGAATAAACCCTAGGGTTCAAGATTATTTCTAAACTCTTCTTTCTTTCTGTGTTATGTGGAGAAGCATTAGTCTCATTTCATTCTCTACCTAATGTTTTCTACACAACCAGGAGTGAGTGAATTACTGGTGACTACATTTTTCTGGAGCAAATACATCTGCTACTTGATGCAGCATTGTAAATAATGAATCTATTGAACAGGTTTACACCTTGCCCTTCAAAGGAGAATGAAAATCATCTCTAGATTTTAACACCAAAATATCTCAGAGTGCTTCCAGTGAAATAGAAGGCCATTCTTTTTATTTAGTATAACCCCTTTCCAAGTGAAATCTATCCAAGTGCTAAGAAATCCAAAATTAAATATTCCTTCATTAAACTGATCATTGTTACCTATATCACCGCAGGTGCTGTACCTGCAGTGCTGCAGTAGGGCTGTTTGAGGTGGGAGGGGAAAATACCATAAATGGGATTGATAAATTGGACCAGGACAAAAGCAAACCAGCCGGCTGAACAGGCCTATGTAATCCAGTGCTCCTACTGATGTCCTCATATCATGAAATTCCATCCAGTTCAGCACACCCCCTGCAGTCAGCTCTTGGCGTGGGCAAGGAGACGGGGTTTGGGCCTCAAGACGAAGGAAATCAGAGACTGGTTACCAGACACTTCTCCCCAGAGAATATATATCAGCCTACTCCTCAGCTTCATGCAAGACTTTTGTGCCAGTTAATGCCTTTAGCAGTGCTTTCCTTTGTTTTAGCTATCACAAAACTAAAAGACATTTAATTCCCTCATTATCTAACTGAGGTAAAAAGTGGCACTTGTACCTCTCAGTTCAAGCTGATAATTACCCCCTCTCTCCATTTCTGCTTGTCCCACGGGGGTAAGCAACCCCACCATCTCCCATTTTGCTAACCTGCCCTTCTGCTCTTCTCATGCCTATCACATTTTTTTCTCAAATTGTCTGACTGTTTAACATAGTCAAGTCAAATTCAGAGCAGTTGTCTGCAGCGATTGTTTTGCCTGGGGTTGCTGCGTCTGTTCCAGATCTGGAGCAAGGCTTGTAAGCCTGCAAGCGCACTTGTTTCCTACCAGCTGTATCAGTCGGTCTAATAAAGATCATTACAGTTCCCCACAAATATAGCTTCATCTATATTCTTAGGCAGTCTTGGCAAGAACACAGCCACTCGTCAATAAATATATACATAAATATGTGGAAAATTTGATGATTCACACAAGCACTTGTGAACGTATCTGAAAATAGCATTTTCAACAATGGATCAAGCCAGAAAAGAAAAAAATCATTAATGTGGATTTCAAATTATTTGTTTCATTTTCTGATTGAATACAATTTCTTTAAAATATTATTTTAATTTACTGTTGGTTGGTTTTACTCCTTCAAGATAAAATTAGCTAAGCACTCCAAAAGCTTAACTGCTTTGAAGTAAAAACTATCAATGTTTCATAATGAAATATGTCAGGCATTCCTTGGTGTTTTGCTCCTGAAACTAGCTGATGAATGTTATCCAAGTTAGCTTATTTGTAGTTGGGCTATCCAAAAAAACAAAACCTAGTTGCAATTTAACAAAGAGGTTTGGCATCATCACCGATGCCAAGAGAAAACTCAGAACTACTGCTGATGTGTGTGTATAAAACATGTAAGAAAATGTAGGGAGATTGCAAAACCTTATCATCAAAACAATATCTGGTTTGTAAGATGAGATTTTCCTGCTTCGATACCCACCAGCTGAGCTTGACCTAAAGCTTTTTTAAGGAAACAAGGCCTTGATTTCCATTTTGTTAACACTGGAGGTGATTTTCTGCCTTTGGTTGATAGCTGGAATTTGTCCTCCTGTTTTGTAACTTCATTCTAAAATAACCAGTTATCAAATAAGTTAATGGTAGCTTCTGGTGGCTTTATGTACAGGTTGTACAAAAAGCTATATTTTTCAGGACCCAGTACGAAACATTTGCTGCTGATATTGTCATCTACGTTAATAAAAGACACATATATGGCCCCTGGAAAATGCATTTAAGAAGCATGGAGTTGGAGAAGAACTGAATTGCTGAGATCAGAGAAATCTGTTAGACTGAGGTTGTAGTAATGAGGCCTTATCAGTGAAGAGCAGTGATATTTGACACTATTTTTTTTCAAGGAAAGGATTTTTTTGAGCAAGATTGTAGGTAGAGTCCCAATTAAAAATCTTTGTTCTAGTTAAGTGGCAGAAATGAATGACAGCCAATGCCCAAGACACATAAGATGTTCAGCAAGTTCTGTCACCATCTTCATTCATGCCAGTTTTTTCTGACCAGACAAGCTTATAATACTTATACAACCTTCAATTATTATCCATAGTTTACGGCAGTGAGCTTGGTAATGGAACAAACAGTCATGAAAACAATAGATAATAGATGGTTTTTAACAACTTAGAACTCTCTGGAAATTAGGAAAAAAATACTGTCTTATGACCCTTGTTCTCCTTGAGTGTCTGAGAAACTATGAAAAAAACAGTGACTGGATACCTGCCACTCGAAAGAAAGCAAGTAGGAGTATGAAGAATAACATATGTATTCAAATATTTATATTACATTATGCTCTGCCATTTTTCAGGACTACCCACAAAGTCAGGGATGTGTGTGTGGCAGTTCAAAGTCACACACTATTTATGGTAATAGGGCATGTAAAGTGCTCCACACTAAACACCGCAATACACATTTAATAATTATTGGAAGTGTCCTTGAGTGAAATAAGATATTCTGCTTTCAAAATGCACTAATGGCGTATGAGAGGCAGCAGAGTGAAGTGCTTGGCCTTTGGCACTGGAGTCATGACAGCAAGGTCTCCTGTCCAGCCCTCAGCCCACATTGCACTGCACTTCATCCAGATCCATGGCCGGGGGAGGGGGGGGAACAAGCCAGCAAAGAGCAAAGGTCAGCAGGTGAGAACTTCCTAAAGAGGCTTTTCTACCAAACGCTGTGCCTCATAATGCATCCTTACACACTGCTGGGACCGTGGGTACAGAACTGGCAGCTTACACCCCAAAGTAACTTCTTGGTATCTTGGTATCTTCCCCACAGCGAAGCTCTAGTCAACCAAAAATGACTATTTTTGGTTATGAATACAGAACTGAGAGTGAAGGTCCTAGTTGTCTAACTACAATCTTTTTAGTCTACTTTTGCATCAAATTAGAATAGAATAGAATAGAATAGAATAGAATAGAATAGAATAGAATGAATTGAATTGAATTGAATTTCAGTTGGAAAGTACTTACAATGGCCATCTAGTCCAACTGCCTGACCACTTCAGGGCTGGCCAAAAATTAAAGCATGTTATTAAGACCATTGTCCAAATGCCTCTTAAACACTGACAGGCTTAGTGCATCAACTACATCTCTAGGAAGCCTATTCCAGTGTTTGACCACCCACTCAGTAAAGAAATGCTTCCTAAAGTCCAGTCTAAACCTCCCCTGGTGCAGCTTTGAACCATTCCCATACCTCCTCTCAGCAGATACCAAAGATAAGAGATCAGCACCTCCTTCTCCACTGCCCCTCCTCAGGAAGCAATACAGAGCAATGAGGTCGCCCCTCAGCCTCCTTTTCTCCAAACTAGACAAGCCCAAAGTCCTTATCTGCTCTTCCTAAGACATGCCTTCCAGCCCTTTCACCAGCTTTGTCTCCCTCCTCTGCACACCTTCAAGGACCTGAACGTCCTTCTGAAATTGTGGGGCCCAGAACTGCTCACAATACTCAAGGTGGAGCCACACCAACGCTGAATCCAGCAGGACAATCACCTCTTTTGACCGGCTGGCCAGACGGTGTTTGATGAACCCCAGGATGCGGTTTGCCCTCTTGGCTGCCAGGCCTCACTGCTGACTCCTGCAGAGCCTGCTGATGGCCAGCACCCCCAGAGCCCTTGCTGCAGGGCTGGTCTCCAGCTCCCCAGTTTATACTTGGGCCCAGCATTACTCTGTCCTATGTGCACAATCCTGCTTCTTCTCTTGTTAAATGCCATGCCGTTGATGCAATTAGTTGCTGCGTTGCTTTGTTCTGATGCAAAGCACCTCAGAAGTGTAAAGGCTCATGTTTAGGCAGAATGTTTGTGGCTGGTTTGCTGATCACTCTCCTGGCTGTATTGCATCCTGCACATCCAAACCAGCAACCTTGACCAGAAGTGCATAAAATGCCCAGAGAGGCCGGTCAGAACAAAGTGGTAGGACCTCTGCAAACAGTGTCTGCCAAGTCCGATGCCAAATGAACACATAATGATGTGGCCCAAAATAAACATGCCATCTGACACTGAGCCTGAACCTCCACCATCAGCCTCAGGCTTGCAGCATGTATAGGTCTAAATCACTGCAGGAACTGTTAACCAGACCTCCCCTCAGACTTTGGCCGACACTGCTAATTCAGCTGAGAGTCGTGAGTGTGTTGTAAGTGGGGCTGTTTTTTCTCTTTGGTTGGTGAATTTTGTCACGAGAGTGCTGTTACAGGGTGAACGTCTAGATATAATTTTGAAAGGATCTAAAATGACAAATTAAAAAGTGGAATAAAGTCTGATGACTTGACATTAATTTCT
>JAOQGH010000032.1:54011185-54041921 GCA_025769975.1 Gallinago jamesoni
CTAGATATAATTTTGAAAGGATCTAAAATGACAAATTAAAAAGTGGAATAAAGTCTGATGACTTGACATTAATTTCTATGAGCAGACCATAGTGCAAGGTAGGAGAACTTCCCATGAAATATCATTCACAGTTTCCTCTATTATATTTAGACCTTTATTTAACAGTAAAGAAAATGTTAAATTAAATTGAAAAGGCTGTCCTTCCTCTTGAGAAAACAAATACAATTATACTAATCTTTTAACGCCAAGAATATACACTGTCGACATTAAAGGTGATTGTTTTGTATTACTGAAAAGGTCAGGCTTAGTTTTGAAAAGCATCAGCTGCCTTTCTCTTTCATTAATATAAAATGTCTTTGTTACCTTTCAAAATGTAAGATCAAATTCTCAGTCTCCTAAACCTCATCTGGGTTTTTTTTAAGTGCTTCTGCCCCAGATATACTTTTAGCAAGATCATACTGGATTGATAAGGAAAGCAAGAGATACCCTTTCCAGCCACATAAACAGAAATGGGGTTTGGAAGGAAATACTTCTAAATATCACTGCCTTGCCATAATTATTTTTTTTTTCATCCTGTCACAGCATGACATAAAGGAAATAGTGTTTAGAGAAAAAAGAAAGTATCTCCTTTTTGCTGCAGGTATGGCTTCACACTGACATATGAGACTGACCACTTTTTTTGACCTGTCTGCAAATCCAGATGCAGAAATACACACAGCAGTGTACTTTGTTCTTTGAAAACCTAAGGATGAGGACATTTTCATTGTGGATACTGTCCTTTCCGAAATATTATGGGACAAGGGGGCACCAAGTTGCCATCTAGAGATACTCAATCCATACTTCCCTGATGCCTGCAGCCCTATACTGATCCCCTAGATGCTGACAAGAAGTTCATGCATGACCAGGACTATTGGCAGGTTTGGCTTGCTCTGAGGGGTCTCCGTATGTGATAGCTTTATGTGATAGCCTGTGCCTTGAAACTTTTGACACAATGTAAAAGGCAGAGGATTGCACAGCCTGTGAAGTATGGCATAGGAGGAACATACTTTACAATGCAGATCACTGTCTGATGGGAACTCTACTGCCCAAATCATCGAAATTGCTCATGGAAGGGGAAGGGGAAATGGGTGCTATAAGATCCAATGGGTCCCAAAATTTCCCCTCTCATGGTACTCTCAAGGCTAGGAACTGACCTCTCCACCATAGGAGATGCTTCAGTAGTAGACAGTATTCACTGAATTCCACCGTCTCCTGCAGGGAAGGATGGTTCTTCCATGAGCAGTGTGAAATATCATAGTGCAGGTCAATTACACTGTTTTCAGTTAGCTCTGCTATACTAGAAATAAGGTTTTCAGTTTTCCAAAGTTTTGTGCTTCTCATTTGTAAGAAATGCACATCATTCTGGATGGAATCATGCACACAGGTGCCAGTAGCTGTAGAACGTATAAATATTCAGGTTAGTCTTCTTTTAAATGAAAAATGCCAATATACTGATTCAGAATTGTGTGTTGTGAAATACAGGTTCATCATCACTAAAAGTAGCTGAAATAGTCAAAATGAAACATCAGTATGGGGTTGGATTTTTTTTTAAGAGTTTGCTTTTTCAGAATATTTTTTTTTGTTTTTAACTGTTTAAGATATTATGTTTCTTTCTGATTCAGGACAACATGTATTTCACTTTAAGAAAAACAGAAGTCAAAAAATGTTTTCTGTCTTCCTGTAGTTTTTAGGGTCTTCTGGCATGACATCTTATTCACCACTGCATAACTACAGCTACCATGGATGTGCCTGAATTTAAATTTATGGAATTGCACACGTATAACACTGAATCACTCTAGTGATTAATTAAACCCACTGAATAACAATGAAAGCCAAAGCTAGCATTGGGGAAAGGACTTTGTCCAGGAATGTTGGCAGAAACACATTTAAAGTAAAGATAGGCTTCATCTTCTAAGTGCATTATTTGAATTGATTTTGTCACACTCACAGAGGAGAAAGCACTTCACATTTCAAGCTATCAATGGCAAAGCTCATAAGTTAAAGAACGGTACACCCAGACTGAAATATACTTCCATCCCTATTCACTCATGTATGCTGTTCCTTATGACATTTTATATGACAATGTTCTGAATATCACATTCAGTGCTGCCAAGTTAGGAATAAATTTACCCAAGTTGTTAATCTTTGTTATAAATCCTGGACAGGTTTTTGTTGGTGGGGTTTTCTTTTTGTGTGCTTTTTTTTTTTTTTTAATGGAGCTCTGCAATATTCTTAATTTCTTTCTGCTACCAACAGGAGATAATTACCTTCTAGCATTGCTATTTTATTCACTGAATACTGACACTTCCTTCTGTTTTAGCATCAGTTCATTGTGCAGAATTCTTTGTAGTGCTTTAATTAACCTGGCATGATGATCTCAGTACAGCCCCATATAAAATTAACATCAAACACTCATATGGAATTGTTCTATGAGATAGCTTGGGTGATGAACATAGACCATATGGTAATCTTTAAAAATAAAACCTGCCAAATATCATATTTAATGTGACTACCCTGGCATACTCATAAGGATTGTAAAAATCAAAAATAATTCTGAGCACTGCTCACTTCAAAGGATTACAAAATATTTTATACAAACTATCTATCTTTCTAAAATCAGCTCACCTACCACTTAAAGCAGCCACTTCTGCAGTGAAATGCAGCAGCTATTGCAGTAAAGCACAGCAAATTGGAACAGCAATTTTAGGGCAGGTAATGAAGACAAATGGTGTATCTTGTTTAAATTGCAAGGGCAGAAGGTAATTACCCAAATTCAGAGCTGGCTGAGATACCAGACCTAGCACCTCTCTTGCAGAAAAGTGTCAGTCATGATTTTATAGCTGGGTAACGTTAAAGGGAACATGAGCAAAGCCTGGTGTTTAACACTGAACCGGTAAACAAGTTGGATTCTGGGGGAGAAGGTTTCCTGCTTACATTTATGTGTACAATAAAATCAGTCATGTCTTTGCTGTACCCCACTGCTGGTTAGATGAGAATTTAGAATTGATTTTATGGGTATGATCTAAAGTCCACTGAAATCAGCAGAAAAACATTGACTGGCTTTCGATCAGGTCTTCTGTCAGCTCTAGTTTGTTGGAGAGGGGAATTGTACTCTGGTTTATTGTCTCGTAGCAATGCGTTGTGTATTGAAATATGGGAATGTTAGATTTGCAAGAGCAACATAGCCAAAAAAGGCATGAGCTTTTTCTTTAATGATAGTCTTTGTACTTTCCCAGCATCTTGCTGTGCCAGTTGCTTGGCTGGGCTGTTCCAAGTGATTTTGTGACTGCTCCCTGCTAGTGCAATCTGCAACCCACGTAGTGTTAGGCTGAGGATCCAACTTGCAAAAGTTTTCACACTATCAAACCTCAGTAGAGAGAGAAAAGAGATTCGTCCCATGTAAGGTCGGAATTCCCCTTTGGATCTTCTCCTCTGTGTTGCAAAAGGAGGAGTCACCATTGCCCACTGTCCTAAATCAGCTGCTCGGTCAACTGCCCGATGTTTCACAGGGCAGACCCAGTCCTCTGATCTCTCAGCAGTAAAAAAGATCCTTCACCTTACTTTACAATGTAATAAACTTACATTATCTCACTTACCACTTTTGTTTTCATTGTCATGACACAGTAGTAGCCTTACAGCTACTGTTGGCAGTTTATCGCCAAACATTTCACACATTTCTTCTGATTAAAACATGAGCACAATGACCTTCTTCCTTTCTGAAAATACACTCTCCTTTTCAGCTTTTTAAAATACTCTGACCTCCAAAAAAAAAAGCCATTACAAAACTAGCTTTTGTAGCACAGTATAGTCCACTTTCTGAAGATTTATGTTTGTCTCACTATTACATATCATTGGAGTCACCTGCTTTAGCATCTTTCCATTTACCTGAAGCAGCTGTGATATTTCAGCATATTTTTAAACAAATCTTTCTAATTGGTGCAGCCAACTTCCTGTCTGGCTTTGAAAAATTGAGGCAGGAGCAAAATTTGGTGGCAATTTATGACTATCTTCCATCTTAACTCACCTCTAACTGAAGGGAAAAAAGATGGTAAAAAATCATCTCAACAAATTACCTTAATAATTACAATTGTCCTCCTAAAGCAGAATACCCACTCAGTGGGGGGAGAAAAAACCCTGTGTTCCCTGAGGTGAGCCTCATTAAAGTTGCTTTCCTTATTACTCAGGGTTTCTGTGAGTACTTTCAACTTCCTTAAACATTTGAAGATCCCTGTAGCTGTCAAGAGTCTGAAAGCTTTACTGATGCTCACCCCTGTGGAGAACTTAACTGTTTTCCTTCTTTTCAAATTCAAATGTTATTTCATAGCCAGACAGGAGTCACCTTTAGTCATACCCTTCTTTTATTTTAAAAGCCAAGATACATAGACTGACACATGCATCTTCACAGAGCCTCAGTAAAACCATGGGGCTCTATCGATGTGGAGCTTCACTTGCAAAGGAATTGGATCAGAATTGATCCATTGCTGTCTTTAACTGCTCTCATTTATATGCTATAGGTAATGCCAGAGCACATAATATCTTTTTCCTCCTCTCTGTTTTAAATGCCATGCCTTTAAGCCTGATTATAGTAAGATTTCTGGTCTAGTTGTGTCTCTAATGTGAACATAAGTGTAATGCAAAGACCGTCCCTCTGAGGACTGTATCTGGCTTTTACATTAATTAAGGCAGCTGACATCAGTGTTAATTCATTCCCCAATTATTTTAGCAAAGCTTTTAGTCATTTAGACACACACACATTTTCAAAGTATAGGGCAAGTAGGATCATCTGAGAGTAGGCTACCAGTAACAGTGAACATCAAGCTGTAAAGAAGTAAAGTTTGGGTTTTTAGCTTAGTTTGTCTTATTTTAAGTAAGTGACTGTACTGTCAAACCTTGCTAGTTTCCAGGGTGGAGAACTGTCAACCTCTAATATGTACCTGTCATCACGGTCTAAGGATTGGGGAAAGAATACTCTAAATTTTAGGGGGTTTCCAAACTTTGCCACTTCTGAGCAGCGTGGCTAAAAGTTTATATCCATCTCAGTTGTACAGAAGTCTGAAAGTGAACAAGTTTGACTTAGAGAGGTCTGAAATGAAATCCGGATAGGGATGAGGATTCATTAGGTGGGGCCTTCCCCAAGTCTGAAATTTAACATCCATAGACTTTGCCAAGTGGGACTTTAGCCTCAGCCTTTCTTTTGTCAAATAGAAAGAATGCTTCTGTTAGGCAGCAACTTCTTGTCTCGTCTAGATTTAGAAACTTAAATATTTAGTGTTTGTGAAAAAGTTGAAAAGTACTTTTTCAGAATCAGGTGGCCAGAGTAAGAAAGGACCAGGCTTAGTGAAGATGCCCATGTCTCTCCTATTAATGTCATCTACCTGGCACATATTCCAGATAACACAATGTTGTTTTGCTTTATGATTCTCCAAAGAAGGGATGCACTTCTATTGGATCCTGTAGGAGTCTATTCAACACCACCACTGCTTGTTGCTCTTGACCTAAGCAGCAGGCCCATGAGGCAATCCAGGGCTTGGCAACATTTGGTTGAAATTAACAGGTCAGATGTTTGAGCTTTGAACTTGATGCAGCTTTTCAGCTTCGTATCTTTACTATGCATTCTTATATCACTAAATGTAAATACTCCACTCCCAGTGTAGGTAAAGTATCTTCATGTTTTCTTGTTTATCTACAGCAGATAATAGAAGAGGGAAAAAAATCCCAAATGTGTGGTGGCAAAGAGCAGAAGACAGTGTAGCCAAGCAGGCTTGCTAAAGAAAAATGTCAAACAAATCGCCTGAAATGCAAACACAGCCTATATCTGAGCAGTTATAAAGAAAACAAAATTACACTCTTCTCTTCCTTGTACTTTATTTAATTAAATCTAATCATGCTTTGGTTTGCATTACAGAATGATAAATTAATTCCATATTATTTCTTGTGCTTTTTGTCATTTTTACCTTTATTTCACAAGAACTTGTATCTATGACTAGAAATATAGTTACCTAGTTGGGGCTTATTTTTAACTACCTTTCAAGTGATAATGAACTATATGATGGCATATTCTAAGATTCCCTAATTTTGATTTTCAGCCTTCGTATCTGTGCGCTAACCAGAAAAGAGCTGCTACATTTCACTGTAACTGAGGTAATACTTACATCTTCTACATGTGGTGTAATAAAAACTAAAACCCGGGGGAAGACAGTTGATGATATCAGCATATGTTGATTTAAATTAGGACCGCCATGGTCCAGCCTGGCCATTTATCGGTGGCCATCTGGATCAGGAAGCAGTGCTCCTGCAGTCACACATTCAGCTGGCCGAGGCACGTAGATTTGGCTAAACATGGTCCTGCTGCGGTGGCGCTGGTTTAGTGTCTGTGGAATTGTCGGGCAAAATGGATCTTCAGAAGAATCATAGAATCATAGAATCATCTAGGTTGGAAGGGACCTTAAAGATCATCTAGTCCAACCATCAACCTAACTCTGACAAAAAAATAAATAAGAAATAGGAAATAAAAATTACTAAACCATATTCCTGAGGAAGATCCTCAGGAATCTTCAGAAGGATCTGGAGATCAGGAATCTTTAGAAGAATCAGGATCTGAGAAGATCCTCAGAAGTGCAGTGCCCGCTGCCACCGCTGCAAGGCAGGACGTGACTTCATGGGAGTTTTCCAGAGGTGGCTCTAGGTGAGGAAGACACTGGAGCCCAAAGTACTGGTCCCCGGTCTCCTTCTGTGCAGGGCAGTAAGGGACACAGGAAAATGAAGTTATCAATGGTCTGCTCCAGTGTGGAGGTTTTATGAGCTCTCATATAAAATCAGTGCAACAAAATCTGTCATCCTTGGAGAACCATGGCAGCCTCGTCATGGGCTGCTTTTCACACAATAGAAGAACTGTGTTCGTGCATTGCAAATAACTTTTAAACCATGTAAACATCATCAAACAGTATATCTGTCTTCAGGGATTTTTGAAAACTAGGATTATTTTAAATGCTTGTGGGTTTTGTGACTTAAAAATATCAAATAATTAAATTGGTTGATGACATTTTTTGCATGTTTGCTTTTTTACAAAGCTAATAGATATCTAAAGAAGGAAGATGGAAAAAAGAAAGCTTTCTTCCTCCTCACAAGGTTTTAAAAAATTATATCCCAGTTTATACAAGACTAATGGCCTCTTCCTCTCAGAGGAAGGCCAAATTGCAGGTGCCGCTGCATAAATACATAATATGCATATTAATTACACTAATATAAAAATTAATGTATCATTGCACATTTTGCATATTACAATATTTATATTATATGTATAACAATAAAAATACATATTTTATATAAGTCATACTATGATGTATTCATCATTGAATTTTACACATAAATTAGACTTTAATTATAGTATTAGTAACAATATTTAGTATTAATGTCAAATAAATAATATTCAGATACTCCTTGTACAAAGCAGGTAATTCAAATGTCTCTACTCTTTTCTACCTCTTACCATACGCAACAAGCCTTGAGACCTGCTTAGAAAACCAGACATTTTCCATTAAAAATATATTTAAGAAAAGGTCAAGACAAAAAGATGAGCCCAAAGGGAACAGAGATTAAACACAGCAAAAATACAACTCCAGTGACAAACAGCAACAGCCCATCTGAATTGAAATATTTTCATTTTCTAACTGAACATTCTATTTAGAGAATTTTTTTACCAATTCTGTACCCACCCCCCCCACCCCCCCCACACAAATTTTTCTGGGATAAATAGGAAATTATTATCAAAAGTCACTTAACAACATGCCAAAATTTCCTCTGAAGATGACATTAAATGACAAGTAGGATGGAGTTCTTGATGTGTCAGGTGCTAGGGAGGAGCACATGGGTTGCTGCAGGTTTACTAAGAGGGAATGAGTCTGTGGTCTTGGTCTTCCATTTTGTAATCTGTCATGGAAAACACAGAGACCAGGAGAAGAAGGATCTATCATGTTGGGCTGGGCTTTTGTAAAGTATCCTGAGGAATCTGGGTTGTGTTATGAAAGACTGCCATGCCTTTTGCAGCCTGGATACACGATAGGCTAAAAGCCCCATATACAGCCTAACCAAAAATGGGAGGTAATTAGTGTTAAATGTCTCTTCTTTAAACTGCCAGTGATTAAACATCATCACTGACAAGAAAGTAAGAGGCCTTTATGCTAACCAAACACAAGTGTAAGGTCTACATTCTTTGAATAAAAAGAATATGGAAACATTAGGGCTGCTCCTCATCTGCTTCAAAAAAACCCTACATGCCTTTTAAAGTCAGAACATCACAGAGTGAGTAAAAATGAACTCCCACCACATGGGCCCTGCAAATGCATTGTCAAAATTGAAAAGTTAGAACAAGACAACTGGCACAAATCATTGCAAATTTGAAATTGCCATGTAGCATTCTGTTTTATTTATAAGTAAACAAAAGATGTAGCTCAGGCCGGTGACATGTATATGCTCTAATTTAGAGAAAGTTTTTGTAAAAGCTTTTAATAAATTTCCAGCCGATGAAATATTGAAACCATATGGAGACTGGTGATGTATTTATATACCGATTTTTTGTACAGCACAGCAGAAAATAAAACAAAAAATGCCGAAGGAGAAAGCAATGCCAAAGAATTTATTTAAACGTCAGGCTGCAGGAAGGCAGGGCCTTTAGTATTTACTTTTAAAGTTTGCTTATTTTTTAAATTTTCATGTGTGCACAAAGATGGTTGTGGCTAAATGGACTGTAAGAAAACTGTAAATAAAATGATAGTGCAGGGCTTCCACTCAACCTGAATAGGAATAAAATGTTCTGTTGAAACATTTCTGAATGAAGAAGAAAATGTGTTGGAACTTTATTGCTTAGTAGGACAGCTACTTAAGATTTGGCAGTGTTTATGCTGGTCAGATAGGCTCAAGACGGTCCTTAGCAAGCAGTTCAACATCAGTAACCTTCAGGACAAGAGGTTAAACGTGCACAGTAGTCAGGACAGACTATAGGAAGCATTGTGTGATCCCACATGGTTCTGCATAGTATCCAGGTAGCGCCCATTCCAGTTGTTAGGACTGCTGTGTGCGCACAAGCCTTTGTGGAGTTACCTGATGGATCTCCATCTTTCCCAAGAAGATGATGTTCCTTGGAAGAGACAGATTACTCGTGCACATGAAGAACTGTTGTGTCACTCATTCACTGTTAACTGATACCTCCAAGCTGTTATACTGATTATTTGCACAGCAAATCACTGTACAGTGCTTTCTTGCTGAATGCCCTCAGTGACCTTTGGGTCTTATGGGGACATTGGGGATGGTGAGGATTTCTGGGTGTACGGCAGATAGTGATGAGAGGTTTGATACTGCTACAGAAGGTGCTCAAAAATACAAAGTGGTGTTGGGATCACTACCTGAATGGACTTTCCATGTGGGGCCTATTAGAAGGAAAAGTGTGCTTGCCTTATATCTGAAAAGCTTTTTATAGAGTTCCAGCATTCCCTGGTAGCTCTGTTCTTAGAAAATATTTTCCCATCATTTTTAATACCTTTTTCATATGGAAAGCATTACTGGGTCCCAAGTGTGATCTTTAAATCTGCCAGTTCATAATCTTGATAATTCAGAATAACAGCTTATCACAAGTTATGAAAGAATTAAACCTGAAAATTCTGCTGCTATTATACCAGCTTGTCACTGCAAATGGAATGATGGATTTCAGTGCACTTCCTTGATAGAAACTTAAATGTATAAAATTGGTATCAATTATCTCTGTTTGACACCATCATATTAATCTTCTTACTGACTATTGAAATAGGCCATCCTAGACAAGTTATACCTTTGTACTCCTTTCAAGTACATGCACTGTGCAAGAGCTTTCATTAACATTATCAAGCCCCTTCAGACCACTTCTCAATAACTCAATACCACCCAATTACTGACATAAAAGTCTGTCACTTTATTTACAACTCGGGAGTCTCTGGAAAGGCAGTATTAGTTGTGCATAATGGCAACAATCTCAGATCTAAATTAATAGGAATGCTGAACTGACCTTGTGGATATACAGTTCTCTAAAACTGTTCATATACCTGTATTTCACCACTAAGGAGTCTAATTTTTCTTTCATTTTCCTCTTTTTAAGACATAAAAATTCCCTGCTCATTGAGTATAAAAAGTAACACTTATTGTTCACAGGCCTAACAATATTCTTTGTCAAGGTTTCTCTGCCCTTCCATTAATTTGAGGAGATCTGCCCCATTTCCTTTGAAATGTCAAAGGAAAATTAAATGAAAAACCTAGCAGATTCCCATTTGCAAGATGTCCACTTTCTCCACAGTTTGGCTATGGCATGCACTCGCTTGAGCTGTGAAGTCTCTCAGGGAGCACAAGCAGTAAAATGAATTCCAACTTCATCTGTTTTAGATCAATAGGTAATGTTTGGACTGAATAAGCCAATGCTGTGATATAACCATGGAGTTGCCTGGAGAAGAAAAAAAAAATAAATTAAATGGTAGTTGTGCCTCTGGGACATTCAGAGAGAACAACAGATAACACTGATAAATACAATACTACGTTAATAAAGAAATCCAAATTAATACAGGAATTTTGTAAAGCGCTCTTTTAAAGGTAGAAATATTCTAGCAATATTCAGCACATTGTCAGATTTGATTGTGAGTTGCTTAAAACTCTGTATAAAAAGACAGTATTTCAGCTCTTGATATATAAGACCTCTAAGAGATTCTTAGTCACTTCTTTCATTTCTCTCTTATCTCTTGCCAAAACTATTATATTTCCTTTGTCTTTTCCCCATCCTGCCACCACCACTTCTTAATGTAACTTGTAGGGTAAAAAGCTGATATTTTGCACAATGTAATGAGTAGGCAGCCTGTAGGCTGTTGGTGTGTTAGTTTCCTTTTTCCCTCCCCGGTGTCTTACTTCTTGTTACGTCCAAAGATATAAAAATCACACAGTCAACCATCCCAGCTGAGTCCAGGGCATTCTTAGTTCCTCTTCACTTATCACTAGATCTAACAGTGTCTCATTTCTATTTTGAGTCTTAATGTTTTATAATCCATTTTATCTTCAGATTCCTTGAACACTTGGATGAACATGCTTTGTAATATGTATGTCATTTAGTGATGACACATTCATTACCCATTCCAAATAGATTTTCCTAAATTTTTCCTCTACAGAATACAGTGATTAGGAGAATAACAACCCTTGTTAATATAGCTGTTTCCCTTCTTTCTGTAATAATGCATGTGGAGTCCTTTGTATATTATATTTTGAAGTGATCTCCCTTACTCAAGACATGACTAAGTAATATTCTCTTTCTTTTTGTCCTCTGCTTTTTGCCCACCATAGGGAACTGTATCCTACAGCCTGGTTATTGCAATCAGGTCCTTCCTTCTCATTGCTTTTGTATCTGTAAAACTCCCTAGCTCTTGTGTTTTGGTCCAAACCTCAGGAAAGCCAATGCTTTAGTGGACTTAGACTTATATGGCCATCTCCCATTCTTCTTTTTTCTGAAGTGGGCAGAGGAAGAAAATTAGCCTGAACTAATGACTGATGTCTGTGTAAGGAAAGGCAGCTGTAGTGCCCAGTGCTTAGCTATAGGATAGTGATCTGTGTTCAGAAGACACCCTTTTATTTACAACTCTGTTGAATTCATACTTTTATGGCACCATCTTCTTTCACACTTTTCTCAATGCACCAGGTAGTTAATACAGGCTAGTTGGACCCTGTAGGCCTCTTAAAGATTCTCTGCAGCACAGCTCAAATGATTTTCACTAGATCCCTCTCCCTCAGGACAGGGACTGAAGGTTTCATTCCTGTTTAAGAACAGGAAAAGACAGAGGAAAAACTGAAGGGTGATGGGGCCAGGCCAAGAGCTTCTCTTTCTTATGGAGAAGGTGAAGTCATAACTGAAGCTGGAAGGGGCTGTCTCTCTCCACCCTCTAGGACTAGCCACCATACATATCAAGCTCTTGTTTGGCATTTATGCTAATTGGGGCTGTTGAATAGAGGGGAGTGGAGACAGCCTTCTCATCTTGCCTTCTCAGTACATGGTGGACTCAAGCCACTGCCTTGCAGTCGAACCTTGTTCCACAGACCACGCAAGAATATGCATTTCCTAGAGTTTATAGCAAAGCCATAGTCTAGCCCATAAAAACTGCTGTGCTTAGTGTAGTGGTATGTAGGGCAAATGTGATGTCCTATAATGTTGGTCGGATAAATGATCTAAGGGTCCTTTTGGCCTTAGACTATGAGTCTATTATATCACATTCTTCACCACCATAGACCTAAAATATGTGAGTGCCCTGCCATTGATAGATGTACTGAATGTTTTTATAACCTTGCACAAAACATTTTGATTGCAGACAATTTGTGATTTTATTCCCTGTTAGTTCTGTTTCCATCAAATCGACTTTGGTTTGACAAAATAGCTCTATTTATGTTGAAGGTCACCCCTTCATAAGCAGTGATTAGTGGAATCTTTTTTACAGTTAATCCTTCAAAGACCTTTATTTACTATTTTCTTGACTTTGCATCTTCAAAACTGTTTATGAGTTTCATCATTTAAAAGCTCAGAACCAAATCCTGCTGTCCTTAATCCAGCAAAGCTGTCTTTTAAAAGACTGAGCTCTTTTAGAATATCAGAATTTGGTACTTAGATTCCTTCTTTCTCAGTAACCATTAAATCTGTAAATGTGTTATTGTCAAATGGTAACCTGCATAGAAAAAAAAAAAAATCATCTTACTCTATCTCGTTTTCAATTCGCACCTACAAATTTAATTGTAAAAAATGTTATTAACTTGACTGTTGACTGCTCCTGCATAATAAATATAGTTAGATTGGCTTTTATCTTTCCAGTTCATTGCAGCATGATCACTATGCCTGTCAATGCAGCAGGTTTTAATACTGGATAAACAAAGTACAGAGGGGTTAATCTCAGTATTTATGTAATACCTAATAATACATTTGGCAAAGAATCCTTAGAGCAAGAAAGCTCTTTTTTGTTTGCTTAATAAAAGAATGCATGACAATATATCCTTAGAGTTTTGTCTAGGTATTGACAACGCAAAGATAATGCCTGATAGCAAGAATGCAGGCTGTGTTTACATGACTTGAAAGTGATTTCAATTTATTTTAAGGATTTTTAAGGATTAAAATGACTTCTCTGCCCTTACTGAATCTTGCAACTAACTGCAAACATTTTGCTTTCCTCGACAGGGTTATGTGCCTGGTGTAAAGGCGGCCATTCTCTTACATGGGACAGACAGTGGGAAAGAGCTCCTGCAGGATCAGATGGAAGGCAGGAATAGCTTGGGAACTGTGGATCAGGACTAAAGATGTCCTCATTCCCTGTGCCCCTGCAACAAACGCTGGCAGAGATGTAAGTACGACTTAATGAACCCCAGGTTAGTCCTGGCCTCTTCTGGGACAGAAACACTAAATGCATCTCCCTGTGCTAGTCCTGAGATAACGTCATGAGCCATCCTATAGCAGTGTGAAATAATTTATTGTTATTACTGAGAAGATATACGTAACTCCATGTATTTCCTTACAGTTCATTTAGATATTCAAATTACCAAGCTTTTAGTGCCAGAAATTCAATTAAAGGAGTAAAAACTCTATGTTGTAATAAACTTTAGTATTTGAAATAGCTTAATAAAACGAACTTCATCTCAGAAGTGTTTCTTGCACTTTAATGCGTAACTTTTAATTATTTTGTTGTGAAATAGCAAAACTTGTTAAAAATGTCTAATTGTTATCTACAACAGACTGAGATATCTGGGTATCTGGGTACTGTCTGCCTATGAAAGCACACTCAGCTTGGCATTATAGGCCTTCCCTGAATGAACTGAAGATGCTTTACAACTATTAGTCCTTTAAAGATGATTGAACACAGAATTGAACGCTTTGCTGTTTAGAACAGCAGATTTTACTTAGCCAACGGAATTGAAAAATCACCGCAGCAGATGAAAAAAAACCCAGCCCTACTGCGTCTGCCGTATGAAAGCTGTTCTCCTCAGGCAGTGCAAGAAGAAGGAAAACGTGGCCTACGTGGTCACTTAACCTCTAGCAGCACTTTAGTTTTCCTTTCTGTAAACGGAAACATAGTGAATGTTATGTAAACCTATTACTTCAAAAATCAGCATGAAAAATACGAGTTGTTTGTTGTCAGTTTTTGGTTGTTGGTTTGTTTTTTTTTTTTCAGTGGGTTCAAATCCAGTGCCTAGATCCCTGCTGTCATTCCTTTTTCTGTCCTTAACAAATAAGCAGTAGGATATAGGGCAGTGATGATAAAGGTGAACCTCCCTGAAGTCCAAGACTTTGTGTATCTGCTCACACCCAGCCCAAAGAAGGGTCAGATGAGCTCAGGTTGCTCAGAGCCTTGTCCAGTGAAGTCCTCAATACCTTCAGGGATCCCCTCCAAACCAGAACCGGCCTGAGAGCAATGCAGGTCTTTTTCTTAGATTCCATGTTCACCTTTTTCACTCACACTCCCTTCAGTTCTCTTACAAATAGTCATGTGAAAAGTAATAGCTAGACCACGGGGGTTGTTGGAACAGGAGGAGGTGGGCAAGAGAGGTGGCTGGTATAAACGCTAGAGCTAAGACTCAGAACCTGCCTCTGGTGAGAAGGTTGTGTCGGCAGAGAGAAGCATGTGGCAGGACAGAGGGGCTCAGGAACAGCCTCCCCATTCCTCATCTCTGAGCTCACCGCCTTCTGTCTCTGTCACGTGCCAGCGTCTATGCGAGGATGGAGTTTGCTTCCTTGACACTGTTGCCTCAATGCTCTGGTGCCCTAGCCAGGAACGCGAGAGAGAGACCTTTATCTGATGAAGCGTATTTGCACCAATATATATGCACATATTTATCTCTGCTTCCCTCTGCCTCTTTGCACATCCACCCTCTGCTATTGAGGTGCAACGGCCTGCAGAATAGATTTTGGTTGCCCAGGTCATTTCTGCCTGTTCCTCTAACAAAGCCTCTCCACCCCCACACCTCCTAAATGACCATTTCTGAGTTTGTGAATTTTTTAAGACTTTGAAAGTACTGAGACATTTTGAAATATCCAAGCTTCAAGGTACTCATTTTGTGAAGAGACATGAATTTGAAGATTATTTCTGTATTTTCAGGAGGAAATCAAAACATATGTATGGTCTAACTGGTTTTACTTGTTTGTTTTGTGGTTTGTTTTTTATTTTGGGGGGGGGAGAATTTAATTTCAATTTTGGGGTTGGTTATTTTTTTTTCAGTTCTTAGCTGGGTTGGCCATATGACACTATTACTTTCACTGGGCAACCATGCCTGGCATCTTCAGGAGGGTCAGAAGTAATTTGGATCCATTTCCCTCAAGTGTCTCCATGCATTGCTATCTGTAGCTTTAAATTTATTGCCTTTTTTAATGGTCTGGTCCTCAGAGACCCCAGAGAGGAGCTCGGGTCATTCACTGAAGACAAGCAATAATCTGTTATCAAATTTCTTATTGAAAATCCATGTGGAGCTCAGCAGAATATTATGCTTCAGAGGATAGTTATGTCATGCTCCAGCGGTGGTGGGAGAGATTCAAGGAAGCAGGCAATGAGGCTATCAAAATGGCAATCCTTCTCTGCCTCCCAGACACCTTAGGAAAGACTGGGTAAGATTGAATTACCTCGAAATGCAGAAGCAGGTAGTCTGTGGTAATGTCTTGCTCGCAAGTACTAATAAAACATGACCGGGAGCATAGGTGGGAGTTAATCCCTGTGGGCTGCACCAGAGGAGGAGGTGGTGGTGAGGGCTCTGCGAGCTTCTGGATGCTCCACGCTGGCTGAACACACCATTTACGTGGCAATATCTGAAAAGAGCTTAGCCGCATACAAAGCCTTTGTGTCTTTTTATCAGTTTTGTGCCTCAGACTTTGTGCTAATGTAAAAATGTAAATCCCCAGCAATTAACAGCCATTTCTACATTAGCAGAGCTCCCAAGGTTCTGCTATCTCCATTTGTATTTAAACATTTTATTAGAAATTTGACACCAGTGATGTTCTAATTAAAGTCCATTTCATAGCATGAAGGACTTCTATATACAACAGCGTGGATTTATTCTTTTGAGATTGCCTCCAATTTCATGCTTGCTTACAGCAAGTGTTACAAATACTGTTATTTTTGTTGAGAGAATCATCATTGACATGGTGCTTAGGCTGCATTTCTGGAGCCTGTTGATTGTTGATTTCTCTTTAGATCTGGTAATTCTCAGCGGATCTCATTTACGCACCAATGCTAACTGCATGTCCAAACTTCTTTTTGAGTTTGCATGAAGTTACGTTCAGATCCAGCGGACAGACACTGAAACCAGCTCCTGGTGCTGAAAAGATAATTTGTCATAAAATGAAACAGGAAAGCACCTTGTATCTCTTGCATAGCAACATGAAGAAAAAGGGGAAAAAAAAAAAGAAAAAAGCTTTCTTTAAATGAGTTAGGCATTGTTCTCAGGCAGGAACAACAGCATGATTTAAGCAAAGGCAAAAGGAACATCTTTTGCTTTTAAAAATATCTTGGGGGTTAAAGGAAACTTTTTTATGTTCTAACTTTCTAGAATCAGAACTACATTAGAAGAGAATGAGAGGCATTCTTGACTGAATTTGTAATTAAGACAATTTAGGAGCAGCCTTTCTATTCATCAAACTCTGGGATGGAAAGTTTTCATCAGAAAAGCATTGTCTATACATTTCAGTGAATCTGAAGTTATGAGCTATAAGTTATGAGACCTAGAAAGGGATTTCCTCTGAGCTTCTTAGATCTAAATGATTTAAGGCTGAAACAAAAAAAAAAAAAGAATACTTCCATTTAAAGAAAGTATAAGTAACATCAACAGGCCTTGAAATCTATAGTTTGTGTTCCTAATCCAGAACTACATATATTGTTATTCAGTAAACAAACTTGAAATACATTATAATAATAGTCTATAGCTCTTAATAGATTTAGCTAAAATTTATCTCAAAGCACCTCTATAATGAGGCTGCTGTGTGCTTTTTTAGATAAAACATTTCACAACAAACAGGCTCAATAGTCCACCAGGTGCTTTTACATGCTGTTCTGAGCACTAAAGCGGATGCCAGATCCTGCAAAATGTCACTCTGGTATAATTCCTCAAATCGTTCTTGGCTCAAAGACAGTTTCGCTTTTTGGTAGTGTCTTCATCGCTAGGAACGTCTGTCATACTGACGAAATTCTTTTGTGTCCATGAGTTTGGGCTGGTCCTTCTGGTTTGCTGTGAGAGGTCTGCATTTTGGTAATGGCTGGGTTTCCCCAGCGTTTTAGCAGTCAACCTGTGCTGTCCTCACAGAAATTTGGCTAGGAATCAAGCATATGGACAATCCCATGGAATTCCTATGCCTGGGTATTTTACTTTCCCCCTGGGGTAACCAAAATGAAGAACATAATTCCTCTGCGTCTGGTAGATATGCATCTGCATTAATTCAAGTGCTTTATATATGTTCCTGTGCAATGGGCTGAGGTCTCTGCATCTACAACTTTTCCAATGTGTGTTGCAGTCCCTCCCATGGATGAAACATTGCTAAGTGTCAGGGAAGCCTTCTACGGTGCTTACAGTAGGAATTAATTTTATTTATATAATTTTTCTGGCTCAGACCTTCAGTATTGTAATAATTTTAATTATGGGACTTTCCTTTATCCTAGCCTCACTGACTCTGGTGGGTTATCTACTTCTGGAATTTTTCAGTATGAAGAGTTTTTTTCTTTTCAGTTTGTTGTGATTTTGAGAACTGTGAGAATACTACAAGGTTTTAAGTCTTCTGCACACACGCGTTACTGCAGAGCATCCTGTTTTGAGGGATGGAGTTCTTCTTAGTTGGAATAAGTAATCTAACTCAAGTTAATTAAAATATTCTACCATACTTTATGTTTCATTTTAAATACAAATATCAATGAAGTTGCCTTAACAGTTACTAGAATTGTGAAGGGCTTGTTCTCTTTTTTTTTTTCCTGTTTAAATATGAACAACTGAATACTAAAATACTGCTGGATGAGTTCTTACTTAATGTAGCATATGGGCTGTGTGACTGCTTTAAACATACTCTTTGGTTCTGGTGTACTACCTAATTTGGGAGATTCTCTTTGTTTATACCTTCGTGGGATTTTTATAGTTTTGTTTTAACAGAAAGATGGACCTTTGAGCTCCCAAAATGAAGCCTCTCTGGGATGTAATGAATTTGATGGAACTTGTAATATATGATTTTTTTAAAATGCTAAATTTTTATGAAGATAAGTCTTGAGAAGATAAAAAAGCTGCTGTATTATTTCTTGTTGAGCATTTCTTCTTTACTCACATCCATTTTCTTCATGCGTAGCTTGAGCTTCTGCAAATATATTTTCTTTCAGGTTAGTTATTATTACTTAGCACATTGATTTTTTGAAGATGAATGTTGGTTTCAGTACACAGATTTCTATACTTGGTGCTTTCTGTAACATCATCTGTAACACTGAATGATGAATGACATTTCATTATATCAGTATTCTATTTTACCATGTTTGTTTGTCCAAAGGAGCTGAAATATTGGGCAACTGAAATGCTGCTGTGTGTGAAGAACCTCTAAATATGTCTATCATGTACTCTACCACCATGATATTAATGATGTATGTTCCCTCAGAAAAATCAAAAGGTTTGTGTGATTATTTTTTTTCCAGAACTTTAAAGCAAAGGGTAAGATATTGGCTCAGATGCATTCAACGTGAGTTTTGGTGTTGCCTAAAACAAGTCTGGGATTTTAACCCAAAGGAATGAAAGGGGCTGAGTGGATGAGATGGTAGGTAACAGGATGAAGAGACTTCCTGTGATCCAGAGCCATCTCCCCTCTGCAGAGCAGCAGACTGTGAGGGACAATGTAATCCACAGCACCTAGCATTGCAGCGGCTGATTAAATATTTGATGTGCTAGGGAGAGAAAACAAGCAAGAGGGAGCATGCATTATAGACAAGTCTCTAATCACCTGGCCTGAGAGCTGAGCTTCCCTTTGCTCCCTTCTTTTCCTAGTGAGAGAGTGAACTGATGAGTTTCAGTTTGTCGGTCATTACGTTATAGCTGCTTCGGAGTTGGTGAGCTGCTTTGAGATGCAGCAGTGAAAGACCTTCTCATTTTTATTACGTTTCATTCCCCATGTATTTTTTTTTCAACTCTACATAAGTTTGGTCAACTTTAATCCTAAAAATTATTTCCCTCAGAAATATGAAATAATGCAAATTAGGAAGTAGCAGTTTAAAATTCTCCCCATTTTTTTCTCTTAGGAGGGAAGTGTTTGATTTGCTACCAAATTTAAGTGTTTGTGGTTTAAGTCCTATAGGAGGACCTCCTATAGGAGGTCAAAGAACAACTGTTTCGTGGGTGATATAAGGGTTTCTTGCTGTAAGTGTTGTCTATGCTTTATGCTTTGCAAAGTGCCAATGATAAACCTGGAAGTGTTCTCTTATTAGACATTTTTGGTTATGTGTCTTGTCAATTGGGAAGCTTTAACATGCTCACAATTCATCCTTACACAAATTACTTTATAGTAAGTTGATATCTGAGTACAGTAAATTTGAGGCTGCCTGCACACCTGGGCCACGCTATTTTGAGAGTTACCTCTCATTATAATGACTGTGGATACACTCAGACAATGCAGAACGCTCCGTGTTCTTATTTTCATGTTAATTCCTAGACTGTTCTTCTCCTTATATTAATCTCTTACTTGTGCTGATAATTAATATTGGATGAATGAGATGAATGGCTAGTGAGAGGGTTTCTTTGTTTAGTTTTGGCGGAGGGTATTTTTTTTTCTTTAATTTTAATGCAGTACTCAAAGAATGGTTTTACACCAGCCTTGGAAAAATTTGAATTTATGCTTTATTTTTATATGAATTTTCTCTGAGTAGGATTTGTAGATGTTGTTGCAAAATTTTAGGTAATACACCACTGAAACTAATACCTGTAATTTTCTAATGCACATCATTATGTAGAAGAGTTAAGCTCTGTTATGAAATAAGGCACCGAAACAATAGCAGCTTTCCTCCAAAACACATATCACTGCCAAAAATGCACAAGTTGGTAAATTTTGCTTGGCTGAGAAAGGAGTAACAGACTGTTCCGATGTATTGGGTAGCATCAAAACTAGCTTTGTATGTAGTCATAACATTATGCTCTTTTGCTCCGTAAGTCAAAGCATTCTAATAAACTTAAGCTGTTACAACATAGAAAATACAAGCACAAAAAAATATTACATCCCATATTTCCATGTTAAAAACTCACAAGCTGAGAAGAACAAGAAAGTCAAACCAGAAACAGTATATTCTTTTAAAATTTTGAAATTTCAATTTCGATTATTTGGAGTTAACACAATACCCTAACACTAACTCCACCAGCACATGGCTGTCTTCACTTGCTCTGCGGGTCTTCATGCTTGAAGTTTCCCTATTGCAGAAAAAAATATCTGGCATAATGTTGGTCAGTTCTCTTCTGACGTGTGGAAGTCTACCCATGGGAAGAAATGTCTGTCATCAGGATCTGACCAGCCAGTTGTGTCTGTCCCAGAGCTCAAGAGAGGTAATGGTGGGGTTCTTTGGTGGGGAAAGACAGGAACCAACTGCATGAAATACCATCTCAGAGCATGAGACATCAGAAATCTGACATTTCTAAATGTATAGTGGGCAGCATAAAAATCCTGGGACCTAGACCCAGACAGTCAATTTGCTGGAAGATTTACCTAAAAATTTATACTGAAATCAACATTCTCCCTTGAGAAGTTTTATCTTGTTCATATTGCAACATACTGAAAAAAAAATGGATTTTTTTCACTGTAAAATTTGGACTAATTCAATATAAATTGGACGCTCTTATCCAGATTTTAATCACCAGAAAGTATATTTTCCTGCCTTTTAGAGACATTATTAAAAATTGTGCATAAGGAATGTCCTCATACTCATAAGAAAACTCACAAACATACCTATTAAAAATTAACATTGAAAGTTCATAAAGTGCTGCTTAGAAACGATATGCAATTAAAAGTGGCTATCTTAATATTTTTTCCTTCCTTTTCTCTTCCTACACAGGTTTATTTAGTAAATGATACATATGGAGGTAATAATAGCACACACAGCTAGTAAAGTGATTATCTGCCTGCCCAGTTCCTCTTGTGAACTTGTTCTATCCACTCTAGCAGCCGTTCTACCACCAGGCTGATGGTAACTACTCGCCCCCCTTCTCCTACCACAGATAAGGGTGTTCGGTTCTTCTTTATATGCAGGCTTTACAGAAGTTGTTTCTGCAAATGATTACATTTTGTGTGGTTTTGACTCTGCAGCTCAAATATATTTAGTTTTCTTTCTAGAAGAAAGCAAATTAGAACAAATCAGAGAGAACATGCTGGTTTCCTGACATACTGAAAACGTTACTGAAAAACCACATTACAAATCTATTATAACTCAGAATCAAATTGATCTTTATTAGGACTAGTCTATCCTCAGGAGTCACAAAAATTAGTCAGTTCTTCTGGAAAGAAAAGGTCTTTTACACAGAGAAACAGACAGCTTTTGTGCTATCTGTCAATAACGATCGTAGCAAAAGCAGTACTTAAACATAGCAAGTGCAGAATGTTGCTGCACTAAGTGGCAGTTGTAACACAAGCAGTTTGATTGTGCATATATATGGTCGCAGAGTGCCAGCAGTTACAGCTGCCATCTCAGTATTACTGTGATTACATATGCAAGTTCACAATTAGAACTGAAGAAGTAGTGGGGGAAAATTTAATGTATTTGATTTGATCATTTTTGATGTTATTGAGTCCTCTATTCATGAATACTGAGTTGTTCGAGCTGGTATCAATACTCAGAACAAGCAAATGTTACAGCCAAGTATTCAGTTCTACTGCATTTTTTAATAGGTCATTTAAGAGAATTGATTGTAATTTTAGATGTTATTCTTTCTTATACAGGTTACCCATAATGGAAGCACAAACCCAAAGGTGTGCTTACTGTGACTGATGAACTGTAACTATGTACTTCATGGTTCAGATTTTCACTGTTCTCATTCTGTGGTCTTCACAGTGAGGGTTATTCAAAACTGACTTAAAGTATGGATCAGAATGGCATGATCTGCTCAAGCAAATCAGGTTTCAGCTAAGTTCCTAATTGTGAATCATTAATTTGTTCCATCCTACTACTGCCATCGGATATTATTTCCCCATCCCTCTTCTGCTTCAAAGTTTTTATTAACTGAAGCTATGGACAAAAGCAAAGCCACTTATCTGTATGCAGTGACTACAGTGCATGGAGATATTCATTGCTCTGACTTCATGCCTTGAATTTAATCTCTCCACTCTGTAGCTTGATGCTGAGGTCCTCATGGATGGCACCCTCAGTCTCCTTTTTCCGCACATTAATACCACAGCAGGATAAAGGCCTACACTATTTCATTTCTTGATGCTGTTGTTTATTTTTATTACACCAAGCACAGAAGCCTCAGCAGTACAAAGGTATCTTGTTATATGACCATATGTGAAAGATAATCTCTGTGTCAAGGAAGTTGTGCTATAAGGTAAGATGGAAACAGCAAGTAAAAAGGAAATACCCAAGTAATGTACCCAAGGTCAAAAATGTTCTGTAGACCTCACTGCTTTTCTCCTTGAGTCTTATCTAAGTAATTACTATATAAAACCTGGAATATTGTGTACTGCACATTACAGTTGCTATATTACAATTTCTTGGAAAACAGAGAATGTTTCCACCCATGTAGTAATGCAACATTCTTTCAGAGAGACTAATGAGATTTTGTATAAACCACCTGCTGCTTACCTTCCACTAGATCAAATGCCTTTGAAAATGGGGAAATCCCTTTTAGTAAAACAGAATTATAATAGCAGTGATCACCTGTGAACTGGAAACCAAAAGCTCATGTGGTAGAAAAGTCCAACATCACTTTAAACATTAACCACTGGAAAGACACAGAAAAACCTGTTATACTGAGCAAAGACCCCAAGGTCAAAGAAAGCTGTCTATAATAAAAGATGGAGTTGATACAAGGCTCATTTCCATTGTAAAGAGATATGGGATATGTTATACTCTTCCTACTGGAGGCAACTGTGCTGAAGTTTTGTACAAAATTTCCCCAAAGCTCATGAAAACTAATTTTCTAGATTATAATGTAAGACACTCAAGACTCAGGAAGAAGAACACTTGACTGCTGAATGAAAGTGAAGTCAAATACCTGCCCCGCTCCAGCAGATCCATGGGGCTACCATGGTTTAGGTGGTGCCTGTGGCCAGCAATGTCCAAAGGAGGACATGATTAGCACCCTGGGTAGCTCTGATGAGCAGGCACCCCTTTGCAGAGGCACTGAATGGGCAATGCCTTCGGCATGAGCTTTTCACAGGGCTTGAATTCGTGTCCTGAATCTATCACAGGTAACCATATCAGTTCTGCTCCTAATTAAATACATCATTGCTCCATTGAAGTTTGTTTTCTCCTAAATGTTTCCTCTTTTTTTTTTTCCTAGAAGAAAGGTAGGAATGTTGTTACTGAAATAACCTGTGAAATTAAATTATAGTAATGAGATTTCCGATTAGCTAACTAGTTCTCACATAAGAGCTTTTACCTCTGACATATTTTGGAAAAGGACTGAAATCCTAATTTAGTAGTCTTTCTTCATGAATATCCAAGTTGTATATACTACTTTCATGAAATTCATACACTTAGAATATTTCTTTAAATTGCACTTAAACTCTCCTTATAAAATAATACTAGCATTGAAATTATGTCTTTGAGCAGCTTTCTGAATAGATGCTTAGTTTGTTCAACAATTATTGCTGAAATCATTGTGATCTTAACAGCCTGTGTACCTGTCTGACATTATTTTCCTGTGACTAATTATTTTACAGACTGTACTTTAATTGCAGAGTGTAGGAGGTGCTTTCTATAACTGCTAAGTATTAGAAGGGGACATGCTCTGCAGATCATTAAATGTGCTACCAAGAATAAGCACACTTCTGAGACCAATGATGTTTGTCAAAATTAGTCAATGTGTTTCTTGAGAGCAAGAGGCCATCTCCAGGCGATGTCTCCTAATAATTGCTGGCGTGGTGAGTGCTGTTAATTATTTAACATGTTATGGAGGACATACGCCTTCTCAGGAGAAATGGCTTCCTTTTTTCTTTTATTTACAAACAGGATACATTAAAAACCCTCAGCGAATTAAATTTGTTTTTTAAACAATTTTCTTGGTAGCCTGCAAGCATTGCTAAAGAGCAGACAAGTTACAGACATCACAATATTATGCATATTTCATGGCTTCCTATCAGAACATAGGGTGATGTAAAATAAAACTGTTAACAGATTTGAGCATCTGTGCTCAACTTAAACTAGGCCAACGTCGTTGTCTACTTCCAAAGTCAACCACTAATGAGAGCATGTATAAAACTTAGGTCAGAGGTACTGCTTTGCAATGCTGTCTCTTACAGTGTTGTTATGTTTTTGTTTTCATTGTATCTGATTTTGGTGAAGCAAGGGCTCTTGTTCTCAACATCAGTGCCCTAAGCCCCAGGTGACAGGAACCCGTCAGGACTGATCAGAGGTCTAAAAGCCTACGAATAAAGATTGAAGGAATTTGGACTTTTAGCCTGAAGAGAAGAAGACTGAAGAAGGAACATGGTAGCAACTTTGCCTAGGTAAAAGATAGCCCCAGGGAGAGCTACTTCTCTATGTCCAGGGTAGACAGAACAAGAAATAACGGGAACATGTTGCAAAAAGCAAGTTTGTTTTCAGAAATAAGGAAAATACTTCTAAAACAATAGGGAAGCGATGAACTGGACTGAAGGCTGTCTAGTGTAATTTGGACTATCACTTCTCAGAGGTGATTTAGACATAATGGTTCTTACCTTGGGAAACTTGGCTTCATCAAGCTCTTTTCAAGACCTTTTTTGCTAGAATTTTATCAAGGAAATCCACCTGGGAACCAAAATGAAAGTTTAATCAAAACATGTCTGATTGTAGAAGAAAGTTTCATCTTTGTCACATTTTGGGTTGGGTTTTTTGTGGGTTTTTTCTTGGTGTTTTTTGTTTTGTTCTGTTTTGTTTTTCAGAAAAACCCTCATAACCAATGGAAGACTCCTGTTGCTAGAAGGGTTCTAACCATTTGCTTTAATCATCAGTAAGGGTTTTGGCATTATAGACCATGCAGTAGATTAGCAGTGACATCCTCCACACAAAAAACCTGAAAGTTGTGCTTGAGCATATGATAAAGCTGTTTTGATTTGGTTTGGGGGATTTTTTCCCTTTGTGAATCTTTGTATACATGCAGTTCATTTTAAGATGTAATGTCTTTCATTTTCTTGGGCATTGAAACCTCAATTGTGAACGCATTGCAACAAAACTTTCATTATGCATACAAGCATTTAAGTATACATATGCATTTTGTTTTTCAGGACTTATTTTGTCACTATTGACACACAGTTTCTTTCCTTCTCCTGGACAAATGCAGTTCTAACTTTGAAGGAACAAAATAAATCCTTGCTTCTGTTCTTTGTGTGTGTGTGTGTGCAGTTGCAGAAATACATTTTGAACAGTGGCAGTGTTCAATTCTTAGTCATACCCTTAAAGAGCAGTTCAAAATGTTACTGTATATCAGTGCTACTACCTGAAAAATCTTCCTCTGTTGTAGTATTTCTCAAAACTGTGCTGTCTTAGACACAGGTTTGTGTCTAGCCCAGAGCTTGGATGTATGTAACTGGATGGCTAATGCCTGCTTCAGAAAAATAGAAGTAAAAATAGATGATACAAAGCTATACATAACAGTGAGATTTTATAAGTCTGATTTGCACTAGAAGACAACCGATGAAAGAATGACCGTAGTACAATTCCCATAAAGGTGATGCAGTTTTAATGTTGACCCTCCCTTCTACATTCATTACCAGATAAGAGGACCTTGCGTGGTGCCCTATCAGCACATACCTAACAAATGCACATACATATCAGCAAAACGTGAGTCATAGTCCATATACAAACAGTTCTGGAGATAGGGCTTGCCAGGCACCCCGTGGTGCGGTTTGCAAGTATGACGTACTTAGGAACCTCAACTTGCCCTCGTACTCTTGAATATTATTTCATATTATAGAATATTATTTAACAACATCTACAGGTATATTTGGGGAAATGAAAAGCAATGTTCTAGATTTCTGCTTAAAGATATATGCATAACGGAAAGCAGGCAATGATGTGCAGTATCTTGGAGGGTTGCTAGATGGTGCTAAAGCATATACAGAAGGGTATCGCAGGCGACTGCTGCATCGGCATTTTTGGTTACAAGTGTGGAAGACATTAAAACTGAAGAGGTTTTCTGTCTGTCCTATTTTCTACATCACCTCCAATGGAAAGAACACCTCGGCTTCCTTGGTTTCTCAAAGAGTGTTTTATTCGGATTTGCCCCAAATTGCTAAGCTCACATTTTTACATACTTTTATGGTATTTTCTATTTACAGCAAGACTGTCTAAATATATTTTGATGAGGAGACAATTTACCAAAAGCTGGAATTTTGGGAAGACTGACATTATTCAGGGAAAAAAAAAAAAAAAGAGAACTGTTAAAGTACTTTCTTTCAACATTTCCAGAAGGATACACATTGACTTTTGTTTTTCAAAGAGCATATTCACTTAGAAGCTTCTACTTGCTCAATTTTTGTAAATGTTTACTTGACTGGAGGAGGGAGATATAAAGTGAATAATATTTAAAAAGTAAAGTGAGAGCTACACCAAAAATGGAATGGAATCTTTCAGGTACAATGAAAAAGAGTTGTTTTATACTTTTCCTCGTTTCAGAAAAGCAAATAGTATAACTAAGCTAACACATATTACACTGAATATATTGTAAACCAGAATCCACTTACCTTTGGTTTTGATTTCATCCAATGTACATGTTTCTTATTTGCACAGTTACACTAACTACAATTTCCAACGTGTTTTGATGTAAGTTTATCCTGTGGTGTCAGCTGAGGGATTCCTTTAAGAGACCAATGTAAGATTTAATTAATATTGAAGATAAAATCTTTTCTCAAGGTAATACATTAAAAAGCCATACAAAGCCTAGTGAAAAATAAAAGGTGAAATACACTGCATTTCCTATGGGAAGTTGTGGTGTTGTGTAACAGGTAAGAGTACACAAGGCATAAGAATTATTCTTTGGTGAATAGTTGAATATTTATGGTAAGAGTATAACAATTATTCTCAGAGTGATTAGCTATTGTTTGTTTATGATGTCATTTTGAAATCTACTTAAAATTAGAAAAAGCTGAATTCTGATTTGTTTTGATGCCAGTTAATGCTGGCAATGACATTTGTCTGAGTAGTCTGAGAGAATTTAACATGGATCAAGTTTTTAAATAGGAAAACACCAAGATTGGATATAATTCTGTGGAGACAAGCTGTAACAAACTTACTTGTAGGTCTGATTCAATTAACTTACAGCCAAAAGAGCATGAAACCACATTGTGCTTTAGCAAACCCAAAGTCTGCCCAAGTTTCATTCATAAAACAATTCAATCATCAGCATTATTAGATAGCATCAATGGTGTTCTCAACTCACAGAATCACGGAATCTTAGTAACATCCTTTTCCAGGTATATAAATATATGGCCACTTTCATCATGTCTGAATGTCTGAAATAATCATTCATGTGCTATTATGATATAGAAATACGTGTCAAGGATGGGACAACCTAAATAGCCACAAGAAGAAAATTGCTGATAGAAATTCCTATGATGAATCAACACTTACTGGCATAAAGTTCTATCTTGACCTGGTGTTTCCTATCACCATGATGTCTGAAAGAGGGAAGAGATAAACTTGCTCTGCCCATCTTCAGAACTGACCAAACATCAGCTGTCAATGCTTCGCATGGTTCCAATTCCAAACAAGTTTAACAAGGTCACATATTGGTTTTAGACTGGAATTGTATTGCATGCCAGCAGCAAGCTTTTGCCTGAAACACACACTGTAGGTATGTTCTTCAGAAATAAAGATTTTTATTCCTTTTTTTTATTAATGGACCCCTATAAGGCTGTCTTCAGCTGTGGTCATGTTTTGTTTACCGTGGCATGAAACATCACTGCTCACAAAAGAGCCAATGAGTTCCAGTAAGGTCAATGAAAAAACTTCCTTAGCTGTTTGGTTAAAACAGCTTTTGCTTAGGTCAAAAAGCAGTTCTCAGATCAGTAAAGAGGACTTTAAAATGAGACTTGATTTAAAAATTCCATAATAAAGTAATTTTTAACTTGAACTGGGGAAAAACCATGTTTTGTTCTTTGTTTTGTTCCTATTAAAAATACATGTTAATTCTATTTTATGTATTTGAGAAACCACCCAGAGCTCCTCAGTACTCCTAATTTCTTGCTTTTGACATGCTTCACATCTCTTGATGTGACTTTTCACCGGGATCACCTCGTTAACTCCAACTGATTGTTCAACCTCTCCCAAGGCAATCACTTAAGCTACTGTTGAAAAAGCCCTTGGTAGAAAAGTACTTCCCAGTGTGGACTTCCGTCCTGCTGACTGCAGATTTTAGGTAAGGACTGTATTACTCAGATGAGCAAACACTCACTAGAACAAGGACTAGGACATGGTTCTCATTTGCTGTTGGCAAGCTTAATATTGCTAGATGAAGAGCATAGTTCTCATTTAAATATTGAATTTTTATGCCAAGCAGATATTTCAGTGAAAGGAGCCAAGAGTGATCCCCCACCCCTTTCCTATTCCACTCAAGTAGCAGCTACCTGGAGTATTAGGATGCTTCCTTATATGTCTGGGCATGAAGTGAGGTTCATTTTTGAGAGACAAGTCTCAGAAGCAGAGGAAGAGATTAAACCCAGGTCTGTCTCTTCCTGCATGACCATACTGACTACAGAGCAAACGCCCATCACGATCACAGAGGCATTCCCAGCAGCAGACGTTGGTGTGCTCCTGTATGGGCAGCCCTGAGCCAGCAGCAGCCCAGCAAAGCTCTAGCAAGAGCTATAAATGCCAACTGGGCAGATAAATGTGCATATGAGCACCTTCAAAAGAGGGTACCTTATTAATAGTGAGGTGCTAAGCAGAGGTGGCTGTGGGCTTTGGTTCTTTCACAGTCAGTGCAGTAGCTAAGTTGGCATTCTGAGGACCACAGTTTTTCACTGAAGAACTTAAGCTGTGGGTGGTTTGGTGTGTACCACCCCAGCCCGCAGATTCTTTCAAATAGTAGTTACACAACATGAAGAAAAAAATCTTACTCGATGAAGATGATCTAGCTCTGGATGTTCTAGACCTTTCTTAAGAAAGGTCTTCACTGACTTCAGAAAAGGTTAGGGTTTACATATTTTCTACTCAGCTGAGAAATTTTCTGTAATGGCCTTTAAGGGTATGTGTTTGTCAGTCGCTCTTTTGTTAGGTGCAAATGTGAGCCTTTGTGAAAAGGCTACATAATGACTCCTGGTATTTACCGTGTCACAAAGGTTTCTGTGAAGCACCAGTGATGAATTCTATATCTATTTGAAAAGAAAGAGTTCTCATGATAACAATTATTATAAAAGTATTTGTGTTCAGAGTAATGTGCATATGAAGAAAGGAGATAAATTCTTTTTCTGGCATTCACAAAAATTCAGAATAGGCCCAGTGACAAAATATGCCACAGGTTACTAAAAGTCTAAAATTAAGCAGAAATTCAAAGGTAAATTCATATCTGCCAGAAGTCAGACTAGGCTATGTATGATCTGTTCAAAAAAAGGTTTGCAGTGATGGTGTACTTCATAGACTGTGTGAAAACTTGTGGTTTGTTTCGGGTTTTTTTTTTGCGTGTGCGCCATTTTAAAAGCGGCCATAGCGCGAGCTTCTCCCGGACCACGTGGGCAGCAGCAGCGGTGAGCGCTGCAGCTTTGACCTTCAGCTGGAAGGGGCTTCCCGGAGGCGGATAGGCCCGAAAGGACTCAGGAATCGCGAGAGGCTGACGTGTCTGGGGCCGGGCCGGGCGAGCCGCGGCACATTTAAAAGCGGCCATAGCACGAGCTTCACGCGGACAGCGACAGCGGTGAGCGCTGCAGCTTTAACTTTCAGCTAGAAGGGGCTTCCCGGAGACGGAGAGGCCGAGGGAAGGCGGAGAGGCCCGAAAGGACTCGGGAATCGCGAGAGGGAGCGAGAGGCTGACGCGTCTGGGGGCGGGGCGCGCGAGCCGCGGCACATTTAAAAGCGGCCGTAGCCGCAGCAAGGTCTGAGCTCGTGCCAGGCGCGCGTGAGAGCAAGGGCGGGTATACTAGTGCGCAGGCGCGAGTAGCCATCAGTTGTCGGTGCCCTCCTGGCTCTAGCCAAGAGCATGGCCCCAACACGTGAAAAATGCCCCACAAGGAAGAATGTGGAAACTCAGACAGAGCTCCCTCAGAAATATGTGTCTGTGCAGGTCTCTGGCTGCAGGGAATGCCTCAGCCTGGCACGTGTTCCCAGTGGAGCCCAAGACACTGCCAGTGTGTGGTGTGATCGAATAAACTACCTGCTCAGGCAGGTGGTTGAATTGAAGGAGGAGGTGGGTAGACTTAGAAGTATTAGAGATAGTGAAAGCGAAATAGATTGGTGGAGCTGTACCCTGAAGCATAGGAGTGGGGCAGAGGCTCTACAGGATGGGGATGATCTCCCTTCTGCTTGTCACCAGGCAGAAGAGAGGAACT
>JAOQGH010000032.1:54042021-54076501 GCA_025769975.1 Gallinago jamesoni
TTTTTTTTTTTATTGGTTGGACTAGATGATCTTAAAAGGTCCCTTCCAACCTAGGTGATTCTGTGATTCTGTGATTTCCATTACTGGTACACTGCAGATGTGTAAGAAATTATCAAGACCTCTAGGAGTTTAACTTTCATAACACAAGTTGATGCCTGGAGCACACACGGACACATCACTCCAGAAAAAAAGATCACATAGAATTGAAATCTACTCATCTTGTGCCTGTCCCAACATGTTTTTTAGGCCCCACGCTAAACTTGAAGCCTTTAAAAGGCCAGGTTTGCTTGATGCAGTTTTAGATGCTTTCTCTCGCAGGAAATAATAGTGCTTTTAAAATGCAGCGAGCTGCCTGCAGAGCACACAAACAGTCTACCCGAAGAGCATAATATTAGAGCAGTAACATGCCTCATTTCAAAGCTAAATCTATCAAGGTCTGCAGAAATGGTGCTAAAAAAATCCTTCAGCGGTAGGAAATGTAATCACCTCCGAAAGCGTGAGCCCGCAGAGGTGCTGAGACAAGGGAATTTCAGACCTTGATTGTAATCTCATTATGAACAAGACACGTTATCTTCGGCTTTGGGAAAGTGAGCGCAGTGCCTTGCATTGGGTTGCAAGATTACCTCTTGCATCCTGTCAGAACAAGAGGAATCGGCAGAGGCACACGGAGAGCTGGGCTCTGAGCTGCACCAGAGAAAGCTGTAAAAACTCACAGCTTATTTACATTAAAATGTTTTTTTTGAGTAAGTAATGCAAACAACAGGGTAAAACGCAGAGAAAGTAAATGGTGGGCAGGAGGTGAGCAGTTTGTGTATGTTTGGGAGTTGTGAAGGAATGCCAGGTTTGAATTAATTTCCTATTCACTACGTTCCCTTGCCTAAGAATAGAATAAAAGTACAAAACACATACATCTCTTTAAAAAGTAGACCTTGGAAAGTAAAACAAAAGCAATCAGGCTCAACAGGAAACACTAATGTCTGGGAAATAGTAAGAGGAACTATTCCACAGTAAAAGGGAAGCATCCTGCAGATGACCTTATACTTGATTATGCAGGCCAGAATGGGGAGTGGGATGTTGGGGGGGGGGAGAGAGGGGATTGGAAAGGGGGGAGAATGATTATTTTTCTCCTACTATTTATTCAGCGTAAAGAAAGAATGCTACTTCAGAGACAACACATGCAAAGTGCTAGCTTCAAAGAGCTAGTCATCAGCAAGGCCAAATCTTGGGAAATGCTAAGCCTCTTACAGTTTCTGTTGGCTGCACAGCAGTTGGCATGGTGTAGACCTTGTCAGAGCTGGTCTCAGGAGAACTATGACAAAAAGCCCCACCAAACAATATCATAAGATTGTAAGCACAACAGGCCAAAACTCTTAGCTGGCACTGCACAGCCCTTTAACAACTAGATATGCCATCTGCTCCCAATCTGTCCTCAACAAATCAAGCTCATCAATTAAGCAGAGGGTTCCTCAAAGACAGCGGTACTTGACTTTGACTCACAGCCGTAAAAACTCAAGTCAATTTTTCTGTGTACAAGAGTTTGTGTTAGAGCACCATTAGAAAGAAAGGAAGAAAACTCTTTACCACATTAATCATCTTAAGAACATCCTGGTCTGTTAGGACTTTCTTGTAAAACATGCAGTTGGACTGAGAGGTTGATAATCCAGTGTGCAGTTTTAGCAAAATCAGCATGACTGTTTGTATAAATGCTTAGCAACAGGAACAAGGGAAGCTCTTGGCAAAAATAAATGGATATTTTTCAGAAGAACTCTGTTGGCTTTTCTATACTTAAAGACCATAGGGGTCCTTAAACAGAGACACAGAGGCATGCAAAGGCTTATGGGTATTTTTACAAATACACACACATCTTATAAATAACTTTTTGTCTGGGTACTGCCTGTATGGATTCCTTCTTTAAACTGTGCCAGAAGCCATGATGTTCGTGAGGAAGCAGGGAAGACAGTGTGTCTTATCAAGGCATGTTGGTCATAGTGGTGGTCCAAGTGGCACTCTACAGGCCATGTCAGGCATATGTTCTGCCCATGTGATTTCCACATTCAGGTCGCCCCAGTAAATTAGTTTCCAGTTTATACCTAGAGAGTTCTGGCACCATCAGTTTGGATAACTGAATTAAATGTATAAGAAACTAACTGCACTGTTCATTTGTGGTTCCCCAAACACTGACAAGAAGCCATGGCATCCACAATGAATAATTGAACAACAGTTCTGGGCAGCAACTTCTGATACTTCACTTCTGGGTTCTTGCTTTGTGTTGGCACTAAAGCAATACTCGAAAAACCTTTTCATGAATGCAGCAGTGAGTTGAGATGTCTGGTGTGAGTGTTCCTCGTTTCAGTATGTGCTTTTGTACAAGGCACAGAGCTGTGTGAGAGAGAAATAATTCACTCCTAGTGTTGAGCGCTCTTATTTGAGGTTACTGAGCACAAGTGCCAAAAATAAAACCCAGGGTTCATAGCAACTTTATGTTAATGGCCTCTGACCAAGGCCATGCCAGCAAGAATACATGCGGGCTTCTTCTAGCATTAGAAAAAAATTTAGATGCTAAAGAAATTGGTCTTCTGTTTGGTGAGAGTTTTTCAAATCAGAATTCCTCAAATGAAACATTTCAAAACAAGGGATGACCTTATCTGTTGCAATTTTTTTTTTACTGGAAGTATTCCTACTGCCATAATCATGCAGGTGAAGGGCTTAAATCTTTTCTATCTGTGTACAGGAACAGAGCTAATACACAGAATGACCTCTCCCAGTCTTTTTCTTTTCTCTGATTTCTCCCTTAGTGTTTGACTGACTGGAAGATCTCCAGTTTCAGATTTAGCAAAAGCATGCTGTCAATCAAACAGATTTCATCCCAAATAACCTAGTCAACTTTAACAGCCATGAAATTTCTTTAACATTACCACTGTGCATTATTGTTTGTAAGAAATGTAGCTATTCTTCAGCATATTTTAACTGCACTTTTCAATATATAATTATTTTAGTCTGAAATATATAAAATCAATAGCAGTACTGAAAACAATTCTTATTGATTTGAAGGTAGTATGTAGTACCTGATCATTAAAATGTGAGCAGTAGCTGAGCAAGGTGGACACAATTCAGAATTGGGAATAAACCATGGGTTTTATTCTTGAGTAAGCTCATGGCTCCAATTACGACTGTTGGAGAACTCTTGTCTAATAGGAAATTTGTTGCTACAGATCACCACATATTAGATTTACTTTTTTTAAAGTAAAAACAGCTTACTTTTTAAAGCAGTGTTTCCATGTCATATATCAGTATGCCATGAACTACATCATCAGGAAATAACACTTGATTTGCTTGCCCTTCATACGCTGCGTTTCTGACTTCTACTTTGCTCTAGCAATACTTTATAGACAATTTTTTTTTTTTTTTAACTCCTTTATAAACAGATAAGGAGCTATATTTATGTTCTGAACTCTCAGGCCATAAGTTTTGTAATAAAATTCAGTTTGAGGCTAAGCCCCCTTTAAGGAACACGTTATAAATTAATTAATCTGTCTTGGTTACATGTACAGGTTCAGGCTTCTGTCTAAAATGCATTATTTGTTGCATAAGAGAACGGTAGGCAGCTGACAGAAAAGGCTTTGGAGTTTAATTTGTATGGAGTTCAAGTTTTTGGTTACAGATTTAACTTTGGAAGTCAAGGATCCTGGCTGGGAAAGTCATTGAAATTCAGAGGACTGAGAAGAAAAATCTTTGAGCTCTATGAAACAGAATCTGCTGTTTTCCCAACCATAACAGCATGATGCTATTAAGCAGTGTCTTTGATCTGCAATAAGCATATCTAATTTGAATTCACTTGATATTACTGCTAGTATCAGCTAAGCTTGTGTGCATCTTCCTGATTGCAGGAATATTATTATATAAGGAATATCTTCATCCCAAGCTGGAACATTTGAATCCTATCCTTTTTCCTCTTCAGCATATGTCATGTGCTACAAAACCCAACCCTTCAGTCTTTTGGTTAGAGAACTATAACAAACCAAGAATGAAATCTGCCTTTCACTCACCTGTTTTAGGGGAAAATATGCAGTTTTAAGGACCCTATCTCCTGTGGTAAGAAATTTGCACAAAGGAAATCATTGTATCTTAGAGAATTCCTCTGAAGGAAATTACCAAAATTATGTATTTTTCCCTGAACGTTTGCTTTTCCTTGGCCTATAAATATAACTGTATAATGAATATTAACTACCCAACACACCTAGATTATCAGGATTACTTCAAGATAGCCGTGACTCTTCGTAAGTAGCATGGAGGAAAAGGAAGCAACTGATATTAAGTGGGGGATCCTCATTATGAAAAGCTTTTCTACTCTGATGGAAGGAGAAATCTTAGATCTTGTCAGTTTCCTAAATATAATTTCATAAGAAAGATAAAAGAGGTCTTTCCCATGCAACCAATTTTTATCTATATATACCCATTTTGCAGATCATTAGATGGCTAACTGGGCATCAAGCAGCAGCCTCCCATATCCTGTATTATTCAGAATGGGATATATCGGAATTGGGAGCTTCATTTAAAACACAGACAGAGCAAGGGAGGCTGGCAAAAAGCAATGTGAAAGGAATTGTCTGCTGTGGCTTCAGGCAGGGCTGGAGGCATTGAAAAAGTACTGTTAGATGACTAACAAGCCTTGTGTCTTCAGAAGGACACAGGAGGACACAAGATTTCAGTACTCTGGAGAGGATGCTTAGTGGTGGTAAATTTTTACTGTCCATGACAGAAACAGAGAATAGGTTTTTTTCTAAAGGAAATTAGTAATCTTTCTCCCCTATCTTCTGCCCTTTTATTATGGAGTGTTTTTTGAAGTAGATTTTTTTTCCCCTTGAATTCTTAATACAAATATATTACATGCTGATTTTACAAGGGCTGCAGGGAGCAGGGGAGAGGGGTAGACTCATTTTTGGTACCTCAGTTCTGAATGTGTTTCAGGCAGAAGCTGATTTAAAATTACATACCTATGAATAAAAGCATTTCCCATCTACTTACTGAGGGGATCCACATTCAGACGTTTTATACACTTGATTTACCAAAGGTTTCTTTTTTCTTTTCTATTTCTTTTCTTTTCTCTTTTTTCTTTCTTTATTTTTTTAATTTTTTTATTTTCTTTCGCCATGGTTTCACCATGCTATCCTTTAGAAATGATAGCACTTTCCGCTTTCTAGACTTGATCAAAGATCTTCCCATGGCAGTTGCTGTGTTTGAACACAGAAATGGTTTTTGGCTACTCTTGCAGTGCTATCCCTCTTTTAAACCCCCATTGAAACAGGTTCCTTCTATCTGTTGACTATCCAGCAGGATAGGGAAAAGAGAAAAAAATACTGGGATGTTTATAATGCCTTTTCCTGTTCCTATCAAGATTCCTCAGGAAAAACAAAGTCAAAGCAATATAATCCACACTTAGTATGCTGTAACCCACCAGTGACTGGAGCTAAGAAAATTTTCAGTGGATTTCTCTTACTATGGTGGTGGCAGGATTTTGAGGACAGATCATTGCCCCTCTTCAGAGCAGAAAAAATGTGCCTGTCCAGCAAGATCTGTACTTCCCCACACAGTTACCAACAGACATTTCCAAAAGAAAACCTTTTGATTTACTTAGCTGAGTTGTTTCATTGAAATATTATCAACATTGAGATGGACATCATAGAATATATTTACCAGTAACGAAGTTAATGGAAAGAAGTGTAAATGATGTGGAGCTTTTTCTAGTTATGTCTTGGTAAAGTGTATTTTTAAATTTTTTGACACAAGAGATATAGTAAGAAATACAAAATAGAGTCAGCCACCTGAGACCTGTTGTAGATAGGCTGCAAGAGGTGGGCAAATTCAGTACTGGAGGTGAGCACATTGAGTTCAGACTGGAGACAGGCATATTATGAGGAAAAACTTCTTTATGGTGAGAGTGACAGAGCCCTGGAACAGGCTGCCCAGGGAGGTCGTGGAGTCCCCTTCTCTGGAGATCTTCAAGACCTGCCTGGATGCCGTCCTGAGTGATGTGCTCTAGGCGTTCCTGCTTTAGCAGGGGAGTTGGATTAGATGATCTCTAGAGGTCCCTTCCAACTCTGACAATTCCATGATTCCATGATATTCTATCCACTTATTCACTCAAGTATTCCTCCCACAGCGAGGCCCCAGAACCAGCACAAATAACAGGAAGGTATAAAAAGGGTCTATGAGCAGTTGTGTTGTAAAATGAAAGGTCTCATGATGGTTAAATACAGGGCCAGAGACACAATTTGGCACAAACTCCTCTTACAGCAACTTAATTTAGGATCTGACTTTGTTCCTCTGTGCTTAGAAGCTGGTCAAAGCTTTTTGCTGACAGACAGAGCTCAGTACAGGAAAGCAGCCTGAAGTACTTCAAGGTATTGAGTTGAAGAGTGGACAGGTGACAGGTCTGTGGTAGGGTAGGGTGTGTGGAACCCACCACCAGCCCTCTGCCATCTGCTTTCCTCGGTGTTTCAGCCTGGCAGCCCTGGAGAGGATCCCTCACCCCATTAGGTTGCTCTTCCCTGCCATCATCTGCCCCCAGGCTCCAGCTTCATCACTGCTGCCAGCCTCATGTTCCCTTCCAGCACCCTGGTGACTGGCAGCACACTCATCCCAGCACAAGCGCTGCAAGTAATTTATTTATGAAGGCACCACATCCCACTACCTGTACCTGCCCATCATAAACACGGATATATGGGCAGAAAAACACAAAGTACCTTAGCTCCGTTGAAACAAACAGGAGGAATAAATGCTTTGTCAAAACTTCTCAACAAATAAATGGGAAGAAGGAAGAAGAGAAATCAAGGACCCAAGGAGGCCAGGATACATAGAAGGTACATACATTTGTTTGTCTTCACCACTCCTGTGAAAAATAATTAAATCTGCAGCAAACAAACTTCTGCAGCATTATGAAGTGAAAAAAAGGTGAATCTCCAAATGATGTTGACAGCAACAAGACCAATGTGCCTGTAGAGTCCAGCCCCTCCATCATTTTTCCCGCAAGCTTTAATAACACATAATGAAACAGTTCTCAAGCTACGCAGTGCAGAGACAGTGTATTATGCCCTGCACTTTACAAGATCTTCTTTGCTTAGTAATAGTCTTTATAGGAAGATTTAAAATAGAATCAATTCCCTCTGTTCAGAGTGCAGAACCTCTGTAAGCATTGCAGGGTGTTAGGTCCCAGTCAGTTTCTCACAGAGAGATCTCTTCTTCATGGAGGTGAAGTTGAATTTAAGGAATCAAATGATGTGTGACATTTTCACCAAAGAGAGAAAGTGACTTTGGAATGCAGAGGCTTCATATATTCAAAATGGGAAGCAAAACCTTGTGTCCCCACAACTTTTACTTCCCATGTCTGTACATAAATAATGATATTCTTTCCCTAAGGAAGCAGGCACTGGAGGAAGAGATCTCTGAGGCAAGAAGGAATCAATGCAATGAAGCTTCCATTTAATTATCCTCTCTGCTGGAGTCCCCCACAAAACTCAGCCAAAGAAGTTCCTCCACCTTGAATGACTTTCATCTAACAGCACTGCCAAAAATGGCCAATAGGCAGAAAAACATCTATATGTGTGAGAGATGTAGAATTTAGCGGAGAAAGACCCTGAATGTTATCATGAGTGAGATTGTTGCCAACAAGGAATTTATAGAAATATCAAAATAAGAAATAAAGAGGTAGTATCTAGAAGGATCTTGATTCCACTGCAATATTATTTCTTCACTCTTCTCTCTTCTGGTTTTTATTGGGGCCTTACTGAATGGAAGACAACTACAGATCATAAAAAGTGTGAGTTATTACAGGACCTGCTTGTTGAGAGCATTATTTGTGCAGACAGTTCCTTTCTTTTTCATACAGATGAGATGTACTTTAGCAAAGAAATATATATACAGGAGTCCAGCGACTTTACTGGAAGAGAGATGGTTTATAAATGGGACAATTTTGTTAGAATGGAGTTACTTCATCTGTAGGGAAATGCTTCCCTCTAGTATCTGCCTGAAAAAGAAATTTAGAGATACCTTGCTCCTCAGACCTTCATGGATATGCCTTCTTATGCCAGCTGCAGGCATGAAGCCACCTTGGGCTGTTCAAACACTGATGTAAGTAACCTAAGTGGGGTCTTACGGGAATTCTTTCTCTGTGGCATTAATTCCTCTTTGTCCCATGGGGGTACAATGGGGGGGGAGGTGGGGGCCGTGTCCCCAAAGGGCTCACAACTGGGTCCTGAACACCTGCCTTCCCTTCCAGGTGTAAAATCACCTGAGAGCCCCCACTTCAGGTCCTGTCATTAGGTGCGTGGTGGAGAACTGCCAGAAGCAAACTGCAGCAGGGCTGTTGTCTGCTTAGAGATCCAACAGGAGCTCAGCACCAACGGCACCAAGAGAAGTGATGAGGTCAGGAGCAGGAGCCTGGCCCCCGCAGCAGTCATCTCCAGCTGCTGTTATTCCTAGGACTGAGGATGTATTTTTTTATGCAGGTAGAATTGCAACAGCTCAACCTGAAGAGACATTTCCAGTCCAGGAATATATTGGTGTTTAATAATCACAGCAGTGAAGGGAGAAATTAAAAGGAGTTTTCAAATTGGGTATTACACATTCCAGGTGAGCGCTCTGAGGAGGATAAAAACCATGGGCACAAATGTGACCTTTTCTTATGTGTGGGAGAAAAAAGTCTTGAGAATACTTACTGAGTTAACGCTTGTGGGTCACATCAAGAATACCTGCCCTGATTCATAAGTGTATGCAAGGTGTGAAGTGCTTTTGCTGCCAAGTCTTCTGCTCTTTCACATGCACCCTGGTGTAAAAACACAGGTACAAAAAGCCAGTGGGCACCTTCAAGTTTAAGTAGGAAATTAACAAGATTTTTAAAGATCTCAACTGCACATCAAATCATATTTAAATGTCCTAAGTGGAAATTAGGCAAGCAAAGTACTGGACAGACCTACTTCTGAATAGTTAAAAAAGAAGAACCGCTCCTTTTAATAGTGCCAAAATGAGACCATGTGTTACTCCTTTCAAATGTTGTTAACAGGAGAGACCAAGAGTCCTCTGTGCACAGAGGCACACCTGCTGGCAATGTCCTGCTAATGGGACTCAGTTTATTCCAGAGGAGCTGGTTGGAGGGTAAAGGACACAAACCTTCACAGTGAGATAGGTGAGGATGTGAATAGATGGTCAGCCTGTTCCTTTGTGACAACTGTGTTTGTGCTCTAGTCCTGCAGACACAATGCCAAGCAGTTGACTCCCCACACACATACACCCCACCTCATATTTAACATATGGGGTAGCTGTGAGCTTTCGTGGAATCATACAACAGTTTGGTTTGGAAGGGATCTTTAAAGGTCCTCTTGTCCAATCCCCCTGCAATGAGCAGGGACATCTTCAACTAGATCAGGTTGCTCAGACACCCATCCAACTTGACCTTGAATGTTTCCAGGCATGGGATACCTACCACGTTTCCAGACAACCTGTTCCAGTTTTTCATTACCCTTACTGTAAGAAATTTCTTCCTTATATCCAGTCTAAAACTACCCACGTTTAGGATTTCCCCAACTGCAGTGTAACCTGGATCTCCAAGAGGGACGTACGTTGATGCCACCTTCACTGTGTAGTGGGAATATAAATTTACATGCAGAAAAGGTAGAGGGCACAAAGCTTTATTATTTTCAGTCATGTCTCTGACATTATTCTGTGAGTTATGTTTTCTGATCTCTGAGTCACATGCAACAGCTTGGACTAGATTTGTTCCTAATCATACCTTCTGAGTAACACTGAAATAATTTCTCTGAAAATCAAGCTCTAGGGCTCAAGAATGTGTTTACTTCCAGTAATACCTGGTAGTCTTCTTGAACAGCTGAAGGTTGCAGGAACACCACATGCGTTCTGTTCTGAATGGGCTGAATGAAAAAAACTCTGAAGACACAATCCCAGCCTGGCGGCAGTGAAAGGGATAAAAAATGGTAGCCACAACCATGTGCTTCATATTAATGAACGTGAAAAGAAAAGAAGCATGAGTATTTCAGATTAATGACGCTTCCAAGCTCCCATGAGTTTCACAGGTAGGATAAATCTTGCTATTGAATCACAGTAAAGCTTTAATTGAGTAAATTTACTGATACATTTTATTGAAAATGCCAATAACTTTGGAACAAAGCACTACGTGGAGCAGGCTGGGGAGGAAGATAAGCCTTTGCCATCTATTCATTATTTATCTTTTTTTATTATTTTCAAACTAAATATAGTGTTATAATAGATCTTGATTATCACCATGCCTTCCATATTCTGTTTACATTAAAAATTAAAAAAAGAAATCAATATAAAAGAATTTCAAATACAGTGCACTGAAAGAAAAAATAAAAAAAAACCTTTGTGAAGAAATTATGTTCTTCCTGCAGGACAAGTGACTTTGCAAGCTATGAATAGCAGTCTTTCAGTAAGCCACCTAACAGACTTTGATAGAATTATAATTTATGATGTATTAGTTGGAGAAAACAATATTAATATTTTATCCCAGGAAAGCCTGCATCAAGATTAGGAAGGCAACATATTTCAACTTTTATTTTCCTCCATTTTTAGTGCCAGGAAAAGAAAAGAAGTCTTGTTTTATTGCCAGTTGGAGAACCACTCCTACCTAGTTAGTTTTCATAGTACACTTACTTTCTTGGGAAAATTCACACTGATCCACTTTGGAACACAGTAGTTATCCATGCTTTCTTAGAGAAAATATTTACTATTACTTCATTATCTGAAATAGCATTTCAACTTGTAAAATGCAAAGATTCTGCTTACAGCTGGAAGGATTCTGCTTACAACTTTCTAGCAGTTTTACAAGAGATAATTTTGAAAGCATATTTAAGTTCTTTAGTAAATTTTCACTTACAATATTTGACTGATAAAAATAACCACACCATTACTAATATTTATTCAACAATTCATACACTACATTAAATGTCACTTTTTAAGTTCCAAAATGTAGATCATAGAGATCATCATGTGTACGTCACAATTTTTTCATCTAGTGTTGGCAAATGTCTTTCCTCTTGGTTTAAGAAAATCTCTGCCTATATAGGGACTGGAGGAGAAAAGTCCCTTCCACTGTAAGAGAAGATCAGGTTAGTGACCACCTGGGGAACTTAAACATATGGAATTCTATGGGACCTATTGACATGCATCCCAGAGTCCTGGGGGAATGGCTGCTGTAGTTGACAAGCCACTCTCTATGATATTTGAAAAGTCATGGCAGTCAGGTCAAGTCCCTGGTGACTCAAAAAAGAGAAACATTGCACTCCTTTTTAAAATAGGTAGAAAGGAGGACCCTGGGAACTACCAACCTGTCAGGCTTGCCTCTGTCCCTGGGAAGATCATGGAATAGATCCTCTTTGAAGCTATACTAAGGTACATGGAAAACAGGGAGGTGATTGAAGACAGCCAGCATGGCTTCACCAAGGGCAAGTCCTGCCGGACCAAGCTAGTGGCCTTCTATGATGGAGTGACTACATCAGTGGACAAGGGAAGAGCTATGATTGTCATCTATCTGGACTTCTGTAAGGCCTTTGACATGGTCCTCCACAACATTTTTCTCTCTAAATTGGAGAAAGATGGATTATATGGGTCGACTGTTTGGTGGATGAGGAATGAGTTGGGTGATTGCATACAGAGGGTAGTGGTCAATGGCTCAATGTCCAGATGGAGATCAGTGGCAAGTGGTGTCCCTCAGGGGTCCACACTGGGACCAGTACTGTTCAATATCTTCATCAATGACATAGACAGTGTGGTTGAATGTATCCTCAGCAAGTCTGCAGATGACATCAAGCTGAGTGGTGCAGTTGATATACCTGAGGGATGGGTTGCCATCCAGAAGGACCTGGGTAGGCCTGTGAAGTGGGCCTGTGTGAACCTCATTAAGTTTAACAAGGCCAAGCACAAGGTCCTGCATGTGGGTGACAGCAATCCCCAGTACCAGTATAGGCTGAGGGGTGAAAGGAATGAGAGCAGTCCTGCCGAGAGGAGGATTTGGAGGTACTCGTAGATGAAAAGCTGGTCATGACAATGGGCAATCACAGCCCAGAAAGCCAACTGCATCCTGGGCTGCATCACAGGAAGCATGGCTAGCAGGTCGAGGGAGGTGATTCTGCCTCTCTACTCCGCTCTGGTGAGACCCCACCTGAAATACTGCGTCCAGCTCTGGAGTCCTCAGCACAAGAAAGAACATGGACCTCTTGGAGTCGATCCAGAGAAGGGCCACAAAAATTATCAGAGGGCTGGAACACCCATGCTATGAGGACAGGCTAAAAAGGTTTGGGTTGTTCAGCCTGGAGAAGAGAAGGCTGCAGGGGAGACCGTATTGTGGCCTTTCAGTACTGAAAGGGGCCCTACAAGAAAGGTGGAGATGAACTTTTCAGCAGGCCCTGTTGTGATCTAACAAGGGATAATGGCTTTGAACTAAAAGAGGGAAAATTTAGAATAGATAAGGAAGAAATTTTTTGCAATGAGTGTGCTGAAACACTGGAACAGGCTGCCCAAAGAAGTGGTAGATGCCCCATCCCTGGAAACCTTCAAGGTCGGGTTGGCGGGGGCTCTGAGTAACCTGATCTAGTTGAAGATGTCCCTGCTTGTTGCAGGGGGATTGGACTAGATGACCTTTAAAGGTCCCTTTCAATTCAAACTATTCTAGGATTCTAGGAATCTATGATTCTATGATTTCTTTTTCTTTAAATCACCAAAATCCATTAATGCCATTAATTTAAAAAAAAAACAAAACAAAAACAAAACAAAACAAAAAAAACACCAAAAAACACCAAAAAACCAAAACAAAACCAACCCAAACAAAACCAAACCAAAAACAAAAACAAAACAAAACAAAAAACAACCAACAAACCAAACAGATTTATTTATACATACATAGCTCTGATACAACTGGTAAGGAAATCTATGTAAGCTATCTAACAGCATACTTTAAAACTGGTTGCCATTATTCTTATGTCCTGATAATGAAATAAGTATTGTTCAAGTCAGTGTCTCTACAATGTGTGAGAATCTCTCTATATTCATGAAATAGTCTGTGAAAATCTTGTTTGCAATTGAATATAACAGTGTTCATAGGACACAAACCTTTTTCAAAGGGAATAAATCCCAGGCATAGATTTTTTTTCTTTTACTATGGTTGTGAATGGAACTTAAGTATTCAGTCTTACCTGCCGTGCATAAAAAGAGTTAGACCTTTTGAGTCTAAAAAGAGTTAGACCTTTTGAGTATCATAAGGAAGGACTAAAACTATATTTCAAAGATTCACATACATTTTAAGATTTTGCATATTTTGCCTTTTGGGTTTTGACCTTTTAGAATTCACAAAGTTTTCACTGTGCCACTGAGGACAGAGAATTTACTAAAGCTAAAAAGAAGGAGTTATAATCACATGACTTCAGGAGCTTTGGATCTTAGAGATGCACCAAATGTCTTTACCTTCCAACAGAATTGGATAGATGGCAATACCATCAGGACAGCAGAGAATATAAATAGAGATATAAATACAGGGATTGACCTTACTTCCTTTTAGGCTCTTTTCTGTATTAAAGCCCTAATATATTAAGTCAGAGAGCTACTAAACCCAGGTGTGTCTTCATGCCCTGCCATGGATACACTTGTTTTTACTGAGCTTTACTTCTGTTATATCCTAAAAAATTACGGTTATAGAGTACTGGCACAGTAATAAAATCATAATTATACTGTTAGCAGTTTGGCTGCATTATTTGTTTCTCCTTCCACTAAAACCTGAAACAGTGAAACTAATCAATCAAAACAAAAAAATCACAGATGAGTAAAGCCAGCTGTCTGCAATTTGTCCATTGCAGTGTGAAATTGAACACACTCAGGTTTTTGAGGGGGAGCTCTGTTCTGTGGAAAAAAAACATTTTATTAACATATTAAGTGCTTAGGAGTCACACAGAGAAGAGAGTCTGTCTTTTTCTCCTGGGGTATCAAAGGTGTCCATCATGTTTACAGGCACCAGTCCTGCACAGCCACTTTCCAAAACCGATGAATTGATGAAAATGCCTGTCAACATTTAAGGTCCAGGGCATGATTTTCTTTAAAGTGCATCATGAAGGTCCTCAGTTTCTTTTGTGGTTTGTCACCCATCGAGTTTTAAAAGGGCATGGGTTGTTGTTCCTTTAATGTAGCTTCCTCATGGTATAAGGGGAAATTGCTTCTGGAAATTTACCTGCCTTCTGATGGCTGATTTTTCTCTCACATCTGCAGGAATCAATTAACCCCCACAGATTTTACATCAGTGTTTGCAGGGTGGATGAGAAAGAGCAGTCAAGTGCTAGGTTTTACATCCCTTGTGTGTCACTCGTCCTCCAATCTGGTTCAGACAAATGAACTGAAATCATTTAACTAGGAGTTACTGCTGCTGCATGAAATAAAATCTACTCCTCCACTTCTGCTTTTCCTTCTCTCAAATGGTCATGCCTTACACCTTTTTTCATAGAACCATATGATAATTTGGGTTGGAAGGGACCTTTAAAGGGATGTCTTTCAAGTGTATGCTATAAAATGAACACAAAGGTTCAAACAATTTCACTTCTCAACAAAATTGTTAACATGTCCTGCCCTGCTCTGCCTAGGGCCTGGAGTCAGGAAAGTTTCTGTAGGACAAGTAAAGGAAGTTACAGTCCCCCTACATAAGCTACAGTGGGAGCAGGAGATGGAAAAAAAAAGAGAGTGTAGATATGCCTAGCCAAGCTCCTGACTTTATTTCCAGGATGACCTGACTCCAACGCTATGCTTGTTTCCAGCTTAGGATAGGAGAAATCAGCTTATTCCCTGCATTTATGTCTTCCTAGTCTTCAGTCAATGAGGTGGAAGATAGAGGTAGACAGAGGACTTATGCTTCATTCAGCATTGCCTTTATCCTTTGGTTTGGGGACAATTGAAACTGTAGGAAAATGACCAGTCCATTGATCAGACATTAGTGGGAATAAAAGGCCACATTTACCTAATAAACTGCATTGAGGAGAAATGAGTAGGAACTTCTCCAAACCCTCAATTTATATATTGCACGTAGAGGAAATATTATGGCCCTTGGAATGTATTTATCTACAGATAGCTAAATATCTTTTATATGCTGTTGCTTTCTTCTATTTTGCACAATAATTTCTTTCAATTCTTTGTAGTCTAAACTAATTTCTTCCACCACAGCTTTTTATTATTTGCCGATTGTCCCTAGGTAGCTTAATTACTGGTAAGAGGATAATGAAGTAAACCTGGAGCCAATATTTAAGTAGAGTGGAACTACTCAAATGTAATGAGCATTTTAAATTTGCGTTTTAGTACTTTATAAAGACCTATAACAAAATACCACCCTCCCTCCTGCCTTGCCTATTAAAAGGCTGTCAGGAGTTGGTACACTGCAATTAACATCAAGGGGGAATGTTCCTGTGAGGAGGGGATGCTTGCTGCTGGGCAGGCTCTTCTGGGGCTCCATTTGCTCTCATAGCATCTTCACTAAAACAGAAAAACAAGAACACTGGGGTCTTAAAAGGTCTCCTGGTGTTTCTTCTTTACCTCAAGGAGACCCATTATAAGTTATTTTGATGTCCTTGTACATTCTAGCAAAGTTCATTATTTCCCATCTACTTAAATACTTTTCATAATTTTAATTACATCAGCCAGACTTCACTCTTAAATGTTTTTCTTTTCCTGCTTCTTTTGCAACAGGCTCCAAACCAGAACTGACTTCATTTCTAGAACTCTCTTTACTCTCCCACATGTGTTCCATGTGATGTCAATCCAAGTCAGAAGGCACTGGCACACTCTTACTCATGGCTGGCTCAAGTGTTCCTCCTTGATGTGCACCCAGGTTGTTCCTGGATGGTGCCTGCACTGGCATCAGGAGGAACTATATCTCCCCTTGTTTGGGCTTAAGGGGAAGGGAGGAGAGGATTTAGCTCTGTGCATTCAGCCATGCTTTGCCTTTTACCTCCAATTCAGAAAATGAGTCTTGTCTTGTTTCATTGACTGGCAAAGATGTAGCCCAAAGGACCAAGCTGAAACCTGAGTGATAGCTTCTCTTTTATAATTTCTTTTCTTCGTGATTTGCATGGAGCAACTTAAGCAGCCAGGGCCCATTAGGTGACAGCACATGGTGCTTCATTTCCAGCTGATCACGTGCTATATAATATACATAACAAAGACTGAAGCCTCAAGCTATACTTACTGGTTGGATCCTTATGGCCTCCTCATGGGGTCTATAAAGATGTGATGCCTTCAGCCACGTTTCTCAAGTGTTTGAAGTGTTATCATTTTATAGCTAGGGGACTTGTTATGTGAAAGGTGTTCTATAAGCTATTACTTATGGGCAGTCTTGTATGAACTAAATTTGCAATCTATTCTTTTAAATCACCAAATTCATTTTGATGCAATTTAGAAAATATGTAGTATTTCAGTCATGAAGGATTTTATTTTAATAAAAGTACTAAAGGAGCTTCAAGGGTTGTGATTATTATTGGATAACCACATCCTTGGGGAATTAGAACCATTTAGATACTCTTTCTGTCCAATTAAAATATGACACTGTGGGATTAAATGTTAGGACATATACTAGGAGTAATGATTTCATGCCTTATTAGGCACAAATAAATGTGAACAGGACAAGAACGATAACAGGCCAAATTAACTCTTGGGGCAAGTGGAACAAGGCTGTATTCAATTCTACACACTTTCTGTGCCCGATATTCCACGACTGGATTCAGCCAAGTAAGCTTTTATGGCTGTGATGTTTATGGTGCACACTGACTCTGTTGTAGGTGTGTACTGCACCATAATTCAAGAAGACTCAGCCGATGCTGATGGCACTGATCTTGCTCAGGCTTGTTTTTCCAGGAGTTGGCTGAACAATATCGACAGGGGCTAATGATCCCTTTGCTGTGAGTGCGAAACCCAGCATCAGGGACATCTAGATTGACTCTGTAGCCCAGGACATGCTGACTTGTGTAGGAAGGGGAGATGAGCCTGCAGCGAAACTTTGGAGCGTCAACTGGAATGCAGTCTCCCCTTCAGCAGGCACATGACTTGACAGGCTGTAGCACCAGTCTCCCTACTTCTCTTTGGACAAGTTAATACTTCTTGCATCATTCACAGATTTCTCAGATCCCCTTCAGCTCAACAGAATTATGTATGTGCTTAAAGGCAAGCATGCAATTAAGCTGATTACTTCACTTAGAGTCAGATTTACATAACTGCCCTTTATCTGAACTAAGCTTTGCACACCTTTGAATAAGAAACTATTATCATGGTCTTCATATTACCTTTCCCTAAAGTAGGATCTTTTCTAAAGCTTGGAATTGATATGTCATGTTACATAAACTCAAGTTGTTTAATGATACTCCCTACGTTATATGTCTGACAATCAGCTAGAGGCAACTTGCTAAGCAGCTTCACTTTCCTTCAAACCTACTCACACCTTTTAACTTGACTTAAAGGAGTTGAAAATGGTGACCAATTGACCAATCCACATTATTTTTGAAAAGTGGTGTGACTAGGAAAAGAGAGGATAAGTAAAGGCTGGCAATCAGATCTCTAAAATGTAGCCAAATGTGTATCTACTGGTTATCCTTGGTTATGTCAAAAAGATACCGAATTTAAAATATAAATCTCTGTAAATGAGAAAAGGTTGCTATTTAAAAATAAAATAACCTTCTTGATTCTGTTATTTAATGAAAGAAGGTGCCTTATGATTCATGTCTCACTGATCACATTTCTAACTCTTCATTTTTATTAAGTAGTTACGAATTTCACTATATACCAACTCAAAGGGCATACTTATGCTGATCACGTTGGGCAAAATCCTTCTGCAGATTTTCCTCAAGTGACTGTTGTGACATTTTGTAGTTCAGATGGATCACAACTGTGAGTTCAAAGCAAGCTGTGAAAGACTTGAAGTAGTTTTCACTACTTCACAAATCAATGCTGTCAAGAGCAAATCTTGACCTTTATGCATCTTTAATTAATTTGATAAAAAACTTTGGCATGGTGAGGTAATTTAGAGATGTATGGAAAAGACTTCATTGTCTAAATAGTTTCTGTCAATTTTGACAAGCACCCATGATGGAAAGCAAGTAAAGGTTCTTGTGAGCCTATCAAACTTCCCTGTAGCAGTCAGAAGGGTCTTAAGTCCTATCCTGTTTATCTTGTTTTACACAGCAAAACCAGGCAAGGTGAGCTGCGACCTAAAGACTAGCACCACATTTTACTTTCTTCTTCTTGCCTGAAGAAGATTTAACTTTTAGCAGACCATATATGAGTTTTAAAGGTTAATGAATGGATTTGGAGCTGGAATGGAGCTGGAACTTTGCTGTGCTAGTGACTTTGTACTGGTAGTGTGCTAAAGCAAGAATTTTTGGTGCTTAGAGGACTTGTCTTCTGCTTCTGCAAACCAGTTTGGACTGACTTGAAATCAAATAAAATAAAATAAAAAGTGTTAAGCAACTCCCTTCAAGAGCTATCTGTAGAAATGAACTTGCAGCATAAATTTACATAACTTCAGTGTTTCGAATAATATGTCAACCTATAAAGTTCGCATGGTCTCCAACTGATTTATTAAGTGCATCAGTGAGATACCCTGGTCAGATCACCTGTTCATATGTTATATTTTACTTTCATATCACACACTGATATGTGTGTCCACACTGGTGACCAAAGTGGTACGACCAGCTTACAAGGGATAATATAGTATGCTGATTGTGTGTCCTGTGGCATTAATATTAGTGACATAAGTGTGACAGGGCTGCTTTGTGATTTGGACACAAAAGACATGAATATTGGCTTAGTGTATTATGGACAAAATTTCTGTGCTCTAAAAAAAAATATTTGTTCTGCTTCAAAAAATGTCTTTAATGTGGATATGAATAAAAGGGATTCAGAATAGAAGTGTTGTTTTGAATATTGGTGGTATGCATCTTCTTTACAATGGATATGAAACACATGGATAGAAGTATTGTCTGCAAAGAACACAGAGCTGAATGGAAGTGAAAGCATCACTACCCACATACAGAATAGGACACGCTTCAGATCTAGTTGGGAAAGTTAATAATGATTTAATGTTCTTACCTGCTCAAGTTTAACTTTGGGATTTCTAAGGAGTAGGATCTTAGCCAGCATTTGACAACTAATAATCCAAATTTCAGACTAACAAATACATATTATGCCATCACATTTGTTAAGAAGGAAGCGAATGCCTGAGGAGATGAGGACTTCATTCTTAGTGCAAAGGCATGTCTGTGCATGGGATTATTCAAGAATATCTATTCCACTTTAAATTTGCATTTCACCATCCTGAAATTCAGGTGTTGACATGCCCTAATTTAAGGAACGACATATAAAGACTGGTGTTCTTTATAATGAGACCATTCAGTGAACAGAATCAAGAACCTGAAGGTCCAGGACACTTAATTTGGCACAGATTCCGAGACCCGAGTTTCACTTGGAAACTTACAGAGGAGCTATTTTACTGAGAAAAGTGATCCTAATCACAATACAGGGTTTGGGGGCTTTTTTTATTACACTGTGAAATCTCTGAAATCTCCTTGGCTGCGTATAGCAATATAACCACCTAATAAAAGCAAGGTTAGATTTTAGTGTGAGATTGCATCTCTCCAGATCAAGAGATCCTGAGCACAGTCCTCCGACAAGTTTGATTGCATGTTATTTGGTACTTGGCTCATAGATACACACCACAGCAGCCCTGGTGGCATTGGTCATGGGCACAGGCGGTGGCTTCTGTCACTCACCTGAGAGCTCTGTGCTCCACATATCTGGAAGCAGAAGCCACTTTTCAGTTTGGAAAGCTTTTATCTGACATCTTCAGGCAATGAAAGAGGCCAGGGAACACAGGAAAGGAGTTTCTAAGAAGAAATCTGCTCAAAGTAATCTTTAAAGCTACTTAGAAACTGTTGTTTAAGTTAAACTCTCAAATTCTAAGTACCAAGGGCTCATGGGTATTAAGAACTTTAAGGCAAGAAAATTTGCTTTCCTGTGTTCCCTGGAACATCTCTGACTTGCATGGGAATGTCTATATGTGCTCGTCTAGGAACAAAATCCAGCATGAAAACTGGCAGTCTCAGAAAAGGCTAGAACTGCTCCTGAAAGGAGCTTTTGAACTTAATGTAGCTGCCCTCAAAGAAAGAAACCCATCATGTCATTTTAAAAAGGATGTTACTTTACAGCTTGAGCCTTAAACTCAATTGCAGAATCAGAGCAGGAGAAAGGCACTGATTCAGTGTTAATATATAACTACATCTAGCTGCCGTGGTCCTACTGCAGTCTGTGGAGTGACACGTGTAAGACTAATAAGCCACATGAAATTTTAATACCTATCAGAACGCAGTCTTCACTGAGGCTTCTTGACACTACCACAATACTAATACTGAGTTAGGACATAATTGACTCTTTAGGCATGCATGTGAAAGACGGAATCAGATGTATTGGATAATACCCTGACTCTGTTAAGTCAATGTGAAATTGTCTCTTAAACTTCGATGGGTCCAGGATTTCATCCATTATATTAATCAATAACACAATGCAATTATTTCTCTCTGATTTAAATTCTTTTGCATTAAAATTCATCTTCTATAATAGCTTTTTATAGCTGACTAGAAATACTGCAACTTACGATTTTTCAACAATGGACTGCTCTTATAAATATTATAAGTAGTGCTACTTTAAAGCATGAAGGCATTTTAATTGGATTGCATAAACAGAGTACACAGCACAGCTTACAAGAAAGATGAGAAGAATGAATATGAAATGGTAATCCTTTATGTAATCATACCCATGATATATTATATCTGGGTTTCTGGGAAGACAAAGGCTGTCATATACAGTTACTGGAGCTGAACAACACATACTTTTCCCAGCTGTGCAATTAAATTATTTTTTTTTTATTTTTTTTGCAAAACATAATGCAAATTGAGAGTCAAAATACCAACAATTCTCATGAATAAAGAATTTGAAAAAAAATTACTTGTGCCTGCCAAAACACTTTTTTGTAAACATTAATTCAAAATTCTTATAACTGACAAACTAGCTGAAAAGTTGAAATTAAAGAGCATGTTGATCTAAGCACACTATATTTATCCAAATGCCAAACTTTAAAATGTCAAAAGTTTCCTTAAAATAAGGAAGAAATACAGTAAACTCAAAAATATTCTCTTTGAAAAATTTTGCAATAAGAAAAGTGACCCAAACTTCATGAATATGTTTAAGGGGCTCCTTGGCAAGAGTACTTAAAAATTAAATAAAATGCAAGACTTTTGACATTTTCTCACATAATAACCTCATTGAAAAGCTGATGAAGTACAAACTAGGTAAATGAAGTATAAACTAGGTAAGTGGACAGTGAGGTGGATTGAAAACTGGCTGAACAGCCAGCCAGCCCTGAGGGTTGTGATCAGCAATGTGACATCCAGCTGGAGGCCAGCCACTAGTGGTGAGCTCCTGGGGCCAAAACTACAGTTAATACAGTTTAGCATCTTCATAAATGACATGAACACTGGGATAAAGTGCACCATCAGCAAGTTTGTTACTGATACAAAACAGGGAGAAGTAGCTGATACACTACTTGGATGTGCTGCCATCCACAGGGACCTTGACAAGCTGGAGAAATGGGCAGAGAGGAACCTCATGAAGCTCAACAGGGGAAGAATAACCCCAGGTGTAAGGCTACAGTGGGGCTGAAAAGCAGCTTGGCAGAGAAGGACCTGGGTGTCCCAGCAGGCAAAACGTTGACTATGAGCCAGCTATGTGCCTTTGTAGGAAAAAGTGGCCACCTGCATCCTGGGCTGTGTTAGGAGAGTCGCCAGCAGGTTGAAGGAGGTGACAATTCTCCTCTGCTCCATGCTGGTGAAGTCACACCTGGGGTGCGGAGCTTTGGGCTAACCAGTGAAAGACATGGACTTGCTGAAGTCAGTCTAGTGAAGAACCATGAACATGGTTAAAGGAGTGAAGCATCTTCATGCAAGGAGAGCCTGAGAGAGCTAGGACTGTTCAGCCTGGAGATGAGAAGGCTCAGAGGGACCTTGTCCATGTATATAAACACCTGAAAGAAAGAGTAAAGAAAAGGGAAATAAGTTTTTTCTCAGTGCTGTCCAGTGACAGGACAAGAGGCAATGGGCACAAATTCAAATACAGGAAATTCTGTTGAAGCTTAAAAAAGCACCTTTTTACTGTAAGGGTGGTTGAACAGGTTGCCCAGAGATGTTGTGAAGTATCTGTCCTTAGAGATATTCAAAACACGACTGGACATGGCTCTGAGCAACCAGCCCTCGCTGACCCTGCTTTGAGTCAATGGTTGGACCAGAGGGTCCCCAGAGGTGCCCTCGCTCCTCAGCTGTTCTCTGAAGCCATGTTCCATGGCTTGCTTTCAGACCATAAGAACCTATTCTTAAGAAAAATAATTGTCTGATGACAGAGGTCCAAATTCATCGGCTCTCCTGGGTAAGGTAACAGAAATAGTTTCTGAGTTGACAGTGTCAGGACAGTGTCAGCGACAGTTAGCTGTGTAGGAAGAAGAACTGTTTTCTGTGCATCTGAAACTGAGGTATTTTTTCTTGCAACAGCTTGAGAGCAGAGCGTGGAGACAAGTGAACACAAGGGAACACCTGCAAACACCACTGCTTATCACTGACACTGCCAGGGTGGGGTGCAACCAGCAAAACTACAAAACAGAGGCAGCATCAACTTCACAAGCTTAAAACCACAAGGTTTATCAGGTGTTTTCTCAACCAGTCTCAGATAATGAAGTATAGCCAAAGGATATTAATGAGAACTAGAATGGCTACATTTTTCTGTAGCAAGACCACTGTTTTCTTCTGATGCTTTTATGGGAGGCTGATTAATTTCAATGATAACATTGTCATTGGACTGGTTATGCCTGATTTTTTACCAGTAATTGAGATTTAAACTTAGTTCATTTGTCACAACTCACTGTATTTTATATCTTTAAGTTTGCTCCTTGTATTATGTGATAATGAAGTCTTATATAGACCGCCATGTAAACGAGCAAACTATTTCACATCTGTATTCTTGTCTCTTACAGACCTTCACGGTCTGTATCTAAACTAAATGTTAAGCCTGTATGAAATGTCTGCTCTGAGACACAGAGCTGTTACTTTTTCCAAATGTCTATTTGGAAATTTGGACTAGTTTCTGAATAAACTTTTCAGCAAAATTGGTTTGCTTCTTTGTAAGAATCTGTTTCAAGTTTGATTTTTAGGCAGAACAATACAAATCTCCTCAGCTGCATGCAGTTGTGTTTCCAAGCAACATAAAAGGAGCCTCTGGAGATTTGTCTGTGTCTATACTCCAGTCAAAATTCACAAAATAGAGACTTGCATGAGCTACAGTAAAACTTAAAAACTCCTTGAAAACTTCATGACTACAAGGAGAAAGAAGCTATGTACGTATATGCTAACTTGATCATTTTGATGCATTTCTACAGATATTTTGTAAACAAAATGGAAAAATAAAAGATGTCTGCTAGAGTATTTGCAATGAAAGGTCAGAGCATCTGATGTCTCTTTTCCTTCACTGTTATTCGGCAGGAGTAGCAGATACCTAGGAAGATGAACATATATTAAAATTCTTTATTAATGAATGTCATTATGAATAGCATAATTCTTGGTAGTATCAGGATTAACGGACTCAAAGGTTTTTGTATTTGACAAGAGAACAAAAGAGAGACCACTTCATTTGGTGCCATCCTGTCTGCACAAACCTCCTTTGACTGGCAAAGATTTCTAGAGCTATTTTTTTCAATACTGGGCATAAAGTGTGACCAGAGACATTAGTTCATGTTTGTATGCAGTTTATACTTGTGTACATCATAATCTGAAACTATAAACGTTGGATTTACAGTAAAGAAATGGATGTTGCAATCAAAAGAGCATGTCTTAGTTTGAAGGAAAAAAAAAAAACATAAAAAACCAAATGAATACAGCCTGGGGGAAATAAAAATTAGAAGGAACCATGCCTATCCCAAAGTCAAGAGTAGTTCAAAAAGGAGAGAAAGTACTAGAAGAATGAACATTTGTAAAGGCATCTTTTTTGCTTCTGGCTTCCTGCAGCACTCCCTGTGCTAGTTAGAGATCAATGGAAATGTTAGACTCTGGTCTCTGCATTCAGGAGAAATCCAAACATATTTAGCCAAGCATATTTAGAATGATTTAGCTACAGTTATAAAATTAAATTAAGAATAATAAGAAATGTTGCAGAGAGTAACTCTTCAATGTAATTAGGACCATGCCATCAAGTGGTAAAAGAGATTTTAAAAAAACGAGGCCATTGCTATTCCCAATTTCAATATAAATCACCACAATATGAGATATAAACTGTGATCTGATGCTAAACACTATTAGCAGGGCTGAGGACACTGTTCCACTGACCACAAGTTATGGATAGCCTTTGAAGCTCAGCCTTCCCACTGGCCAAGCTACCAAACCAATCCAGTGCTTGCCTTTAAAGGCTTCCAGTGGCAGCCTTTAAAGGTTAAGCTTTAATTTATTTAATGTATTGTTCAGATACAAAAAATCTTTCTTTTCTGCCGAGGATCTCACACCCTCCTGAAATCTGATTTTGACTAAACCAGATTAACAACAAAAGGCACTACTAGCAATTTTTTTCTGGAAACAAGCAAACAACCACAACAAAAATCCCCACATGAGGACAGAAAGAGATTTTTATATTTGTGTTTGTGTCATCTGTGAAATTCTGTATGCAGCTCTGTGGGAAACAGCCTCTGAGGAGTCACAAACTATTTATCCTACAGAGCGAAAAGGTGTCCTCACGGCGGACTTCAAGCAAGGAAAACCAGGTTGCACACCAGTAGCAAGCGGCAGTGCCCGCCTGTGACTCTTAGACACCCTTGTCTTTCACCAGATGTTTAAGGCAACCTGTCCCTGGGGTTTTCTGTGGGAGAGGAGGGGGACCAGAAGCAGTTTGTGTGAGTAGAACCATGGAGACCTGGCCCAGCCTGGGAAGCATGGCTGGGAGGGCAGTGCGCCTGCTGCCCCCGAATGGGCTTGCCCTCCCAGTGGCATCATGACCTGCGTTTGAACCTCTCAGAAGCAGCAGCATTTGTCTTTCTCTAAATCCTCTCTGGGATGAAACATAAGAAACATTTCACTTGTCAAGACTGTTTACTGCTCGTTGAAGTAAATGTAAATCTGATGTTTCTATAAGCAGGAGCTGATGCCTTTATTTTGCAATGGCGTATCCATAGATTTCTTGGCATTTCTTTTTACTGTTTTGACACTAGAAGCTCTTTCCTGTGATTTAGTGTCAAAGGAGTAAGGTCATCTTGAGCTGTTTAGACACTTTCTAAATAGCAAACTTAAGAAGCAATAACACTCTAAGAAAGAACTGAAGTTAGTGTTATCTCACCACAGGTACCTGTGACTCTGTGACTACTTCTCTGTATCTATGGTCTCTTCAAATTATTATTTATTAAATAAATATATTGCTAATGATCCAATGAGGATCCTCTAGTGAAACTATGTGTGTTATTAAACAACAGCTGCTGCCTTTAATGGATTTACAATTTGAATAGGTCAAACGTAAAATCAAAGCACACAAAGCAACAGAGAATGCAGAACGGAAATTCCTGGTGCTTCCTTGAGCAGTCTTTGCAGTGTTTTCATTTCAACCAAAAGAGGCCTTCCTTCTCTTTCTTGAGATGTGAGTACTTGCCCTTCGGACTCCAACAGCATGGAAAGATGCTGACCAGCCAGAAAAGACCAGAGGGTTCCCACAGTCCAAAACAGTTCTGCCACTGGAAGGACTGTCCTCGTCATCCTACACAACAGTCCTGCATCTGCTAGTTGAACACTGACATCTCTTTAACAATTCTGCTTGGGTTTTTGACTGATTTGGTTTAAATACATGGTCAATTAGCTATTAATGTTTTAATTATAATAACATTGTCGGTTGTCCTTAATAAATGATGCCCCTTTGAAGATAATTATGCTTTGAGAGACATTTCATCACTGCATTTGCTGAGGAAAGAAACAGGAAAACAAAATCTGTAATGAGGACTGCATTGTCTTACAGAAAAAAAGATACTTAAAGTTATGAGTTTGCTTTCTGATTCTGCTATTTTATCCCATCATTGAGCTTTCCAAAAGTTAAGGCTGACTAGAGCCCATTGAACCCTTGGGACAACCAAGAGTAGCTTCAGAGCAGCTGTGATCTGTACTTGGCTGTGGAAAGGGTTGTAGTTCAGCTACAGTGTTTAAGTCAATATATGTCAAAGCTGTGGACTTCTGTTGAAGGCACAGAAGTTGTCGTAGACATTCATATTCTGATTGATTTGAGATGTGGAGCTATTCTGAAATGATTCAGAGTGTCACAAAGACATCAGTCTTGGAGCTTCTTTACTGCTGAGAGTTTATATCATTTTATTCTTAATGGACTCTGTATAGTCTCTGCAGTATCTCGTTTACATCTGGTTTCACTCAAATGGCTGTCACATTAACTGGAAAAGCAATGTAAAAAAAATCAATAATTGCTACAAGTCTTTATCACCACCACAAACTTTTAGTGTTTGCTCTGAAAACTTTCTTTCTGTGTGCAGATTTATCCATCAGTTGATATGGATTTTACGTTAAATCCTGTAACATATATCACAAGGCCTTCGGCTGAAGTGCATATTTAAGGAATAATTACAGCATACAAATGAATTTTATGACATCGGGATGTGCCAGTCCCATATTTATGTGTGTGCCTGTGTCTTTTGCATTCTTTGGGATTGATATTTAGCCTTTACATTCATCAGTTAATCCGTTTACTTCTACAGTGGCACACTTCTGTCACCTGCAGCTTCTAGTCCCCTTTTTCTGCATCCCATTTGACAAGTGCTTCCGCCGTCTGAACATCTCTATGCTCTTTCTAATATTTCCACCGTTCTACTTATGATAAGGATTGTGTTTTAACAGTAAACAGCTTCTGTTGGCCACTACAGCTGTTGGATCAATTTGACGAGGAAACTCATTGCCATCGTGGCACTCTGCACAAACAGCTCTGTGCTGGTGGCACGGCCAGTAACAGGACATTGTTAGTGTAGTGGTAGAAATATGCAGTGTTCAGCCTCTGTAAGTATTTAAGAAAATACTGCAAGGTATATTTTGCACATTTGCAGAACCTTCTTTATGCTTTCCTGCAAGAAAAAAAATGAAACTACCTCAGTAGTTTTTGGAGGTTCAGGGATATGTGAGCATGTTGCTGAGGTTTAGCAGACTAAAAACTCTCCTTTCTCTAACTTTTCCAAGCTAACAAACACTGTGATGCCCCAAATTGTTGCCCAAGTGTGTAAGTGTGACTAAACTCTCTTTTGGTCTGTTTGAAAATGTCCTTGTCCTTCTCCACAGTTGTAGTAATTTCTTTCAAAGTGTTTTCACTGATTGTCAGATGGTTGATTTTTATCATTTCTGATGATTAAAAGTTCTTAGGTACAAAATATAGTGAATAAAAAAGGGGCTTGTTATCAATGTGGCAGAGAGTTGGTTGCTAGTTACTCGGTACATTAAGAATATCCTTCATATTCTGTCAAGATCTCTGCCTTATACGTGATGTGTTCTGGAAGCGTTTCTGAAAGCATCTATCATATGAACAGCAGACGCAATATCAAGCCTTAACACATTTTTAACTGTTTGCTGATAACCTCTTTTGATGCATAATCTCTGAAAGTCATATTGATGTCTGGGCATAAGGTATTGATAACCATCAAGAACTTCAATAGGAACATCAGGAAGATCACACTATGAGGCAAAGTTCACTTTATTTCCAAGGTATTTTATCAGGGTGGTTATCTTGCCTGATGATAGCTTGTTATTTTTAGAGAGAGATGGAGGATAACATTGGTTTTTCTGACTAAAGAACTCTTGCAAGTCACCTTCTTTTTTCTGACAGGCAATGAATAATTATGGAAATAAAAGACAACAATTTTTAGAAGGGTTGCATGCTGGATACTTCATTACACATTCTTGAAGGAATCATATATGAAGAAATATTTCTGGATATGAGCTCAGTTCATGCTTATCTTCACAATTATTTTTTGTCAAAAAATCATTATATAGTGCAAGGTCAGCATATTTGATGATCCCTAGGTTTTCTGAAAACATGCAAGGATCACTTGTTAAGAATTCCCAAAGAACCCACTGGATGTATTTTAAACACAGTCCTGTATTTTCTCATCATATAATTATCATAGAAACATGTCCACAGAACAACTTCTGGACCATCATTGTGTGTGACCTGAAGTAGGTGCTAACCAGATATGGTTTTCTCATTCCAATCACATTGGTCTCTGTCCCAAAACTGTGTCTCTGCTTTGGCAGAGCCACAGTGGTGGAGGTAAAAAAATAATTTCTGAATCACTTTTATTATCTGAATCTTTTACAGAGAAGGCTAATTAGCTACACTAGATCATATTAACTTTCTTCTCCTTTTCTCTGCACACTTCCATGCCTTCTTCCCTGCTGTCTGATTATCCTTTTCTCCCCAAGCATCATTGTAATCCTTTGATGAAGCACTGGTGGGCCATGTATGCAGAACTCTAAGAATTGTTGCAGATATCAGCAGAACCTATTACATGCTTATTATTTTAATTTTAGGATGGATGGGGGAAACATTCTTTACAACAAAAGTCTGCAGCATAATTAAGAAATTCTTATTACACGTTTTCTTTATATTTTTCTCACCGGTTCTTCATTGATATTAATTTGTCTTAATCTTATGGATGAAGGATGGATACAGAAAAAGTTAGAGGACATATTTAATTTAATATAAGTTTATCCTGTACAAGTTTTCCCAAATTGATCCACTTCTACAGATGACAGCCAGTGTTATTCATGTCAAAACTTGTTTCTATTTCGGAATTCAGCACCCTTTTGTTACAGGATAGTGGTAATTTTAACTAAGCTTGTCTTTTTCTCATGGTGACATTTTGTTTAAATAAGAAAATCTGTGTAAAGTGGCTTTGTGCCTATGGGTGAATTTATTTGAAGTGTAAAATGTCAAACTGGCAACAGTAATAATCCTGTAAATTAGGTATGTCAAACAATGTACATGTAGACTTTTGATTCATCTAAGAGTGGAAGGATTTCTCCAACTCTGTTTCAAGAAACCTGAGTCATGAGCTCCCATTTCTTAATTGGTACTCTTGACAAAAAGTGAGGAATACGCCAACATAAAAAATTTATAAATCAGAAAATATTGAGTCTAGGGTAAAACTAACACCATCTCACCATCTCCCGGTTCAGCAATACTCAGAAAGAGAAAAGATATCTCTATCCATGGAACAGAAGTCATCACTAGAACATTGTTTTCTAATTGGCAAACTGAGTTCATTGTGGAGGTGCTTCAAAGCAATTTCCAGGCAGTTGCATACAGTGCATGTATGCACGTACATGCTGATACTCGGGTTCTGCCGTACGAGCCCATCTGGAAAGGCCACAGTCACTGAGACAATCTCATCACACACCCTCACCTTGGAGACCAGGCACATTCTCACTCGTATAACTGAAAACACCTGGGGAGATCCCAGAGCCCACAGGAAGACAGGGTGGAGGATATATGGAGAAAACACACATCACCATTTGGCTACAGCCACTACCAGCACCACCAGCTCACCCAAGCTGGTCTCTTCTCTCATGTCTTTCCTGCCTCCTTTAATGAGTAGTGCTGCTCCTCACGTTCCCTGAGCTGACTGCTTTGGCGGGCACTTTCTGCTCCCTTTTGCTGAAAATGAGCTAAAATACCAAATATCTATTTGAACTATTTTAAGTCTGGTTTAAAGGAGACAAGTTACAAAGCATTCACCCAAGTGGTTTCCCAGCAAACCTGAAGGGCCATAAGGAGTGTTAGTAAACACCAGGGAGCATGGTCTTTCCATCTCTACAACTTCAGCTAGACCATTTTAGAATTAGAGATTTTCTCTATGAAAGGAAAAGTAATTTTGTCTAAGTAATGAATTTAATTGCAGCTATTTGCTCTAAGTACGGTGCCAATACTTTTCCTTCTTCAGAGACCTGCAATGCTAAAATGGAGCAGGGCCACAGTTCTGTTCCTGATGAAACTTTGCCACTTCTTATTCTTTAGTTGGTAGAGACTTTTCCTTGGTGTAACGGTGTCAACATGCATTTAGACACCTACTATGCACTGTATTATTTGCATATGTAACATGTAGAATACTATTGTATGGTATTGCTGTATTACTGTAATATGTAAGTACTATTACATTGCAGTTTGCAACATTTTTTTTTCAGGGTTTTACCTGCCACTCTTTCTGCAATGAAGTGGGATAATCAGCAGCAATTTTTCTCTCTTACAAAGAAAGCAATATTTTTTTTTATGTGCATACCATGTTAATCCTGGGGTACACACAGTAAATGTGAGTTACCTCCCCCTTCTTCCAAGGAGAGTTACAAATCCTTGTGCTTCCTGAGGGATAGCACTGCTCTCGGACATCCCTAAGCAGCTCTTGCACAGTGAATTCTTTCTATTACTTCTCTATGGACTTTGCTACAGACTGGTATCGTTATCCTCATTCTCTGCATTTGAGAAGGCAGGCTAATTATAGTAGGTGTGTACACCTAAACTAATGGGGAATTAGCTACATTTAGCTACATTGGTACCACCTGGTAATGTCACATCACATGGTAATGTCACTCAAAATAGCTTTAGTGATCCTTTAAAGGATGGTGCACAGAGGATGGAGAATCAGTACCCAAAATACCAGCACTAGAAATCCGTAACTGAACCCTATAAACCAGTTTTCTCTTTCATCCATCATGTCGTGATGGAAATGCCAGAGATGGAACTAGTCTGTGGCTAATATATACTAGAAGAAGATTTCTGGAAAGGAGACCTGAAAGGGTTTTGTATCATCCCCAACCACCAGCACCAAAACAGGGACATGCAGGCACCAAAAGGATCCGTCAAAGGAATCAGTGTATGGGTTCTGTACCTTGTTGCTTGTTGGGCACACTACAAAGAATGCTACAGGTATTTTTCGTATTAACTGTTATCTGTTCTTTCTAATGGGTCTTATAAATGTTATGTATTTCTTTTATCATGTACTTTTTAATCATAAAATGAATATAAAGAAAGTACAAAAAAAAAAAACCAACAACACAAAACACCACCCTTAATGACTGCAAACATTCCAAGTAAGCTTTGTTGGTAAAAGAAGCTGTCCAAATGTGTGCTTTTCCTCTTACCTTATAATGAATTAATTGGCTTGCACGGGCTTGTTTATTTTCAATGTCACTGTAAGTTCTCCAAGCTCTGTTGAAAAATTGTCAACAGCAGAACTAGAAAGTAAGTATATCTTTAAGTGACCCCGATTGCCTTGCCTCTTTCTTATGTGGTAAGGAGTTGAAGCATTATTCAGGGTTGGCTATTAGCCACACTGCATTCAGAATTTGTCAGATATTCCTCAGTGTTAAATGGTATAAAGTACATCACATTGTTTGTGAAGAAATCTCACCTTTATGATCCCTTTCATTTCTGCCTAATTGTCTAAGATAAGAATAGCTTGCTGTGCCTGAGGGGAAAATTTTTCCATTACTGCTGAAAAGATAAATGGTAGAACGCAAAATGAACCTGGCTCATTACAACCTTCAGAAAAAAAAAAAGGCAAATTGCTCTTCAGAAATGATATAATGGAGCTGACACTTTTAATAGTCTAGAGTTCAAATGTGGCATTTTATATATTTTTTTCATAAAGTATAATACAAACAATTACAGATGCTGGCAATAATGAATGGTACTTAGTTTCTTTTACTAGCTTTACTCTGTAAGTTCCAGGGGGAGGAAAATGGTTTTACCAATAACCATTTTAATGAGGAGAGAAAGGTTACATTTAAAGAAACTTAACTGTCATTTTAGAGTGTTTATCTAGTCTTAATCTCTATAATAATTGCACTAATGCCTTTTGATCTACTATGAAAGTGCATAAACAGAATGGTGAGAGGCAGATGGCTCATTTGATGCTTTAAATTTCTGATGAGCTTTGGAGGACAGGGTTGAAAAAACATTGATTTATCAGTACAGAACAGTTCATAGTAAGGACCAGTTTCTTACTTAGGATTCATTTAGATCAGTTACTTCTAGACATATTTTCATTAAATGGGTTGTGCATCATTAATGTTTAACAGGTAGGCATTGATTTCCTGGAGTACTGATTAATATCACACATTTGCATCTGAGAGTGGGGGGGGGGGGTTGAGTATCCATACAGCAGAGCATTCATTCAATTGAGGTAATGAATGTTGTTAATCTCAAATACCGTATATCTATACTAAAAAAAGGGGAAGGTTTAGCTATTGTCTGTGTCACAGAAGTTTACTTTGGTATATCGTTCCAGACTAATAGAGAACTTGCAAATATATTACAAAATATGGCTATTGCTGTCAATCTATTAACTATTTACATAAACTGTTTTGACTTCAGCGGCAATTAAAGCCTGTTTTAGGCATGTTTTTAAAGCAATACTGAACAGAATGCATGACTTGAGGACGTAAGATTACGATGATTTTTCTGGCAGTTTAATTCCATTTGCTCACAGGTCTGCATCTGACAATAATTTTATCAACCTCGCTTTCAAAAAAAATTTTAAAATCTCTGAAAAGCACTGTTTGCACAGCATGTTCATTTGTGTACAGTCAAACTTTTTGTATTTTTGATGCGGATCAGTTTCATAGATAGTCATTTGCCATGAACGTTTTGGTCATACTGATTAGCACATCTTCAGCTTTGGGAAATGCCTGCATTTGTATGTGGCTGAAGAGAGCTTAATACTACCTAATCAGAATGCAGTAGAATGAAAACAATAATAATAATTCACAGATATGCAATTATTGCCTAACACAACATTACACACATTTTTATGGATACTTATAACTAGAAAAACACAAGCTCATTAGCAATGGCAGACGTATTTTAAATTATATTTTCAAAATGATTAATGCTACTTTTCCAATCTTATTGAGGTCAAATGTGCGCATGCATATATGTGAATTAAAAAAATAGATGAGTTCTGTACAAATAAACTTGTGTATGTCACCTTGCTTACTCAATTCTCTCCCCCTTCCCTACAAGCACACTCTGTGGTGTAGGAGGAACGAGGTCATACTCCCTGAGTCGTAAAAACACAGTTTGCAATCCTTCGATGTACATAGCTCTGATAGGAAGGGGAAGGAGGTCCTGGAGGCTGTGGAGTCTCTTTCTGGTTTTGTGTCATGCTAAGTCCCCAGAGAAAGCAGCCCAGATGCTGCCCAGGGGCTCCCAACCTGCCGGGTGCTCTTTTCCTTTCTCCCCAACTTCTAGTCTTTGACCTCAGTCTTCTTTCTTTTCTATTTACTGACCTTCCTTCCTTTCTTTCTGCCTTTCTTTTTCTTCCTTTTCTATCTTTTTCTCTCTCTCTTTCTTTCTTTCTAACTTTCTTTTTCTCTGTTTTTCTCTCTTTCTGTCTCACTCTTTCTCTTTCTTTTTTTCCTTGGGGTTTTTTTTTTTTTTTTTGTGTGCCCCAGAGTTGCACTTAATTTTTCCAGTTACTATGTCCTTTCTGCTTTCAGGCAGATTTTAATTTTTTCAAGGTGAGCTTTAACATTTTCCTACATCTAGAGGCTGTGACACAGGAGCCAGGAGGAGAAAAACAAACACAACATGAAACAGTAGCTGCTATGTATATTAAAGGGTGGGTTGTACATGCTCCGCTCTGAAGGTTATGTCAGCACAGCCCAAAATATACTCCCTTCAAACACTTATTGAATTCTTACTCCCTTCAGCAGCAGTGGCTCAGAGTTATTTAACAGCTACCACAGTAAGTCATCGGTCCTGGACACATCCTGTGACTGATACTGAAGCACAACTGCTCAGTAAATAACTCCAGATGTCACTTAGCACATTGATCTAGGCGTGTTAATATCTGGAGCTTTTCTTTAAATAGTCATATTTCTTGTTTTTAACTGACGTACCTAATTGGCATAGATTTCACACCCCCCACACTGTTACCAATCTTCTGGAACTCCAAAAGAATGTGTGTTTCTTTTCAGTCATAACTCAGCTTCTCAGCATTTATGTGCAAAATAAGTGTCCGTGCTGCAGTGAGATGCATGACTGCAGCCAGCTTAATTGTCCCCAAGCCAGCTTTCACAAACCGCTTTGAAAGCGAGCGGCCATGTAGCTGTAGGAGGGTCTCAACAGCGTGCCTGGATAGATATCTCCAGATACCTGAACTCCCCACCTCGTTCTCCTGACCGGCTGGACACCAGCCAGCTCCGAGATGTATAATATAGCATCGTTCATGGGATCACTGAACTGTTGGAGTTGGAAGGGACCTCTAGAGATCATCTAGTCCAACTCCCCTGCCAAAGCAGGGTTGCCCAGAGCACATCACTCA
>JAOQGH010000032.1:54076601-54111410 GCA_025769975.1 Gallinago jamesoni
AACTGGGGAGCCCAGAACTGGACGCAGTATTCCAGTTGTGGCCTCACCAGTGCAGAGTAGAGGGGGAGAATGACCTTCCTCGAGCTACTGGCCACACTCTTTCCTGTGCAGCCCAAGATTCATTCCATTGGGCCTCTTGGCGACAAGGGCACAATATAGTTAACACAGTTAACAGCGTATTATGCCTAAATCCTACGTTTTCCTGAGAGGCACTGTGTAATTAGTGCAGGATCCATGCTGTGCTAATGCAGTTTTCAGTGCAAAGCTTGCTCCTTGCAGCTGGCGGAGTTGAGTGTATCTCAACATTTCCACCTCTACCTGCCCGAAATGTTTACTCGGTGTCACCGGCGGGTTTTGCACGCTCCGTGCTGAACCCCACGCTGCCAGCAGCTGCTCTGGTATCAGACCTAACTAGTTTACAGCTGCCCAGGGTATAACTGCAGGATGGCAGTCACACCTCCGGATCTCAGCGTCAGCATGTCCCGCGCTGACAGCGGTGAGAAAGGAGGTGGCAAGTGGCAACGGCCAAGAGTATTACCTCCTCCACACCAGCTTTTGCAGTGTGTGAAACTGGCCTAAAATAAAGTTTATTTTTCAAGGTGAAAGGTGTACAAAGTGAACTTTTATGCTGATTCAGTCTTCTTTAAGGCATAGACTTCAGTTCAAATGGTTTAGTGATACTATCCATCAGAGGGTTCAGCCTTTGCAATATATTTCACAGTAGTCCCTAGGTTGGACTCAGGCACAATATATCATTTTGATATTGCTTTATAGCCTGTTGCCAGCTGTATATTTATCTTATTTATTTATTTATTGGGAGAGAATGTGTGAAATTTCTATTAATGAATAATATATGGAATGTTGCAAATAGAAACGAAGGGAAACGGGTATATCAGTGAAAGGAATATCATCGAAGTAGTTATCAAGAAGTGCTGTCAATCTTAACTCCAGACAACTTCAGGCTATATGTCAAAGTTAGAAATTGCTTATACATTTACTGGTATGTCTAAGATTGGAATTGTTACCAACACTCGAGGCAGGGAGACTGCCCGCCATTTCTGTAACCTTCAGTATCAGTGATCTGCATCACAAACTCTCATTTTTCTTTTTGAAATTTAAATCCTTAGCAATATATGTACTGCAATCACTGCTGTGCAGAAACACCCAAGCCAGCTTTAAAATATCCTGTTGAGGGACTTGCAGTAGATCAGCTGTTAGTAGACAGTACACACAGCTGGACCTTTGTGTGCACTCTAAGCCTATAGGAGAAGCAAGGTAAATTAGCAAAGAGCCTGGTCCACGCTGATGCCACACCATGTATCCACATCAGGACACTGCTGGTACTGGAATTTTGCTAGAATAAATGTAGCTTGGGTGTGCCCACAATGCAATGGACTCTATACTATGGCATAGAGACACTATCAGAAAGAGTCAAATACCAGGAGACTCCAACAATTACTGAATAGGGTCCTGATTTGGTAAAACTTTAAGCAATATATTAAGCAAGAGAGACCACTGGCAAAAGCAAGCGCAGAATGAGATGTAAGTACTGTGTGGAATCAGATCTACCTTGCTGTGGAGCTACGGAACACCAAGCTCACCAGAGCATCTAGCTGAGGTACGATGGGTCCCTGGCCAAAGCTTTTTTCTACTCTGATGCCATATGAATAGGTTAAGGTGAAGAAAAACACAGCTACCCAGCAGGAATCTCCTTCTTATGACTGGAGGTATTCAAGAGATGAGTTGACATGGTGCTCGGGGATATGGATTAGTGTTGGTGTTGGGTGTTGGGTTGGTGTTGTTTGGGGTGTGGTGTGTGGTTTGTGTGGTTTGGGGTTTTTTTGGGTTTTTTTTGATGGTGTTTTTTTTTTTTTCATTGGTTGGACTAGATGATCTTAAAAGGGCCCTTCCAACCTAGGTGATTCTGTGATTCTATAAATATGGGTAAGTTTGTCAAATCCTCATATAGTTAACTCCAGAGACTTCCTAGGAACCTGCTTCATCACCTGATCAAACAAAATTTGGGGAAAACTAGGATTATAAACTAAGAGGTAAAGAATATCTTCCTGTCTGGTTTAAATTACCAGAGGAAAATGTTTCCATAAACTGTAACTTAGCTTTGTCCTGTACTCATGGCTGTGACTAGAGGGTGTCACTGGCCTCCCACAGACCCGTGCCAGGCTGCCTGTAATCTCTGCCCCTTCATCCCTTCCTCCTTTGAGTCAGCATCCTGTGGAGGAGGCTGGACAAGCATGTGTTCACATAGTGGTAACAGGACGGAGCAAATCCATGCTCAGAAGAGTAATTCCTTCTGGGGGAACAGCTCCTCACAGTTTAAAACTCAGCCTTCTATGTAAAACAACTGATATTAATAGTTTAAAAAAAAAAAGTTGAATTGATCTCCTTTATTATTAAACAAATGTAAAATACCACAGTTGTTTTTATACTGTTATTGTGTATGGTAAATAACTCTATTAAACTAATCCCAGAAATTTAATAAATCAGTAAAATTTTTCCCATTCCCACAAATCATTAAAAAAGCTTAAAAGTAAAAATTAAAATATGAATTGCAGTTCTTAATGAATAAATGCTTTATTCTAAACAAATTATCCCAGAAAGTCCCTTTTTATTTAACACACTGAAGTTATTTTCCCTCCCTTGCCCTCTTCTTAACAGCAAGGTCCATCCATCTAAAAATGTTGTGTGAGGAAAGATTCTTCTCTGCCAATATTAATAACAAGGAAATCTAGTTTTTCTTTCTTCCCATTACAGCAACTTGTTCTGAAAGCTGAGATTTGAGGTAATCTCAAATGGAATGTTCCTTTACAAATTAGATTTTTTCCTCTTGTAAAATCCCCTGATAGAGCATTTCTGATGATGAAAGATGAAGGTAAGTAGTAAAGCTGACTGATTATTTTTTTTCTTGCCAAACAGAACATTCCGTGAATTTCAGTTCTGTTTCAGTTGGCCTGACAGTTTCTATTTTGGCGTGCTGGTGGGGGAGGAATTCTGGATTCAGACAAGAGGCTATTCTTCTCAAATGGGGCTATCATTGTTGGGAATATTCATGGATACTCTGGTACAGAGTTTGCTCAGGAGATGAGGAATCTGTGCCCTGTTCTGTTCTCCACTGAAAGCATTTGAACCTTCATTTTCCGGTCACCTACCTAAACCTTCATGCTTTAGAACACTTGGGGCACTCTAAAACCTTTGGACATCTGCATTGCACTTTGCATAAAACACAAGCTTCTGTCAGTGAATAAGTGTGGTTATAGAGCTTTGTGGTTGGAATAGTCACCCAAGATGGGTGAGAGCTTCCTACCAGCTTGTGTCCCACTGAGCAGCCAGACTGCAGTGACACAGTGTCATGTCCTTCTAGCAAAATAAATATCTAACTACTCTTTGCAAAATGGAACAGCTCCAGCAGCAGGATCTGCCTCAATCCCAGGACATCTATGCTTGGAAAAAGCATATGCCTGTCATTTCTCATGGGAGGGAGCACAGCTGAGGGAAAGGAGGAAACAAAAGAGCAGATTCTAACTCCCTCAAGTGAGTTCTCTCATGCTTCAGCACTGAGACAGGAGGGAAAAATCTATAGTGTTTTTTTTTTCTCACTTGTTGCCCCATTTTATTCCATTCTACATTCCAAGGAGAGAACACTTCTTCCGTGTTGAACTACATGACTCTGCCTGAAGCAGCGAAAAGCAAATCAACAGATTTAAAAGGCATTTTCACCTAGATTGATCAGAATTCATGGCCGTTGTCAATAAATAGGCAGAACTAAACAAACTAAAACACCAGAACTATATTATTTATAAGATAGTAAAATAGAGTGCTCCAACATCTGTTCTTTTCCTTTTAGATATGTGCTCTCTAGGTGTTTTCTTCCAATTTCCATTCATCTACTTCCTCAATCACACCGATTCATATCTGCGTATGTGCATTTTAACTTTTTTTAAATTTAACACAACTCTAGCATATGATCACTTTGCTATGTTCTCTTTCACTTAAGTTTTACCTGTCTCATCTCATATAATAGTTTTGCCCTCTTCCTTTATTTTACAGAAAATTTTAGTTCTGACTATATTCAGAAGTATCTCAACGGCACAGTTCTTTGGCATGAATAAGTGTGAGTAAAACTGTGCCGAATCAGGTTCTACACAAGGACAACTCCTGCAAAGCTAAAGATGTAGCAAACATGATAATACATTTCAGGACAGGAGAATGGTAAAAAATCATCTCAAGAACAAGAGCAAGAGGGATCTGAATAGTACGACTGTTCTAGAAAAGGGGGGCAAGGAACACTGCCCCAGGCAAAAACCTGCTTCCGTGAAGAAAATATCAAAATCATTTTCTGCATGTCCATGTGGAATCTTCACACAGGAAGATGAGTGGGTTCTTTGGATTGTTTGTTTAACATGGATATGAACTAGGTTTACTGCTACTCTTCAAATACTGCAGCATCTTGCATATCCTTTGACATTGCAAAGCAGTTTTCAAATCCCAAAGCTAAAACAAAAAACCCAATGTGGATACGTAAGCAGCAGATGGCCAGATGTCATCCATTTTTCTCTTGTATTTCTCTACTGCCTTAGTTCTTGTTAATGTGTTTACTGTATACACATAAGATTGAGAGCCATGGAAATGAAATCCTATTACTCATCAAAAAGAGGACTAGATCTTATGCTGCACACTCCTGGAGATGAAATTTCATCTGATTAAGAGCCAGTAAAATTTGTTCCACAACCTTTTTTGCAAGGGGAACAACAGTGTGAGTTTTCCGTGCAGATGTCCTTCAATCTCACTTCTATGCCATAAAGAGGTAAGACTAGCTCATCTGTACATATTAGTTAGTATATTCCTTTTTTTTTTCTTTTTTTTTTTTTGGCCGTAATACAGACTACTAAGAATTGAAACTGTAGCTCTGCTCTAGAAATCTTGGGGTGTTAAGATCTCCCCAGTGCACTTATATGCACTCAAGCCACAGCTATTCATGCCCTGGCTTCCTCTCTAAGTTAAAATATGGTCCCATGAAGATGACATGGCTGGTTTTATGCACACCATTTATTACCTCATACCAGGCAGAATCTCGGCTGGCCACTTCAGCAGCTTTATGTTTCCAGAGAAGTGTAGAGTGACCTTATCATGGTTAATAATTGGAGTCCATCAGTAACCTGGGAAAGCATCAGAGAGGAATTTTCTTTGCATAACATAGAAAGGATGGGTCACATTTTAAAGGCCAGGATGAGCAAAGGCTTTTACCACAAGTGGTTGTGTATTCAGGTTCTTATATCTGAATATTTATTTTAGTTATGGTATTTATATAGCCCCTTGGTCAGTTCAAACTCCTGTATCAGGAGTAAAAAGTAAGAAAGAAGAACAACTTTCCTAATTTCTTGGAGAGCTCTGTACCTGAATTCTCCTACAGTGCCATGTAAGCAGTGTGCACTTCTGTACATTTTCTTAGCAAACCTTGAGCCTACCACAAAATGGCTAAAGAGGCAATGTCCTAATAGCAATATGAACTCCAGAAAGGGCTTCCTATCAACTAGGAACTTTTTTCTCATCAATACAATTGGATATTTATATCGGGAGACTATAGCTGTTTCTTCAGGTTTTGAAGTTCCCTTCACCAATTTCTATAGGAAAGTCTCAGCTTCTTTCAGCACCTGTTGATGCTTCTATTTCCAGAGTCAGTAACTCTGTGATCTGCTCTGTCTTGAACACATTGGCCTGAATTCTACATTCATTGAGATTAGGGTGAAAGCTTTAGCTGTTTTCAGAGTAAATAATTGAGCAAGAAGTAGATATTCTTTATATACATCAGCCATGAATGACCTCCTGATTACCCCTCTGAATACACCAGACTTTGTACCAAAGCCCAGCCCAGGAGTCCTAGGTTGAAAGGCTGCAGGTATCCCTGCCTCGGCTTGTCAACACCACAGCATGGGAAATCAAAAAAGGCTCCTTCATAGGAATTATTCTTGTGAAAGCTAAGGTTCACCTCATGTGGTTTCATCATTAGTCAGAGAACACCTGCACATTGTTCATTTTTGGCAGTCTTAACCTCCAACACAGAGCAAGGACCAAGAGTCTTGTATGTACTTTTTACTCCGAAATTAAGAAGCTTGGAGTTTTTACTGTTGAATGTTACATTTCCTCTTTTTTGGGGGGTGGGCTTTTTTTGATGTAGTAAAAAAGTCACTGGAATTTATGCAAAAAAATAGGTGTATATATCTTTTAGAATAAAAGTAATGCTCAAAAGGCTGTTTCAGTTAGCTATATGGTACTTTATTTTATTTTATTTTTTTAGAAAGGAAGCCTGGTCTTTGTATTTATGAAGCAAAATAATATTACTGAGATCTCAAGCTTTTATATTGCTTGCCTTATCGTTTTCCAGGATGAAAAATATATTGACTCTGATTAAGAGTGTTCTCCAGGATAGGAATATAAGTCATGTGGATACAGTTAACAAGCTTCGATGGATGATGCAATACACATTTTTCTTACTAAAAGACAGCTAGAAATAAAGTCTCCAGGTTTAGTATACCATAATGTTAGTTCATGGGTAACCTGCTTTCTCACATTAATTTTAAGCTGGAGCACTTCTACTATATAATGTTGACTTTGGAGTGAACTCCTCCTAAAACTCTCCTCAAGGCATTAACATTGAATTTCAAAACTGTTGTGGAGGAAAGGAGAGATTGGATCTCCTTGGAATATTTAGGCTGCAAGGAAAATGCTATTGTTGCTGCTGGGTTAGAAACTACACGGAGAAGGCTCACAGCCTGTTGGGAACATCTTGCATTTGGACTGAGCTGCCAATATCGTCTACTTGTAAATTGTTACAGAAAATTAACAGGGTACCAACTAACTTTGTCACCAATAATCTGTCTACAGCACTAAAGGGGGAGGAAAAGACTGTGCATGTGTTTATGACCAATGCATCAGTAATTAGAAGCAGAAGTGTGAAGTTTTTGCTTTAAAATTTTATACAGTAAAATGATGAAATAGCTACATCTTAATTTTTTAATCATTTTAGGAAATCCTGTTACAAATGCTAAAGGAAGTCATATTGGAGCTCATAAACAGTATTTTGAAGATTTTTCTTGGCATATTTGGGGAATTGCAAACTGCAGGTTGGAGTTAACATGACTGAAACCATATGGAAAAGCACTCGGAACATGTGGGTTCAGTACCAGCCTTACTGCAATTCCCAGATTATGCACTATCATCTCCTCAAAACTGCCTCTGGCTTATCAACACTGGGACAATAGGTTGTGCAGAGTTTCAGAGGGTGATGCTTACTGAAATGGCTGTAGACCAAGAGGCAATAAGACCACACCACTATCACCTTGCAAATTGCTAATTAGACCTCCCAAGGAAAAGAGTTTATTTGCTTGGGCTCAGCCCTGGGCTCCACACCTGTGTTGGGAGGGCAAACCTGAGCCACTGGTGCTTCTGCATTGTACTACACTATGCACTCTGCCAGACTGTGTCTTCCCTTGCCTGGAGGTCTCTTCATCATGCTTCCTGACGTAAAGTGAGTATGTTCTGAGATTCCTCTGATTTAAAGAGACATGAAGTGAATACGTTCTGAGATAACTCTGATTTAAATGTTCATTTTCCGGAGGAAAGTGCTTTGGGATACATGGATGAAACACAGTGTTTGACAATATAAACCATATGCCAGTTATTCTTGCAGGAAACTGTATAGTTAGAAATTGTGCTGTTGTGGGAGACGAAAACATTTTGTTGGTTTGAGACTGAAAGTATTTTATTATAACCATGGTAAAATACATATATAAATATCAACCTTATGATTTTTTTTCTTATTTTTGAAATCACTGAAGAGATTCAGCTTATATTTGAAATTACTCAGTACTTGTGAAGCTTTGAATTGCTCCAGCCCATCTCACATCTATGGTATTTTGCTGCTTTATAAATTCATTTCATTGCCCAGGCTGGTTCTCTGGTAAATCCTACTTATTTGCTAAACTGTTTTTACTGACAGGCTTTTAGCTGAAATACAAATGTTGAATTTACAACTTTGATTCTGATGGTCTACTATTGTTATTAGATCTATCAGATTTGTACATTTGGATTACACAGCTGTTTACTTGGCTACTTAATACTGAGACTAATTAAATAATTTTGTGTAGGAGACAGATAAAATGAGCTTTGTTGACATCTCACATATACTTGGCACATGTAAAGGCTTACTCTCTTAGGCACCAGTTTGAGGGCTCTAGCAGCAAAGCTCTAGCAAATCCTACTGCATCAATTTAAGACACTGTCTCTTCCTTTTGCCTCTGTTGAAGCTGTGCCCTTAGACAAGTCAGCAGAACAGAAAATGGTGCTTGGTCCCTCCAGCTGACCATTCATAATGTAGGCAAAACCCACCTTCATCAAGGGCTTAGTCTAAAATAAAATGAGCTTTATCTTGGAGGCCAACAAATCTAGTAATAATCTCCAGCAGAGTAGGGGGCAGATTTTTGAAAGGGATAACATTTTGCATCAGCCAGCAAGTTTCATCACACCCCACCTGCCAAAGCCATTTAGACCTCGTTGTGGTAAATTTGGGCAACATTAATATTCGTAAAATATTGAATAAAACTTTTAAAATATTACTATGTTAATATTTTCCAAATGCAACTTTCCAAGCATATCTAATAAGATTTTGTATTCTCCCATTACAAGAACTATCATAAGAAGGTTCCCATATAATCCCGAGTGCCTGGCTATTGATTTAAGAAATACAATTCAACTCCCAAGAGGACATTGTAAGCCTCAGAATCTGGACAGTGCTTAAACACAGAAACAATGGACACTAAAGTCTTCCCTTATTATCCTTCCTTTTGTGGCTGTGCTCAAATTTGCAGCACAATTAATCATTAGAAAGCTGGAAGATCAGGGAAGCCCCTCTTGAAAATTCTCCTCTTCTGTGTTGTTGAACAACATCAGAGATAAACACTTTAACAATATCTTATGCCACTGAAAGGTATTACTGACATTATAGGAGTCTACCGATACTTTTTTGCCAATGCAGTTTTTCAGAGACTAAGGCTTTCTATCACAAATTTGAAAACTGAGAACAGGCCTGTTGTAGCTTGCCATAAGACAAGTATCAACCATCTGCAGGAAATTGGCTGTGTGGCTTCAGCTGGGGTGAGAACGGATGCCCAGGCTGTGCAGAAGAGGGAGACAAGGGATAGATTCTTACAGAGGCTGAGAAGAAAAGCTATATAAATAAATATTGTAATAAATGGGAACATAGGAAAAAAAAAAATAAAAAGAACAATCCAGTAGGGCATAGATTAAAAACCTAGCACATATTTTAGACAAAACCTGGCATGAAAGAGAATACAAATGTGCCAAAATGAATATACTGCAGCAGAATGCCAGTTTTATTCTGCCCATTCATCACTGCATGTGATTTCGTATCCTGTTGATAAAAAATGATGCTTTGTGGGTTCAGTCATATTCCTTGAGAAAAAGTTGCTCTGGGGACAGGGGAAGCTGAATAACCAAAACATGGGAGATGAAAAACATTTGCAAAACACATCTCCCTTGCGCTTGGGGGGACACAACAGGCTGCAGGGGGAACCACTTTCCCCCCAAAAATTGCTTTTATCTGCCTCCAAAGGTTTTCCAGACAAGCTGGCCCTGTGCACAGGAAGAGATGGATCTATAAATCCTATCTTGTCCTACTCAATCCAATCCTACACTGCCCAGTCCTGCAGTATGTAGGACACAAACAACCCTCTGGATCCTCCCAGATCAGATGCCAAGTTTCAAACAGTCCTATGTGAACAGCCTTGGCAGGAGAAAAGGGACTTTTTTTTTTTGAGACACAAGTGTCAGAAATTGTTAACTGAGCACATCCTATATTCTCAGCTCCTTTGAATGCATTGCCACAGTAGAGATACAGCATGCCTCTCTATTCCCCGTGTATATGAACATGGATGCAATGTCCTGCACAAAAAATTTTGTATTCATTTTGTGTTTCAAAAATTCTGACTTCTTTTTTCGGTGCCCTCTGACATTATACTCTCACTGTATATCAATGACTTACACAGGACATTAGAAAAAAGTTAGGCTTACTGTGCAGATTCAAGACTACACTTTTTTCCTGAAAATATAACATTTTAATAATATATTTAATAACATTTTAATATTTTGTGAAACAGTAAATACACAACAGTGAAAAAGAAGTGCCAAAGCCTCCTTCCTCTTACGATGATAAGCTATCACCTTCAGAATTAATAGCAGTATTTTAAACATCCTGGTGATGTTAAATCTATCTTGCCTAAGCTGCACTACTATTTAGAAAAGACTAGACTAAAGATGTTTTTTTCATCATGATTTTGAAACAGAAAAACCTCAGCTTAGATGCATCTTATTCCAACATTTACTGTAGTAGTAAAAGACATATTTTTACAGAAACTTCATGCATTCATAATGTAATTGTGTACATTAGGAATATGAGTTAGTAAAACAAAGTGTGACTTCAACATTAATAATAATTCAAAGGTCATCTGTCGTGACTGTTCATTGTGATCTCACAGCTGATCACTTGGCCCAGGTTTTAAAATATTATTCCATGGGCTTTGCTAGTTGTCAGACCCATTCTACTCTGGCACTATTCCTTTGGTAACCCTTCTGGTGTTCTTACTATGTCAGTTAGCATATGTGCATTTTAATTCATATGAAAAGCCAAGAAAAACTATATGAATCTGATTGGCATTCAGCTACTTTTTAATAACCTCATTAGCATTTCGTGTTTCCCCCTGTTAACACTGACTATTGAAATCAGAATCTTTTTGCCTTAATGGAGAGTGGTCAAAGAGATGGGAGGTCTTTGGGTTACCTCCCAGAAGTATTTATCAAAAACGGGTCGCCTCTATTGTTGCTAAGTTTCGGAATTAGATACCATCCCATCTGATGGTTTAGCATTAACTACTGATGAAGTCACTTTTTTGTGCTACTTCTTCCACCAAGACAATAAAGTCTAGCAGAGAGGTACAACAGTGGAGCAGTGAAGTCTGCAACTCACAAGTTAGAATCAGATTTATCCATGTGTAGAAGCATGATTTAAGTGTAAGAACTAAGCAGTGGACCGTACTGGTTCAGTTCAACATTGTCTCTTCAACAGACTCAAACTCTTTAAGTCCCATCTGATTAACCACCTATTTCTAATCCAAAATTTGGATCCTCAAAACCCTTACTCAACTTCTGCCTGGCCCTTCAGACACATGTATGCTATATACAGACATTTTTGCCAAAGTGAAACCGTGTGTAGGTGCCTGGAAGATCCTGGCTATGATATTAAACAGATAGTTGCCCAAATCCAGAGGGCTGCATTTACCAGATAGTCCTTTCCCAGTGGTGCACAACCACCAAAATTCCTTGCACACTTCTTGCACTGGTCTTGGCAGTACTTTCTCCTCTTTGTCACTACTTGATGGCTAAACATTTATGCAGAAAAGGAGGAACCAAAATCAATTCTATCAGACAGCATGTATATCTACATCTTTATTTCCAAAAAGACTCGTCACACCACCAAGCATCTCGGGTCTGTCACCCACCTAGTCTTTCTGGTCTGGTCATACAACAATTTGGTGTGGACTGAGGGAAATAACAAGTGGAGCAGCTGGAACCCAAAAAGCTACCTCATATACCAGCCTAGCAACTCAATCTGACTTTCTTAAGCTTTGCCCAAACCACCAAACATACTAGGAGAAAGGGCTGGTAAAGGCACTTCCTAAACTTACTCAAATGATTGGCCAAATGCTCGACCAGTTCTGATTTTGGATATGATCCCTAGTGCAACGGGCAGCATCAAGGTGGCAGCAGAAATAGGAAAAGGAACATTTCACATGCATGCAAGGTTGCCTTGGGTGGCTGGATAACTATTAATTGCTCTGGTTTACTCAGAGCACTGTGATTTCTGTTTGTCTCAGGAAAACCTATAGTCTCCTTTAGGCTGTAAACCAGTGGATGCCTCTGTGTTATGTGTTTGTTTCCAGTTAATTTGCAGGACAAAATATGTAGCGCTCCCCACCTCGAGAGCGCTGCACTATTGTTAGCTTGAGAGCTGCAGTGTGTCCTGGCTAAAATATATTAGTTTGAGTTACATCCCCAAGGAAGACTGGCGTCTTTGCATAAATTTACAGTTATTTTTTCTTAGATGTGCTGCACAGAGATACTTTGCTCTTATGGTCTGTTTTCAATATCCATCATTTTTTCCAAAACGTCAGTGGAGGGAGGCCTGCATGGTTAAGATTTCAGCTACATTTTGACAGATTTTAAATGAATAATGGAAAGTATGTATCATGTTGTCTGGGAATAATGTTAGAGCCACTGAAAATTAAGGTTTCTGGCCCACAAGTTTTTTACAAGATTTTAGTAACTGAGTGCTAGAGACACAAAGAACATCTTCCAGTTGAATCTGGATGACTACAAAGTCAGACGTGAGAGAGGCTGAAGCTAGAAAAGACAGCTCAGGGCAGGGCTGTAATCTATCTTTTACAACATTCACTAGAGAACTTTAAGTCTATAACACCATATCAGTGCAGGATTTTTTATTTTGAGAACTACCTGAAACACTACTGGCAGCCTATACTACAAGGATCATTGATTTTGCTTACCTAGCTGAGGACTAACCTACCTTTAGGCTACAGAATTACACTACTAAATCACAGAGAACCAAGATCTATACCTGCAAGTCACTTTACTTCTCACATATCTAGAAGAATCTTCTAGTTTTGGGGTCAGAAGCTCTTGTGCAGTGATACCAATTATTTTTTGCCTGAAGAAGGCCCACTTCAGGGTCCTTTCATGACAGGCATTGTCCAGACCCTTGGCAAGAGAGGCTGATCTAGCAAATTTACAATAAAAATGTGGAGTAAAATAAAAACTCTCTTTATTTGTAAGAATATTTGAGATTCTGGAAGAGAAGTCAAATAAAATAATAAAAAAAAAAAGTCTTACTGTGAAAATGGATCTGTTTGGTTCATCACACATCATAGTGATTTTGAGAATTATATTTTGATGCTGACATTCAAATATAAGTTCTTAATATTTCCACTACTAATATGTGGAAGCTCAGGTCTTTTTCCAGTAAAGAATTATGTAGTTTCATTGGAAAATGTCAGCATGGACTTCTCAGACATTTAGCAATGTTACTCCACTTTTTATGAATCATGACATTTCTGTCTCTACTTTAGCACACCAAATACTTGTATTTAGTTAAGGCACTATCACATCAAGTACCTATTAGACCAGTGCTAGCTCTTACCAAAATCATATGTTCTTGAAAGAAGTAACTGTAAACTTTTCCATGAGCCGAGCCCACACACAAAGAAAAATGAAAACCTAGAAGAGGAATTTAGAACAATTGGGTAATTTTCTAGATCTGGCAGGAGGGCTGAGGCTGAGATTACATAAGGGAATTCAGGGTTGTTAACTTCAGTAATGAAGCACGAGTTTAAGAGAGACATGCTTTTGATGACCATTATTATTTTAAAAGTACAGTACTTGAGAATGAGCTTGATTCACAAGAGCTACCATCCACATTTTCAAAACAGGCTACCCAGAGAGATCAGCATTGTAATCTTCCTGAATAAATATTCCTTAATATCACCGAGTGCTTCAACAGACTGTAGAGTGGTCTTGAGTTTTCAGGAAATTAAATGAGGTTGATAAGCTTCTTTTTTACAGATACCTAGCAGAAAGACTGGGATGTCACACACAACACTTTTGATAAGAGTGAGGAACACATATTGCAGCTCGACAAACACTTTCATACAAAAGCAAGAGGGAATGGCATCGTTTGGAATAATTGATAAAAGAGACCCCGTTATGACTTATAAACACACCCCAACTCATTAGTGATAGATCCAAAATACCTATGGAATTAATTATACAGTGGTCTTAGTGCACCTCCCAGTGTCAGCACGGGGACTGGAAGGTCCACCTTGCCTCCAGGCACACATGGCACTGTCTTGGGGTGGCACAGCTCCTCAAGATAAAGCAGGTCCCAAGGATCATTGGCAGCTGAGAAGACAATACATGCATTATTACCTTTGACAGTCTTTGTCAATCTTTATTTAATGGTATTTTTAGCAATCCCTTGAGAGACACCATATCAGTTTTCTTGATCAATCCAAGTGATACGTACTTCAAGGAAAGGTTCCTCTCCTTCCAAAACATACAGTTTTGTTTACTGCACAGTCTAACCCATGTAGTGTTCATTGGATTTAACAAAATAAATTCTGTTCAAAATGTACACTTATAAATATAAACTACACCAGAATTTAGACTATAATACCATGCTGTTCCTTCTTCACTGTATTTAAAAGGTTCAGAAATAATTTCTGTTGTAAATCTTTACTTTCAATGGGTTTCCTGAAGTGTCAACGTAAATATTTACAAAGAGATTTCAAATTTGATAAACAATCTCAATTCATTATTGTCTTTTCTTTGTGAAACAAAAATTTCTTAAATAACAAATAGAGATCTAACTCCAATTCTCTGTGAACAATTATAATGCACTCATTTACACCTTCATCTCACATTTGTGGAGCTATTGAAGAGATCTCAAAAATAATCCAGGAATTGACAAGCAGAACTTCTCCCTACATAGTAATAATGCATATGTTCATGCCTAGCTATCCATGTTGTTTTATTAGATGTGATTTTACTTGCACATGGGTGTACTGGCAACTTCAGTGCAGGAAATTAAACACAGCATATATTTAATCAGCTTTTGAAGTGTTTACGTAGTCATTGTCTAACCTGCTTGAACACCTCTAAAGTATGCAAAGTAGTTGTATGGTGGCCTAGATTCCTAGCAAGGTGGCAAGGCGTTCTATTAACAGCATTGAGCTAATTTGACTGCAGCTTTTTCTAAATTAAAAAGAAAAAAAAAGTACTGGATTTAATTTTTTTAAGATCCCTTTATTTAGTTGTGACAATTTCCTATGTACGCAAATATATAGAGACACACATACATTCTTTTCAGGTTATTTTATTTCAGTTCAGCTGAAACATTTCTAATAAATTTGAGCTCATTTGAAATAAAATGGCCAAACCAAGCTGAAAACTGTTTCCCGCCAACTTTAAAGCAGTTTGAAAACCACACTTCAAACTGAGCAGGTGCACACCTTTCTTGTAGACAAGTATAGTCTTGTACATTCAAAGGATAAGAAACACCATTTTGCATGTAAACAGGGCCCTGGGCACAAATCCTTGAAAATGTTGTCCTTAAAATTTATTCTGAAGTTCACTGTAGTTGCAGCATAATGCATTTACCAACGCACTTTAGTACAGTAAATGCCTTTTGGACCATCTCATTCCATTCCATAATTGTTTTCTAGGGAAACCCTTACCCTCTATTTGATTTATGCAATACAGATGGTTGGTAAAACTTGAATTTTTATTGATGCATAGTAATATCTTTCTCAGCACCCTTAAAGAAAGTGACATAATTCTTTAAGACATAATATTACGCTTAGGAATTGCTCTAGAGGATCATCAATCTTTTGTGAAACTCTTCCAGCACTCTGCTAGTGTTAAATAAACCATGACTACAAATGAAATTCAAAATAGTTTGAGTGATTTCTGCAAAACGTTCTCCATTTGCCATTATGTTGCAGTATATTTCATCCTATCAGTTATTCATTATTCTTTGCTAAAAATACAACAATGGCAAGGGATTTTTGTGAGTTCCAGAAGAATTACAGATGACCCACTTAATGAAAACCAGGCATTATTTTATAAAAAGTGACAAAGCTGATGAACTAAGTGATGACGACATGGTATTTGTTTATCAGTGTTGTTTTTTTGATAAGAAAAAATATCCAAGCGTAGCTGAGAAGAGTGCTTATTCAAAGCCTTGTACTAAATGGCAGCTTAGTCTTCTGAGTTAATGCCAAATGCACACACCATTCTAATGGTGCTTAGCTCGTAATAGAGTTCCAAAAGGCAAAGCCCAGAAGGAATAAGTAGAATCCAAATATGTTTGGTTTAAAATTAAAAGAGGCTGTACCCATGTCTACATTGCTTTTTCCCAAATCTCCTTGAAATCTTTTCTTTACTACCATTTTCATTGTCTTACTGTCCCTCTTCCTCATGTCAACCTTTCTTTTAGATTTGTCATTTTAGTTCAAATTCTGAGTTGGGGCCCTTAAACATGTTCTGAGTTCAGATTGATTAAGTTCATTTTAGAGTATTATAGGTATTTTTATAGCTGTGGGTGTTTTGACTTATCTTCAAACCTCAGAGGAACTTCCTTTTAAGTCCCCCAACATCAGAAGCTCTGACCCAAGGATAATTATGGTCCCCCCACAGCCTGGCTGTGCATTTCAGCAGACTGAAGGCATCAGCCTGGACCTTGAAAAGTTTTTTACCCATAGAGAAAGCTGAGTCTGGAACTTGTTTAAGGCTCCAATGTGATGTTTAATATAGAAAATACAAGCAAGCCCCTAAAATAAGCTAATACGGTGGGTGCAGTGGAAAGACGACTTTGTATTACTTTGTGACCCTCTCTCCTGGCCCCATAGGCAACATCGGCCCAAATTAACAAGGAAAACAAATCTTGATGTAGCTTACACAGTATGTTACACCCCATCCTTATTGCCACTGAAAATCCGAAAACACTGACCTAGAAGAAGGAGGTTATGTTTTGAAATATCTCTGCTTTTTTCAAACTTCCCTAACTGCTTGTTCTCTCACTACTGTATGAAAAGATACCAGCTATGAGAGGGGATGTTTTCTGCATCTAAAGGAAAAGATGGTGTGATCCTACACAGGAATCATCAGATCTTGTGCTTTGATTTCCATGCTAGCTGGAAGTTTTGAACCTGTCCTCCTTAATACTAAAGCACTCAAAAATAATGAAGAAAATCTAGCTTTCTAAAACACGTGTAATATAAAAGATGACGAATAAAAGAAACATCAGCAATAACTCTGGGGAGTTGCTTTAAATTATGGGAAGCAAATAGAAAAGTTTATTACAAATGAAACAAACATTATTTTCGCTTCTTGTACTAGTTTTATGGGAAATCAATTCAAAGTTTATCTTGTTTGTTTAAAATAGTGATTTTCCATTAACAAAACACATACCAGAAAAAATCCTAAAAGCCCTGTCCCTTTAGTCCTTATTAGCCAGGCTTTGATTACCAGAATATGTCTGCATTATATAGAGGAAATCAGCCTAACATTTTAGAATAAAGCCCAATGTAAGTGCAGGTATAGTACAGAGCTTTGTCAGACTGAAGTGCTTTCACTTGACATTTCTGCTTGTCATTTCCTTGAGTAGACTACCACCTCAGTTAAGTCCCAGCTGAGACATCTTTCCACCAGTCCTTTGAAAAATGTACGTTCATTCCTTTGGTGGCAGATAGGCAGGGGCGCATGAGAATGGCTACAGCTGGGAAACCATGTCATGAACTCAAGTCTGAGAAGAATCATGGGGAATGAGGTTTGAATAGCAGAGCGCAGACCCATGAGGAAGATGAATGAGAAGAGCTTTATGATATAGCTTCATAGAGATACAAAGTATGACTAGAGATTAATACAATGCTGACCCGAAGCCCAACAATTTCTCTTTACTTTCCCAAAAGAAGATTCCATAAAAATCAAATAATTCAGGTTGGACAAAACCCAAGTTTTAGTGAACTATATTTCAGTTGAAGATATGTGACTAATCTAATGGTTTATAAAACTTATGGAGGCATAAGAAGTGGATCGAAGCAGTTCACCATCTGGTACTGTAAATAAAACCTTTTATCCTAATGACTAAAGCAAACAGGGCAGCTGTCATGACATCCCTAACACTTCATTTAATCAAAATTCTATATCATCTGTAGAGCTGAAACTTTACTGCGGTCCCAACGTGTGAGATTTGCGTGTCAGGCCATGAGACTGATGGATTCTGGGAGTGATAGCCTTGATTCTTACTGTGAGTAATGGGGAAGGCATGCCTTGTCTGCCAGCGCTGCAGAAGAGAAATTATAAAAAATATTCATATGCTAAAATGTCTTCACCAGAGAGAGAGAAAAAAAGATTGTCCTCATTAGAAGTACAAAAAATGACCAATAATATATTAACCTATTCTTCATAAGGGAAGAGCTCCTAATTCACAGGTATAATTTCTTCTCTGTTAAGAACATAAAATGTTTATTTGTGATATTCCTTTTCAAGGTAATGGAGTTAAATTAAAAAACATTTAGAATCCCCCTTTCATGGATGGTCAGTGATATTTAAAAGAAGGTATTTAAAAGGTTTTTGAAACTTGTCTCTTTTGTCTCCATGTAATCCGTCTACTTCACAAAAGAAGTGACCTCTCTTCCCTCGAAGTCATCCCCTAATTAAAACTCAAAGTACTGTGTCCTTTCTGGTTATGGATGACTTTTTCCAAATTGTAAGGAAAAAGCTACATCACTATTATCTGTAGAGTAGCATTTCTTTCCCTGAAGATTTACCATCAAGGAGAAGTGAGGAATTCATCTCACTAGATGAGTGTTTAAAGGCTGTTTGAAATACATGGGGACAACCTGCACTCAGTAAGTTTTGTTTAATGCAGGTGCTCCTCCTTCTTCATAACGTCCTTGATTATTTTGAGCATAATAACAACTTTAATATGACTCTCTTTACAAGAAGGTGAAATACTGGTTAGACTGGTTCAAAAAGGAAAAGAGTTTTCACACAGATGAGCCTGATACATTCACAGACAAACAGTGAAGCTGTTTAAGAACTACACTCAAATTTTCAGGTAAAGACTAATGAACTCATCACAACAGGAACAGATGGCACAGCCCATTTTCTAGTCTATTAACTTTTATAGATCACTGAAGGATCATCATGAAATGGAGATAATCCAGAAAACAGGGAAGATTCCTGAACTAGATTTAGGACGCTTTTGCCATTTTGGCTTGATTTATAGGATCCCTTAATTTTGTTACACAAAACATAATGAGTATTTGATTGGAACTAGACAAGTCAAATAATGTCGTAATATGGAAAATATTTACAAGCAGAATATAAATAATCCTGAGGTGTGTGCATTTAACACAATTTATGGGATTTAAAATATCTTATTAAAGGGTACTTTGATGTAACTGAATTTCATCAACAAATCACTATCAAGTTATTTAAGTTATTTTGTACAAATATGCCAACTATCTCTATAATTCTTTTGGAAAGGTTATTCCATTTTTCTATGGAATCAAGGAAAGAAGATTGCTGAACTTCCCATTTTAAGTTAAGGAAAGAAAATGGCTGTTTTCATGTGTGTAAAAATAAATGACTAAGAAAAACTAGCTCACAAGAGGCTCACAATAGCTTATGTCATGTTAAGTGTAATTCAAAGTCTCATTATCAGTGTTTGACCCAGGGGCTGTTGTTTCCATTCATTTGTTATTAATTCACTCAATGATTCACCTGAAAGACAGTAATTGCAAAGCTGCAGTGGGATGCCTCTCTGTACAATACATTGTAAAATGATTTCCATTTGGAGACTTATCCTTTGTTGCTCTCAATAGGGAGAACAGTTTACATGTAAGAATATTTATCATTTCTGAGTCAAATGCTTTCCTTTAAAAGGCAAAAGGCATCTTGTGAAGCCAATCAAATTAAACACTCAAATAGAGGAATCATTGTGTAAATAATGAGCAATTTATAAGCATTAATGGTCAAAAATATTTTCAGAATTTGTTGCAGTTTTCAGTTACTAACTCAAGAATTTTTTATAAGATCAAATTATACAGAACAATTGACCATACTATTTTTTTTCCAGAGCCCTTTAGTGAAATTGAAACTATTGTTAACAGTAAATTAGAATTATTCAGAATTTAAAAGTTACTGCTGAATTTCATATATATTCCCTACAACTGAAAACACACCTTAATTAGCTTATTGTATAACCACTTCAAATGACCAAAATTAATAGGATCCATGTGAAACATGGGTCAAGAATGAGAAACCAAATACAATTTCATCTTTACCTACACATATCTAATACCTGCTTATATAAACAATATCTGAACCTGCCCCAAAGAACGACACTTCCATGTGTGAACATGTAAAACCAAGTATTTTATTTATTAGGAGACAACCTTTTGGCCATTTTCCTTTTGTCTGTAGCCTAGTAGTAATCCAATCAGAATTGCTGTCCTAAACACCTAAACCTTAGGCCTGACTTGAAATCATACTTAAAAATAAATAACATAATAATGAATAAAAAAAAGAAAAATATTTTCCTACTAGCTCATTTTATAAGTCAAACGTGCCTTAATATCTTATAAAACTTTTCCCAGCTAGTTAAATTCACCATATTTATTTAATAACATTTATTATAAATTACTATATTAGAATCTAACTTCAGGGAATAAACATAGGTATTTTTTATGTCCAGAAGAAACAAGGCTTGAACATTGAACCTATGAATAGAAACTAACCTGTGTAAAACTAATAAAATCTGCAAAAATTAAAATCGCAGGAACACAACTAGGTAGCCAGATCCAAAGACAATAAAAGAAACAGCAGAAGACATTCAGTACATGTAAATCTTAAATGGGAACGAAATAGCCAAAGGATTTGTGAAAGTAATGGAAAGCAGTGATTCACAAACATATACTGTAAGTTTGTTTCTTGATGCTTGTGCCTGGTCCACAGCCTTCATCACAGCAACATAAATCAGCTTGACTAAAGTGAGAACATATTCAAAATCAATACAAACTGTAACCAATCTATGCTTGATATTCAACATCTTCTAATTGTCTCTAACTAAACTTCATATTTCTTAGAGCTTTACATCTGGCTTGCTTCTGTGAGTTTCCTAATACTCCCCATGAAAGTAGACTTGGTAGGTAACGTTTAGTCAAGCAGTAGAGCTGAGTGGCCCAAGTTATTCTCCAAGGGCAGCATCTGGTCGTAGTGGTGCTCTGTCAGATAGTTCAATGGGAGAAGTGGTGGGAGAGGGACCACAGATGAAGACTGTACCTGGGAAACATATACTCTTATTTGCTACTCCCCACCAAAGTCCTGTATCATGGTCCTTGTCTGACTCTGGCGTGCCACGGACGAGGTTAATTTGAGCAATAACACAACTGGTTTAATGAAGGAATAGCTGCCCTGGGCACATGGGATGAAGGAAGAGAGCACAAGAAAGATGGCAGAGGTGAGGTGCCCACTCACCTCATAAGACATTTTGAATGGACATCTTGAGTGGTTTTGTAGCACTCAGAGCCCCAAAAGCTGCCATTTGTGTGGACGCTGCAGGGTGTCATTGAAGGAAATGGTGGCAACCCATAAGGTGGATGGCAGGGGTGGTTATCCCAGTGCCTTCAGGGCTGCATTGGGGAGCCAGAATGGGAATTTACCAACCCAAGTGCCAGTGCTAACTTAACTGAGCAACAGTTTAGGCAGAATCAGGTTTTCACCTTTCCCATGTCACAGCTGGAAAGTTAACGGTGAGAAACAAGTTGTTTTCCATTCACTTTCCATAAATATTACTCTCACAGTTGTTCAGGAAGGGGTGAAAGGAGTTATGGGAAGAATCTGAACTACTGTGCCACTTTTCATTTGTAGCTTTGCTATATACAGGGATGCTAATAACATAAAACTGTGCATTAAAATCTCATTCAGACTTACTTTTGTCTTGATACAAAGACATTTTTCCTAAAAATATGACATATATGGGAACACAGAAAGTAATTTAATTCCAAGTTAGTGTATGCAGAAAAATAATTCTTAATTCATCCATGGACTTATTTTATGCTTTTTCTACAACACCAGGCTTCAGTTCCTTAATGGTTTTCAGAGGTATTTGACTTCTATCTGAAAATTTGAGCATTTACTTTTCATTAAAACCCTGAAAACTATTCTGAAATATATTTATTGTACAAGTGACATAATAATTGCATGAGTTAGAAATAAGAAAAATGTTATGATTGATAAAAAATGGCTGTCATATTATATATAAAACCAGAAAATCCTCAAAAAAAGTGTGTTGTGAAGCAAGGTTTTCAAAGCTATAAATAGCCATTATAGCCATTAAATAAATAGTCATTAAAGTATATTTTCCACTATGTATTGCATATGAGCTCTCAAACTACTTCAAAGTGTGGGTCCAAAACTGAGAGGTGTTGAGATGGAAAATATCCTTACCATTAACAGCATGTGGGGTATCTTAAAATATCAGTTCTTTTGTTTCTTTGTGCAGAACCTGCACACAGGTTGTGCAAAACCTTTACAGACTCACCTGTTCATTTCTGTGCAGGATGTCCCTTTGGGGCATCTCAAACAAGTATCACATAGTCCCTATCCCATTCTTTTTTACTTTTTTAGAGCAGTTGATTGGTACCCATCTTCTAAGAAGATGATGAAGTTTATGAAAGCAAAGATTTTTTATCCTTTGCTGGACACTCACGGGGTGTAAAAAGCTGTCTGGAAGCCTCACAAACTGTAGCGCAGTGTAATACACTGGCAGACAGGGGGAAGAAGCTGGAAAGAAACTGCAGAAAGCCAGGTATTGTACTCCCCAACTGCAACAACCAAACTGAACAGCTAAAAAAGAAAAGAGTCACACTTTAGGCAGATAATTTCAGCAGTTCCACAAGGGAAACAGTTGCATTAGCACATACTTTGGGGCATTCTGTGCTGCAATAAAAGAAAAATAAAGCCAGGAAAGTGAAGTGCATTTCCCACCGGGTAAAAAAAGGGAAAGGAAGGAAACTGAATTCTGACCTCAGAAAACAAAGTAATATTTTTCTTTTCAAGATAGTAAGTCTGCAGGAAATATGCCAGCAGGTTTGAGTACCTAAGCAAAGCAGCAAAATGACAAAACAACATGCAGCATGTTGCCAAAGAGACCTACCAAAGCAATCGATCAAGTGCAAAAAGCAATATTGAAGCAGGTGCAGATCCTGGAAAATCACAGACAAGTTAAGAGATGTGATATTGCTGATGTCACTGTAAAAACAAAAAAAATCCCAACAAAAAACAGAGGCATCCATTGCCTTAGCAAAGAACGTTAGGGACTGAACTTTTGAGAGACAGTTACTCGTAAAAACCCAAAAGTTTCTTACACTGAACCTCAAGCAGTGGTTTGAACTGATTTGCAAACAAGTGATCAAGTTACATAATCTAATGAACCAAAAATGAATATATGCTGCTCCTATGGAAACATTTAAATGGGGAAACGGGAAAAACAAGGTTAAACTTGACAAAAAAAATATCCTCAGCTGTTTGAGTGTAAAAGGGTTTTCTAGCCTTATTCTTCACAAAAACACTCAGAAAGTTGCTAATAGAAAAGAGAAGTTGAACTATGTTGTCCTGCAGCTGCAAAGAAATATCGGATGAAATAATAGTGGTATCTCAGAGAAAGTGTTTACTGTTTTCGGAAATACTACAAACAGTTTTAAAAAGGTAGAGAAATGTTGCTGTAAAATAGGCCGTAATGTTATGAAAGTTGATTTGTTGGAAACAACTCCAAAGGGGAAAAGTCAGATTGTAAAGATAAAACAAGCTGACTTATTCCTCCAATCAGGTGCCGTAAGTGGTCCTTTCGCACCATGGGCAGAGAAACAGTGAACTGTTGTTGCTGCACAAGCAAGGATTGAAGGACATTTGATCTCATGAAAATTTTTCAGAAGTGCTCAGAGTCTAAAACTTTTGGATTTCAGATTATTTGTCAGTCTGCCTTTTCACAATCACAAATTAGATTTTTGTGAACGTAATTTTTAAAATATGCTTGTTTTCTGTTAGTAGTGGCATTTGATACTTTCTTTGCAATGTTCTATGGCTTCAAAATCCTAAATCAAATGTTTAGGATTATAGCCACAACATTTCAAAATGTTCAGTTGATAAACATCAGAGAGATGATCAACATTACAATCTATATATGGCAGAGGAAAAAGAGCATGTGAAATTGAAACCATTATAATCGTACATAAAAATTATTATGACTCCTTTGTACCTATAGTTTAAAATTTTCCAAATTTTTTTTTTTTTGCCTTTACAATCTAAAAATTCATTTGGATTTTGATATGGTAGTACAAAATGAATTGAAGTTCGGTTTTCACTGACATTTCCATTGAGGGAGAAAATTATTTCATTATCAACATTTCCTGTGTTTTTTATTGATCCTAAATAAGTGCCAATCAGTCATTTTCCAGCACTGAACACTCATTTTCTTTGCTTCAAAACAGAATTGTTAACAACTCTGATTGATTTCCCCATCCTTTCATATGCAATCAAGATCAGATGTCAAGCTCAACAAATAAATAAGTTACTGACACAGTCAACATCATACATCAATGTTTTTAAAGAATGCAAATATTATATTGGATGTGCTGTATTATTTATAGAATATTAATCTCAGTTTCTATATCAATAACTGTAGAAAAGGAGCAATGTGAACCATTCCCAGCATTTACTGTTTTTATTATATTTTGACTGCATATCTGGAATGGAAATGTCCTAAAAGTGATTGAGTGATTTAAATACTGATTTTGAAAATTACTTAGCTATTTTTATGGCTAAATGTTATAGAATATCAGATGTAAAAGGCTTTAATTATTTTTTTAAAATCAAACTCATAAATTCCTCAATAATTTAGCCTATTTTTTAATGAATTAATTTGTATTTATAATCTGTAATCTGAGTATTCTGAACATTGTCATTAACTGATTAGAAATACAAGATAACTCCATGTTCATATACCCTCATATTACCTCAGAACAAATAAATTTACACATTTTTTTTTCACTTTTTAGTCAAAAATAATTGTCTATTGGTCACACTTGAAATATCCCATGGATATGAAAGAATTTAGCTATTTGGCATGTAAATATTCCTTAGAAGACAAGTGGGCTACACATGGTGTATACTTCACACTTTCTCATCACCCTATTTTTAAATTCATGCTGGCAGTCTCCCACAAACATGTTTAGAAATTTGAAGACTGTTCTGGCTGATAGAAATGTGACAAAATGGCGGGTTTCCTCTGAGGTATGTAAAAAAAGATACATCATGTAGTCTTAACATCAAAGAAAATCACTGCTTAAAATTGCTGCCACAATATGACCCTTAGTGAGGAATTTGTTACATCTGTCACTTCAAGAACCTTCATGAGTATATATGAGAGAAATAGCCTTGAGAAAATAATAAGGAGGTTAAAAGTTATGTCATTTTCTTGAAAACAGACTTGCATTGGATGTTCTGTATCATCTCTGCTACATCGCATATCTTGGCTATTTTGCACTGTCCTGTCTGGCTGTGTTAATCAGCTCCAATCTGTCTAAATATTTCTCGGTGACATTATTAGTTCTGAAGTCATTGTCAGTCTGCAAGTGCACTCCAGTACTTTTCCTTCATTCTTAGATAACATATATATCATAAAAACCCATTGTTCTAGTTCAATCCACTCGGCTTTATTGCCTGCTATTAGACCTGGTTGGAAAATTTTTATTGAAGCAAGCTTTTAGCACAGAAAATCAGAAAACATATTTTCATCAATATTTTAGTGAAAATGCTCTTTCAATTTTCAACCAGTTCTGTTTTCTGCAATCTAAATGCTGGCTGTTATCACCCCTTGCAGAACATGCTGGACACCAAAAAGAAAGACTATAGCAAGCATCCCACTTTCAGACACAAGACTTCCATCTCATTTAGATTCCTCTTTGCAGTCCCACATCACCTTCCCCTTATTCCTCGTGATTCCAGCTGTTTCCTGAGTCTTATCAAATCATGTTATTAAACTGAAACTTTGCAAGACTTGTATTGCTGTATCAAATTTGCATCTAGGGTACTTCCCAATCTGCCACCATGTTGCTGAATGCAGCTACTTAGAGTTTCAGACACGCACGGAAGGTAGAATTAGGACATCCTGGTCTATCAGAGGAGCTGAGTAATATCCCTGATAGCTGGTAGAGATAAGAATGAAATTTATGATTAAAAAATGAGCTGAAGTGAAGGTGTCTTGGAGGCATATCACATCCATTTTACAAAATTCTGAAAGGGATGAGACCTAATTGATGGCCCTCTGAGAAGAATAATGACAAAAAGGTGGATGTACTATTTCCTGAACGTGATAGAAAGTTGCAGTGCCTGCTTGGCTAAGGAAGAAAGCAGTTGGCCACTCTTCCAAGGAAACTAGCTAAGAAACATGAAGAGAAAAAGCACATATTGGAATTAAGAGGAGAGGGTGCCAGTGTTTGCGAGAACTGATAAATGTGAGCCACAGTGTTAAGAAAATGAGGAAATCACTCAAACCTCAGTACACCCAAATAAGACAAACATGCCTCAACTTAGTTAAACATGAGTGCTTCAGAGAGATTTTTCAGCCCACTGCTTTCTCATTTGTTTTCAGTGACAGAGCATGGATTCTGCCCCCATGCAGAGCTAAATTGTGGATCTATATGAGTGCAGTTAGGATGATTCATACAACCGTGGCAAAAAATCCTCGTGAAGGTTTGGTGAAAAAGTCAGAGTTTGCCAGAACATTTTATTTGGTATTCAGCTCATTCCTTGTCATAGTTTTCTTCTTTTGCCTGAGGGCCTTCCACCACACAATCATCTATGTACTCAACATTATTGCAAAATATAGCAATCCCCTATACTCCTGAAATGTATAAGAGATGCTACTGTTTGCCTACATGTACTTTCACTTTCTCTTAAAAACCTTATTGTTGGAGAAAAGAGGGGAGACAACCTTATGTGATCAGGGAGCCACTGATAGTTCCAGCCACGGGCTCACCCAGGTGTTGGAGACAAGAGAAGAGCCAACCCTATGTGATCAGTGAGACTCTGTGAAGACCAAGGGCTCTGTGGAGACTTAGAGAAAAAGATCATGTCCATAGGTTTATCTGATAAGTGCTAGGAAGTCTTACTTTTTTGGCTTACTTAGTAGGGGAAAAAGTGGAAAGGAGTGAAAATTACATGCAATTCCTCCCTGGTTTGACCATGTTTCCAATGATGGAAGACTAGGAGGAGGCTTATATGAGGGAAGGGTTGTGCAATCTGTGCCTGCTGGAGGGTTCCTTACAGCAGTGCATGTTACAATGGGGATTACTGCCCCACTGAGGATATTAGACAACATTTAACATGCTTCAGTGTTGGAGGCACCCTTATTGGATCTTCCTTGGATAAAACCCAAACCCCAAGCTTTTTGAAGTTTGTTAATTGAGACACTTGATGTCTGTTAATTACACCACATGAAGCACTGAACACCAGCAGAAACCTCTATAAAAATGGCTGCAATTACTCTCAGAGCCAAGGCTTCCACATACAATGTGTGTGAGCCACTGATATTGGTTTGAGCAAGATCAGAGCCTTGTGAACACTTGCTGCTTTGCAAAATTGAAGAAAAAAACAGGTATATTCTGCATCCTCTAGAGTTCAGAGCAGTATTTGGCAAAATGCTTTGAAAATTATTTTTAATGAAGAAAGAAACAAAGACATTTGAGAAAAGTCCTTCACAGTGCAGAAGCACTATGTACAGCTTTTGCTCTTTCATATTCTTTGTTTTCTTCCAAAGTTTCACAGCCATTAGGAATAGTTTGCCCCCTTGAGGCTTTTGCTGGCTCTTGGCACAGTGGCATTTTCCCTACGCAGTAGGCACTGACAGTGACAAGTGAGAGCACTGACTCTCCACTGCTGCCTTTCTTCTCCTGTTTCCTCAGGAACAGGGGCTGATCCATGAAAATAAAGCAAGAGGAAATGATTATGCAATTAATATTTTAAGCTCTTTGCCTTCATTTTCTTTGCATTTTTAATATTTCCTGCTTTTTTTTAACTTAAGAAAAGTTTTGTTTTTCTTTTTAAGTAAGATACCATCTTACTATTTTTCTTGCAGAAATGGGATGAGTGATTTCTCAGGGGAGTGTGGATAATGAGTTATGACCTTTGTGCATTTGCTGGGCATCTTAAAACTCAACCTTCATCAACCTCTGTTCAGAAGAACACATTATCAACTTGCAATAATGCGCAGTGCATTTTTCTTCTTCCCAGAGAACAGGCTAGACAAATAAAATAAAATAAATCACAGTTCTTTCCCTGACTCTCCTGCTTTTGCTGAACTGTGACTGTGCACTCTGAATTGCTTTGTCCCTGTACTAATGTCAGCCATCACTCCCTGTAAAGTTTGCTGTATTCTCCCAAGCAAATCCTCCCTTTATTAAAGTGGGAGTTTGTCTTAGTACAAGCATCTGCAACCAGACATTTTTTTGAGGTTTTGGTGGGTGTGTGGTATTTAGGTTCAATAAGCAATACCAGCCACCCAGGAGAGCCCTGTCAGAATACTCAGATTCCTTATTCAAGTGATCAGCAAACAAAGAGAGGGAGAGTTACAAGATCAAGCCAAGGTCAAGAGGCCTAGAGTAATCTTAATTTAACAAGTAGAACCCATTTTGTGCATGTGTCCCAGAGAAGGTCAAATAACAATTGTAAGGATTTATTAAGGAATATGGAAGAAAGGATTTTTGGTTTGCTGTTGGGTTTTTTCCTCTTTTTTTTTTTTTTTCCTTGGAATCCTGTTGTTGGGTCTTTGCCAGTTGCTATTTAAATCAGCAATAACACACCTTGGGAAGATTTTACTTCTACTGCCTATTGAGCATCTGGCCCCTGCATAAAGAGATGACCGACCTTCAAGGCCATCAATGTGGCACTTGTGAGTCATATGGTAACAGCATTTTTGAAACCTAGGCAAATTCGTAGTGTTGTATCATATAGTCTAAATATTAATCACATTAACAGCGATGATCAAATTCACATCAGGCAATGCAGGCAAGGCAGGAAATGGTAATCAATGAAATGATAATCAAAATGCAAGGAAGAAATGTATCTGAAAGTGAAGATAATATCAAATAGCACTTTTACCTTGTTTTTTTCCATTTTCAGCGGCGTTTCGGTTTGTTTTTGCATGAAATGAACAGAGAGGCTGCAGTAGGTATTGAAAACAAGCAAAAATGAGAGAAACAGAACAGTGGGGAAGATAAGAGGCAAGGAGTAAAAATCCATAAATAAGAAATGAAACAAAAAGAAAGAGATATTACAAGGTAATATACTGAGGACACAGCAGGAAAACCACGGCCCTTTCCCTATATCATTCAAAAATCCACGCAAGAGGTTCTTTAGCCCCAGATGACAAAACCAATCCTCAGTTTTAAACAGGTAGCATTCCCTAATGCAGACAGTGTTTCAGCAATGGGCTCATCCATCTGCCTACTTCATCTAGCTGCGCTGTTACTTTCTATTTTTTCTTTATTGTCACAAACTCTGTGTTGTAACAAGACTTCTGCCCCGTATAAATTGAATGTAATTACTTCCAAATGTCGCTGTTTATTCCACTCTCCCAGATATAGCATTTTTGCCCTGTCCACAGCTCATTGTCTTTTTAATATCTGACTTCAGCCTACCCAAACTCTAACCTGCAGTCTTTCCTAATCTCAGATCTTTGGAGTGATTTTCTTGTCCCTGGTTCCCTGCATCTTTCTCCTCCTTCTGTTTTCAAAATATTCTCCTGGTCAAGGGATGATATCTAGTGCTTGGATCCTTCCCTCTTGCAACTGTGCTTATCTGGCACCTCATCCTGGGCTAACAGATGAACTGACAGCTCTTTCCTTGGTTTGGGAAAGAACAAGATTTCTTTATTAGACTCTTCTTCCTCAGGGAACAGGGCTTATGTTATTATGTTGTCTGCATCTGTCAGAGTCAGTCCTTCCCCCCACCTTTTGAATCAATATGCCTGTTTCAGTCAAATTGCCTATTTCAGTCAAATACATTAAAAAAAAAATTAAATTTTCCCAAATTTTATGACAATAGGAATTTGGGGAGGCAAAGAACATCTTACAGATGCTTAAATGGAAGGAAATCCCCCAGTGTAACCCTGCTTGCTGTTGCATGCTGGAGAATCTATACTGACAATGGTTTAATAAACAGAGGAGCTGTAGAGATGCTTGAATGAGAACTAGCGTTTTCTTAAACGACCAGGTCAATCAATCCTGACACATAAATCCATGCAGCATCATGGTTCATTACACTTATCAGTGCTCAAAGAACTTCCTGTCCATTTTTAATGAAAACAGTAATTTTCCAACGTCAGCTCTTCCCTTTGTCTCAAGTATCATGGGTGGAATTTGGGTAGAGGGTGAGAGTCAGCTCTGGGCTCTGCTCTACAGCGAGTAAATTTGGGGAAAATAGCCCACAGTTTTGGAGGATCAGATCTAGATCTACTTGAACAAAAATAACAGTTTCTTGCCAGGAAATAATTGTGCACATTGGGAATTTATTTTTTTTTAGCTTATGTAGCTCAGCATATCTGTAAGCAAAACAAATTACAAAAGTTCCCCCTGCAGCACATATATCACTTTTCCTTTCAAAAAAGCATAATATCTTTATGAAATTAGGGTACTCCCCCAAAGGGCCTTGAATAATGATAAGATATATGAAATAACTACTGTAGGCTTTGAAATCAATGTTGCAGAAGATAAGGATTTAGCTAGGATGTAGCTCAGTCAAACCTGATTAATTTGCACCTGGTTTTGCCTAAGCAACCAAAACATTTCACTGGCAGGCAGTGCAAATGACAAGCACTCGTATGTGCCACTGCTTTCTTAGTCTGGAGGGGTTTCTTTTTAATATTTATAAAAATGATCTGCAAACTGATTTAGCCTAACTAGGTCTGTCTGTACTACCATCATTTTAGCACATCCCACAGGGGTAACAGAACCTCAATACCGAATTAATTGTAGTATGACATTTTGAAGAAAGAAAAAGGAGAAAATACTATGCTGGCTTAAAACACGGGAGATTACAAATTGTATTTACAATTGTTGTTTGAGAAGATGACAAAGACATTTTAATGAGCATCTGTCAATAAACATCGAAGTTGGGTTTTTTTTTTAAGATTTCTCTGCCCTTTTCCCTCCAACATTTAAAGATGCCAGTCTCCACTGAAAACATGGAGCTTAGCAAGGAGTTACTTTTAACAGGAGCTGAGAAGGTTGTTGGCTTTGTAGAGGGCTAAGACAAACAGTAAAAATAAAAGTGGAGACGTGACCCCCGCCATCCCTTGCAGTATGAGAAACTCGCAGCATTACAGCACCAAGTCGCACGGTACTTTACATTAAATGATTCCATATAAGTCATCACAGAAAATAAATGTGTTTATTGTGTAATAGATATCTATCTACCACCTGACTCACAGCAGAAACAACAGCCCCTTTCTCTGTGAGTGTGTGTGTGTGTGCAAGCTTGTATGTGTGCTTTACAATGACTTGTTAACAGCTTTTAACCAAATCTGACAGAAGTGAAGATTTTAAAGATATTAATTCCTAGCAGTGTACTCAAATTAGGCAGTTAAGCAGAGAACAGAGTGTTTATGAATTTCCCTTGAGGGTGGAGCTTACCTCTAATTTGGCGCTGAAGAACCCAGAGATACAAGAGCTCATATAGGCTTCCCTATCCTCACGTGAATCAACATTCCTGCTTAACTTGGTGTCATCTGCGAACCTGCTGATGATACACCCTATGTCCTTATCTAGATCATCAATAAGATGTTAAACAGAAATGGTCCCAACGCTGAGCCCTAAGGCACACCACTTGTGACCGTCCGCCAGCTGGATTTAAATCCATTGAGCATGACTCTTTGGGACCTTCCAGCCAGCCAGTGCTTGATCCAGCAGATCGTGTGCTCATCCAGGCTGTGTGCAGCCAGTTTTTCCACAAGAATTCTAATAGGGACAGTATCGAATGCTTTTTGAAAGTCCAGGTATACAATATCCACAGCCTTTCCCTCATCCAATAATCAGGTCATCTTGTCATGGAAGGAGATGAGGTTCATCAGGCATGACCTGCCTTTCATAAATCCATGCTGACTAGGCCTGATCCCCCGGTTGTCCATTATGTGGCTTGTGATGGCTCTCAAGATCACCTGTTCCATGACCTTCCCTGGTATCGAGGTCAGACTGACAGGTCTATAGTTTCCTGGATCCTCCTTTTTGCCTTTCTTGTAGATGGGTGTTACATTTGCCACCCTCCAGTCCATTGGGACCTCCCCAGTTAGCCACCACTTCATGGAAATGACAGAAAGTGGTTTGCTGAGCACATCTGCCAACTCTTTCAGCGCTCTTGGGTGTAGCCCATCCGGTCCCATAGACTTGTGTGCATCCAAGCTGCATAGCAGCTCACTGATCTCTTCCTCTTTAATTGTGATGCCCTCATTATGCTTCCCCTCGCTGTCTCCTAGCTCATGAGGCTGAGTGTCCAGGAAACACCTAGTTCAACTGCTAAAGACCGACACAAAGTAGGCATTGAGCACCTCAGCCTTTTCCTCATCCTTCGTGATGGTATTTCCCTCTGCATCCAATAAAGAAGGGAGATTTTCCCTAATCCTCCTTTTGTTGTTTGAAATATTTTTCATTATCCTTAACGGCTGTAGGTAGGTTGAGCTCTAGCTGCACTTTAGATCTCCCCAGCACAGTCTTACCTGCCCTGAAGTTGGTCTCCACCGCAATGGCCATTTGACATGTTAATGGCTCGTTTAGTTTTGCCAAGCCAAGACAGAACAAGTTAGAATGAAAGCAAGAGCGTTCCAATGAAACTGAATCATAGGGCAAAGAAATTACACTACAAGCCTTTAGAGCTTGATAGACAATGATATCCTTGTTACAGAGGTTTTAAATAATTCTGTGGATCTTAATTATACCCCTGTTATAAAATTGGTTTAAAGTGGCAATAAGAAGCTTATCATTCTTTACTCACTTCTATTCATTACTTAATGTCTCCAACTCAAGAATAATAAAAAAAGGATTCTTCCAAAAATTTACTCAAAATTATTTTTCAATATAATATCAGCTTTCTGATAAAACACTTTACCCTGGAAAGGCTGATTTCTTTTCATAGACTTTTTTTCTTCCACTAAACTACTTTATTTGAAAAGTTTATTTTGTTGATGATAAGTGGAAACTTTCCAATGAAACTTCAATGAAAACAAAAATATGTATCATTTTAACTTAAGTTACCCTGGCCTCTGTAGAACACCTAGTAAGTCCTACAGTCCTGCCTTTTAAATTATATTTTAGTCCAGTGACAAAAGATAACTCTTTAGGAAACTTTAGTGTTGGATCAAAAGTAGTGTTTTGCCATATTAATTTCCTGATGGTATTTTCTGATAATAAATTTAATTCTTTGCTGTATGTGATAAAATTCCTATTCTTTTTCTGGCTACTCCTGTGTCAACATAAATAGTATTTGTTGGCATGGCTTTACTATATTTAAATTAAATTTTTAAAATATTGGAAGTTTGTATGGAGATAAATACTCATTCTTTTCATATAAATTTAATAGGAAAAAATTCCATTGACTTCAGCAGCCTGGGATATGATTTATTATATGTAAATTGTTGACTTTCTCAGTCCAGCCTCTGGAATTATTGTGCATGTTTTATGTGCATGGGCTAATACTACGAAATGAACTTCCAAGCCAGGAAAGCTGTCTTAAGTTTGTCTCAGCTGAAGGCCATTTTGCAAAGATTAAGTTGTAGAAGACAAGAATTTTATTTTTGTTTGAAAAGAATCAGTAAAAATTCAGCTGCTGCCCATGTGTGGAAAGGACACTGATAAACCCAATAATTTGTCCCACTGATGAAATAGTTAAATCCTTCTTGTATAGACATCCGCATTGGCGAGGGGGCGGCGGCGGCAGCACCGGCAGCACCGACGGCGAGAACCTAGGTGAGCCCGCGGGGAGGGTGGGATGGCGGGATGGCGCTGTACGGTGCGGTTACCGAGCTCAGGAACCCCCACTCACTGCCCGAGCCCCAGCCGGAACCCGGAAGCCGGCGGCAGCCAATCAGGCGCGGCGGGGGAGCGGCCGCGGCCATTTAAAGGCGGGGAGAGGAGACACTCGGTCGCGAGGCGGCGGCAGCAGCTTCTATAAGCTTCGGCGCGTGACAGGGGAGTGTAAGAGGGGGAGGTAAGGAAAAAAAAAAAAAAGCAAGCAAACAGAAAAAAGCCAAACAAAAAACTCAAACAACGAAGAGAACCCCACAAAAACCAGTTCACTTCCCTGGATAGAATCATGATTGGAATTCTATGTAAAGAAGTGGCTAGATAGTGAAGAACTGTTGCTAAAGAAGAGCCATGGAGTCGAAAGCTTATGGGTAGGAATTAGAGATTGGGACAATAAAGGGAACCTTGTGGTAGGAGTCTACTACAGGCCACCTAACCAGGGAACTACCGACCTGTCAGCCTCACCTCCGTGCCTGGGAAGTTCATGGAACAGATCCTTCTAGATCCCCTGCTTGTGCACGTGGAGGACAAAGGGGTGATTAGGACAGCCAACATGGCTTTACTAGGGTAGGTCCTGCCTGACTAACCTGGTGGCCTTCTATGATGGAGTGACTATGTCACTAGATAAGAGACGACTTATAGATGTGATCTATCTGGACTTCTGTAAGGCCTTTGACACAGTCCCCCATGACATCCTGCTTGCCAAATTGGAGAGATATGGATTTGATGGGGGGACTGTTCAGTGGATAAGAAATTGGCTATATGGTCACATCCAGAGAGTTGTACTCAATGGCTTTAAGTCCAGTTGGAGAGTAGTGACAAGTGGTGTCCCTGTTCAACGTTTTTATCAATGACAGACAGAGGGATTGAGAGCAACATCAGTAAGTTTGCAGATGACACCGAGCTGTGTGGTGCTGTCGATACACCTGGGGGATGGGATGTCATCCAGAGGGACCTGGACAGGCTGGAGAAGTGGGCTCAAGTAAACCACATGAAGTTCAACGGGAGCAAG
>JAOQGH010000032.1:54111510-54148598 GCA_025769975.1 Gallinago jamesoni
GTGGTGGAGCACTGGAAGAGGTTGCCCAGGGAGGTGGTTGAGGCCCCTTCCCTGGAGACATTCCAGGTGAGGCTCGACGAGGCCCTGGGCAACCTGGTCTAGTTGGGGGTGTCCCTGCTGACTGCGGGGAGGGGTCAGACTAGATGGCCTTTGAAGGTCCCTTCCAGCCCAGATGCTTCTATGATTCTATGATTTTTACTCACATATGGGGGAAAGGATTAAAAACAGGTTTGTTTTGATCAAATTAGAAGATGATCAAGGACTTAATGTAAAGCACTTTGTTATTACAGTGATAAGAGCACTAGAACTATCTAGGGAGGAGATGGAAAACCTTCAAATATTGACTTGCCTTTGGATTTGCTTATAATCATACCTTGTAAGAATTCTGCCTTATACTTTCTTTCTAAGAAATACTAACGTTTTCTTGACTGAGAGCTGCCTTCAAAGAACACAAGGGAAATGCATTTTAAAAAGCCTCAGAAGAGAACAGAAACAGATTTTGAAGGGTATTTCTGCAATGACTTTTGCTTGATATTAGGCATTCACCAATAAAATTTCAGATGGCTTTAAAGGGTCTGACCTTGGTTACTGGATGCCAGCTACTTGACTTGCAGTTGAGTCTGCTGCTGAGGTCTTCAAAAAGATTGTCCCAGGAAACTTAGTTTTTTGGATATGTGGTACAAAAATATGATCAGCATGAGAAGGGGAAAAGGGCAAGGGTAACAGTAAAGAAGAATGGACATCAAGGGATCCAGGATAAAGAAGTAAGTACTATTACAGAAAGCCCTGCTGCTCACAGAACTAAGATAATTTCCCTCCATGTTAAATTCATAGGAAAATGGGAGTTATTCTATAATAAGTTGAATTTAATTTGAAGTTGATGCCTAGTTAGATGTAATAACATCTTGAAATTTCAAAGTAAGGTCAAAATGTACTTGCCTACTTCTTGTTTAAACTGTTCCATTTTAGTGTCAAAGCAATTTAAACTTTAGAAGGGTTAGGCAAACCACTTTAGATCTTGTCTTCACTAACCTAAAGCTACATGGTTGGTTTTTTTGGGTTTTTTTTTTCGGCTAAAGTAGGAGAGTTACCCTGTGTGTGAGTGAAAATAAAGGACTTTGGATTTATATAGATTAGGAAGGGAGGAAGTACTGACCCTGGTGAATCACTGCATCACAACTTTGCAGTGTCTTCTTTTCACTGTTTTCACCATTTTTTTCCTAACCACAGAGTATCTCAGAGTTATCTCCAGTAAGAATTTCATGGTTTTTGTTGCTGAAATGAGTCTACAGGAAATCAAAGAGGCCAGAAGGATCTTACCTAATCACCTGAAACTTGGAGCCGAAGTGCATTCACTATTCAAATGATGCCTTGGGACAACAGGGCTTGTGTCTTAGTACCAGGGAGTGTTTTTACAATAGCAAAAAGATTGTGAACAAAAGGCAGCAAAGACAGATTGAGCAATGGATCAGGGAAACTGTGTGGGCAGGAAATAGGTTAGAGGATAATTCTAAGTATCCCCATACATGAATTCTTGGCTGAAATATGCCTGGAGTACAGTATGCTGCTTTGAATATTTAATCATCACCTCTGTTAAAAGCTCAAACAATAAAAAATATGCAAAATCTAGATAAAGGCAGATTAAGTTAATTCATTATTGCAGTCTAAAATAATCCGTTCATTACTGTTCTGCAAGACTTTCCAGTTGTTTCCATGCAAGGAATAAAGCAGAGATTAGTATCACTGTAACACTGTAAAAGTCTTATCTAAGGTTTTATATTTGTAGACTTGAGATCAGAAATTTCCTTCTCATGGTGATGCCACTACCAGCTTCTTAGAGCACATACATTTCTTCTCTGGAAAGAACTCACCAGAGGACCAAGAAATTAACTCTTAAGTAGTGCATATTTTTTGCAGTATTTAAATACTTCCCTAGAAACAAACTGATGAAGCTGCAGAATTCCAGTGTCTGTTTTAGCATGACTAAATAATTTCAACAGTAGGGCGACTTTTCTCCATGGCCACAATCCATGAAAACCTTTCCGAAAAGAATAGCACTGGCCTGTAGTTTCACTTAGGGCATGCTCAGATCCCATGGGGTCTGTGAGATTCATTTTCTAATCCCGTGTGTGGTTTCTTTAGGGAGCCACGATGGTGGAGCTGATTTTTCCACTGGGATTTACCTACACCCTGCCTGCAGCCTCCACCTCCAGGCTTCACTTTGGTGTCCCAGGTCTGAACAAGCCCGTGCTCGCTGTCGCAACTTGCCGTGTTCCCAGGCGAACAGTGGGAAACCGTGACTTTCGCTAACATCAAAGCACAGGTGAGCCTGAGCTTCTCTCCAGGTTATTCACAAGTTCACAGTATTTAACCACAGTCTGAGATTAGAACTTCCAACAAAACACAAAGCTAAGAAAGTCTCTCATGGTGTGTGTTTCTACTGAAAGCTACTTTTGGCTCTGCTAAGCATATTATGAATCAAAATGCTCAGGACTTGGGCAAGCGGCACCGATAACACTCCAAATAAACAAATTTACCCAACATTAATTTTTAATATAAGAACTTAAACAGAACCACCTACTCCAGGTCTTGTAAGCCCATCCTTTCCAGGGGGATAGTGAAGAATCACAGTTTTTAAAAGTGTCCTGCTGCTGCCATCTGGCCGCCAGCCTCCTGATGAGCAGAATTGGCACTTACAGAAGCAGCAGTCCGTCAGGGGAGGATCGCCTTCCACAAGTGCTGATTTAGTGCCTTAGGAGACAGATCGTCAGTGGCATAAGGTAAAAGGCTCTTGAAAGTACAGTAGAACAAGATAAGTGAAGGGAGGGGAAAGGAAAGTGGAAGGGAAGGGAGCTAATGGCACCTGCAGACAGGACGCAGGAAAACAAGTAAGTGAAAGAGGCCACGCTTGAAAAGAAGAATTCGGAAGGACTTTAGAACAATATCAAAATTATTATGGGATGGGAACAGGGGAAGACAAAATCTGAATTTCAATTTTCCTCAGTTTATCTGGAATGGTGGTACCGATATGCTTTCATGAGGTTTTCCAGGCATATTGTGATTTAATTGCAATATATAATTCTTCTTTCCATGATCTTATTCAGATAAATGTTTTTGCCTTTAAATAAATGCACTGCTTTGCATGAATGGTTTTGAAATAACTGATTTGCAGTTCCCTTATGTGTGCTATTCAGGGATGAGGGCAGCAGAGAAGCAGTGAGGGTGGCCAAAACCCAACATTTAAAGAGTGGCATCCATATACATGTGTATTTGTGGGAATTAACTTAGTGCTGGCACTTCCACGTTCAGATGAGTCAAACGACTTGCCCCAGACGATGCAGGTGAAGCTGCACATGCACAGAGGGGTCCCCTGAAGTTGTGACCGTGAGGTTCTCGTTGAGTTTAATTTAGGTCACTGGTGAAAGTCATTTACAAGTCTCAACTGTTGAGAGCTGTGAGAAAGCCACCCCACAATGTGACACCGTTGGTTATTTCTTCTGAGAGGAAAAGTCTTATTAAAACAGCGGGAATGCTGGAGTGTAATCAGACGTGGAGTGCATCATGCCTGTGTAGTGTCAGCGGACTCGCTCTGTGCTGTGCCAGGCAGGGCGCTGCCTTCCTTCCCTGGCCCGGTGACATTTCTCCCTGTGTGAATTCTTGTCTCTAGCTGAGGGATTGTTGACACCAGGACACTACTCAGAAAAGTTCAGTTAAAACACAGCAGACCCCTGTGTGAAGGCTCTTTCTTAAAAGTGAAGAGGCTCCGGTACCCTGCAGATGAGGTTGAATCTGTGAGCTTGAAACCGCTGTGCTCCATCCTGAAAGGGTTGGAAATTGTCACTCTTTGGCTTAATTAGCCTTAATTTTTTGGAGACTGTCATACCATAAGAGTTTAAGCAGCAGCATTAACATGGGGATTTCCTACCTGCTGTTCCTACCTGCTTATTTTTAGCCAAGACCACAGTCTTTTGCCCTTTTATCTGTGACTTATGAATAGCTGGTACCAGAACTGACACTTCCTTGCCTCAAGCCCCACACTAAGAAGTGCCATGAACTACATTTCCCTTGATTTTAGATTTCCTTGCACCAGGGCATAATCAAACACTAGGGGAAAAGTATTATCAATGTTCTTGTCAGGCTTTTGGAGAGAAAAATCCTTCTTACGAAAAAGAACAATTTCACATTCCAGCAAAATTATTTTCTAGTAGCAAAAGGCAGGAAAATTTAAGCTGCCAGAAGCTTCATGCTGTTGGGACCAGACTGTTGGTGGTAGAAGAGCTAGTTTACAGCTAGCTCGGGTCTCTCTACATAGCACAGCAGATTGCAGCATACTTATATCAAGAGCAATCACTGAGAAAGTAGTGTCCTCAAGTCCTCAAGCATACCTTTAAATAGCTGTTTACTTGATTTTGTCTTTTTTTTTTTTTTTTTTTTTTGTTCTCTGTTTTCTAGCTTGGACTAATTCCTTTGATCTTTGGAAGGTTGCAATAATTGTTCTCTGTGTGAGCACTTCTAGGTGGTGGTATGTGCATCAAGTAAGGCAGGAACAGGACTCAAGTTTCCTGATCCCTGACCAAATGTTTTAAGCACAAAACTCTCCTCTACGTCATGGTAACTGTGGGCACTGCTGTCACAAGTGTCGTTTGGTCATTCATTTGAGGTTTTTTGAAGGCAGCTGCCTACCTTGAGAAGTCAGTGAGGTTTTTAGGCATGCACTCCTTTGGAGCACTTTGAATTGCCTGACATGAAGAAGCTTCCTACTCTGTTGAAGCCCAAGGGATGGTCACGTGGAGGTGCTTGGCTTGCTCTGGGTGCTGTATAGGAGGGGACAGAAAGAACTGGAAGGGCTTTTATTCTCCTCTGAATTCAGACTACTTTCCTAAATCAAGGATTATCTCACCCTAAATAAAGGTAGATTTAGCCATTTTGTTACTCTTCTCATTTGAAAAGTCTTATTTTCCTATAATAATGTAACAAGTGTTTTAGAGCAATATCGCATAATCTAAACTGTCAGCTGCCTATGGAAAACAGTCTAAATATACCCTTTGCAAGCAACCTGCAAACTAAATAACATATATTTAAAAAAAGTCATATTGGGTTAATAATACTGTGGGCAATCGCCTTGAAGAGAAGAGAGTTTAAGATACATCCTCCTCTGGAGCACTTTGAAATATCTAGCAATAGGCAACTTCCTCCACAGTGTTGAAATTTCATAGCTAGGCATGCTAGGGTACCCTACAGTTCATGCTCAGGAGCTCATTGTAGACTGCTAGATTGTATGAAAAACAGAAATAAAGGGATACCACTTTGAGACAGACTTCGTGAACTACATTGCAATTCACAAATTGCATTTCATTTCACTAGAAAATATTTTTCGTAAACAATTGGATCAATCATCATCCTCATTTTTTGCCTAGTATTTACCATTTCTTTTCTCTGTCTCCTTATGCTTATGTCTTCACTCATCCACATAATTGTCATTAAGACCAAAGAAGTACCTCTTACAAAGTTTGGAAGCTTTTAGCAAAGATTGGTTTCAGTTGATATTTTGTTGTATGTGGGTTAAAATCTGCCACAGACAAGTATGATGACAAGTTAGGAATTTCCCATCTTTAGCCCCTTAGCTTCTTGTTTTTAAAGTACTTAAAGACTTAGTACCTACTTAAAGAATTAGTACTCACCCTAATCAGGAATGCTATGTGCTATGCGTCACAGTGTTATGCTTTCTGGACAATAATTTTGATTCCTGATTGTTATTTCAAACATATGCTCTGGGTGCCCAACTATTTGGAAAGACCCATTTAAGTGTGGTGGGCTCATGATCAATTGTCACGTTACAGTATCTGAAATTGCTTTTATACAGAACTATCCGTCTGGTCCTCTGCTTTGTTTTATTTTTTGCTTATTTAGATCATAATCACAGTTGTGGGGTATCAGGGTAACTACACTTTGATATTGATCCCATGCATAACATCTGTTGAGAGTGCCTGATCTGAATATAACTAGGTAGTTTGTTGTGTTTTATTCTGAGTTAGAGAATATTCTTGTGCGAGAACAATTTCATGTTTCTCGGGTGGCTGGTGTTTTAGCTCTGAAAATGGCACTTTGGGGTGGAAACATTAGCTGAAATTATAGTGTTACTTGCACAGTCCTCAATCATTCTGCTTTTACTGACTCGATGGACTATTATGAAATTACAGTTAATTTTGTCTCATGTCTTTCTAGACTTTAGAAATCTTTATAACTGGATGCAGAAGAGTTTCATTTTGCGTGTTTGAATGCTTTGGCTGTGCTCTGCCCCTGAAGAGCCCAGACGGTATTTTACCACCTTGAAATGAAACCACATTCAGGTCCAGGAGGGCCAGGGGTAACACTGTGATCATCCAGTCTGCTGTCTGCTTTGCAGTCTGCCTTACCACACTAATTACCTCACTGAAGGGAATTCTCCCCTTCCATTTAAGTGGGTAATGCAGAAGCAACTGCATTGTAGCCTGAGTTATCACTCGAGGGACAGAGATGACGGGGAAATCTAATTTTACCTATTTAAATGTTCTTTCTCACAAAACACTCCTCTCACATAGTTGATATGGACATAATGGAATTTAAAACAGATTTATAATTTCCAGACCCCATCAATTAGAAAGAGCTTTCATGGAAATCTTTTACATTAAAACATCATTCTTTGCAACATTTTCTGCAGTGTTCACAACAAAAGGTATCATGATTGGATTGTGTTGCTGCAGTGGAAATTGAGAAATTTAAGGAGAAGAATAACATACAATATTAACATTGTGGCCCAGGGTAGAAAAAAAGAACAAAAAACAGATGAATTCTCATTTCAGGCCAGTTTTTCTTCTTCTCTTGCTTTACTAATGTTCCCACACATTCATTTTTTTGTCATTTTTCTTCCTAGAAAAATTACTTATGAAATAATTTTAGTTCAAAGTTAACATATACATGGCACATGGACCTCACTTTTCTGGTATTAGCTCTAGAGATCAGATAAAAATGCCTGGAGGTAGTGTGGATCGGAACTGAAAGTGCTACAACACATTTGCACATCTCTGGCCAAGAATAAGCACACTTTATTACAGACTGCGGTTCTTCAAACAAGGCCTACTTAATGATACCTCTATTATTAGCCTAATTAAAAACCAACCAACTAACCAAACGGACAGCAAAAAGGGTTGCAAAATATCTCTGGGATTTTCTCTGAAATGGAGCTATTGTCATGCTGTTTGTCTCATGTCACAAGTCTAACCATTTACCCTCCTTGTGGTTGCACCATTCATATTAATAGCTTAGAGAGCTATATGTTATAATAAAATCACTGCAGAGATTACAGCTGCAGCTGCTGAATAATGAAGTATTTCCTTGTAGCCAAACTTTGCAGACTTCTGCAAATATATCCAAAAGTTCCCTGATTTATTCGACATTTATAATACACGTTGGGTGAGTATCTCACATAACTTTATTTGGGATTTGCAAGACACTTGCCTCGCCGCAACTGAGAAATGTAATTAGCACTTAGGAGAAGTGGATGCAGTTCCCAGCTTTCCTGCAGGCTGCCTGGGGATGGCAGGAAGAGATGAAGGGCCACACTCAGTTAGCTGTGCCTCAGCTCTCACTGTTGTTCCACCTACAACGGTTTAATGAGAAATTCAAGCCACCTGCTCTCCAGGGTTCCAAGGCATGCTGCACAGTCAAAGAAGAGAGGTAGTTATGATGTCTGAGCCAGCTGCTGGCAATAGTTGGTCTGCTGACAATAGATTCCCTTTCTTATGGGGGTTCTTTCTCAAGGTGTGCTGTCTCTCTGGCTCCTAAGCCAAGCCATACTTTGCATACACATGGCTTATGCATTTTGGGCCTCAGGTCCTGGTTGTTTTTGTGTAGTAATAGGTAACAACAGTTTGTACAGACAGATAATTGGCAAGTACTTATTATGTAAATACAGAATACAAGTTTAATCCATGTGAAGAAATGTGGGAAAACCTATTTAGCAGTTGCCCCTTTTGAAAATGTGGCAGCATTTTACTTCTGGAGAATGTTGTGTTTTGCAGCAATGTGCCCTTTCTTCCAAAGATAGCATTTTATATTTTTCTGTTCCCAGGTCTTGCTTCTCTCTCTTTTGCTGTCTATTAGAGTAAATACATTCCGTACAAGAAGATTAATTGAACATTGTGAAATGTTATAACTTCTGGGAGATATTTGGCCATTTATCAGTGAGACAAGAGATTGTCTTTCGTAACCTATAAAGGAAAATGATTGATTTGGAAAATGAAACTTCAGTCATCCTTCACTGTTTTAGTTATGCAGTGATCCAAAGTCCTCTATTGGATTAAAAATGGCTAAAAGTTGGTTCCCTCTATTTGTCAGATCTTTTGGCATTTGTTGCTTGTTTTTTTAAAGTGAAATTGAAGCCTGAAAATTGACTGTCCACTTTGCTTTTATGCAGTTCAGTTTATTCCAAAAGGGTCAAACTAAGGCAGAATGAGAACAGCAGAGAGACTAGAGGACCAGCCATGCCCGTTGGTACCTCTTGGGTTGTTTGTACTTCAGCAATGAGGGCTAAACAGGTATATTTTAACGGTAACTGTGTTCCAGAAAAAACAATGTAATTCTAAGTAAATCAAGGAAACAATGTGACAGTAAACCATAAAAATCCTCAGACTTCAATTGCAGTGAAAAGAGATGTCCACAAGAGTGAATTTATCTTACTGTCTACTAATAGCTGTAATTTCTGAGAAAAGAGATGCACAGCATATAAAGCCAGGTGGTTCTTTCTTAATGATTTTTTTTTTTTCCTAATTGACTTTAGTGAAGTGGAGGTGGCACCCATCACTGCTGTGGATAGCTTGGACCAACTCACATATCACATGTAACTTATGTCAGATTTTAAACAGATTTAGTTTAATCTTTTTAGGGAAGGGATTTAGAAGGGTGTTGCATGTGCTGAATGGCCCATATCTTCTTTTCTTGACATGTTTTATGCCATAGCTTGCCAGCAGGTCAGTTCCCAAAATCATGGAAGTTCAGGAGTTGTTCCTATGTTAAAATCTGCAGGCTAAGTCACTTAGCCCTGAAATTCTTCAGTCAGTAATCTGCAGAATATGCCAAGGAGACTCACTTTTCAGCTACTTGTCCAGGCTCGGGGGACCAAATACCTCATAACGGGAAAGGTGTTAGATTATGACAAATGGAACAGAATGAGTTGTGATACAGCCCCATGCATTTGAAAAGACAGTAACTAAGTATACACCATTTAACATTTAATCTAAAACAGGGCTTCCCCATGTATTTGCCTGAATGGCAACACAGTGTGAAAATTTGGAGGGTTGTGAGAAAGAGCTATAAAAACGTTCTGACATAAGACATTTGCTATTTTCCTGGAAGTAAAGACAAAAGTCCCAATGAATAAAAGTGAAATACAGCTTGGTTACTGAAACTGCATTAAAGTGTTTGTAGAACAGAGAATTACATTTTTCCACTCTATCAAATTGTCTAATAATAACAGCAGCCGTCTTTTAAATGCTACAAATCAACCTGTCACTTTCTATCATGCAATTTGATTGTTACATTTCCTTTTTCTTTAGAAGAGCCTTGTGGGATTAGGGTGGAACAAGAACTGTCAATTTATGACAAGAAACATTTCATATTCAAAGTTGCATAACTCACAGTAGGTGACGAGATCTGGAAGAAAGCCGTCTGTGGTGTTCCCCATGAGATTAACAAACAATGGAAATTTTTTTATATTTCCTATATTAAAATTTATACGGCAAGGACAGTCCATGATGTTAAAGCAAAACTGGAGTTTTCCAATAGTTTTATTAAATTGAAACCAACTTCTCTTTCCTCAATTGTACAAGAGCCAGAGGGATTTGGGATTATGTTGCTTTTCCATGCATAAGGGCAACTGAAGAGGCAGCTACTGTCTTTTAAAGGATATCTGAAGAAATAAGATTAACTTTTAAACACTGTACTCCTGGTGTCTCTTTGAGATCATTTTTATTTTAGAGTCTTTGAGACCTTCAGCTGAAGAGCATCGTTCAGAATCATAAAATTATTTAGGTTAGAAGGAAGCTTTGGAGATCACCAGGTCCAACCTCCTACTTGAAGCAAAGCCAACTTTTAAGTCAGATTGAACTTCAAGGAATCCCTAAATATTTTCAACTGTGTATTCAGAAGTTGCTCACCTTTCCCCTTTAAACCAATTTCTATAAAAAGGCAGCTCTGTTTTCCAGCCTTGAAGTAGAAGATCAAAGTAGAAGCTAAAATACCCATATTATATCAACTTCCTTCAAACAGAAGATGAAATACTCATATATATATATATATATGTTATTTTCCAAGGAAGAGTTATTAAAATTTATTCAGTTGATTAACCATTGAAGAGGAAAAAAAATCCAATGTAAAAATGCTATGCAGCTGAAGAAAACCAAGGGGGAAAGGAGCAGAGTGCTTTCAAGATATTACCATAAGCAATTTTGGCCACCATCCTTTGCTGCTTTTTACTGCTGATTATTACTTCCTCTACAAGAAATAAACATTATTGCAACAGTTCTTTTTTGTTATGGGGGTGAGGGAGGAGTATTTGTTTTTCTGCTTTTTTTTTTATTATTATTATTTATGAAGTAGTTACCTTTGTACCACAAGAACAACGAATCTGTAGTTGATTCAAAACATATTGTTTGTTGTTTTTCAAAAACAGTATTGACTGAAAATGTCAGTGACCATGAGTTCCACTCTGTATGTATCAAAGTTATTTTAGCTGTGCATTGTTTTGGAAATATGGAGGCCTATTGATTGCATTCAAAATTAAACTCTACTGTGCTGCTAGAAGCATTCTATGAATCACCTGTAATAAATTTATTTGTAGAACTTGTTTAACTACAGTATCTGGGAAAAAAGAAATCAATGGGATGTGCCGGTTGACCTTTAAGTTAGCAAATGTAAAAAAGAAATGTTGTTTAGTAACCTTAGTCTTTGTACAAGTGCTGCAACAATTTCTGAACACCAAAATGCAAAAAAAAATATTCACCAACATCTCAGCTACTATAAAACAAGAAAGTCCAATTCAGTTAACTGAGCCACAACCCTCAGAGACTAAGACTTCTTACCCAGGCTGAACATTTTTGGTTTAAGTTTGTTTTTTTTTGGTATACTCTGTCTTAAAGGAAAAACCGCTGGCCAGTTAAACATTCATCGTACAGTGAACTGCTTTGTTCATGTTTATGGATTTTACAGACATTTCAGCTAATCAAAGTTTCATTAACTAGTCTTTTATATCTGAGCTTTTTTCTTTTCCCTGGAGTTGAGTTTCAAGGAAATGCACCTAAGAAGTGGGTATGTGAGGGAGTGCTAGAGGATGCCTACTTCAGACAGTTGTGTTAAAAGTTAAAGTCTTTTGAAGTGACAATGCTAGCGGCAAAACTCCACTGCTTCTCAATGGTCCTCTTCAATGTTGTGTACAAGTAGCCCTGAGAACACTTTAGAACAGTAAAAACTTAGTATTTATTGAATGCAATGTGTTGGCAAGCTAATTTTCACCCTACAGTCACTTCACGACCATCAGTCAGACAAGTTTCTTTGTACAGATAGTGTGCAAGTCTAGCTGTTTCAAAAAACACCAAAAGGCCATTTTTAAGGGAATAACGTACAGAAGAAAAAGGTTGAGGGATTCTAAATGTTTAGAGGAGTAAACACACTGATGTGCATATTAAATAAAAGGACTTGTTTGTGAAATGAGCAGGTAAATAATCAGGATATTTGGCTGCATGTAGATAATACAAAAAGAGAAGGACAAATTTGGATGGGATTCAGTGACCAAGCTGCACCCAATAGAAAAATATTTTGGCCACTGTTTAGTGCACAAAATTTCTTTAGCTGTTTAGTTGTCTTCTAAGATAAATAAGGTTTTATTTAAAATGCACATCTTTTCTACAGCAATAAATTTACTGGTGATTTTCTATTACATTTTAACATGAAAATGAAGCATAAACCCCTTACTATGGTCCTGCCTGTAGTTCCAATGCAGCACAGTGACATAAACGCCACGCCGACCAAAATCAAAAGTGGTAGGCTGAGTATTGTGCCCTGTGATCCCCTCACCAGACCTCACTCACTCCTGTGCTGCTCTGAGCCTACCTCAGGTAATTTCCCTGAAATCCGTGAGGCTGATGCTGTGACAGAGCTGAGCAATGCATGACAAACCCATCTCACTCATTTTTCTGCACGGGAGCAGATGAAGCGCTGGCGATCTCAGACTAGATCCACAAGGGGAATAACTCAGATGATTGCTAAAAATTCTGATAGAAGCTCAGAAAGGTTTAGCCAGGGACTTGAAGACATGGCACGACTCAGCTGCCCATCCTATGCCTTTGCAAGTCTCTGTTTCATTTGTTATAAATATTTGTGCCATTCTTCCTCTTTTGGTGTCCAAGCTGATTGATAGGCTACACAGTGAACAGGGCAGCTCATTTTGCCACTTGAGACCCAGGTAGGGTAGGACCCTGCCAGAGGGTCATTCCAACCAGCCCATCTTGGACAACCCACCACTGATGAACATTGCAAAATGCTTCATCACCTAGAATACATTTCTCCTTCTGAGAAATACAAACTCCTTCCCATTACCTGCAAAGGATTAGCCAGTGCTGTCTTATGTTATGCTACTAAGCCTCTACATGCTTTATGAGACTGACATATCCATCCAAACCCAATCTATATCCCAGCAGGAGAAGAAGGCTGAAGGCCTTGCCCGTCTCATGTGAGTGCTGCAAACACTACCACTATTATCACCATGAATACATCCCTTGATGGGGACCTCAGACTCACTGACCAGGGTCAGATCCCAGCCTGGCACAGTCAGGACTTAGCTGTTTGCATACTTGCCCTGTGGGGAACACGTGTGTCCTCCCAGGTCTGGAAACCCACTGGGGACTCTGAGGATTTAAATGATATAGTTGGGCAGTTAGTGGCAATTGTACTATTCCCACATTTTGATTATTTATAACATTAATAAAGTGTCATGTTAAGTTTTCAAGTCCTGTATATACACTGAGTTCTGTTACAGCAGATATTTTAATGAGTTGCAGGACTACCAATGATATCAATTAGTCTCATAAAAGAAACAACACTCAGAACACTGTTCTTTTTTTACTACTCTGCCCAAGACAGACATAATTTTCTGCAATGCAATGAGACAGCATAGAATGGCCTGCAAACCACACATTTGAAAACTCCCTTCTGTTGTACAGGATAGCCTCACCCCTTGTGCAAGGACACAGAGCTATTGCAAATTCATCTTTCTTTTTAAAACATAATTATATCTGTACACATTTTTTCCTATTACTTTGCCTCACTCGTGTTTAAATTGTCAATCAATGATTGCCTCATCCAGGAACTGTGAATGAGATTATAAAGAATATAAAGACCAGTACAGAAAATCACTCTCATCATCAGGCTGTGACAAAAAGAAAGACTCTGCGTGGGCAGCACTTGTGAAAGACCATTTTGCCTTATTCACTCTGTGTAAGACAAAAAAACAGCCAGCTTAATTAACAGGAAAGAGGATTTAGGCTAAATATTAGGGAGAAAAGTTAATTCTTAGGGTGGAGAAACACTGGGACAAAGCTCAAGAAATAATTAGGCCAGGACAACATTTGCACTGCTTTTAGTGCCCAAATTTTAAGAAGGTAGAAAAATCATCCTGACAAGCTTTCATCTTTACTTAAGTACTGTAATAGCACATTTTTAGGCTGTATAGTCATTCGTTTGAAGACAGTGGGCAAAATAGGTGACAGCTTATTGGGAATTTATAGTCTGGGGATGGAAGTGGTGTTAATTTTCTCCAGTTTAGGTGTTCAACAAAGCATTTTGTCATTGTGTATTTGGGTATTACTGAAATATTATTTTGTCTTTTAAAGGATATTCAATCTTCATTAACATACACTGGAAACAGGGGGCTGGGAAGAGAATTTATGGGTGGTAATCTCAGAAATCTTTAGACCCTCTCCAGTGGCACAAAGCAGTTGTAAACTAGCTTAACCAGCCTTTTGAGAATGCCCTTACACAAGAGATTTGTCAAATACACAGCAGAGAGCTGACACAGCTTTTCTTACAAAAAATGCCTTCCTAAGGCATTTCAGTGCCTAAAATGTTTCAAGGCCATCTTCACATGGGAGGAATTTCAGCTTCTAGGTGTGCCTGACATCTGAAATAAACTAAAGTAACACTTTATTTGCTCCAAAAGACCAGGGATAAAAAAAAATACCTATGAGCAGTGAAGGAAAATTGTGATTTTGAGGTACGTCAGACCACGTGAGAACACATGAACCAATACAAGAAACAAAAAAAACATCTAGTGTTTTGAAATAACATTATTTCTGAATTCATTTTCACATATGAAGAACACAGAATGGACACAAAAATACAGCATCTGTGCGGAGGTGGAGGTAGATTCTGATTTTGATTGTGTATTTTCATCTGTGTGATCACAATATAGCTATTTGTGTCCACCTTAAAAACTTTCACTGTTCTCATCAGTACTGCAATGCTGACCCTTAACATAAGTCCCATGTCTAATTTGTCAGTGAAAGCAGTTCTTTCCTTGCATTGTTCTGAAAAGAAAAGGCATCAGTATCCATTTAAGGGAACATTAACAAACATAAAACCAAAATATATAATTTGTTTCCAGTAGTAGAGGAAAGGGGAACAATCTGTTCAGGAGAGATCTTGTTGATAAATGGAATACTGCCACTTAGTTATTCCTGGTTTAGCACATAATGATTTACTGTGTTTTATTTTAGGGACCTGCAATTTCTTGTAATATCTGTCCAAATCTGTCCAACATTTTCTTCAGGCTAGACAACCTCAACAAATTTGATACAAGAAAAAAAAACAGCAACAACAAAAAACCCAACCAAATAAAAAAAATCCGCAAAAAAACCCCACATGCAGCATATGAATCATAAGTATTTTAAGAGTATGTTTGAGCACATTAAGGTGGGAGTGTCCTGACAGAGCTCCAACTATCTGTACAGTGTGCCACTGAAAAGAATTAATGAAAACTCAGCATGAAGAGCAAGACTCCACTTCCTTCTTTAAAGCTTCTGATAAATTATTCCCTACTTCCATTATTCTGCTTTGTTTTTCTAGCACTTGGATGGTAACATGTTTTTACCACTGATTGCTGAAACTATTTATGATATGCTTACCTCAAGTACTATAACAGTTGGCTGAACTACAAGCTTGCAGCTGCCTGTAATGCTCAATTGTAATGCTCTGCTATTTGTTCATAAAACCACTTAATTAGGAGATAGGTTAAACCCATTTTAGTACATATTGCTGGTCAAGAAAATACCTGCCTCAGCCTTTTCAGTTGCTCTCCATCCCATTGCTGGAACTGTCTTTTCAGAAGAAAGAGGGAAACAATGTATAGAAAGTGATTTTTCGCCTCAATACAGAGGCTTTGAACTTAAGCTTCAAAGTCTATACCTCCTCTAGGAAGTAATAATAGTCTTCTTTTTTTATACAACAGAATTTTCTTCTTTTTTTTGTACAACAGAAGACAGCATTGTTAGTCCCAGCAGAAAGATAAAGCATCCGAGGCATACACCAGGATAAAAAAGAAAAAAAAAGAAAAAAAAAAAGATAGCACCTACCAAGCCAGTCCCAGAAGATTCATCAGATAGTGATCTTTAACTCCCCAGCTCCAGCACACCACTTACCTGCTAAACATGCTGCACATTACTGAGATGCAATCACTATTCTGTTGAAAAACTTGAGTGAGGGTTAAGTATGTGGGTAAGACATCCTTTGGGCTTGTGTTTTTGCTGCAGATGTGTTAGTTATATACCAGGGTGGTCAACGTGATGTAAAATCCTAGTGGAGACAATAGAAAAGTAGCTTGCACTCCATTGTAACTGGACACCTTTAAATCCAATTACTAAAGAAGGTCTTGAGTAGCTGAAGCTTGGAAAACTGTGTGCTGCCTACTAAGGGCATTCTCCATTAAGAATTTATATTTATGGGAACAAGAATTGAGGTATACTAAAAACATTTTTGTTTTTTCATGAAATCAAAACTCTAAATTCTAAAAAGAGTCCAGAATACAGCCAGTTGATGAAAACCTAAACCCATGACTTGGGCATATCACAAATAACCAACAGTTTCAGAAAGGTGAAATTACTGCTTGCTTTGCTTGGCACTCGCTGTTAGCTCCCCTCATCTGTGGCACAGCCTTCTAGAACCACTGAAGATGTATTTTAAAAGCAGGAATGCAGAAAAGTGATTTTCACACACCCCAGTGGCTTTGAACTTAAGACCTGTGATGTGTTACCCCACTTCAAATGATAATTTTACCATCAGTTGCAGACTTAGAAACTCGGACTGCAGGAGAACATGTGAAAAACTGAAAATAGAGAGAGAAATCATTGGAGTTCTAAAGCATGTAGTATACTAGTGCACAAGGCATGACCTGCAAAAAAAGGCACATGGATGAAGGAATGACACCTCTGTAGTGATTTCTAAAGCTAGTACAAGAAAGGATGAGCTGAAAGTCTTTTTGTTAATTACTATTAATTCAATTTATTTGCTATTTTCCTGCAATATGTTATGAAACAACGTTGAAAAAATAGGTTATGTACCTTTCATTCCATGCTTCTTAATCCAGTAATCATAACTACACTTGTGAAATGTGTAACTCCAGTCCTAATTGGACAGTTCCATTCTTAAATTGAATTAGTGATGGAGAAACACAAACTGATACATAAGGGAACAAAAAAAAAATGAAATATCCTTTCATGTTGCTGAGCTCAAACACAATAAACTTAGAAAAAGATCACTGCAGATGGCACAGACCTACCAGAAAACAAGGCACTGAAGAAAGGACAGACTATAGCACTGTGGATTTCTCTGTTTATTAGTGGCACAAACCCGTGTGCTCTCTAAGGCGTTAAATCACCAGTTATTGTAGTACTCGTAACTGTAATCATTCTCTGACAAAAGTGGAAGCTAGCGGTCGATATTTGGTGCACTTGTGGAAAAAAAGGAATCTACAGTCGATATATATTTCTGTATTTGAAAGATAATTTGATATAACACCCTGATTTATTCTCAATAATGGTAGCCAAACAACCTTGTAGTTCACGTTCATATTTTAGAGCAAGTTAAATGAATTTCCAAAATGGTTTGAACTAAACAGGAAAAAATCACTTTTCTTCCTGAATAGGACTGGTCACACAATGAGGACAGTAATAGCTTATTCAGTAATAACTAAACCAAGAACAGCTTGATATATATAGACTAAACCTTGATCTGGTAGCTCTTTTTTCCTACAGTCCATTTCTGTGAGACACATTAACCTTGACAACATTCAATCCCAGAGGAAAGCTATTGTCATTCCCGTAAGTACTTTTAAAGTATTTTTGTCTCGTTTAACCATAAACTAAACCATAAATACACAATTAAGGATTAACAACACTGCTCATAGTCGTGACATACAAGCCTGGCATGCTGTTGTGAGAAGCACTCAGCATTACTGTCTATTTGGGAATAAAAAAAAAGACAAAAAACAACCTTCTACATCTTAAGCAGAAATATTTGTGGTACAAAAGCTAACGAGTTATATGTAAAACTGTAAATGACACCAGTGCTAGAACTGAGAAGGCTTTGAATGGTTTTAGATTAAATAAGATTAAAAGGGTTAGTATTTTTGGGAAGGGTGAAAAAAAGAACAGTTTCTCTGAAACACAGCCGATATCCAAGTGAGTTGTGTCTTTCATCTGAAGATAACTACTGTCTGGTGGTTTTTTTTATGTTTTGTTACTTGCTCTAATAAAAAAGGAAAAAAAAATAAGCAAAGTTCTGCTGGTATTGTTTTCCTAATGTTAAAAAGAAAAAAGAGAGAAGTTTTAATTAAGTTCTACTACTCTGGGAAATTACTAGATAAGCAGCCAAACAGTTTCAGTTTGAGAAAAATTGCTTGGGGATTAAGTTAGGTGACGAAGGTACTGCTGTGACATCCTATCTCTGGTACAGCTGTCCCCGACCTCCTGCATGACCTTCCACGTAATCTCTCTGGCTGCAATGTACACTATCTTTGGGGAACAGGATGAAGCTTCACAAGTGAGATCTCCACATCTAACTACTTAGAAAGCATGTGCCAGTCACACTCACTGATGCACATAAGACTGGGGTCCCTTATTAAAACTCTGATAACCCATGCAGAATTCCTAGGATGCTGAAATACCATCTACAGACAGATGTGGTCCACAAGCAGCTTTCTTCCTGTCCTAACGTGTTTCTGAAGAGCCACACCAATAGAGCCCTGGCTGCAGAAACCACCGTGTTGGGAAAGAAAATGTCAGGATTCTGCTCTTAGAAGGAGGGTGGGTGAGACATTCACCACTTCCATTATCTTGAATGGATCCCAGGGTAACAAACAGAGAAGGAATCTGCAGATCTCCCTCTCTCTACCTTGTCGTTAACTTGATCGGATGCAAACAGGCAGCTTTGTACTGCTGCGGTCATGAGGGCAGGGCTTGTTCAGAGGTTGTTCTGTGAGATGAATTTACACAGCGTACTTCCTCCAGAGGAGAAAATTAAGAGCACTCTTAGCAGGTTGTCAGTATTCCTTGCAAAACACAGAATGGCTGCTAAATAGTAATTACCACTGAGCCAGGGTTTTAGTCTGGGGACGTAACACTGAGAAAGCTGTTAAGAATGACTTGTGTCTGGAACCTATTTTTAAAGACATTTGAAAGGTCATTTGTGGCAATATAAACCATAAATTGAGGAGGTTATGCTTCATGCTGGCTTCAACCTTTCCCACATAACATAGTCTGTAGGAAGTAACTATCAGAAGTCCTGTGAAATCTTTAACACAACCCTGCACTGGTCTGTTGAGGGTACCTAGTCAAGGATGCTGTTATGCCCAAAGAACATGAAGCAACTATCCATGAATGCCTCCAAATGCAGGAGGTGCAATACTGGCCAAATTAAACGTAACACACTTCTTGTCTCTTCTCTCAGCAGGGTACAGATTTTGCTCCAAGAATAATTCTGTTCTCAGCTTTTGATGTGGACTGCAATATCTGTATTGCACATTTTTTCTCTCTCCTGCCTGCTTCATATATGGACCTGCTATGATTTCTCTTTCTGTTAGGCATATCCTGTATGAAACATAGGAATTTATGAAACCATCCAATCCATCATTTGAAAAATAAAGAAGCATTCTTAATTTTTCCCCATGCTGAATCATTGAGCTCACTGGGTTTTCTCCAGCTACTACTGTACTGGATTTCCAGCTAGCATTGTTTCCTTTTAATATTTATAAGCAAAGTATCTGTACCAGGTTAATCCTGTAATGGGAAATCATATTTAACTTTTGCTTAAGGAAGAAAACTTATGGCAATTCCATATCCACATCCAACATGACGGCTACCTGCCATAATATTACCCACACCATTCTGCTATCCAATTGCTGGTTTAGTCCTTCACGAATCACGCTTATTATCTACTCCTTATTAATAATGCAGGAAGCTGAAGTGAAGAACCAACGCAAGTAAACTGTTTACTGGTAATGGATTTTTCTCCTAATGAGAATCCTGCAGTTATAAGCAAAACTAAACAATGCCTTGCGCAAGCACTCCCTTCCCGTTCAGCACTGGATACCAAACTCAAGTTGACTGTGGATGACTGCATTTTCACTGATGCAATCCTGAGAGCTTTTTAAAACCAGGCATTTATATCAAGTTTAGCTTGTTCAAAAAATTGTTTAAAGTACAAATCAGAAATACTTTGATTCAGAGTTTCCACATTTTATTTTTCAACATAAAAGCTTCATCAAATATTAAAAACTTATTTCTTATACTGGCATAATTTTTACATGAATAATTTTAAAACTGTGAGCGAGCATTGCGTTATCAGTTTTCTACTTCAGCAAAAGAGATATTGGGATATTTCTGATCTTGGCTTGCATGACTATGCTGGAATAGCAGTAAAATCCTTTTCTGATTTCTATCACTGTCTGTTTCTCTGAAACAGGTAATGTATAATATGATATAAAAATAAACATCTGGCAGTGGCTCTAAAAACGGTGTTAACTATTAGTTTTTCTTACTTATTTCACCAATAATTTTTTTCTTCTATATACTATAGTTTGAACTGTATACTGCTACTGTGTATGTGGCATGAAGTGCAGAAGGGAAAGAATGTTATGAACAGCAAGAATGAAACCCTGGCTTCCCTAAGAATTGTTTTAAAAGCTACATTGGTTCATAGTTTCAATTACCTAGAGTGATTATTCTTGATCTTCTGTTTATACAGCTATAATACCTATAGGTCAAATGAGAGATTGGGCTGTGTTGTACAATGTATTTTATAAACAAATGGAACCATGAGAGGTCTATCATCTCAAGAATCTCACCATCTCAAACCTTGACAGCAGGCAATAAAATGCTGGCTCTAGTGGTCAAAATCCTGTATGTAACCCATAGCCCACAGTGTTATTTCCAAGCTGTCTCAGCAAAGGCTGCAGAATTGTTTAGACGTCATCTTTTAGCCTACCCCAGGTGTATTTCAGATTTGTAAGAGCTGCAAAACATTTAGAAGAAATGAATATTTTGAAATCAGGAAGTTTAATAAAACTAATCAAAATTGTATTTTCAGACATCAAGAGATTTTTAGACTTTTGTGCAGGACACAAAAAGCACTCCGTCAGCAGAACGACAATAGACACATATATATGCCTAATTAGACACAAAGGGAAAACAAGTCGGAAGAAAAATACAGTGATAAACCAATGTATCCAGAAAGTATGCAACTATCAAGCTGTCTGGACTCTCTCAGTTTTGATCTAGAAGCCTTTCAAATTTTGGCAGTTTTGATCTACAGTTCAGTGATCATTCTACAGTTCTCAGGCATGAATAGACACAGCTGCCAGTGTGAAGTTAATCTGTCACCACAGCAGAACCTAATGCAAGACTCCCCTGAATCAAGTCCAACATACATTTTATAGTAAAATTTCAAGCAAGTTAAAACTTCTCCTTTCTACACTAGGAAAGCAAATTATAGGGAGTGCCTTATTTAGCTTTTTTTTATCTTTAGGGCAGCTTAGAATAACCATTGAAGTGTCACAGCCAGTGGAGAAAATTAACATTCTGGCTCCACTTCCCAGTTTTCAGGTATTGAATTTTTAGAAATACTCCAATTTTTTAAGTTGTCAGCAAATTCCCTTCAGGTGCATATAAATCTTCATTTCTAAGTTGAAGAAAGGAAGCAGCAGGAATTGCTAGCAAATCACCTGAATAAAGCTTTTGTCTTGCTAAATAGATGAAGATGATATACTATGAATCAAGGTATCTTTGAGCAAGTAAACCAATGAAATATTCCCAGGGCTAAAACACTTCTTTGGAAAGAACAAGAAAAATACCACTTGTCCATCCAGGATATAACTAATAAGGATAAAGAACAAAAAACACTTTTAATCACACCTACTATAACAAAACACTTTTGGGGTGCTCCTTTGACTTCATACAGTGGTGAAAAGTATAATCAATGGGCAAGTCTTGAATTTCAACATTTAAAGGACCCCATAAATCACAGAGCACTGTGTTTAAGCTTTTCTTCCAATTGTCCTCTCACGGGGAATGTTAGTTGAATGAGTCACAACAGTTTATTGTAATTGTACTATTACAAATTGCCGTATCTTCAACTTTGACACTCTATCAGTTCCCTGCAATGGGTAAAATTGAAGCTTAATAGCCCAGTGTTTGAACTAAGAATCTGCAGCCTTGTCATTATTGTGGGCACAATAGCAAGCCTCATTGGAATTGGCCATCCAAGCCATGGGGAGGCTTGGAGTTAATTACATCACCTTAGACAATGATTTACTCTTTGTGGTGTTAGTTATCTCTTTCCACAGTTGGTTCTCTTTTTTTGTTGTTTTTCGATGTCCCATTAATCACAGCTACATTTACTCTATGTCATGTGATTCATCATCCTTTATCCCCGCAGCTGTTTCCAGCCTTTTGGACTCAGATAAACTGCTAATTTAAGCGGGTGATGTCCAACCTTGAATATCACAGTGGCTTGTACCACGCCGCTGAGGATCACCTACTACATTCACACAGCCCAAGATTTTTAGCCACTCCAATTACTCTACAGCTCCTGCTCGTGTGTTGGGGTAGAAATCACGTTCATCTCAAATCTACATCTTTTTTGATGTAGACCTGACATGACAGGGCATAAAAATATGCATTGGTATTTCAAATGTGAGAGTACACTACTCCTTTTCTTCTCTTTCCTTTCCCTCCTGTCTTTAAGTCTTTCAAGTTTCTTCCTAACATGACATGAAGCTGACTATATTTAGAGGACTGTGGAGAGGTGAGAGGAAGGAAGAAAGTTTTGCTATTTCACTGTTTTTTTTCCAAGCGTTTTCTCACTGTCTTCAGTCACCTTCCTCTATGATATGTTTCATACAGCCACGGGGGAGAGGAAGATTTACATCAATTTAAAATGGGACATAATGTAGGTATAATATCTAACCATAATTGGGCAAATAAAAGTATTTCAAATAATAATATCCCTTGATTACTGTTTTAAACATAAGGGCTTTTCTGTAATTTTATCTATTTATCCTATTTTTAAAAGACAAGTAAAAACAAACTGTTCATTCAGTGGGAACTAATAACTCGTTAGGGTGATGTATATGAGAGGAATGTATCAAAATGCTAGAGAAAAGTACTGTTAGTTGTTTTTTTTTTTTCTTGAGAAAGTGCCTGAGGGCAGGTGTAAGACACTGTGACTCACCCTTACCTTGCCTGTTTTGTGAAAATCACAGCTCATGATGACTTTGCAATAGCCTGAACCGTGTAGTACATTTCTGTGGAGGAAGCAAAAGCTTGTGAGAGGCAACAGCAGAAAGTGTGATGCCGTTGCTGGGCTGATGTTATGTCATTCATGGTCAATTGGGATTACCAAGCTTTCTGTTGTATAGCAGAGGGTGGAAGAGGAGCTGACAGAAATGAAGAAATGCCTGTTTATTACCAGAGCTGGGTGGAGCCCATGGCATATCAGTCATGGTTGCAACCCTGTTCAGCTACATCCAAGCCCGGACTGGAAGGGATTCAATTAGGAACAAGCTGACAGACCTGTAGCCCCATGTCTATCTGTGAAGTTTAAATGAATGACGTTACAAAACACTGTTATGCTTTCCAGGTATAAAGCAGGAGTTCATGCCACTGCCAGCCCCGTTTGCTCCACTCCTTCTGCCCTACATTGCTATTTTTGTTTCTGCTAGGGAAAGTTTTCACTGAAGATAGGCATTTAAGGGTTGAAAATTTGGTATGCTGTTTTCTAGTAGAAACGCTAATCAAACAAGTGAAAGAGTTATATTCTATATGGAAATCTTATAAACACTTTGGTCTTGACTAAATTAAGTTTGAAGCGTGATGACAGTATGTGTTAATTAGGTTTTGATGAGACTGCTTGATGAGAGATTGCTGGTCCAACTTGGGCATCTTAACAGATGCATTAGGCAGAATATCTTGTTTTTCAGATTTCTAAAGCATGTAAGTCAGTAGGTTAGCTAATTTAAGTTCACACCAGCTATTTAAGGCAAGACTTTAGAAACAGATCTCACTGCTGCTTAAGACCACATTTTGTAAATATTTGTTCATTTGTTTTGGTTTTACTGTTCCATGGAAGACACCTTAAAGCTCAGCTAAACCAACATATTTCCAATGGTCATCAAAATCAGGGAACTACCACAGAGGCCAATGTTTCCACCATTTGAAGATTCACTCACTTAAGGAACAAGTTAATAGCCTGTTAGAGAGCTCTCTTTTACCCCTTTGGTGACTTTTCATGTGGACAACGTGGTGCTACACCACTCATAAAACTTTCATGCCGTAGCAGCCACGCTTTGCAATGAAGTGTCTCATTAGGGGCTTTGTTACTCACACCTCAAGAAATGCACACCTCAAGCACATGATTAGCTAACTATACCTCTGGGAGGAAATATTAAATGAAATAATGGGAACACTTAAAAAGAAAACCAGTTCTTTGCTATTGTATCACCTGTAGCGACAAAACCAATTCAGAAATACGTTCCTCATGCATGATCTGCACTCTGCATGCTTAATTTGCTACAATTTTGTCAGAAACTACATCGTATCTTCATAAACTATTAGTTTAGCTTGCTCCTCTGTGAGTAAGGCACACTGTCCCACCTACCTCATCAAACCCTGAAGGCAGAGAAACAACACACATCTTTTAGGCAGGAAATTCCCCCTTTCAGTTCCCCAATCCACCACAGACTGAGACCCATAGGAGCTCATGCCACAGATTTCTGTTCCCTGCTCACCTCTTGACTGAATCACTTCTGGTCAGATGCCCTCTTACAGCAAGGACATTTTCCCTGCTATTTTACCATATGATACAATAAAGACAGAATGTTTTCGATGGAAAAGTGTCACAGAACTGATCTCAGGCAGCATTACTACAGTGTGTCATCCACATCAATGTTTTCCTCTGAGATTTTACCTCCAGAGGTACCTGCGAGATGCAGGGAAGACTATGATAAAGGCACTTCACCCTTCAACATTACCTCTTCCAGATGGAACAGCCCGACTGCCTTTGTTGTACTGCTCCATTTGGTTTCAGACACCATAAGCCTTCTTGATTTTATTTTTTAAGGTCCTGTAGCTTCTGCTTTTGTTGGAAATCCTTGTTGGAAAACTCTTCAAGTTCCCTGGCACGTGCAGGAGAGCTTTGGCCCTATATGCAAGGACCTCCTGTGCTTAAAATGCCCTTCCTGGTGTGCCCTGAAATCCTGCTTGAACAGGAGCAATGCCTGCTTGCAGGAGCAGGCTCCTGCATTTTATAACAATGTGCCACAGCTGCCAATAGCTCTGAACAAATCACCAAGGCAGATATTACCAAAGGTTCCTCCTGTAAGAGGTCTTTTAAAAGAAACTTCTTTTCCAATTTATCTTTTAAATGAAATTTCTGTTCTAATTTATCTGCATCTCAGCTTCCCTATGTTTAAAGAGGATATATGCAAATTCAAAACGTTAACTAAGGACTAGTTTTTACCTTTCTTTTTATTAGAGCTGATAAAAACTTCCACCCTTATATGACAAATTTTCCATACGTTGATTTTTTGCACAAAAGACTAAGGCTGTATGCAGTATACAAACATTTCACCAGTTATTTCTGTGAAATTTCCATTCTATTATTTCCTAATTCTAGCTACAGTTATGAAGAAAAGAATCAAAACATCTAAAAGGAAGAATTTTGATTCATATGATAGAGTACGTAAGATTTGATTTTATACCATTTCTTCCACTAGATAAATAGGATGCCTGACCCTAATTAGAAATATAGAGGATTAACCACAAATGCTAAGCATCTTCCTAAAACACACACACGCCTACACCTGCAAGTTGTTCTACAATCAATCAAAAGAAACAGGTGCATTTCATGACACCTTCCTGCACTGTGGGAACCTGGCAATGCTCCATGATTAACATGGAGTTTCTAAATGAGATTTCATTTTTAAAAGCTGTGTCATTGGCAAATTAGAAATTCGTGTTGAAAGTCAAGGACAATAGTAATATAAATTGACAACAGTCTCCATCATGATTGCTGCTTATTAATTTGCATAATTTGTTTATTGTTTGGTGTGTGTTTGATTTTTAGAATGTCTATTGAAGCCAAACCCTTGAGGCATCAACAGTAACAGTCTAATCTCTCCAAGGACATCATTTATACTCTTAAAGTCTCACAATGAATAGCAGTATGAAACCAACTAAATTAGATGTGCACTGGAGTTCCCAGAACTGATTTAGACTATACACAAGCCTAGGTACCTGGCAACTGCCCAATTAACATATATTTCCTTTATTAATACTATATATATTTTTTAAAAAAAGAAACTGCTGCCAACAAAATCACACTGTGATAAATGTAAATTGTAAATGTAAATGTAAAATTTAATGTAAATAAAAGGTCAAAGGGATACAGGCTTATAAATGCAATCACGTTATACATTTAGGACTTGATTCTAGAACTGTTTTCTATAATCCAGATAAACAGGAAAGTACATGTTTAATTGAAAAGAATGGCATTCTCCTGTTCTGTTACCATGAAAGTCAGGGGGACAACTCCCAATGTTAAACCACAAACCTTCAGTCAGGCCCAGACCGCCTAGCACCCTGCAGGAGTGAGCCTTTCATTACTGTTTTTCCTTTCTCTCCAAATATTGACACAAGGAAAAGTCAATGCATGATTATAAGGTCAATGTATTCTTGTTGCTAATGTCATTAGTAAAAAAAAAAAAAAGACGACAAAACCAGTTTAGATTACATCACATAGCACTCATGCTATTTCACAGCAGCAACAATTTGGTCACTTGAGACCTACTTTTAGTATTGGGCTCTTCATTTCGTCATTGATTAAAATATTTTCTGCTTTACAACTGTCTCTCAATCAATCAGAAAGTATGTGGTATTTTGATCCTCTGAGAATCTTAAATTTTTATACTAATAGACACATCAGTATATACTTTATAATTTTCATGTGTTATTCATCTATTAGTCCCAAGATGCAGACATTTGGAGGGAGCTGGATATGGACTTCAAATCAAATTACTGCAAATTTTGTTTCATTTTTCAGTTATGTCAAAGAAAATATATTCTACCAATTAGACGTGCCAAGTTTGCCATATCATAAGAACTCACTATGTGCAGCTACTGTAAATGTGGAATACATGAACTTAGATGCAGATGACATTGTACTGTGATTCCTTTCAGTCTTCTGATAATGATATATGTGACTCTGCTTCTTACTTATTTTTCTTTACATACAACTACAAAGGGTATTACTGAATTATGCATTTTTTAAATATCACCTGCATTTTTGCTTACAGTGCAAAAACTGAATAATTCCCTTAATGTTCCAGATAACATCTAATTGCTGTTGTATTACAAATTATGACTATCAAAGGAGAGCTCCGTGATACCAGCAGGTAACTTTTGCAAGGGGTGATAGGGAGTGATGAAAAAGAAGTTGACAAACTAAGCTGCTTCTGTTCTTCTCCTTCCTGTTCTTTTGGATCTAAATATTCAATAGGTGGCTCCTCAATCAATGCACATATTGCTATGTGAAAATAGAAACCGATCCTCAAAGGTGGTGAATGCTCTAAGGGTTAGGACATATGAAATGAGTTATTAACATCTTGAAATGAACAAAAGACATTTTCTCAAGTACGGTAATAAGTGTCTAATAATGAAGAGGTCTGCGAGACTCCAAAGAGAGTCCCAGTGAATGATCAGTACTGTCAGACTCGAGTCCTGCCTGAAATGTTTGCAGGACTAAGTTCAGCGTGTGAACCTCGCCCTTTACACCCACGCTGCATGGCTCTAAAGTGATTGGTGTGAAGTCTGAGATGGACCTTGCAACTATAATGAACTATTAATAGTAGAGCCCTTAGACAAAACAATGCTATGGGGAAGAGAGGATATTCGTTACTGCAGGACGATGACAAATTTTGTAAAATTATATTGAAGCTAAAGGGCAACTGAGCTCTGTAAAGGCACCTGGGGGGTCTGGATCACACAAGAGTCCAGAGGAGGAACACAGCTGGAATCCCTCCCAGATCATTTCTGGCCTGAATAAAGGTCTTTACTTCTCAGGGAACTAAGAAGAATATTTATATGTCTATAGGTCTTATAACGAGGAAGGGCTGAGATTTCTCTACAAGGGGCTAGTGACACAAAACTATCACTAACATTGCAGGTGCTGAGCTAATTGTAAGGATGCTTCAGGAGTGCCAGCGCAAGAGGAAAACATAGTTCAGGTTGCTAGGATGCTCTTTTCTCCCTGCTTGGGCCAGAGAAAGGAAAAAAAAAAAAAAAGAGATTGTGTCTGATGGCTCCTTCTGGAGCTAACAGAATTAAAGTATTGATCAAGGACTTTTAGTCCTTTGCTGACAATGGCTCAGACACCACTGTTTTATGATAAGGTGTCTGTGCAGGTGCTGTTCCCCCTCGCAGCATGTTCTGTTTCGATGTGCATCCCAGTGTGCCAGGGTCTGAGAGAGCTGGGTTTGGATCCATATCTAATATTTCTCCCCTAAAAGCTAAACTCACATCTGGTCAGTTTGCCTTGAGAGAACATCTATTTTTCACTGCCATTTTTATCATCCAAGCACGGCTGGACTTTTGTGAGAAGAAACAGATTCTGTAGGAAAAGCTATATAAAGAAGATGGAAAAAGCTCTTCCTATTGCCTAGGCAACAGTCACCTACATTTTAAGGGTTTTCAGTCTCATGCCTTTACACTCACAGAACAATTTTCAAATGTGTTTCATAACAGTTATTTTCAGCCGTTATACCCAGTGGAAGTCGTAAATGGCATAATTACTCATTATAATTTTGTCCTTTTATTTTCAGTGGTGCCTTACACACTTCAGTGTTCAAGAAATATTAATACAAGAGTAATATAGTAAGAAAGTTGAACCCTACACTTGGTCATCCATTACTGATTTTCATATGCTTACACACAAAACTGTATCTGATTTAAGACATTGTTTAGCACTGAAATGTTGCCATCTCTTTTATTCAATCAGAGAAGAAAAAACACCCAAACCCCAACATTTCTTCTAGCAGTAATTTGCTTATATCCTCTTGCACATTCACAGCGTGAGATGGTAATGTTAAAATTGAGACCCAAATATTATTACAATATTATTACTACAGCTTTATTATAAAAAATGAACATTCATGGAAAAACATGCAGATTACTATCTTAGCAGTTGAAGCAGTAATTCAAGACTGCGTGAAGCAGTCTCAGCCTAGACTCTCGTGTAAGACCACAAAGCACCTGTGAGGACTATCCTCAAACTACCCCTGCAGCAGGAATCCTCCTGGATTCAAATGTCATTTACACAACTTGGGACAAACGCGCTGTTCCAACCCCAACAGGCTTTCTTAACTATTTAATTTCTAGTTGACCAAATTATATTGTTACCCTTTAAGTCTCTACTTGTCTCAGCTCTGCTGTAGAGAGGAACTGTGACACCAGAAACACTCAAAAAGTCTTTCTTAGGTAAAGTATGCAGAAATCTACGTTCTTTGCAAGAGCATTACAATACAGCCTGTTGTGTTGATACTAATCAGTCCTTAAGTAATTATTGACACCACAGAGTGCAGCAGCTCTGAAGGGAAATTACCAGCACATAAGTTACTTCTGCTGGAAACAGACTTAGCATTTAGACTATTTTCATCACCACTTTCCAGCTCATTAACCTTTCTGTATCAGAAAAAAATACTGATATCCAGCCAGGATGAACTCATGAATCATTTAATTTGTTTCAAGTCTGCTCCAATAAGATCAGGAGCAAAACGGTATGGAGGGTCTCAGATGTTTATTTTTAACTGACTATCTTTGATATAAATGTAATGATGATTTTCCTTTAATTTAGCGGTAATTATAGTTTACATTAACAAAGCGGCTTTACAAATTGGGGTAAAAACTTTACGGCGATACGAAGAGACGGCACTTGCAACTTGTTGATGAATGAAATGTAGTAAAAGGGAAAAGCTGCCAAACATCATATCTGAATGAAAGGATAAGACATTTTATGTTAGCAGAAGGTAACGTATTTAGGAATTTAGGAAGGACACCGCCCTCTACTAGGTCTGAAAAACATTCCTTTATCCATTTGAGCCCCCGTGCAGGAGTAGGATGTGGGTGTCTGTGTAACAAAACAGAAAGCTCTCCAAGAGTGCAATGCTCCCAGTGTCACAACGGGAGCAGTGCTCCCAGTTGAATCATCGATACTACTGTTTGGGGTTTTTTTATACTACAAAGCTGTTCACTGAAACCTCATCAGCTAATTTTACACAGCCCCTCTGTAATTTGTCTTGCCGTGCTGCTCCAGGGATTTGCCCTGGGCAATTGAGGGGAAACTACACCTGAACAATATCCTGCGTTCGGGGGGTTGCAGCCTGGAGCAGGTGTGCAGTCTTCAAAGACACGCTCCCGGCTACAATGAAGGTTTTTCACTCTGACTCGTGGTTGGGAAGCAAAACCCTCAAGAAAGAACCAAACTGGCAAGTAAAGATGATGTGACAGTCAGAGGGCTGAGGAACCTGTTCGGTCTGTAACTGGGGAATCATTGTTAAAAGTCTGGAGTGAAATGGGATGGAAACTTCACTTTACAGGTGATCACGTACTCTTCAAGAAGCTTTAGGAATTGTGGTATCAAAATCTTCCACTTAAATACAGAGGTGAAACAGCTAGCTGTAAAAATTGTGTTGCCTCCAAGGCAGCAGGTGCTTGCTCAGCAGCTCGTCTTTTAAGGACTGAAGTATTTTCCAAAACTTACAGTGACAAGGGGTTGAGACCTTGTGGTCTGTGTCTGAGCCCGTGTTGTTTGTTGCAGATGATGTCCATTCAGTCAATTCAGGCTCAGGGGTAGATCGTGTCCTGCTCTGACACTACTGACCGTACTTCACAGCAAAGCACTTCTACTTTTGATGTCTTTTAAAAGGTGGTAAGTCCTTTTTTGATTTGGTTGGTTGGTTAATTGTTTTTTCCCCCTGAGCTCAGTCTAGTTAATTTGCACTGAGGACACCTGCAGAGCCAAGCTGTGGAAGTAGGACAGACAGATAAGGATGGTCCATAGCGTATGGATTGTGACGGTGCTTTTATGTGAGCTAAATACTCTGACAGAGGTGTTCCTACGCATAGGCCAAAGCAGACCTTTAAGCACTGGAGGAGTTAAAGGCGAAAAGATTTCAGGAGTAGGTGTTAGTATAGAAGAAAATTCCAGAAGTGAAACTTTTGGTTGAAATCCCAGCATCTAAGACACTTTTTCAATCAGAGTGTTTAAGCCATTTACTGAAGAATCTCTGGTCGCTCTAACCTCACACTTGATTCCATTAAATGATACCCAGTGGTGGCTGGAATGGACAAAGGTGACACCCAGGTAACATCAGTCATGTCAAGTGAGATGAGATTAAAAAGTCCATCCCTCGCCTCACATATATATATATATATATGAAGAAAAAAAAAGGAAAAGGACCAAGGGAATCAATAATCCCTTTTTCTGCAAATAGTGTCAGGACTTGATTAGCTTGAAAGCTGAAGAAAAGATACTCCAATATTTATAAAACAAATATGTTTACATCGTATGTTAGGAGACATGACCAGATTCCACTTCTATTAAGAAGCATTTAGTTTTGAGTCTATAAGGAAGTTTACCGACTTTCAGAAAGTGTAAAATCCTTAGAATGTTATTCTGTTTTTTCTCAGGAGACTTTTATACTGCATTTATAGCAAGAAGAGGCAGAGGAGATGGACAGAAGTGGCTGGAAAATACAATGAATAGGATTTCATTTTATGGGGATTTAAGTGTCAAATTCCCATAGGTTTCTTTGAAAACTATTTATTTAATAAATGTATTCAGTAAGTTCAGACCTATGCATTAATATATTTTAAGACTATGGGGTAGACTAGATCATCTAGCCTGTCCACTTGTATTATACCAGCTATAAAGCTTCATTTAGTTACTCCCCCAGTAAGCTCAATAGTTGGTGCTTTGTGAATAAGCATCTTTGGGGAAAACAAATTCCTTTCTGCAGCTGAAGACATCCATAGACAAAAGAACTGCAACTTCAGTTGATATGTATTCCACTTATTACTCAATCCCATGGCTAAATTTTGTCCTTGATTTCTCAACTTGAATGTATGCAGCATCAGTATTCAGTCTTCAGCTCTTTTTAGGCCTTTTTTACGGAATCACAGAGTTGTCGGACTCTAAGCTCTATCTTGGAGATATTATGTGGTAATATTTTATATTACCTATTGTCAGGTCATTTCTGGAATGAAAATGTTAATGTATTAAAAAAAAAAAAGGAAGAGATTCAGGCAAGGAGATTTCAACCTACAGGTTCTTCACAATATATTCAGAAAAGCCAGTAATTCTTGTTTACGTATTTCTCACCAACCTGCTTATCCTCTCTGAATACACAACTTCTGAACATGCAAGAAGCACTGAAGATGCCTGTGCAAAGGTTTCTGGAATGATTCTTAGCAAGTAGCTATTCACAGATGTAGTCAAAACACTTTATCTCTACAAACTTTCTTGCCAATAAAATGTTCTTAGCTGAGTTTCAAGAAAAAGGCACAGAGAAGCACTATGGACTCTCTCAAAGTAATATGTGGTATTTCTGTGTGTGTATTTCACAGACTCTTTAAACAGTCTACTTTTGCTTAATTTTTCCTGATGTTGGAGCAACGGTAAATTTGCCATGACCATGAGAAAGCGTGTAGACACATTGCCCAAAGAGCTAACGTGGACCGAAGACACTGCTACCGCTACCATGCTCTGACATGAGATACTCTGTGCCAGTCCTGTCACTTGCTACCAGGAGCATCGCTCTCTCAATAAGCAAAAAGTTATACTGCCAGAGAGACAGGAGGGTATTCCCTGTGCCTGCTTACTCGGAGTGAATATCGCCACTGGTTTTGTTGATTCATTCCCCTTTGTAGCAGCGTCTTGATATCTTCTTCTTCATTCTTTTCCAGGACATGTTACTAGAGTTGCCGTACCAAAAACACATGGTGAGTATCTCATAATTTTGAAATAGCACGATTCCCAGTTTCAGAGAGAGCTAAAGCCATGTGGAAAAACATTTTTAGAAACAAAATTTAAACATGTGACAGCAAAGCATACACTTCTCCTGCAGAAGTTTCATGCCAACCTGCAAACTAAGTGCAAATCAGAGAATGTGTTGCATGCATATTTTCCTCTATTAAGTTAGATTTTTTTGGAAGGCTTTTTCTTCCATCCACTAAGAATTATCAGCATTTTAAGTGCTATGGAAAATGTGCACAAATGTGCACAATGGAAGAATTTCAGCCACAGGCTTCTCTAATTACCTTCTCTAGTGGTCTTTTCAAGTTTCTTCTTGCTCTTTCCCATCCGTAGCTGCCACCTGGCACTCTTCCGTTAGCACTGGAAAATCAGGCCAAGCTTGCCAATAGCATCGTTTGAGTGACAGGCTGCAAAATTTTAAACACTTCACAAAAACATCCTTTTCCTCTGGAGAAACCGAATTTGACATCTCTATATTTCTTGAGGTACTGATGTAAACTTTGCTCCATGGAGCCTAAGTCCATGGGCAGCGATTTAGTCCAGCAGATCTAAAAGGGTTTTATTCATACATTCAGAAGCAAAAGTAAGTGTTTGTTTTCTTTCTCTTTTTTTTTTTTTCTTCCCCCAAATACCGCTCCTCTGCTTTCCCAAGGCAATTTTAGATTTCTAACTTTCACATGTTGAAGTAGTTGTGTTTATGACTTTCTACTTACATATGATTTATACACAGAAGTCCTGGCAATTGAAAAAAAAAATCACTTTTTTTAACCTAAAGATTTGCCTTCAACTACTAAATACCCACATTTGTTGATTATAGCTTGTTAACTTTCATAAAGACCTTTCTTGAAATATTTTGAACACAATTTTCTGTTGGAAAATGTAATTTCTTAAACATTTTTCTCTTGGCCAAATTATATCAAGTACAAGAAAACATTAGCAAAAGCAATATTGATCAAGTCCAGAATGAAGTTTGTGATCAAAAATCAGGAATTCTATTGCCAAATTTTTGCATAGCATGTATCCAAACCCCCTGTTTTGTTTGGTTAAGAAAAAGATTTTGAGATCAAGTTTCCCACCTCAGCATCTTATGCTTTAAACTAGGAAGTACTCTCTGGCTTTGCTAACAGAAAGTTTTCCCAAAATTATTTTAACATCATTTTTATGAAAATGAAAACAAGATTTTAAAGTCTTTGCTTTTTTTTTTTTTGAAAGAATAACTGTTCTCTGGACAACTCTTGTTTAAAAAAAACCAACCCATCATTATAGCAACCCAATAAGATGGCCTTGCAAAGGTTAGCTCTGTACTCCAACAAGAATTGACTGCACCTACTGCACATTGCAATAAACCCAAACCCCTCACTTTTCCTGTGTTTTGCAGTGGAATTATTCTTTCATTTTAGTTACTAATCCATTGAAGCCAGAAAGTGACACCCCTCACTGAAAGACAATGACTCCTATTTCGCACAAATGATTTTTCAGAAAGTGTGCTGGGATTTATACAATATCTGCCCCTCAAAAGTAATTCTTTCTATGAAAAACTCCATTGGAATTCACTGTACAGTCTTATCTGAAACAAACAAAAAAAAATAATCCCACTTTCTAATCTCAGCTTCTTTGGTTCTTTAAAAATCAAAACCCCTCTCAAATCCCATGGTACAGGCTTCTCTCCTGACATCTCCCTCATAAATTCACACATCCGCCACTGAGTTCAAGGATTCAGTGGGGTCTGCCTAGATTCAATAGAATCAATCTAGATCTAAACTAGCAAAATATAACCAAATTTTTCCTTAACTATGATTAACGTCTACAGTGACATTGAGCAGATTGCTTCTACCTGTTCCATTGACTTCAGTCCCTTTGACAGCTGTGTGCATCTGCCAGCAGTTGTAATAGATCTAGTTTCTGAACAAACTGTTCAGGTTAATGAGGGGAAAAGAGGTAAAAAAATGTTAAAAATTTTTAAAAAAACGATACAGACACTGAGCTCAGTAATACCAATATAAATAACTTAGGGCAAAGACCAACCTTCTGCACTCCCAAGGTGCTAAGTACCTATTTCCATGAGACACTTAACTTCCAAACAGCTCAGGATTAGGTGCTACTTTGGAGACTTTCTCCAAAGTCATGCCAGTGTTGTGGGAGTCCAGTATTTTCACTGCAGTAAAGAACTGTTGAAGGGATAAGGCTGTCACTCCAAAACCACTGAATCCAAGAGCAGCCTTTCTCCTGGCTCCCATGAGTACTGGGCACAGCCCATCTCCCTGCAAGTATATGCACCTTGAAGAGAAAGTGCCCTTTCTGCATGAAGTGCAACTATTCTTGCTTTTTGGCAATTAGTGCAAAGTTTGGGGCAGTTGCCCTGGTGCTGGCTGGACTGGTTTAATGAGAGCCCGCAGTGTTTATTATCCGAGAGAAACAGTTATGTCTCCAGCATTCCCGAGGGTTTGTTTTGCCAGGAATTCCTGCTCACACAACAGATTTCAACATTCCTCTTTTAAGACGGGAACAAACAACTGAACCTACTGAGAGTACCCTTTGTCGGAGCTTGGTTGTGCTTTTCTAATAAAACACAGATGATTTATAATATGTTCACACGGGAGACATATTTGGCACATAAAGCAGTTGCAGTGCAAGATTCTTGGGTGCTAGAAAGAGGTTTCTTGTGATTTGACAACAAAGATCTTCTGTTACTACTGAGAACAGTCAGGGAACTTTTCTGTACAGCACTAAACCAGTAAGATATTCCCACTGGTTAATAGCCACAACTTATTACTCGGGATGTACAGCAAACCCACAATAACTTCAATTGTTCTGCCATGAGACAAATCCCCAGGAACTGCTGGCCAGGCAAAGAGCAAGAGGGCACCAACAGCTACGTCCACATTATGGCTGGAATAATTCATTTGTCTATGAGTGGTTCTCTAAGCAAGGCCTGGGAATAGATTTTGGGAGCCAAAAAGCCTTACGTGCCCAGTGGAGGCACTGCCAGGACAGGGGTGGCTGCCCCACCACTGCCATTTCCCCAGGAGGGCATAGCTTCCAGCATCACCAAATTTTCCTGGGCAAGGCATTGGCCACTCTTTCTGTCCCAGTCTTACCTTTAGCTCTCCATTAGTTGACTCAGCAGTTACAAGCACTTTTTTAATTCTCTCTACCCTCACACCATGCAGACTGAGTACAGAGCCAACAGCCTATGGCCAGCAGGCCACATTCAGTGAACCAGGAGGAGCAACCATCACAAAAGGCAGGTAGGAGAAGGCAATCCTCAAACAAATATGCAGGACCTAGATGAAGCCTCACTTCTTTGCCCGATTTTCAGTGTTACAGTAATAGTTGTTCCCCCTCCCCACCTTTTCCCTCTTTATTTTTGTATATTTAATGCTTTGAGTATCCTGATAGAACCACGTTGGGAAAGCAAATTGCTGAGTCCCAGAAATCAAGCTGAACATCCAGGTGAATGGTTAATTCTATAGGTTATTTATGCTATTGCCCCCCACAGCAAAGACTGCTAGAATGAATAATTACCACAAAAAAAAAAAAGATATGTTTGTCCTCACTGGGGTCTTGGTCATTTCTACAGTATGGCTTACCTTTCCTCTACTCACGAGAGGTTTGTAACACAGAAAGTAAACAATAAGAGCAGACCTGGAAAACCACAGAAGAACCATGCATCAGCCATCCCCAGTACCAAAATGTGTTCAGAATGAGCTTTAGGGAAAGCACTTGTAATGCAAGCCACACTCACATTTCTTAAGTAAAACACTGACTAACAGAATAAGTGACTTTATGACAGATAAGAATTCATGCTGACAAAATTACTTTTGCAATGTTCACCCAAGAGAACGGGAGAAAAAACAATCCTGTGGGATAAAAAACATTGATCATTTTAGCAAGTTTCATAAGCTGTGTGTTTCATATGCTATTTGTGTTACTCCCTGCTCTATATTTATATACAAAACACACACAGAAAAAATAAAGCTTTTCCAGCTTTCTGAGGAAAAATAGACAGGCCATACATTTTAAATATTAAGTATGTTTTTAAATTATATTCATTTCTGATGACTACAGGGCTGAACATACTTTGCATAGCATTTCAAAGCAACATTTCATAGCAACAAACCATTAGAAGCAAGCCAATTACAAAAAAAAATATGTAACATAGATTAAATCAGACTAACAAGAAAATAATTTTTACAGTCCATTTAAACTCTAATTACATCAAAACTTTGTCCTTTGTTACTTATCAGTACTCAAATGGGAAGCAGTTATTTTTTGCTGCACACAACAAAGCTGCAGTGAAAGGAAATGTCAGTCCAAGTGGCAGTTTGTAGCTTCCTGGTGAGACCCCACCTGGAGCACTGTGTGCAGGTCTGGAGCCCTCAATAGAAGAAGGACATGGACCTGATGGAGCGGGTCCAGAGGAG
>JAOQGH010000032.1:54148698-54197659 GCA_025769975.1 Gallinago jamesoni
GGGCAACCTGGTCTAGTTGGGGGTGTCCCTGCTGACTGCGGGGGGGTCAGACTAGATGGCCTTTGAAGGTCCCTTCCAGCCCAGATGATTCTATGATTCTATGTTTCCTCTTTCACCTACAAAAGGAGCATTTGAAGATGGCAGAATGACAGTTCAGCAGGCTCAGATGAGCGCACATCATCATTCTTTTATTGCCCTGAGACAAATCACCCATCCTTCAGCTAACCAAGTTTTAGTAAGAGTCCCACATTCATCAAATTACACGTATGAATCATGCAGATTACATGGCCTTCTATTTATAATACATGCAATAGCTAAAAATGGTTCTACGCTAGCAATTAAAAAAGTAAATTGCTGTACTCTACCAGTTTGACTCAGGCGCCACCTCCTTGTCACCTGTCACAGACACTCATAATGCCTTAGCCAAATGACAACGAAAAGTAAGAAGTACGACTGACACCCAGATATTTCAGCTAAAGTCTTAATTCCAAGATTTCCCATTTTAAAAAAAGAGACACCAAACAAAGACTGGCCAGAGAGTAAGCACTTCACACAACTGAACTTCAGAATAAGCACTTTACACAAATAAATTCTCTGTGAGATTTCATACCAACTGTACATCACCTTTTGGGGGAAAAAATGGAAATAAAAGCTACATATTGTGTCCAGATTAGAACACAGCTCTAAACTGTTGAGTCTGTTGCCAAATGCCTTCAAATCTGAGCTATCAGAAAAACAGAGGAAGCATTTCATGAGAAATTTAGAAGCTTCACAGACCAGTTTATTACTTTGCTATTCACTTTAAACAGATTTTTTTCCATGCTCCTTCTTTTATAAACCCAAGGAACATTCTCAAGCTGCTCTGTCATTGTATTTATTTGAAAGTCAGTGTTTTAAGAAAATAATGGGAAGGCAGCAAGGGTAATGAAGTTTTAATATAAGTGTAATGGTAAATTTTAAGGTACGAATTGTTTATTTAAAAAATACACATTCCTGTTCACAACTTCTCTTGCTAGAGAGTGTTCCCAATACCATTGCTTATATTTAATGAATCCTGAAGTTAAAGTAGTTTTCTACGTCACCGTTTCAGCACTGTGTACCAATAGATAATGCCAGTGCCCCTGAATATATGTTTGTTGTAATAATTATCACAGGTATTAATCATCTTTGAATCTAAATGTGGGGTGTTTGGTTTTTTTTTTGCGTAGCACTAATGGGAATGGCTCTTTGCTAAGTTATTTCAAACACAGTCTAGACAGTGGAAGGTTTAACACGTCTGTTGTGCTAGCAAAATTCTAGGACATTTCTGTGTCTGTCATGCTGCAGTTTCCTGAATTTCATCTCAGTTTGCTGTGGAACTGCTCCAACTTTGGCTGAAAGTTATTCCGAAGAACTCTCATTTGGTTTAAAAAACATACTCAGTGGCACTTATATTTGCATCTGCTAACGTTGTCTGTGTGCTGAGTGCCATTCCTAAAATATCACAAAAGAATAAATTCATAGAATCTTGGGGATTTCAGAGACCTAAATTTTAGATGATCTACGTTGTGAAATGCGGACTGTTCAAACTAACCACTTCAGCACGAGGACAGTTAAGTGCTCAACAACTGAGGGCTCAAAAATTCCTTGAACAGAGATTTAGATTGTCGGTGTGGTAGGTATCCCTGAAGGAGAGGGCAATTTAAGCTGCATTTCTTGTTAGTATCCTAATGTTCTCAGAGATTCACAACACTAAGCTCACTCTTTCAAATGCCAGGAAGCCGTCAAGTTGTTTCAAACACAGGAGGAGCTGCCAGTCAATAGTTCAGCAGGAGGATTACTCACCAGGAGCGCAGGAGCAGAACGCTGCAGACTGAGCCAGGCAGCATCCCGGCATGGGGAATTTCTCACTCACATTTTCCAGAGGTATTTCACTTCACGCAGTACACAGGCTAAGGACTTACCAGAAAGGCAGAGATGTGGTGATGACTCCTGCAGAGCCCCTTCCTCCTTTAAAATCCAGACCTCTCACAGGTGAACCCTACACTTTCTACTCTTGCCCATTGAAAGGCAGCTAGGTCACCTTAATCATTGCAAATGGAGATAACATATTTTCCTCATTTGTGCATTTCCCCTTCCTGCCTCTACCCTCCAGATGTTCCCCACTGGTTTGGAAAATACTGATTTAGTGATTAGAACATTAATTGGCACAGAAGTGGGAAGCCAGCTCTCACACCTCCAAGTGATTCCAACTGAAAGCAATAGAGTCACGTGTGTTTTCATTTTCTTGTTCTAGGCCAATGCACAGTTAATTATTTCATGCTTGAGCACATCTGTTGGCTCGGGACCTCCAGGTGCAGTAGGTGAATATTTTGTGAACCCAGGTAGGTCTTAGACCTTAGTCATCTGCCAAGTATCTCAACACTGTGAAGACTTCGGTGGCTCTAACAATGCACCAACAGCTTTCCCAGAGGAAAGCTGATGCAGCAGAAGTTTAAGGCGCCTGCAGGGTTAGGCACGTATTTTGCTCATAACAGTGGGTGTCTACAAAAATTAACTAGCTGCCCTGTCAATCTGGCACCCGATGTCTCAATCAAGTACTTACAAACGAGACAGTAGGACACCGCTATTGCAATTTGTGCACGTGAAAGGTTCAGCTTCATTTAAATACTCAAACATAACCGAGGAATGTTATTGTTCTACTTTTTCCCTGAAGGTCCACATGATCGCGTTCTTCATCTGCATAATTTGCCTGCATTTCCCCAGTGACTGACACAGGAGCTCTCCGTACCAGAGGCGTGCTCCTCTGAGCTGGGCCACGCTGTTTGGCAGTGATTGAGATGTCTGGAATCAGAAAAAAGACACTGTCAGCAATACAATAGTCATGACACGTTCCATCTTCAGAACTTTTCCCCCCAAAGTCCCGCAGTGAACGATGCAATTAAAATTTTGGAATTGCAGGGGTGGTGATTGAGTGCTCAACTTCTCATTTTCTCTGGCAGCTACTCAACTCCTTTGTCCACTTATAGCAGGAACCAAATGAATTGCAAGTGAAATAAATTTCCACCAGAGCATTTCCATTTTATCAATACATGCTTCAGGTTCTGAGAACACGTTAGCAGCATTGTGTCTTTCATGGACATTAATTCAAATGATTATTTTCTTCTGAAAAAGGAGAGCTATCTAATTGCACCCAAAGAAACACAAAAGGAAATGGCCTAGAACACGGTGTCCCTATCTCTAGAAAATAAAAATTCAGCAAGATCAATTGAATTGTCTTTACAGGACTGCAAAAGTTTTGGATACTCACATTACACTTTTAATAACTATTTTTGTGACATGACTCACATTCACTGCTATTTCTCATTGTTTTGAAAATAGTTTAAATTGACTTTTCTGATAAAATATGTCTAATATCACAACCATTGAAGAATATCGCAATCGTTTTTACAGGTTGACAGTTTATTTTAGTAGCAACATCTATATTTTTTTTTTCAGAAGTTGTAGGAATGATGTTTGTGTGCATTTAGTTTGCACACATACATAAAGGCACAGGAGGAGCTGGCATTGAAACCTTACACTTTTTACTTGGAGTATCAATGTACACAGGGAGAAGTGGCTTCCTGAGTCACCAAATTCAGTCCACCATGGTTAATTACCTGTAATGTAACTGTTATAAACCTTCAAAGGCCCATCCTAAAGAGATTTAGGATTTTTATCTACAGTTATCTATTGAAAAGTTGTTCTATAATTTCTCTGCAATGATGATTAGAAAAATTCTTATAATTTCCACAATAAACACATGACAGCAAATTAAATTCTCTTTGGATTTGTGCTAATATCCCCTCTTTTTTAAATCACTTCTCCTCTTGTTTTTTCTCCTAAACACAATATCAAGAACAGCTTTATAATTTCTGGTATACTGCACTAAGGAAATGGAGTTAGATATTTAACTAATGTAGTTAGAAAATAATTAGATAGCAACTGATGATTGTTATTCCATTCATCAGACTTGTCTAGTGGTCCCTCCCAATATTTATTCTATTTTAGTGCAGATATGTCAGTATGAAAATAGAAGTATACAGTATTACAGATGTCCTCTCCAAGACCTAATGCACCGAATACTAGACATACTTTACCAGATATTTTGTAGCATCAAATCTCTTATTGTCCATAGGACATTAAAAAATTACCTTCATCCATTTAACGAGTAATACAGCAAGGTTCTTCTTCTCTGTCTGATGTGACTCAGGAGCCCTCAGTTTATATCCCAAACTGCCCTTCAAATACCTTGTCTCACAGTGCTGGTCTTCATCTCTCCAGACTTTACCACTATCAGTATTCCATTCCTGTTTGTAACTTAGATGGGTCCTGAAAATCAACAAGTGTAATTGTCATGAACAGCAAGTTTAATTAAATTTACTTCCTGCATCAGTTTCACTTTTGAAAATATCACATAAGATCAACACCAAAAATGAACTTCAAGGAACTCCATGAGCCTAATAGTTCCTCAGCGTTACAATTCATTGTCCTTCTTGTTTGTCAGCTAATCTCTACCACTGTGCTGTCCTTAATAATTTATTTCTTCTTACTGTATGAAGTTCAGGCTTAGGTTGAAATCAGCAGTTCTGTAAAGCAAAAATAATTTTTACCAGGGTACTCATCAGTTTAACCTGGTAAATTCATAATGCATTTTATCTCATTTTTTTCATTTATATACGTATCCTTAAAGATTCTTTCGTTTAAACTGTAGCCTGTATTTTCCAGTTTAGACTAATGGGTCGGTAGTGCCTTGATGGCTTCCTTACCTCGCTTTTAACACAAATGCTCTATTTGTTTCACTTTGGTCATATGGTACCAATTTCAATAAATGCCTAGAGTTGTTTAAAACCCTTGCAGCCTGATTTGTGGTTTCATATGCTAAATCTTTCATTCTTCTAGGATGGAGATACCTGCTCACCACTTCCCTGCTTAAGTGCCTTAAGCTTTGCACCTTAGTTCCTTCTCAAAGTTTTATTTCCATCTCTCTGTTTCCACCAGCCATTTCTGCCTTTGCACCATTTCTATCATCATCTTTAATTAGAGACAAAGAATTTCTTCTTCACTCCTGGGAATAGTATTAGGTTCTTTTCAATCTCGATTCCATCTTTAATGCTGAATTGTCCCATTTCTATTCTAATTCTCTTTTAACCTCAGTGTATAAAGGATCTCTTGTTGCTCATGTCCATTGTCTGGAAAAGTCTAAATAAGTTTTCACCTGTTTGTTTGCTTTTAACAGTTCTCAAGGTAGCCCAGTGATCCCAAAGACTTTCTGTGCTAATCAGCTGTATTCCCCTTTGTTCTCTGGCTCACTGTCATTTGAATTATTTTAATACTTAGCAATTATTCATCTGTCTTAGTCCTTACTACTGGAATATTAAAGAAAATGGAATTATTGAATTTTCTGACATGAAAATGAAACATTAAATAATGAAATAACGTATTGAAAGAGTTCTAAAAAAGCTTACGTGGTTAGGAAGGAAGCAATAATCTTCCTATGGAAATTGTACTGCAGTATGTTTCCTGAAAACATAGCTAAAGGCAGAAGGGGTGGAGATGATCTCCACATTTTGTGTCTAAATCTGGATTTGAAATTTTAGTGTGGCCTGCATGTGGGGTGTTTTGGAGGCTGTATTCCTAATAAGGACAAACAGGCCACATAAATAGGTATTTTGGTTAAATTTCCAAACAAATATATATGACATTCACTTTCTTTGTAACCATGATACATGTTGGAGGTGCCTACATCATCACAAAAATTAATACTTTCAATATATCTTGTTTTCTGTTAGTCCTTAATAGCTTTGCTTTGCCAGAAATACCCTATAGTCTACACTGACGAAACATAGGTTTTGTATTCCCAACCACAGCTGTTGCAATTCAGAACCATGAGAGGTTAAAAACATGCAAGTAGTGGGGTCTTTTTCATTAAATATTAACTACAACAATTTTTTTTTTAATTTTTTTTACAAGAGTTCAGGAAGGGTTGGTTTAGCTACCTCATGCAAAAAGTGATAGGAAAATACTGAGTTAAACAGTATATTTTATGAATAAAAGTCAGTGCTAGAAAAAATATAGAGACATAAAGGAAATTATTTTTTCTTTTCTAATTTTTCTTTGCATTTTTTTATACTTAAAATAACTTTCTGACATGGACAGCACACACTGAATATTATCGACCAGTCTGTAATTGTTTCAGATTAGATAAAAGAAATTATATGCAAGGATTCTATCAAATGTCAATTCTTGTTCATTATTAATGTCCAAAAATGATACAGAATCTTTCTGAATCAATGTTTTTATTTGCAATAAAAAATTATAATGTTTGAACTTTGTGCCTCATTCTGCTCTGATTCACATAAACAGGCTTAACTTAATTTGGGATTAATAGCAGGAATCGGTGTGCTAATGACATGAATTACAGTGTCACAGTGCTTCTTTGCAAAGTATTTTAAATTACCAATATTTGTTATTTATCACACACAATTTATAAAGGTCATATGTTAATGCTTAGATATATGCTTAGTCTTATATACACAAACAAACTAAATTCAGTAGAACTGTACTAAAGTAAGCATCTAAATACCATTTTCCAGACCGTCCAATACAGAAACCATACTAATGAATGCAGATATAGAAACAGAAGATATGTACGGCGAAGTAATCTAAATTTTTTAAAAGAAATATTTAAATCAACATTTTTATGTTGAAATTATTATATACAGACTGCCAGCACAACTGTCTTAAAGCATTCTGATTCCTTTTTTTGAAAGTGGATTTCACTTTTTTCAAAAGGTTGTCTTTAAATATATAAAAGACATTGAAATAATTTTTATAAATCTGTAACTGACATTCTGATCATCTTTTCCATTGACAGTCATTATAATCTTAAAAAAAAAAAAAAAAGAGAACAAAACTTGCTCTTTTTCATGATTTTAAAGCAACTTTCAAACCCATTATTTTATGATCTCATTGCTGGATTATGGGATATAAACTGCAAAGAAATGTTTTGGGTATGTCAAGCTCTTTCTTGGATCCTCTGAAACAGCAAGAAGTTAGTGCCATCTATAGACAGAATTTTATAATGAAAAATAATAGGAAAAATACTATAGGCTCATCAAAATAATCACATCAAACAAAGCAAAGGTCATTCTATAATAAAAATTGAATAGAAAAATGCCTCAGATCTGCTCATTCTTTTCCATTTTTTTCCTAAGAAAGCTGGAAATGATTTAGCACAAATGAAGACTTTAACCTATAACAGAGCAATTTAATATTCCTTTCAGTAATCATGTGAACTCACTTTAGTACATCCTTTGCTTAAAGTAACCCAGCAGTGGCCAGGGGTTTAACACACTGCGCAATAAACACTGTTACTGAGTCATTTCACTTTTTATTGTTTCACCTCTCAACTGAGTTGCCCTCAATGGTTATTATAATGACTATCATCACTGGCAAATCTAATCTTGCAAAGCTTAAGCACCTAAGACACTTTAATTATGTGAATAAGCCAATTAGCTTCAGAAGTTATTCACAGGCTTTGTCTTGTAGGAACATGTTCTTGCATTATAATATTGTCTGTTGTATGCATCTTGTTTCCTTTCATTGCAAAGCTTCTGGCCTGATTTACCATGAGACTTAAAAATCATATCTATTTAATGTGAAAATAGCAAAAAAATAAATAAACAGGTATGCTGTTAACTAAAAATATACATAAGTGCCTGATGAGAATGAGAATATTACCAGCAGAATGGTACTTTGTAAACCATATTAAATAACTTAATCTTTTATTTTAGGTGGTCTAAATGCTCACATAAATCTGTCCTCTCTAAATTTTCATCTCATTAAAGTAAGGTTTTAAAGTCCAATCCAGTTTTCCAAGAAATTCTTTTTTGGCTTTTTAATTAAATCAGTTCCCAAATAAAAAAATCAATGTCATAGTGCCAGAAACAGAAAGAGGACACAATTTATTGAAGTTATACACGGGAAAAACCATTGCTGTCATTAATCCTAAAGGATCGATATTGTCATTATTGTCAAAGGACCACCCCCTCCAAGCCCTTTTGGGCAACTTCCTTTCATTAAATGTCTCTTTCTATCCTGAAAGTGAAGAGGAGAGTGCAAACACCTGGGAAAGGATTCTGTGCTCGTGTCGGAGATGAGCAGAGCAGCCACGGGGCAAGCAGGAACCCAGCAAGTAACACGTCCTGGTGTTTGGAAAGCAATAACTGGGAGCTTCTTAACTTTATGAAGTACATGAAATATCTAAATCGCCTGTTTGGAGTTGAAAGACTAGCTGATTCAGTCAGAAAACTGCAAGTTTTAAGTGGTAAAATCAAATACCTTGAAGTAATAAAAAATGGAGTTACTTTTTGAAAAGTTATCATATAATTGACATCACTATGCCAAAGTTGTATGGTACTGCTGAATTAACTTTGGCACATTCGAAGGGTGTGCCTGTATATTAGTGCATTCAATTCCACAGCTGGGCTCTTAGCAGCATTTCAATACTGCATTGAACATACACATCCATACACGTACAGATATAAATATATATAAAATGTTGAGAATAAGATTGCTTTGAAACGTCTGTATTTCTGCTGCTATAACAAAAAATGAGTATGCTAATAAAATATGAAGCACTACAGTACAAACTGAAATTCTTCAGTATAGGCAAAATTATTTCACAAAGAGTTTTCTTTCTGTCCAGTTCAGCACAATTGCAACTTGCGGTAAAGGATTTCTAAAAGGAATTGGGTTGCTTGAATTTGTTTGAATGTCAAGCTTATATACTCTCTCTCTCTACTTCCATTTCTTCCAAGTGCCTAGACAAATTTCATTCTTTACTAACCTAACCAACAGGCAGATTTTTCTATAAAAGTACTAGGCTTTGAATTTTCTTCATCTTATGCAAGTCAAAGAAAATGTCATACTGTTTCCTTGGATGTTAGCGAAGGCACAGGCTCCAGAGCTGTACGTATACTGTGACAAAGCTCAGCAAGATGGAGATTAGCAAAGAAGGATGAATAAGGAATAACTGCAGGAAACAACATTTTCTGATTTTATTTAATATTTTGTCCAAAGACTTTTACAACGTTTGTCTGCATCTGCACCTTCCTTTTGGTAGAGTCATGAGCAACCTTTATTTTCCAGCTGCTTCAGCAAATATATCTTAAAGAGGACAGTGCACATGAAATGAAGAGGCCTAAGTGGAATTTGGGGCTGCCTGATGAGCAAATTAAAACAATGGAGAGCGCTTGATACACTTGTTGCTTCCAGGCAAAGAAATGTCTGGTTTAACCCTCACTCAACATCTGTTTAAAGAAAGTTTAGGAAAAGTAACAGAAATCCTGTGGCTTTTACAACCCCTCTGCCTCAAAATAATAATAGATAAAAAGATAAACCAACTACTACCTGGATTTTTTAGACAACTGGTTCTATACATTTAATTTGCTTCTCCTTCTTTCAAAGGAGATTCACAGATAAAGAATATTTATCAAAAATTTTTCACATATTTTCATCAGACCTGAAAATGTGAAACACGTAACTTCCACTCCTTTCTTTTTCATGTACAGCATTGATTCACAGTGAGACCACTGCTCACCAATATTTATTTTCATTTCCTTTCAAATGAAAAATCATAACTAGATAACTTTTTTGTATGATTTTGTTAAAAAAAATATTACTCTTAATTATTTCTTTAGAAAGAAACAACAAATTACATGCATGTGGGATCTGGAAGAAAAAGAACGTGGGTCTTATCAGTTTTTAAATTACTCAATTAGTCAGGCTGCTTTATGCAATCTAAAAACAAGGGACCAAAGACCATGATCCAATGCTCGTTGAGGCTAACGAGAGTCTTTTCATTACTACTTTGGGCACAGGATCAGGCCACAAAATGTCACGTGTTTCTTATGTACAGTTCTAAAGTGAGCCAGTAAGATAAAAATCTAGTTTTCTCATATTTAGGAGGCCTTTTTGAAGAACAGAGTCACTTGGAACACAATGAATAGCAAGAGACCCAAGATGAACACAGAAGAGGATGAATCTCAAATGAACCAGCTTCTGGATGAGAGTTATGAAAAGACATTCAGAAAAACAAAGCAGTAAAAATTTTTCAATTACAATTGAACTATAGTTTTATATTTTTAAACAGAAGTTGTAAGAAACAGACCAGCCAGACCAACCTTATTGGTAACTGGGCCATCAAAGATAAACATGAAGATAATTCAGTAATAATTCAGTAATAATTCAGTAATGTATACCTATAATAAATATTATCATGGACAAAGATTTTCTTTCAGCACCACTTGAATTACATTAATTAGGCTTGAATATTTCCCCATATATTATTTGCAGAGCAGTAGAGCCAAAGCTTGTACCTTCCTAAGTAATATGTTGCCCTATAAAATCAATTTCAGATCTATTTGGATATGTATGTGTATAAGTAATAATGTTAAATGAGGGGAAAAAATAATTTGATGAAGCTAGGAAAGCTAGGAAAACTCATTCAGTGAAGAAATTGAATATACCCAAATTTCAGTGTTTTAGGGGAGTTAGAGGAAAGGGCTTTTTTTTTTAAAAAAAAAAGGAAAAAATGAACCAATTTTGAAAGGCTCAGATATTTCCCTGCTGCGGTCTGGAGTTCTTGCAATATAAGTTTATTGACTCTTGTGCTGTTTTGAATTTGTATGAGGCCATTTATATCATTTATGAAATCTCATATATTACTGTGAAGCACATAATGTGGTTATGTAAAATGTGGTTTAGTTGCCAAGGAAAATAGAGACACAAAAAACCAAAAACCCTTGGTGTCTTTGGGAGATTTTAGTATGCACTGAGCTTTAGAGGATGAATATGAAGCCAAATCCAACCTGAATGCTTTGGGTTTGCCCTGAGGCCTAGAAAAAACTTTTTCTTTATGTACTCTGCCTCCACTTGGAGATAGATGTTTACAGAATATTGAGAAGCTATATAAAAAAAGAAAAAGTCATCAACCACACTCTTGTCCTACTTCAGAAACACAGTTTTTGAAGACTAGTTATTTTTACTGTCAATCTACTAAAACTTTGATTCCTTCTTACCAGAAAGTAAAGGGAGTGATCGAGAGAATAGTATAATGGGAATAATGTACTACTGGATATATCCTTTCCCATGGAAATGGATTCAGTCAATCTTCTTTTACAGCAAACGCTGTAGGCTTTACTCAATATGAAACTATCCTACTTTCAGACTCCTTAAATTCATGTAAAGGGAAGTTTGAGAGAATTTTAAAAGGCAAAGTGATGGAGAGAGATTAAGGATTACTCTGTGTCCCTTGTGTGAAAAAGCTTTGCTGGAGCTGCAGGAAGGAAAGCAAATCTGTCTGGAGGTATTACATTATCTAGAGGTAAATTGGATGTTAACTGGGTCAAACTCCACACAGCTGTAATTCTGCCGCAGGAGAATTCAGGACAGTGTGTCAGCACAGCAGCAACTCAAAGTGACTGATTCTTTCACCCATACCAGAGAGCAGCAGCTTACCTGTGGGGCATCAGAAATAAAACCCTACAAAGAAATTTCCTGATCGGCCCATTTTGAAAATTAAAACAAGCGAATAGCTAATCAATTTCCAATGCCAACAAGATATTCTACAAGAGTGTTGTAGAACTCTGTGAGAAGGAAACCACCTACAGGAACACTAATAATTACTGATGCTGCTCATAAAAGCAGAGCTATAGTAGTAATTAATTTCTCAGTTTACATGTGAAGAAAATAGTCCATGTGATAACTAATAGTAGGAGAGGACATTTTTCCTCCTTATATCAAGACAGCAGATAAAACATCAATACTTATCAGGCAAAATATTACATTCAGGACCTTATGGAAGTGAGTGGAATTAACTATTTTTCTAATTTTATTATATAAGCATATATTATTTTTCATAACAGAACTGTTTTGATGTGCACTTACCAGCATTGAGCGTCCCAAATATTGCCCCCCGTTTCTTCTCAGAACCATAGAACATCTCAAGTTGGAAGGGACTCATAAGGACCATTGAGTCCAACTCTCTGCTCCTCGCAAGATCACCTAAAACTAAATCATAGGACTAGGAGCATCATCAAGTAGCTCCTCAGGCTTGAATGCTTTTTCATAATATGCCACAAAATGGTTTGTGTTTCAAAGATCAGCCATGCTCTGGATAGTGCTTAGCACTCTCCTTCAGAAGGACACTGTCTGCAGCAAAGGCAGGGCTAAACCCAAGATCAATGGAAAGTCCTCGTCCATGTCTACTAGTGGCAAATACTCCAGTGGGTTTGGCCACTGAACTCAGTTCTGCTGCTGGAAATGGAGAGTAATCCTACCAAAGATAATCTTTTGTAATGCAATGTTATCAAATCAAAGTGGATTTATAATTACATTGGAGAAGCCATCTCATGAGGAAAAAAGATGAGGGGGACCCAATTAGCTGTAATGTTTTTTGTTATCACAAGACAAGTAATTTTTTCCATGACAGAGAAGTCTGCTTAGGAAAATGGAACATGATAAACAATTTAGGGCCTAGTGAAAAGAGGAATAATCTCTTTGCAAGTCGCATAATTACTGTTTTGAAGTTATCATTAAATTCAATATTGTGAATTAAACAGAGGAGGAGGAATGTCCTTTAAATTATTAATTATACTTAGTTTAGACGACCCAGTATCTGTACCTAATGATTTACCAAATATCTAATGTATTGAAGAGAGACCGAAAACAAGCCTTTTACATAAACATACTACTGCAGCATTAGAGGAGAGATGGATTTATCTGATTAATGTCAGTTAACTATATTCATAAAGGTTTGCAACTTTCTGTCTAGCACTTTGCAGGAGTAACAATACTGTACTGTAAATAATTCTGATTCTATTCTGAGAATAAAGATAAACATATTAAAACTTTCCTCTTAAGCATTGATTACCAAAACCATATTATTTTATTCACATGCTAGCAGGGTGGTTTGTTAAAAATACTGAGTGCTGTGGCTCATCCGGAAAACCAACAGAAGGCAGAGCTGCTCTCTGTTTATGGAAGTAAGTTTCATTTAGAGGATTTTTGTAATCATTTAGGGATCTGCTTTGACGTTCAAATACAGACACTTGGGCTGTATCAACTATTGAGTTCGTCATTCTCAGATAAAATAGAATTCGTGATACATTCCAACGAACCTAACCTATGTATCTACCCACGTGAAGGCAGGGGCACTTCTTTTTGCATCTCAGATCCCAGATGAATTCTTGACGCAGCAGCACCAATGCAATTTCCCCCTTCTCTCTTCCCAGCCAGCTCTTAGCTCTTTTGTCCCTCCCTGTTCTGCTCCAGGCACTCAGCTATTTTGTTTATGGCTGCAGCAGTCCCTGGCTGTCGTGCTTTACACGAGTAAGTGCCTTGTCTGGTTTATATATGCTTTCAGTGCTCCTAAAAAAACTTGATGAAGGACAGATAGCAAAAGAGGCCAGACCACCAGTCACTGTAAACTGGATAGCTCTGTGGATTCGAGTGAATTAAAACCAAACTGTACTGATTCACAAAATATGTTTTTTGTGCTGGGACACTGTGCTTTGAAATTCTGTTGTGGCCACACAGATTCTCCATTTTCTGGATGTCTGTTTAAAAAACAGAGATTTCTGTTTTCTGTGTGTATTCATTTCAACATATATTTGAAGCCAAAGAGATCATCTGGATCCACAAATAAAATGCTTGCAGTCGTTCACGGCCACTCACAAATACTATTGGGGTGACCAGAGGTAGAACCTATAATTTAGCTGTCAGGTTCTGTTAATGGGTCCATAAAGTAAAAATTATAGGCTGACAGCATCCTCCGTTGGGAAACTTGCCATTGAGATATTCTGAGGTCTCTTAAATAAAAACTGTCTGAGTGAGACAAATGCTGTTAATACGGCTGGGTGCTTTAGGGTAGCTAGATTTTTCCTAATTTCCAAATACTCTACACTGCTCTTGAAGGGTGAATGCATAGATTAATATCCTGTCTCCCAATGCAGTGTGCAGGTTTTTTTTTTATTATTTTTTGAGAAAAACGGTAGTTAAATACATACACCATTTACACAGGGATCTTACTGATTCTCCATCATGAGGAATCTTGACAGGAAACATGATGGCTTGCTTCCTAGAGGATATGATGTACTCTGGCCCCAGTTATGGTCCTGAGGAGGGAGACACCTGGTAAATTATAGAGGCAAAAACCCTTCCTACGCTTAAAAATCTACCCAAATGTGTTTTCCGCTAAAGCAAATATTTCCTGAGGAGTACGGTTGGGTTGCAGCAGCGTGGTTCAAACCTGTCCCCACGCCGGGTCCCACGCAGGGAGATGCTGTCCCGCCGGGCAGGGCGGCCGAGCGCTGCCACCCAGTGGGGACTGCCACCCATGACTCCACTCAAAAATCGCCTTAATGTGTCATTAGAAACATTTCACTGTGTCTGACTGCAGGAGGGGAAAAAAAAAAAAAAAAAAAAAGAAAAAGAAAAAAAGAAGACGTAAATTATCAAAAGTGATACCTCCTCTTTTCTCTTTTTCTTTTTCTTTTTCTTTTTTTTTCTTTTAATGAAGAGGCTAGAGGGAGAAGGAAATTAATCCCATGGGGTTCAGTGCTGTGAAATGGTAAAGACTTGCAATTAATAACTGAGACCCAAGTCTTTGACAAGAGAGCCTTCTGCACACTCTCAGGAGTAAGACATGGAGCCTGGGGGCCATGGCAGAGCTCTGAACACAGAAAGAACATGGCAACTGTGGTGTAAATTCCTATAGTCTTTAAAGCCTCTAGTTACAATTCCATCTTTTTTTAAAATTGAGAGCAAGAATACTGTTCAATCCATTTTTATCTCTACCAATTTTTTTCTCAACAACCCCAGGCTTTCATAAGTTTCAAAATAAAATAAAAGATCCCATACCAGATGAGTGGTACAATGACCTCTCTGCAAATGCAAATCACCTCCTCAAGGCTACAGCTGTCAGAGGAACAGGGTTCTAATACCTTGTATTATTACAGCCTTGTTTTCTCATTCATCTTCAGATGTCCTGCTTTTCCATTTTCCTCCTCTTCTTTTGCATTCTTCAATTCCCAGTCCTCCTTTTTTTTTTCTCCAGCCATCTGCTCTTTCTCTGTAGTTTTTGTGTACAAGAGAATCTGCATCACTATTCACAGTAAAAGAGGGAAAAGGAAGAGTTACAAGCAAAGTACCCTTCTGAATAACGCTCACCTGGGGCCATTGAGGGATATATAAGCTCCATATTTAAGAGGTATTTAAGTATCTAAATACTTACCGCAACAGAAGTCTACAAGGTTTATTCATACACGGATTTTTCTAGGCAGCTCACTATAGCTAGTATCCAAACCACCCACAACTATGCAGCAAAACTCCACATCATTGTATAAACAAGTGCGCCATGAAAAGCAATTTCTCCATGATTCCTCAGGGCTTTGTGGGTTTTTTGTTATTTATTTATTTAAATAGCTTAACAAATGTACTCAGATGCCACAGCAATAGGCAAGATATAAGAAGCAAAGTAGAAAGTACACTGGAGAATATAGAACAGTTTAAAATCAGAATCAATTAATTAGCTATGGAATGTTCTCTTCTCTCCTTTTTACCCAGACTGGAATACTGCGAACAAACAGGAGCAGCTGGAAGAACTCGGAGGAAAATTCTTTCTGGACTACAGGCAGAAGGACAGCAAACTACTTTCTCTATTTACTTTTTGGGGTTTGACAGTTCTTTACATATTCTCCTTTAAACATTCAGCCAGAGCGTCTCCGAGTTGGCCAGTTTTTCCCAATGGCTGTGGAGATCCTTCAAGAGTAAAACAGGAGAGAAAACATGTTTAATGCGATCCCACAAGCTTAGCTTGCCTTTTAAGTGATTAATTTTTAAATTTGCGGTATTTCAGGTGGATAATGCCTGTATTTGAGGCAAGAAAGCACAATTTCTCCAAAATTTTCTTAAAAGACATTCTTAGAAAACTAGGGAGTTTTATCCAAATTGGAAAGTGAAACTGAATACAACCACAGAAAAAAGAAAGAAAGCCTGCATGTTCACTCGTACCAATTAGAAAAAACGATTGAGACAAATAAGCAAATTATATAAAATTTGAGAGAAGCCTTTTAAGAAAAATAATGATAGTGACTTTTTGATTCTTAATCTCTTACCTCATCTTGTGTCCCCTGCAGGGGGCCAACTTTGCAGGGAATGGGAGGATTTTATAGCCGCTCCTGCTTCTGTGTAGGACTGCTCAGGTCTTGGCAACTGAGAAAACTCTGCTTTTAATTCACTGGAAGGCATATCCTGAGTATCTTAATGTGATTAATCACACCCAGCTTCAAAGAAAACACAGTTAAGCAGGGGTGAGCTGCACCCCATTTAACCAGAAGCCCTGCACTTTAAAGCATTCACCTGGTCTGCGGACACCAGCTCCAACCACTACACCACACATGGCTTTGAACCCATCAGTTGTAGGACAGAGTGCTCCCTGAGTTCCAAATTACCCATATAAACACAGATGGAAAAGTTTATGAGGGGAATATTATGGGGCTAAGTCTTGCTCTGAGCTGCTGCCTACCCACTAACCACAAACCTAAACCCACCAGTCCAGATCTAGAGGTATAAATGTGACCATATCCTCCTCAAATTCATCCCACTACCAACACAGTTGTCTAAAACTTGGCTCAAGAGCTATCAAGATTCACCCATCCCTTGGTAGCTGTAGGAGTCCTGCAGAGGCACAGGAGAAGACTCACTGTGGTCATGCCTATGACCAAGGTTTGCGTGGTCAGGTGGGTCTAAATGAAAAAGTTCTCATATAAGAATCAAGGATCTTTCACAAGTAGGGAAGCACCAAGAGGTTTCACACCTGTCCTGTCCTGGAGGCTGGTGAAGTGTCTGAGCAGAGAGGCAAGTGAAATATCTTTGTCTGCCTGGGGCCATTCAGATTAGGCTAGAGTAGGCAGCAGGAGAAAATAGGCAGAGATGGGTTGGATGGAAAAGTGTATCAGCTGAAGATGTCCTGAAGAAAGATGGGGACTAGGCATATGAATTCAGACCAGCAAGGATTGCATTGAGGAATGGATGAGCAGGCAGCACATGAATGAAAATGATGGAGCAGAAACAAAGGGAGTTTCTATAGCAAGCCATCATGCACATTCTCTAGGAGCTGACTTCTAGAATATTTACAGCCTTGGGGCCTTAGGGAAAGTAATGGTTGTTCTCTTGAAGTATTTAAAACAGCCTGTCTGGAACAATTCAGCCTTCAGGCTCAAAAGCAATCCTTTTAGTTGGGTGCTGGAGGCTAGAGACAATGGATGCTGTATGGAGATGACAAAGTTCTTAGTTTCTCCTGCAGTGACTCTATTGGCTTCACCAGCAGGTGCATCTACAGAATAGGAGCTGACTCTACTGGCCACCGACTGGCCACCTGTAATTCCCCACTCACTGCGAGGCTGCCCTTCATGCCCGCTGTAGGCAGCAGCATTTCCACTTCCTCAGGACAAAGACGAGAGAGCTGGGGGGTAGAAAAAGGAAAAGAACCTAAACAGAAAGACTATGATAGTCTCCACGATCTCCCATCACCCAGGCATTTGGGATACTCTCAGCATCCTAAACCCACCAACATGGGTTGTGAATGTCACCCAGGAGGAGAGAGATAACCTGAAGATAGGCTTTGTCACTCTGAAATCTCCTTACAAATTGATGGCAAAGCCAAGAAAGAGGTATAAGTTAACCTCATTCTTATTGCTGGTGCTTGAGCCAAAAGTTTGTCTCTCTGTCTTCCTATTTCCTTCAGTAGATGATCAATCTGGAAGAATTATTTACTGAACAGAGATTAAAAATATAAATCAAGAATCATGTTTCTGTTCCTAATCCTGGTATTTGACTTAATCTCTGGCTTTAGCTAAATCACAAATTCCTAGCGCCTCAGATTTATCCACCTATGAAATGGTTATAACACTGGTTTAATAGCTGTAAAGCACTTTGAAAAGTAGTGAACAAAATATGCAAAATAAGCCTAATTTTTTTCTTTCTTAGCCTTTACAGTCGAGAGAATAATTCACAATGAATAATTTATGCAGTGACATGAAGTTCTTTCCCTTTGAATGTTGCTCACCCACAATGTATAATTTTTTTTTTTTCTGAGTTACTTGTTATTCTCCACTGGTTAAATAATTCCTATAAATATTTATTGGTTTATGGACTGTTCATGAAAAGTTTATTCAGAATATTTATTACCTGAAATTTAATGAATTGGTTATTTTTGGTGTATCCAGTCTCTGCTGCCTGACTAGATTCATGTAATTTGTTGAATCAGGTCTTTTATGCAAATCATTTTTCTTATACATCAAATATATTTTCTGTATATATTCCTGCTTATAATATGTATTTGAGAACATCCCCAGTCATTAACTCATTTGCTGGAAAATAAGTTTAGTTTTTAAATCACAAATACAGATAAAGAAATTCAATATTTTAGTTAAGGTAGAAACATCCATTTGCATCTGTTCTTAGAGTATCTTATTCTCCATGTACAGAAAATGAATACAAAGTTAAAACATATTCCAGTCTTTTCTTTTTTTTTTTAATTTAAATTAAATTACCATTAACTTCTTTCACGTACAAGTAATTTAACATGATTAAAGAGAATACTCTGTGGATTTACATTTTCCAAATGGACTAGCAATAGATCTCTTGGAATTCATCAGGTATAAGAATGAAGCTGTAAAACAGTAATTTAAGTAAATGCAAGGAATACCAAGAGGATTAAAATGAGATCTCTAAGGCCAATAACACTGCAGTGTAGATTTTATTGTAACATTAAATCTTTTGAAATATTTACAGAAAAGAAATATTCTTTAGCTCTGAGACAAATTATAGAACACAGAAGTTTGAGCAAGCTATGATTTACATTTTCACTTACCTGAGGGAATCATTAATTGCTAGAAACTGTTCATTATTTAAGAGGTCTTCAAGTAAAATTATGAGAAACAGGGAAAATTTCTGGGCGACAAGCAAAGCCTGTTTTAAATATAGCTTTGTACTTCTGTTGTTTTCTAAAAAAAAAACCTGAACACAAAAACTGTAATCATATTTCAATGATAAATTAAATGCATTAAAATATTTTTATGTTGCTGTTTCATCTTAGTGTAAAACTCTGAAACAGCCAGCAAAGTAATTAACTGTAAGGACATTTATATTTTTAATGCTTACAGTATTCCGTAGGATTTTTTATTTTCTTTGAAAACATTTTTAAACAAATCAAGGAATAACAATCTCTCAAGGGTCATAATCTCCAGAGTATCATCTTTCTGCATAGCTGCTTTTCCCACATCAACACAGTCCTTTGAGGACACATTTTATTTTTAGTTGGGTGAAAAATCTCAGTTAGAGTCTTTCAGGGTAATGGACAAACGGATAAGCTCTTTGGAGTCTTCCTTTAAAGTATTTGTGAAGTGTGCACACATTTGTACGCCTGTCACCCTAAGTGCTTTTCCATCCTCTCCCTCCAGACAAGCCTCCATCCCTGTAATTGCTACATTTGTACACACACAGGACTTCACACACAGACATGGGATGTCTGCAATGGGAAACTACCAAGCATCAGGGGATGAAACCTACGCTGGTCTGATAGCTGTTACTCTTAAAAATATTTGACTGAATGTATGAATTACTGAAAGAAAATAGCTTTTCCCTGATAAATTTTAGGCTCAGCTATGCTTGGATTAAACCTTTCAGAATTGGACTGTCAAGGGTATTGGATGCTAATTTAATTTAGTATAAAGAAAGCTCCAAACATAACCTTCTCATTTTGAATGTTCATAAATTTTATCTAAATATATTATCTCAGAGTAAAATTAGTTTTCTCATCTCTCCAATTAAATCTTAAACAAATCTGCATTTTCAGGCATATTTTTAAAATAAAATAAAAAAGATAAAAGACTATTAACAGAAAGTATGATTATGGATGAAGATCCAAATCTAACCTATCCCACTAATTCCAAAATACACCAGACTTGAAAGGCATATTCTCTTAAATATTTTCTGCTGCTTTATATTCACTGACACAAGGGTACTCTTTAGCGAGATGATGCTTCCTGAGGCATAATAAGCACTGGCAAGCTCAAAAGAAGCAATGACTATAGAAAACAGAGATACTGATTGTTTCAGACAATAACATGATCATGCACTGTCTAATCTTCTGCACTCTCATCCTTCTACACAAAGCAACTTGGGCTAAAAAAAATCACTGGAAAATACAGAAACAAAATCTGCCACAGACATCTCACTTCGCTATGCATTTATCGTCTACTTCACCTATAGGAAAACAAAGAACAGGATTTTCAAGAGGTTCCTAAATGCAGCATTGGCTTATCTCTCAGCCTACTGAAATAGTGTGTAAAGGCCACTGACTTTGAAAACTACTGCCCTGCTATCTGTAGTGACTGCACCTACAGGTCAAACCTATATATATATAAAACAGAAAATGACATTTTAGCACTATGCAATGTTTCCTTTCTATGTGAGGTACAGCTTGTCACTACCAAATAGTTAAAGACACAACATCATGAAAGTATGTCCCGGTACTATGATCAGCTCATGAAAGAATTGCATCATGGTAAACAAAAAGCATTTTCCTTGAGTTCAGTCATCTCTGAATTTAAAAACAAAGCTAGTAAATCCAGCTGTATCTGGCAGCTCCCAGAGCAGTTGCTGTATGGTAGTTGTTACTAGAGCATGAGACAGTGATGGATATAATAGCATGCTATGGATGATTTTGGAAAAAAAAAATAAAAATTAAACCTTTTAGAGGGTTTACAAGGCTCAGAAGATTTGGGATTTTAGAAGCATAAAAATCTTCCCAGCTGCACTCAGTGGAATTCCACAGCTCCTCCTGCTGCTCACAGCGATACATTATTTAACAAATGCAGGAAAGAAGCTTCTTGAGAAAAGCAGGTTTTTACACACCAGATGCAGAGTTTCCTTGCCTGTATTCTTCCCCAGATTACCACAGACAGCTTCTCACGGCAGGCAAGGAACCACAGTGTTGTCAAACTGACAAGACTTTGCAGAGAGGTTATTTGGTTGATCACAGATTTCTCCGCCACTTTCCATTCCCCAGAACATTCAAGCTTTTTATTTTTGGCTTCCCTACACATAGGTGCTTATACATGGAGGCTCTTTCTATTCTAAATTACTATGTTCTTCTCTATTTTCCACACTCCCTTCCTCTCTCCTCTTTCAGGGCACCCATTCTAACTTCCTTCTTCCTTCCAGCCCCTGTGGGACTTACTGCGGGTCGAGTAGCACTTCTAATTTACAGTCCTAACTTTTTTGTCTTTGCAAACCAGTAATCAACTGCTTTCCTCCCTTATTGTATTTAATGGGCATTTTTTAATTTTTCTATTGTTAACTCTCCACTGGATATTAGCAGGTTATGAGAAAGAACCTAGAACATAAAAACTTAAAAAAAACCCCATATTCCTTAATAATAAAAGCAACATACAATTTTGGCTGTGTGCCTTTAGCTTCAAAAATCTAAACATATTTTTATACACAGCTCCTTCAAAGAGCAACAGGAGCCTGGCATGTGACATGTACCCTGTCGGGCTCCTCAGAGCACCATGTTGCTGTAGGAAACCTTGGGAACAGCAATCCACAGCCTGGATAATCCACCCCCAAGCTGCAAGGGTTTAGGCCATGGCCTGTTCAGGCCATGGAGCTTGTTGATAGTTGTTTTTTTTAAAGTACTGGGCACATATGGAAGCAAGGAACTAATAAGCAACCATGAGGAAAGAGAAAGATTGGATTCTTGGGAACGTAGTGGAGGAATTAGTGGATGTATAGGATTTGCTCCTCAGAAAGGAAAAACAAAAAGAAAACTATTTATCAGCAATGTAGATTTCATTACCTAAAAAAAATCAAACCAAAGTCACATTTTAAAGCAAGGGACTGAATCAACATATATACAATTTACTGTATTGCATTACTGTTTAGCGAATAGCAACTAGAACTGGGCAAATATCAAATTAAGTCGGAATTGCATTTCAGTGCAGCCATGTTTGTGCCATTTCTCTAACGCCAGTTCTGGGCAGGGGGTTTGCATCTGGGCTGGATCTGCTCTGTCTGCCTCTGCCACCACTGGGAATAAGCACCAGCTGGGGAGGTGACAGGGGAAGACAGAGAAAGAAAAAGTGCATCCCTCATCCACAGCCACTGACTCAAAAGAGGCCACACCTGCTTGAAGAGGATGGTGAGGAAAGCAGTGTCATAAGACCCATAAGCTGGAGATGCACACTGGCACCTTGGTGGGTGGTAGGTGTACATCAGCGCCCTCTTGTCCCACCATCACAAGGTGAAGAAGGGATGGTTGGACTCACCAGTGAGCAAGAAGGAAGGAAAAAAAAGGAAATTATTCCGACAAAAGCCACAACCCCCCCCACCTCCAAGAGTCCAAGGCCATCTCTGCTAATCCTCTCCACACCATATCCCCATCAACTCTTCCCATCCCCCCTACTATCTTCTGAGATCTTACTCTGCTGCAACAGTGAGTTTTCCTTTCATGGGACTTTTCCCTCATCTTGGCCATAACCAAGTTCATGTTTGCTTACAGCACAAAAGAAGGCTTGATCCAGCTTTTATCTAGCCACAGACATGAACCACCAACCTCTGTTAGCTCCCAAATATTACTATAGGGAGTACCATAAGAAATCCTAGGGAGATCAGACATAGATGGCTCATGCAGTACAAACCACGTAATTCCTGAGCAACGTGAAGAGCTGGGTAAGCAGTACCCCTGCTCAGCACCTCCTCATTTCTAAGCTGAAAAGCTACTTGTGGTAAGAAGCCATTCCTTTTGTTTAATTTTTGGCTTTTATTTTAAGCCCAAGCTTTCAGCACCTTTTCTCAGCCACAGCCTCTGGATTTCCAATTCTGTGGCTGTAAAACTGATATGAAACAGAATATTGGAGAAAAGCTACAGAAATGGCAGTCCTCGGTACCCAGCATTCCCTAGAGTTATTACTGAAGCTGTATGCACTGCTAGCTTTTTAGTAAGATTATTTTTTTTAATAGAGAGGAAAAGTCTAGAGAGAAAGATAGAGGGAAAAGCCAGACTTACTGGCGACTTCAGTTTCTTACTGCTGGTAAACTAGGCATATTCTGAAATTCAACTGGTTAAATCAGAGCAATGGAGACTATTAAGGCTCAATGATTAAGGGTGGATCTTTCATCTAAGTAACTGGTGGATAAAAATTAATGAACTCACAGGCAGCTTCTTGAATCAAGCCTTCATGACTGTCACTCCAAGTCAGATGGAGCATTACTACATTCCTAGATTATTTTAAAGGAATTATATTAAAGGCACAAAAACATAGAAAAAATTATGGGAAGCAAGCACTATTTCCCTCAAGCTCCATTATTTTAATTTTTTCAGAGAGGATCAAGATAGTTCACACCTCTTTGCAAGAGGTGACAAGAGTTATGCCTGACAACAAATTGCATGTGCACTTGGGTTCTTGGAGAAGAACTGCTGCTAAGTGTCTCTCACATGTCAAATCAAGCATGTAAGACTTGGTTGGGGAGAAATCAGGAAGGAGGGTAGGATCTCAGAAATTGGCAAGTTATATTTCATCAGTGCAAAATAATTGTTTCCATGCCACAGCAGCTTCAGTGGAAGTTGTAATACTGTTAATGATGGTAAAGTTTTGTCCTGGGTAGGTACCTTTGACCTAGACAGATCATATGGATTTCAAGCAATTCCTGTTCCTGGAAAAAAAAAAAAGCTGAATGTGGATTACAGTATGGCAGAACCTAGTGGGAAGAATCTGTGGAAATTCCTACAATGTCAATAGTTTCAAGAAGAGACTTTACAGTTACTCTGAAACATTCACTCAAACAGGCCTTTCCAGCTCATTTCAATTACAACTCCTTTTTTTCCTTCCACAAGTCAAAATATTCCCTCATTGTAAGAAATTCATGCTCCTTCACTTGCCTTAAAACACAGCTGGTGTGACCTGAGAGATGTCACAACACAGTTTTGTGCCATATTCCTGGGTTGGGCTTTTTTCCTCTTCCATAAGCATAAAACAGACAGCTCATTCCAGCGTGAAACCAGTTGACTCAGACCACAGCCGGGAGCTGGACCACACAGACACACAAACTCCACAGACTTTTTTTGTTCTGTACATCACCCAGTAAAATAATAAGGCCAAAGCTACACCCTAATACCTAACTCCCCATTATTCTTTGTTTCCCTTTCTCTTAGGTGCAGGCAGAGATCAATTCTTTTCTATACATTGTTCAACGGCAATGTTCTCCATATCGTGTACTCTTGCAAACCACCACATAGTCAAAGGATAAAAAGGATCCATTTGCCAGCTTTCCCCATAATGAGGAGTATTCCAAATAAATAAATAAAATAGTTAAAAGAAGGCTCTGTAAGCTAAAAAGCAACTATCACTTTAAGGATATTAATAATTTTCAAGGTGTTTTGCCATTTTACATATTTGTGTGTTTTTAAATTAAATCGCATCCTCAAAAGATTTACTAGACTTTTCTGTCTGGAATATGCATAGTTTGTCTTATAAAAGACTGTCAGTTACACAACTTTACTTCTTATATGTAAAGAAAATATTCCAAGGGTGGTATTTCCCTAAAAAGCCAAGGGAAGTTCTTTCTAATACTAAAAAGTTAGCAATAACTACATGAGTAATAGACACTTATCTAATACAATGTATTGATTTTTTGTCATAGTTAATTTCCTAAAGGAAATTTGGGGCATGAAGGTACCCGTATATTTGTAAAATGGAGCTCTAAGTTTATAATGTATAGCTTTAGTATTTTTTGCTTTCATTAGCTTATGATAAACTAAAGTTCAAAATGCCACAAGAAAAAATAACCTACCTCAACAGGCAGTACCTATGTGATTGCAACTGGTAATATAAATCCAAGATGAAACAGGAATGTTTTCTAAATATTTGCATAAAATGCCCTTTTAGCGAGGAGAATGATCATCTGATGTTATCCTCATCTATTTTGACACATTTAATTTCTCAGTCACTTTGATTATAGTTGTCCTTCTTTATCTGTAGATAGCTTGTTTGTCATGGGTAATCACTCTGAGTGTTAACAAGCTTTTCGTGATACAAAAATCTATAATGACAAAGGAAATAATTCTAAGGTATCCTTCTCTGATGGGTTTGGAATGGCAATTTGATAATTTATGAACTGCTATGATGATGAAGTCGCAATGGGGCCAGCTTGGCAGGAGTCTGTATGGAAAAACAGACAGGAAAGAAAAGAAATTGTTAATTTGCTCCTTCTCAAAATACTTTTCTGGCATTCTCTTGTTATAACTCTTTACTATCAGTTTTAAAAATCATGCCAGCATCTCCAGGCAACCTACAAGCTGTCTTCCAATTACCAGAACAGTAAAAATTTTGAGAAGAACCAAACAGCTGCAGCAAGACTGGAAAAAGGGGGATGCCCCCAGCAGCCACCAGTTGCCTGGAAAAAGCGAGCTAAGGAATGGGATCCTGCTGAAAGAAACAAGGCAAGCCCATCCCCAACACAGGTAACATTAACATTCTTCCTTTCTTTAAACAAAGATGGGAAAACCACACATTTCCATATCTCAAGGGCAGTTATTTGGTGGGAGACCAGAAAATGAGGCAGATCTGAAGCTGTCACTTTAAAAAAGCTGCTCTCTAATGCTGAAATCAGAAATGTCAAGATTAAATTCAATTGTTCCACCTATTTCTACCCAAGTAAGTTTTCATTAAAGATCTCTAGACTCCTCTGCAGACAGAAACTCTGAGAAACCCTGACAATTTTAGCAGGTCTACTTCCTAGCACACCATTTACATCTTGCCAGATATACCAGATCAATATACACATTCCACTGTCATTTGAAAAAAATCAATACAGCGCAGCGTGTGAAGTGGAAAGTCAACAGAAGCAAAGTCAACTATATGTACTTTATTGGTTGAAAAGCAAGGTCAGACTTTAGTCTGAAGAGGAAAAAAATGTTACTCTCATAAGTGAAAGAATTCAAAAATATGATCTGGGGCGCCTTGCATGGAATGTAGAAATGTTTCACACACAAACAGTAGGAGTTTTGTTTTTCTCCTGTAAAAAAAAAAAAATTAAGACCTACATTGCATCAGTAGTCTTTTTGGAAGCATTTATTAAAATGGCAAGTGAGAAGTATCAAAGCAAGAGCAAAAGTATCTGTGGTATTTTATTTTTTAAAAGGAGCTACACATTTTGCAGGCAAAACTGAATTTATAAAATTTGAGGGAGGAAAGTGAAATATTTCATTATCATAAATGGCAGACTGTCAAAAAAAAAAGTAAGTCTTTGTAGCAGTAAACTGAAAAGTGTAACAGTCAGCTTCTAAGGGACAGTAACGTACAACGGGAACCACCTAAGAAGCAAGAACCCAAAAGGCGCCTGAATGGGGACAGAATGGCCTCCAACTTCCACGTCTGAAAAACCCAACTTGGTGTTATATCATCCGTACTGACTTTACTGCCAACTGCCATTAAATAGTAAAGCTGAAAGTGATACTTCTGCTCTTTTCCCACACTTTCTTTCAACTATTGTTTTCTTGTTCTCCTTTCCAATGTGCCACAAAAAAAAAAAAAAAAGCAGCATTTTTCTGGGCCAATCTTTAGTGCCAATTCAAATTAAGGATTTTTCATTCTTTAAAAATTAATCCAGAAATCTGTGCTGCCACGTTTGTTTTGTCTGGATGTAGACCAGGAGTTAAGAATCGATATCAAGAGCTAAGCAAGCTTTAACATACAGTGCTTATTTGGGTGTTGTCCTTTATTTTCTATAATTTGTTTTGGATCAGGACAGGGTGTTTTAATTGGCAGGATACATTTTGATTGTCTTTCTTCCTTTGAATGGGTCTTATTTTCTTGTCCTTCTTTCATCTGTTCCAAAACCCTGCATTTAGATCAGCTTGGCTTGCACTTTTAAGAGTAGTTCACTTGGATTGGGTTACTCTGAACACACAATTGGTTATAGTCTGCTGCAAAATAATGTAAGTCATTTACTCCTTCTGAGTTATCATTTAATAAAAAGAATCCAAGTCTGCAAGTGTTTTAACATGAAGACATTGTAGATAGATGTGGAATTGACAGTTTTGTCTTTCCAAATGATGGTTGGCTGTGGGGTTTTTTGCTGTTGTGTGCTAGCCACCCATATCAGTAACATTTCCTTCTAGGAAAGGTCATTCCTGCCTGGGAGTACTTTTACGGAAAGGGGGGAATATGAACCACAAGAGAGTTTGTGCAGTGTCTGTCAGCAAATAAGAATGGGAATATTTTTTGGAAATGGAACCTAATATTGTTCTCTTATGATGTGAAAAATGTAAAAGCTTTCAAGGCAGGATTGTTTTGGCATTACCTTGACCTTATTTACAGTAACATCTGTATAGTGCATATACAGCAGTAAGGCATTCAGCCTGTAACTTCTAAAATTCCCCTTAGCATTATTTCATATTTGCTCAACTTGTTATCTTTCTAAACTACAGAAAAACTTTCTACTTTCAATTATTTATGGCAAGTTCGCACCACTGTTTCTTTTCCTTGGCAATACATTTCCTCCTAAGTCCTCAAATGAGAGTTTCTGGTTTATAGTGATTTATGTAATTTGACTTTCTCAAGTTATTGTTTCTTCCTCACCCTCCAAAAAAACGGGGGAAAAAAAAGTTATGTCAATATGTTACTCTAATTACTTGTGTGAATGACCTCGGAACATAGGGTCACACACAGCTTTGCTGTTGCACAAGTGTAGCTGCAACTGTGACAGGATCTGGGGCTTTATGCCCCACAATGGACAGTGCCAATTTAATGATGGAAGTGCAGGAGGGGAGAAAAAAAAAAAGAAAAGAATAAGGCAACAGCTTTAATGTTTCCTAACACCTTCTGGTAAATCCATACCTGGTAACATGAATATACCTCAGCCTCTTAACAATAACAACTATGGTAAAACTCTCATTGACTTCTCCATTACCCTGACCTTTTTGCTTTGATTTCCTTCTGAAAGTTGCAAACAAAACACAGCCACCTTCTCCTTAATATTTTTGAGTAATTTCTTATTCTTGTTTGTACTGCAACTGTGGTCTTTCACTCAGATCTGTACAAACACAGTATACCCAGAACCTTTTGTTTAATAACTTGCTCTTGGTACAATGGGCTGTAGGCATAGCAGGTTTTGGCACTAAGTAATGATACTCAACAGCAACCATCTCACATCATGAATAGAAGCAGGCACTGATTTATTTTGGGTTAATTTGCCTGAAGACATATCTGTCCTTTGAACTGGCACCTGGAGGTAACTGTTGCTTTGAGTTACACGGGCAGCCTTGGGTGAGCAGATATTTCAGATAAGGGCCTAAACTTGGAGAGGATGAATACAAGTCATGGTTGAGCACTAAAAACATGACTCCAGAAACCCTGTCCTCTCTATATTGTTTGATAGTGAGCTGTAAAGTTTTGCTAATATGCTCGTGTGATGCAATGGCAGTGAGAGATGGACCAGGACAGGCCTTATGGTGGACAGTGTTTTCTCTCCCTAGCAGAGCTGAGAGAAGACATGAATTACAAATCCTGCCCTACAAGCCTCTTCACCTGTAGAGTTCTCATAGAAATCTTAATTGCACCTTCTGGTCTTTAGTACCCAATGATACTAATCGGAAAGGGAATGAGAGATGTGGACTTAGTTGCCAAACATATGTCTTCTGCACTCAATTACATATTTTATTTTCAGTTTATGCAGTTGTTTCTCTTCAAAAGTCAGAACATCTACATACACTTCTAGATGACAAAGCACCAGTAGCTGGAAATGAGTGCTGATCTGGATGAAAAAGTACTGCGCTTTTGGAGCACTGAGAAATGTTAATCTTCATTTCCAAGTGAGGACAAGTCAATCTAACACATCTATCATTGACTTGCTGGATTATGGTTATTCACACTAATTGATGTTTAACGTGAAGAGGAGCTGCAGGTTCTATCTAATGTGCAGTACATCTGCCTGCCTTTGCCATGGCTTAAACTAGCATAAATAGGAACAATAAACACATTTTCTTTAGACTTTTGTCCTAAGTTTCAAGGCCATTAATGTACTAAGTCCCAGTGACAACAGAAGCTGAACATTGAGTTATGAACCAAGCTAATTACATTCCTCTAGAATAATGAAATTCATATTCATAATCAGTCTCAGAAGGAAATAAGATTAGTTGAGAATTAAACACCTTTGGGAAGTGTTTCAAAGCCTCCTTCTTTTGGAAAACCTTTTCATCATAATCATATACCATATATACAATGTGAAGAGACATGACAGAAACATTGAAAAATGTCTGTCAGGCCTCTATTCCCCATTTCTAGACATGAATTCAGTTCCAGCTCCCAGTTAAAGAAACATGCCACATCCTTCTCTCATTGATTTTTACCTAGAAGTTCCTTGGATAGAGTGGTAATAAGCATCATAATAAAAATGCAAGCTCTATAGTTTTTGATTAAATTTGCAAACAACCTCACAGGGAACAGCCAACTTATTGATGGCACTAACTGGGAATCTTCCGACATAGCATCAGGATAAGCTCCAGTGTGAAATATTTGCTCACTGAGATGTTAGATACATCCTCCACAGAGTCAGTAACACATTCCTACTACTTTACCTTAACAGCATTTTTGAGGTTTTATCTGCATAGCTTTGTGTTCAACACTTCAGCATGCAAACACATTCAAGACTTGTTAATCTTTTCTGGCAGTGGTCAGTGGAGGAAAAACATCCTCATACCAGCTGCGAAGTATCTTCTAGACTTTGTTTAGATCCATGAAAGGTCCAGATAACTATATGTTCTTTCATGGATTTTGATGCTATCAAAAGACTATGGACAATATCCCTGCAACAGCTTTTCATGGATGTGACATGTGACACAACTGTGTCATCGATACTTTGATACCAACATTATTTTAGGTCTATATCATTAAACAGGTGACAATAAAAAAAATAATAAAAAAGCCTGGCAAAGTAGTTGTTGTGGGCAACTGCTAAAATATTTGCTGTGTGATATTTGTAGCTGAATACTATCTGCCAAACTTCTCCCGATTCGGCAGTGAAAGGACTGACACTTTCAATAAGCCAACCAAAGTGCATGGCAAGCCAATGCATATAGGGCTATCTTCCAGCATTGCATTGCTCAAATACACAGCCTAGAGCCTGGGCTTCACGGGCACAGATAAAGCGAAATAAAGAATGGGTGAATTTGACTTTCCTCCTCATGGGCAAGCTTCAGAACAGTGACAAGGACACAATATACTGGGGAAAAATGCTGTTTTGTGTGAGAACGGCTCAATCAAGTTGTGAAGAGAAAATACACCAGATACATTTCCCTTCTTGGTATCTCCAGCTCAATGCATTCTGAAGTTGCGTAGTTCCTTGTGGTTCTACTCTAACACTTTCCATCTACGTTACCTTGTCCTTCAGAGATAGTGCACTGCCACCCTGGGAATTTCCAGCAAAATGCAGAGACATATCAAGAACAAAAACCTGTACACAACACACTACAACGTGCACTGTTGTACAACGAGCAGCACTGAGAACAAGGGCGGTGAAAACAAACATTCACTCACATATTCCTAGCAAAGAAACCCATGCATCAGTGCTTAATTACATTAGGCAAAGGGACCCATCTTCATGGTGTATTCACTTTTGTATGCTAATTACAAATATGATAACTTTACAAAAAGAACTCCTTTTTCCACTCATACTTCCACTAAAAATCATCATAGAAGGGACTGGTTCACAGTGAAAACTTTCTTATCATTAAATACTTTCATGTTTTCAACCAATAAAAGCAAGCATCAGATATGTCTCCCAACTTTAATTACTTCATTACAAAAGCACTTGCTAAATCTTTGTCAAAATCCCACTAATGATAACACTGAAAATTTACAGATTAATTAATAATGACCAAACGGTGGCTACATTTTCAGTTTGGGTCTAACAATACAGTAATTCTCAGTAACTGTTCTCCATCATACCAGTTAGCTGGCAAAGACCTTGCACCCATCAAAATGAATGGCAAATCTCCCACTACTTAGTACAGAGTACACATTACATATATTTTGTGAAGACAGAAACAGAAAGTATGCCTAGTCTACAGCTTCTTGAAATAAAACCTGGAAAGACAATCTAGAGTGAATTTAATCTCTTGAGCACCATCTAATGACCAAATTGTAAAATCACAGTGACCAAGAAGCACATTAGCAGCTGTGTTAAAAAAGGCTGAACTTTTTTACTCAAACTGATCAAGAATTTCCATCAGAGGTTTTAATGGAAAGGAGCTTTTTGCTGAAATGGAAAACTCCATGAATAGCATCCATTTTGACAAAGTTATTGAGGAAGTTCTCTATGAAAACAACACCTGTAAATGCTAACATTTTGTTTTGAAGAGGTCTTGAATTTTTTTCCAACATAACCAAAGAAGTACTTAGATGATTAAAAAGCCTGATTGTTTTTAGCTCTCTCCTGAAAGAGGAAAAAAAATATATTTCCTGACCAGACATAACTAAGTATCTTCATTCAATATTTCCAAATGTTCTCTTGAACTTGACTTGAAAATACAAACTCATGGTTTCAGGTATGTTACTGCCAGTATAGTATTTTGCATTTATTACCAGTTTAAGCATATAAAAAAAAAAAGGAAAGTAAAATTACATGTCTGTCCAAAAGTCAAATTATTTAAGCATAGGTTAAAAAAAAATTAAGAACACCTCCAAAAAGCAGCTATGATGAATATTAAGGCTACTTATAGCAGGCACGTGTAATCCTTTATGTACCTGGAAAGGTCAGTCCTAAACAAAAGATTAGATTGAAGATCAGCAAGGACATGAAAAAAAAAAGTGATCAAGGGAATGGAAAGGGAGAAATAAGGAAAATATTAATAGAGAGGAAAAGATGTAGATCAGAGGAAAACAAGAAGGACGGATAGAGCAGTAAAGTCATCCCACCAAAAGAGGACAGTGTGCTGGCCCTGCCACTGAAGGGGCATATGTTATACACATTTAATAATTTTTAGGTCATAATGGAAAGCTCAAGATGTTCAAAGCACAAACAGGCTGAAGTGAGGCACAGATGGGGTACTCAACATAGCCTAAATATAGTTAATCTTCCTAATAGCCTTAGAGATATTCTGAAGGGTAGTTTAGTTCAGGTCAGGAATGCACATTTCTAAAGCGAATCTTTTGGTGGTGTCCACTTAACCGCACTTTGGTCCACATTATGGAGTGACCTCAGAGCACACAAACTGCATTTCTTTTGGATGAGCAGACTGCACATATGCTGCAGCGCTTTGAAGTTAATGGCACAGAAGCCTCTGGATCTGATCCTGCAAGAGCTAAACCAGCTTGGACTCCACCGCAGCAAAGGGATGCCAGGAAAGCCAGGCACTTCAGCAGTCTATCAGCGGCTGAGAAAGCCCTGCAGGAACAGTCTTTCTCACTGCTGTCGCCGGGAATCAGCGCTCCAGGCACAGCTGCACCTGGGGACTTGTTGCCGCAACAGAGATGAGAGCTAACTCCTCCTGAAAAAATCCTCACCCTGAAAACATCTGGATGTTTTCCAATCAGTGCTGGTGGCAGCACTCTTAAAAAAAAAAAAAAAAAAGACACTTGTCACAGCTTTACAAAAAAAAATCCCAGCAACAGCAAAATTCCAAGAGCAAATAGTTGCAGAGCAGCTCTAGATTTCAGGTTTCGTTTCGAGCCCCGAGCATCCTGGCAGAGGAGGCAGCCTTTCCCTCACAGCCTTTCCCCGCCAGGAGCTCGGCCCTTATGAATGCCACTTTCACTCCACGTATTGGCGGCCATCAGCCCAGCTCTCCTGCCCGTGCCAAAACAGTTATTCAGCGAGAGCGGGATGAAACTAAGCAAAATAAGGGCCTGATTTACAATTAAGTTTTGACCCAGCTTCACCCGCTGCCTGTGTGTGGCGGGCAGGGCCTCCATTAGCAGGTGTGAGCGGCCCAGAAGTGCTTGCGTAGGTAGGCCTGGGCAGGAGGAGAGGCCGGGCCCCGAAAGCAGGTGCTAATTGATCGGTGTTAGTGCAGACTTTCGGGGCAGAATGGCTTAGTGTTCTGCTCTCTCACCTCCCGGCGTATGGCAGCCGGCATTTATGCACTTTATAAAACCACCACTCCGTCCATCACGAGAGCCCCTAGATCGTACCTGGCCTGGACTGAGGGGCATTGATGGAGCCGCAGTGGGAAGTTTGCGCAGCACCTGCCTGTGTTGTATCTGGCACACGTCGCCGTGGGTAGGGCCCATCTTTCACGGGAGGAAAAAAAAAAAAAAAGAAATCCACGTTGACTTTTATATTTTTGAATATACATATATATATATATATATAGCTTTGTGTGAAAGGAGAAGTGAGTGTTTAGACTAATACTGATTTCCTACTTCTGCCTGCCCAAAAGCGTCTCCTACCTCCTGCGAGCACACCGGTCTCTGTCACTCCACCACCAATTCCCGGACTTCCAAAGGAAGATACACACCACCAGTCCCACCACCAGGAGGGACAGGGCAGCCCAAGGGATGCCCTCACCACCAGGACCACTGCACTGGAACCTGATGACCTCCCCCCCAATGCCACCAGCCTCCCTGAAGCTAACCTCGGGAGTACCAGAAAGGGCCAGGAATGGAGGATGATGGTCTCTTTCCATGCAAGACTTTGTGTCAGGTCTGTTTCTTTTCCTTTCCCTTCTGTCAATGCCATCAGTTTCCCAAATATCTGTCCAAACGTATGGAAAAGGCTTGGGGTGACCAGAATGGCAGGGAGGGTTTAGATTCAGTCCTAGAATAGGTGACATCCTCCAATTTGGAAGGGAGAGGTCCCACAGAGAAAACTGCTTCTCCTCATAGAATCATAGAATTTCTTAGGTTAGAAGAGACCTTTAAGATCATCAAGTCCAACTGTTAAACTAGCACTGCCAAGTTAACACTAAATCACATCCCTCAGCATTACATCTACGCATCTTTTAAATATCTCCAAGGATGGTGACCCAACCACTTCCCTGGGCAGCTTGTTCCAATGCTTGACAGCCCTTTCAGTAAAGAATTTTTTCCTAATATTCAATCTAAACCTCTCCTGGCACAATGTGAGGCAGTTCCTCTTGTCCTATTGCCTGTTACTGGGGAAAAGACACCAACACCCACCTCACTACAACCTCCTCTCAACCTCCTGACTGCTGGTGTTCCTAGAGAGCTGGCATGCCACCACAGCTCCCATCACATGCTGGCAGCATATCCAAGGTTACACCACCACAACGGCTCGCTCTTTCTAGCCCAAAAGCAGCTCCAATTCTTTACCTCTGGGTTAAAGTATTAATTTAACATGAAAAAGTGAATACCTGTGAGGATCTCAGACTCCACTGTAGTTAATATTTGAAAAAGTTTTTGAGCAGCTCAGGAGACTGAGTTCCACTGAAAAACCTCACCTGACAGTTAAGTTCCATTTGCATTATATTTAGGTCTCCTAAGACATGAATATAGAGGGAGGCTAAGTGAACAAGAATAGGAGAAAGATATTTATCAGAGGTTGCACTGTGGGAATACGGATTGGAGTATCTCAGGCAAATTTGTCACTTAAGTTACTATTTCTATCTAGAAGAACACTACAGAAAGTACATTACCAAACACACCAGCTCTGCCACCTTTTCAAAACACTAGAAAAATCAAGTATGTTTGTCCCTCAGGCAACTCCTTGAAGAAGAAAATGAAGATTACAAAAGAAAAAAAAACCTAATCTATCTTTTTGGCTATGCTATTAACTTATTTAAAGTCACTGTGTGAAGCACACAATGGAGTAAAGCATCACATAGTTATTCTTTGATACAACTCTCAAAGATCAGTTGAGCCACTACCATGACAAGTGTAAAAAAGATGTGGGAGAGAAGAAGTAATATTTGCAACATGATGCATATTTTCCATGGTGGATAGGAGTTGTATTCTTGAACATCCAGGGATTACTTCAGGGCTTTTTTAGTCCCTTTTTAGTCCCTGTTTCAGTTCTGTTACATACAACATCAGGGTTGTAATACAAAAATGACTTAGCAAGATAATCACATGCCCAGTGAAGTTCAGCAGCTTGTTTCATTAACTATTAAAGTAATGCCTAGAAATGCTTTTAAAAATTTGATATTATTTGGAATGGTTCCCCCCCCTCCCCCCGCCTTGTATTGCAATATGAATTATACAGCAATTAAGTGAGGCTGTCCCTCATGGCTGCAGCTAGAATTTGCATGTCAAAGCCGGACCTGTCTTTTTTGAATCTGACATTAAAAAAAAAATATTAAAAACTAATCCTCAGAACAAGGAAGAGACCAAAGGCAGCGTTCGGCTGTTAAACAGCAGACTCACACAAAAGGCCAGTGTGAAAAGCAAGACTAATCTCCCCATGCAATATACACTGTATTTTCAAAAGTCAAGTGCTCGGGTCTCTTCACTGCCACGTGCATTAGAAGGAATATTTGTAATGTGTTGTAAAGCTAACAAGCTTGGTTAAGCAGAGGTGTGTGGTCTTTCAAAGTGTATTCCCAGGGTAAAACCTCCCTCCTCAAGAAACTCATTTATCACTGTGATGGTTTCACCTCATTTGAAGCCAAGTTATTGTCACCCTTAAAATAATGTACCTTGACAGGAAAAATGAAATTCATGTGAAAAGTTATACAGTCATCACACTCTGGAGTCAAAATATAGACTATCGTATCAAAACATAAAGCAGATGAAAACTTTTTCCGTGTATATATTGTAGGTGGTATTTGCTTGTACCACAGGTTTTTTCTTTTTTTTTTCACTAGATGTAAGTATTTATATCGTGTGCGTATGGAATAATACATGGCCTGTGGTTCACTGTCTTTAAAGGGAGGTGTATATGCTTCATAGCTGCCATGGTATGGCAGCCAAGGCTTTTTAAAATGTTAAGCCAGGCTGAGAAATGTGCACATGTATTTAATAGGGAGTAACTGTTTAAATGATTGGTCACCCCCTAGTGCATGGTTATATTTCAGGTGTTGTGAGTGTGCTAAATCTTGTCCTGCCCTATTCTGCAACTGATGTTTGCCGTCTGGAGTCTCTTAAATCTTTCTCTTCAACCCTCCATCCTCAGAAGTTGTCGAGGACCTGGGGTGGACTAGACTAAATGAAATTCCGAGTGGAAATAGTTCCAAGTTAAACCACAGTCTCTCTAAGAAGCTCAGTCCTCAGATACGTAATTTCAAATCACTTCGATGTACACAGCATGCTCTGAAGGAGCTGTGCAGAAGCACCCTGTGCCAAGAGCTGTCACTGCGGGGTTCTGCTTTGCTCAGGTCTTCTGTTTTCCTTTTGAAAGCTCTGTCTGAGCTTCTGCTTTTCATCGCAGGTTTTTTATCGTTGTTAATTTGCTCTTATCTTTTTGCTGTCATCCCTTGGCCCCAGGATTTGGAGACTTGACTTTGAAGACTTTGAGGACTGTTGGCTTTTTCCTAGTTGGCTGTGAATTCTTGCATTCATTGCTATTTACTAAACTAAATCAATTTCCAAAATAAATTATTATGTCTTTATACAACTGTTTTCACCTTTACTGTATTTCAAAACATCCTTGAGATTCATCTGACTTTTTCATCAATATGCCATAAAACATTCTCTGCAGCGCTGTACCTGCCAGGGTCAGCGAGTATTTCCTAAACTCTCTATAACTTCTGTATTTCCCTTCACTGCAGTCTGCATTTTCAACTTAAAGACAATCCTTCAAATCTGTATTTAGACTTCCAGTTAAGCAGCCTGAATATTATAACCTTTTAGATCTTAGTGGAGTCACAAGTAAAATCTGGGCATGTTTAGAGGACTGGAAATGAAGCTTGGAGTGGGTGTGAAAGTGACAGGTGACATCAATTATGAGAGATGAGATATACACATAAACAAAAAGGGAAAGGCTCAGACAGAAAAAAAAAAGCAAACAAACTTTTGCATAAGAATGTTTCTCCTGCCTTCCTTACCAGGTTATTTTTGGTTTGCATGTCTTTCCCATTATCTTACTCAGTCTGTTTTTCCAAATTGTCAAGCATATGGAAAAGCAACTTGGTCTTTTTTTTTTCATTTGGATAGTAACACAATCAGAATAAATAATTATGCAAGGGATGCAATGAGGAGCATGGTGTTTAAGGGCTGTCTCAAAAGTCAGACTGCCCTTCTTTGCCTAAAGTTCAGGATGAAAGAAAATTATTTAAAACTTGCAAAGCTCATTAGTAAAAACTCTAATGCAAATCCTAAATTTCTAAGACTATGTAATTTTGACAGAAACAGTTTGTTTTACTGGAATTTCATCCTGCAGAAAACAGCACTTCTGACAATTTCAAAACATGCCTTGAGGCTATATTCACAATTTAATATCTCAATTTTTAATCTGAAATAACTTTTCATTTACTTTTTTCTTAGTTTACCTCATACTCATATAACATATGATCAAAATCCAGCCCACATGAACCATAAGAAAATTAAATGTTTCCATTTTGTCAAACCATAAATCCAAAACAAGAAGATATTTGGAAAGCCTGGTTTCTGGAAAATGTTAAGTGTTCCAGATTTTGTGCCAGTTTAATACACAGCTAAATGTCAAACCCCTTTGCAAAACAAAATTCTGCTTCTTTACAACAAAATCAAGTAACTGGAGATTACAAAAACATGAGGCCTGGTTAGTAGAGGAACCACATTGCTCTAAATGCTGAGCTTAATACTGATAAAGAAGCCTCTTTTCAAAACTGGGTACTGCTTATATTTAAAAGCCCATCCTAAACTGAGTATCTCATTTTTCTTTGTCCTTTACTCAAATTGCGCCTCCAGCAGTTTCTTAGACATGCACTAAACTTCTGATGACGCTAAGGGAAAGGTCCAACAGGTAGTTTTTCAGGTAGCTCACTTACCACGTGATCAACTCTGATGTATTCATTTCCATGTAAGAAGTATAACAATCAAGAAATATACATACTATGCTAATGATAAACCTCTGTTACACATTTCCATCTGCTTCCCACATACAATCTCTTCTCACAGAGAAGATATTGATGTTCACTTGCAAACAGTTCTGCTATTTACTGAGGCCAATTCAAATTGATCCTGAGCTGTTAATCTATGCAAAACTTAATTACTAAAGAACTTGAAGCAGCTAGGATGAGAAATCTTTTGTTTCCCCTGCACCACACAAATTAAATCCTTTTTCAGATGCCTTTTCTCTACCCCTATATCAGTCTCACCTGGAGCTATTTTCCTTTGCTAATCCCACTACTTAAGAGCAATTTAAAGCACTAAATATGCCAAAAAGTGATTACATAAATTTGATTGGGTAGCCAGTACCAGCAGGCATAGAAATATTAAACTCTGGGAGGTCTATGAAAACTCAAAATAAGATGAAAATAGTATTGATAAGACAGAGGTTATTTGTATAATACTCACAGACACTGAATTTTACTGTTAAGGCTACTCTGCACGTCCTACAAGGATGAACAGATGAACTGGTGGGCGTATAAGAAAACTATCAGACAGGAAGGGCTGCTTCTACCCTTGGGAAGGAGATGAATCGAACCTGGAATAAAAGGCAGTCATGGATAGATGAGATTAACCAGGCTATTAAATAAACAGAAAATAACAAGAGGAGTGTTGACAAAAAACAGTAGAAAGTATGTTCTGCAGTCACAGACTGCAAAACACTGATCAGGGAAAGGATTTGGTGAGGACTGTTGACAGACACTTAAAACCAGCAACCTGATGTCTGGTAGCAGTTAGGAGAGCAAACAAAACATGGAGAAGTGTAAATAGAGGAAGAGAGCACAGATCTCAACAAGATAACTGTGTCCTGGTACAAAGGGCTGCTGTGGCCACACCTGGAGCACTGCGTGCAGCTTTGGGCATCGCCTAACAGGAACTCCAGCGTAGGTACAAAGGGAGCAAACAAAAACAGAGCTTAGGAGCAGGCTCTTACAACTGGGAACATCGCTCTGGTACAGGAAAACCAGCAGCAAAGAGAAGCTGCCTGGCAAAAATCATTTAAAAGCAAATAACGACTCAAATAGTTTTAAATGGAGGGAAATTTAAGGGAACACAAAGCAATTCAGCAGAGGCGACAGAGTGCTATACTGTGAAAAAATATAGAACACATACTGACAAATCCTGCAACTGCACTTCTGCAGAGCTGCAGCCATTACTGTGGCTGGGAGCACCGCATAATCTACGGAGGGCATTTTGGCATTACTATGCAACTCACGGATATAGACTCATAGAATATGTATATGAACTGGTACACCATGCCTGCGGGGCCACAGGGCATACCGTGGCTCAGAGGTGTCGTCCTCTGCTGTCACGGAGCAGATCTGCCCTTGCTGAGCCAGTTCGGATGTGCTGCGGACAACTTCATGCTGTTGGAAGCTTGCAGCTGTGCTTCATGTGCTCTCCTTCACCCACCCCTTGGTACCTGCAGATTGGAGATTTCAAAATTTATGCATGCAATATTGAAATTGGAAAAGCAATATTTCAGGAAGGAACTCTGCTTCCATTCTGTTACATGCTGGCCATGCCTATATTAACATCGTGGTTTAGATCAGGAGAATTTTTTTGAAGGGAGTCATCTAATGGCCCCACTTACCACACGTGGATCACATTGTGGAGCAACCTCAAGGCACACAAACTGAATTCCGTTCAGATGAAATTAAACCTTGAGCCTGATATCAAACTTCCAACTGCTCACAGGCTTTTGTTACAGGAGTCAGAGCCTTTAGTGAAGCTGAAGTAAACCCCCTGAAATGAGAACAGTATGGATGTCAGGTCCTAAGCACTGACCGTTTTACCCACCAGATTTGCTCCTGTGGGGCTGCAGTAGTTGCTAATGTAACCATAGTCTATTTCTTAAAAATAACTCCTCACTGCAACTCCTGAGCACGCTTTGTTGTTTTGCCCAGCAGTCTTTATCTACAAAGTAGATACCAAGGTCAAGCTATGCATGAGGTATCCATCCCACTGGAAGAGGATCCTAGGGAAGAATGACCATTATCTTCATTATCTTCTTTCTTTTAAAGAAAAATTAAAAAGCACCAAATGTGGACTGACAAAAAAAATATCTCTCTAAGTACTAGGCATACAGGTCAAAGGAAACTGATAAGCCACAGAGCTTCTTTCTCTCCCAAAATGTTATTACTGTGTAAATACGAACCATGCACATAGTTTGGCTATTTGCCAGTTCCACTTGGGTGTGAAAAGCAGCCTTCATGGTTGAAAAGCTATTTTTCTGAACCGCAAATGGCTATGGCCATGTGAGAGACATCTATTTAAGATCTGACCCAAGTAGAACCAGACATGATAGACAAAATAGCTGGTGAGGCTCTGTGTCACCCCTGAATCTACTCTCATTTTTTAATCGTCCCTCATAGACTTACTGGGGAGCCATCTGAGACCAGCTCAGCCCCTTAGCTGGCAGCTACTGTCTGCCTACAAAATATGATTACTCAAAAAAAATACTTCATTATGACACACTTTCAAAACTTCCTGTGCTTAAAACAGTTTATTATCAGTGGATTTTTAGAGAGGTCCCATCCATTAATCAGAAAGGTGAAATGCCCCGGAGTGGGCTGTATTCCTCCGAAGGAGCTGTAAGAGCAGGTTATTCAAGAACTCATTTGCCGGTTATAAATACTCTGAAGTGCAGAGCAGGAGTATGGGCCGTGGAGAGCACATTAGGAGCTGATGGTGCAGCTGTGTGGATATATTTCCCTTGACTTGTGTGGCATGGGGCTTAGAAAGTATAAAGGGTAGGAAGTGAGGTGGAACTGGAATTCAGAATAATCAGGGTCTCTCTGCGCTGAGAGCACGGCAAAGAAACAGCTGAGTACATAAAACCTCATAAAGAAAACCAAAACAATGATATTCCCTATTGTGACTGTTTAGTCTTTCTGTAGAGACTCATGAGGTCTGGGCTATTATCTATTTTTAATATCACTTGACCTGAAAATTTATGCTACCATCTGGAGAATGTGAGGATTTCTGTGTTACAGACTTAATACTGTCAGGGAAAGAAAGGGGGGAAGGGGGCTGCAAGGGAGGTATGTTACCAAAATGTTTAAACATTATTCAGCAAATGCCACTCATTTCTTTACATTTTTTCTGAAGATAAATTAAACAAAAATATATATCTTAAATTGCAGAATGTAATTGCAGAATGTAAAAATACAGGTTGAGATGTGAATTCATGTATCAGATAATATTTGCTTTCCATTTTTTCTATTTCAAGACTTTTAGTACCTTAGGAAATGAAGGTAAAATTTTCAGAGGTCTGCTGCTAATTTGTCTTTTACATAATGAATTGGAAATACTAAAATCAAGACGAAAAACAAAAGGCTATTTAAACCCTTTGTAATATTCTTCTTGTTATTGCGTGTATAATACTTTGTTTCTGGAGTCATCTCCAAATAGTGAGATTGGTCTTTAAATCATGAGCTTTAAGAGTTAAAATTAATACATATCACCTTTTTTATTTTTTCATTAAATGCTTATGCTTCAAAACTTCTCTGAAAACCTGGCAGCTAGAAACTCTGTAATAATTGCAACTGCTGCGATATTAACAAAACGAACTATACCATTAGACTTGCAATAAAGTCTAGCAGCTCTGTAAGACAGCAAAGCAGAGCCCCACGACAGAGCAGGCTCAGAGTGGGAAAGGAAGGTGTTGGACCTTGTCCACCGTAAGGGCCACTCCTGGTCCCAGGGTCACTTGCAGTGCTCACTGGCCCATACAACAGTACCTCTGTCTCCACACGCAGGGTACCCAGGGAACAATCCTTAGCCAGCATGACAGGTGGCACGAGTGGCTCATGTTCTTTAGTGCAGGATCCCTCTGGTGCTCACTGGCCACTTCTTCACTTTGTGTTATTTTACCCTTGGGTTTCTCTGGGCCCATGTGGCCCTACACATACCTGAATTTTCGGCAGGATGGGGGAGGAGGCCCCATTTCAGTGCATCTGAAATAACGCGAGGGTCAGGCTGCAGCCCACCAGCGTGGTGCTCGTATGACATCAAACGGAAGGTATGTCCCACATGTGCCATGTGCCGTGAAGCGTGAGGTTCTTTAGGGTACATCGCCTGCTGGCATAGAGTTGAAAAATGTGTGAGACAGAGGAAACTAATGCTGATGCAGTCTTGTCCATACTGCTGTCTGGGACGGATTTTTAAGGTGAACTATCCCCTGAGTCATGCTGAGGATTTCCCTTGGGGACTGCTCACTGGAGCACCTCAAGAAAGGAGGGTCTGTAAAAAGATAATCCTAACCAGGCTACAATAATATCAATCATAAAGTAATGCATTAGGACACAACTATAATAGTTTTGTATTTGTCTGTTTGATATTAATGAAAAGATGAAATGAGCTTCCAGTCAGGGAAAAGTGTAAAATTTTAAATATGTGTACTTTTGCCTGTTGGTTTTCATGACGTGAAACTGAAGACAGGGTTGTAGATAAACTCACCTCCAGAATGGAGTCTAAACCAAAATTAATTCAGCCTTTCTTAATAGAAATTAGAAAAGCTGCATGAAAATCACAGCCAGGGCTCACAGAAGCACATTTGATTTTCTGCAGTCAGGCTCTTTAAATCCCCCTTCTCACACACACACATCAGTGAAAATCAGCTTGATTTTTAGAGTTCATGGTAGCACCCTGAAAAGCTTACTAAAGTCTATGCAAGAGGTGTGTTTCGATATTATTCTGGAAGCCAGAAAAAACATTTAGAGGTCGATCTTTTGGTGTTAATCATTGGAAGACTGAGTCACGTTGTATTCCTCAAGACCAAACCTTAAACCAATAAAGAAATTATCCTGCTAAAAGATGGTACTGTACAACTTTGAAAAACTGATTCAATATATCAGCAAAGCGATCATCGATCTTTGAAAAACCTCAACTGAAGTTCAGCTCACCACCTGCAATACAATTTCCTCCCCAGCTGACTACAAACAGGAAGGTTTAAAAGTCCCATTCTCACTCTGTATAGGTTTTAATTGGTCACAAACTAATCAGAAGCTATAATCTTATTAATGGAGCCCTGTGGGGTAATAGAGAGGCATTTTGAAACCCAAAGAGATCTCTTCCTTGGATCTCCCTTCTCACATTCCTCCCAACTGCGGCTGCTTCCTGCCCTGTCTACTCCTGTTAACCCTCAGCCCCTCTTTCTGCACAGCAGCTGGTAAGGCTTAGGCATATTTTCTCCCTCTTGTCAGGCCCCTTTCACCCTGCCTTTGCTGCAGGTCTAACTCTTACGCTCAGATTAAAGGGCGAGGGAGTAGTGGCAAAGTGCTGTAATTGAGCAAGAGGCTATACGTTATGAAACTCTCTGGTGACACAATCTAACCGTGCAAGCTAAACAGCTGATCTTCCTTATCTAAATAAATTCACTAGCTGGGAGAATAAGATCTTACTTGTTTGCAGGGATACAGTGCTGTGGAATACTGGCAAGTACGGTATTGGAACAATCCTAATGCCTGAATAGAAATAAGGTTTTTAATCTTTTCTTAAATCTGGAGAAGCAAAGCTGTTTTGCTCAGACTGCTCATCCAGCTGCAAAAGCTGTAAACACTGCGTCTGTCACCTTCCTGCTAGCCAAGGTCAAGGCTTTGCACAGCATAATTTTTAATATTGTGATGTTGATTTCACATCTGACTCACAACCTGTAGAAGTTCTGGAGATTTGTAGCTAGATATCCCCAGAGAATTTAAAGAGAAAGACAGAAAAAGTTCTTACTGCTTTTAAGAAATAAGAGGCTTTTTTTACAGCAGAATCTAACACTCTTGTTTACCAGTTTCCCTGTATCCTATCTTTCTGATTGCAATGTAATGACAGAGGACAGTACTATATTTTATTCCACAAGATAGTGGAATAAAGACAGTTTAGAGCAGAGCTCCACTATACACAACTGTGTATCAAATCTGCATGTTTATTGATTTCCTTTAACTAGGAAACTCTTACTAAACTCTTACAACTTACTCTACACTCTTACAAAATATTGCAGCAGAAGAGTTGCTGGTAAAGTACATGTACAATCAGGCCCCCCTATTGCCCACGCCAAGGTCTCTGCCAGCATATGCCAGAGGCATTATTTCTTATTTCCATTCATAAAAAGCGAGAAGAAAAGAATAACTGCATCATCTATGGACTGTGCACTTCGTAGTTGGCTCGGAATATCGAGACGCATTCCCAAAGGTTCTTATTGGGAGTTATTAATGTGATTAATGTGTTCCTGTATCAGCTGTTTGTTTAACTGAGCGTTGCCATTGCGTTTTGCACTGGCTGCTCACTTCATACATAGATGTTCATTGTTCTGACTCCAGGCTTTGTTCCTTTCTTTCACACATTGAGAAAGTTTTCCACAAACTGAGTGTTTATGTGTTGAGTGCAGTACTCCATGGACTTTAGGGTCTAATGGAGTGTGAGAGGGGGCCTGTGGTTTTTCATCTTGTTTTCAGCTGTACAAACATCATGTACTTTTCCCTTCCTTTTAGAGGCCGGTCTACGGCCTGCTAAAACACCAGCGCACAGCAACGTAGTTGCTGAGACTTTACAAGTCAAACTGGGAGGACCTGATGCCATTCACCTTAACACCAAACATATTGACAGTGTTTATTTTCTCTGCCCCAGCCTCAGCTCTCAAATAAACATATCAGTGGCTGATTTTCAGTGCTCCTCTGAAGAAAAGCCTGAAAGAGTATCTATCTCATTGTCAATAACAAGTATAACCTGCTCTCAGAATAAAAGTGTGGGTAAGAGGGGTGGCGGGGAGGGGGGGGGGAAGGGGGAGGATAGGGATAGAGAAGGGTATAAACAAAGGAAAAGATTAATATATCTCTTGCAAGCCTTTTTTAAAAATTATTTTTATTTCAAGACACTTTTTTGATAAAAGCATGGTCCTTGTTTTTCTTTTACACTTTACACATTGAGAAGTCCCAAAGGGACCTGAGCCAGGTTGGTTGGTACTTTGTATATTTTTTAGCGTGCGCACCTTGCCTCTGGGGAAAGCCATTCATTAAATTGCTATTCTGGGCTGATGACATACAGATTTACTTTTCTCTTCATCAAGAAAATCCTCTAGCTGTCTAGAAAAAAAAATCTCTCTTTAATACATCATCTCCTAGATGTGTTTGAAGTCAGCATAGATGCAGTAATACAAAATTCTATCTAGAAAAAGAGCAGTGAATGCAAAAGGTTTTCATAATTGCTAGAGAATAAGCAGCCTTTTTAATGAATCTTAGTGCTTGTCTAAGCTATTTCACATCTCCAGATTCCTTCAGTCATATCTTTCTGTCCTTTCAAACATGCCCTTATTCCTATGATGAATGGTTAATATGAATTATGAACACAAACATTTTGACTGATTATGGTATAGTTGTATAATTGCACATGTAAATTGCAAATGAAAAAATGGAAAAAAAGTGTCTGAAGTCTGCTGTTTAGACTTAGTTCCTATAACCAAGGCTCTCTTTTACGTCTTTTGTTGGGACTGTTGATGTGGAAGCTGTTCAGAGCGCTGAGTGACTGTCACCACCATCTCTCATGTCTCCATAAATATTGTCCCAAGTCTCACTAGACATATGTTACAGTTCTCTAAGCCCTTTTGAAACCAATTCATTCTAAAAGGAATTAGTTTATTTAAAAACTTAGACCTCAGTGTTGTCTCTATGTGGTTGCATTAGCTGGAGAAAATCTATTGAAGAATCAGGATCCCACCCATACTAGACATCTGCACAAAGGTAAAATTTCTTTTCCTTATAGGGTTAAGGATTTGGGAAAAGGTGCTACAAGCCACAGAGACAGATTTCCTAGCAATATGCAATGTTATAAACCCAGAGTTAGAGTAACTCAGAAATTCTGGTTCTACAATTTAGAAGTTTTAAAAATAACTCCAGTGAAGAAAAAAACAAAATCACGCAACTCTAAAACTTGGGCAAGATCTCTTCCCTGGGTCACATGTGATGCGTCTAGCATACAGGCAGATGCAGTACTGAACAACTGTTTTGTTTTAATCCTTGCTTGTGCTGTTTTGTGCAACAGATTCCTGATCTCACTAGTCACGAAAAGCATATTTTTAGGACTGGATTTGTGACAGGTACTTCTCAAACACCTCAGGAAGCCTGCCATTTCTATGCAGGGAGCACAACCTGAGAAAAGACAATGAGACAATAGAAGAAAACTAAATGAAAATATGAAAATCATAGTTGATTTTAATTCAAGTTAACTGGACATGTCCAAAACCAGGCTCAGCAAGGTTGGAATATAGTGCTGAAAGGCAGGATGCTGTTTGTTTGGCATGTATGATAGAACTGATGGTTCATAACAGGTTTGTGAAGGATACAAAGTTCAGCAAGGGAAGCTAAACTGGAGGAGAGAGACTTACAAAGTCTTTTAAATGTGATCACAAGAGGTCATATTCTTTTTCAGGCATTTATTAAAAAATATACATAAAAGCATAAACACGTATATTAGAATTAATTCCCATCTCTATTCCTTTTTCCACAATCTCTGCTTCTATTTTTAATGCCTTTCCCTCTCTTTTTTTTTTTTTTTCTAATTTTTACAAATAGAAAAGTTAATAATAATTGTATTCGGATCAAGATCTTTCAAACTCACTGAGTATTGGCATGTTGGTAATTAAGGTCTCAGCTCTCCTGTTGTGACTTTTATTAAAGTCAATTTATATCTGTCATATCCTGGCAGTCTATAAGAATTCCCAGTGGGGATACTTGAAGCAGCTTTCTCCCATCATCATTAATTGCGAGTCATTAATTTGATAATGTGTCACAGGCATTTGATACCCCTAGACCCTGGTACTTTCAATCCAGGGCTTCTGTAATTGGCAAGAGATATTTAAGAGCAAACACATTCATCTAGACCCAGGTGCACACATACAGCCCCACTGAGCTACAGCCTAGTTTGAGGATTTACTCTCATACCAGGTGCATGTTTTTACTGTGTCTGAACTCAGGTATATTTTGAGGATTACCACTAAATTTGGCTGGAATTTCAATTCCCACTTGAATATTTTGGAGAACTTGAGGTAAGATTTCCAAAATGGCAGGTGTATTGAAAATGGTGTAGCTGTGATACTAGTGCACTTCAAAACAGCACTAGAAACCTAAGCATTTTGCAGACAAGCAAGGCAACGTTTTCCAAAAGCTCAGTTTGTTCCTGCTGCACGGGTGATCAGAGATGTAGCCTCTGTAACACCCAACATTGGCAGGGGTGCTATGAAAAACCGTGAAATTGCTGTAAAGCTATACCGTTTTAAGCATTCATAGATTTGTTCACCCCTCATGCTCAAAGCTGAATGGCTAAATAATATGCCTGCATGCAGCAAAAATAGTTTGAAAACTGATTAGCAGCACTACAAGGGCTTCTTAATTTCAAAAGGCACATGCTCTGCCCTCTTCCTGGTTAAGCCCTGTGGTGTGGGAAACTTTGATTTCATAGCTGGGCACAAACTGGAACAGCTCTCAGAAAGACAAATTAGAGACAGATTAACATCTTCCTCTGCTACTGCACGTGTAGAAATGACCTGCAGTACAATACGTGATTAATTTATAATGAAAATGTCTAATTCAAAAGGGAAAATGGCATGGGAAATTACTGCTTATGAAAGCTAAGGACAAGGCACAAATCTGCAGTTTTTATACATCTTTTTAATTCTTACATATGATGTCTTTTGGATATATTTGGCTGCATCGTCACTTTCCAAACCGGGAGTAAGGAGAGAAGAAAAAGTATTTCCTGGTGTTTCTTGCTCTAGAGCCTACAAGGCCCAAGAGCAAGGCTCAGACTTAGCCCCAGCACAAAAGCATTAAAAAACTGAGCCCTGAGCTGGGCCAGGTTGTAAAGGGCCACTATGCCCATTATAGGCAGAAATCAGACTTTATTACACTTCTTATTCCCAGGAAGTAAATAATATTTCCCATCAACAAATTAAAGGTGTGCCTGATGTAAAAACTCCCTGAAACACATCTCTCCCTGCTTTAAATTTTCTCTGTCCTAACAAAATCAATGGCAAAATACCTGACAAAGTGTTTGGATCATACATTTTTTCAGAAGGAAACTGTGGCACTGGCAGGGCTATGCGCTTTAAAGTTAATTAGGGATTTTGAGTGTCCTTTTGATTCTTGAAAAGCTCCACTCACCAGCAACTTCCCACTGTTTTCCCCAAGGCCACTTGGAAAACAACTTTACTGGTTTTCTTCCCACTAGTTCTACAGTTTCTCACTGTGGACATAATTAATTTTCAACTCCTCTGATGCCAATGTGAATCGGTCTTTAGCTGAAAGATGTTTGAACCTGGCTGCAAATGAAGGGACTGATCCTACCCAAGGCAATATAACTTCTCATAAGTAATTCTCCTTTGCTTTCAAAACCTGCTGTGAGGCAACATTCTGCAATGACAGACATCTACTCTTTCCGAGAAATGGCTCAAGCCCCTGGTTTGGGATGAGTAGGGGCTGAGTGAGCAGGTCTGCCAGCTGGGAGCTGATGTAGCACCATAATTGGGAACAATTTCACTGCAGATGGAAAAAACTACAGTTGATTGTTTTCATGGGTTTATTTTTCTGCTCCTGCAGTAAGTAGATGAATTTGTTTAATAAAGGACAAGACTATGACATGCTCTACTTGTTTGAAAGGAAAATGGGTTAGTAATGTATGCTGGAGCTGTAAAACCAGCTATTCATAGAATCATAGAATCATTTTGGTTGGAAAAGACCCTTGGGATCATTGAGTCCAACCATCAATCCTACTCCACAAAGTTCTCCCCTACACCATATCCCCCAACACCACATCTAAACGACTCTTAAACACATCCAGGGATG
>JAOQGH010000032.1:54197967-54209455 GCA_025769975.1 Gallinago jamesoni
CCAGGTGTGGCCTCACCAGTGCTGAGTACAGGGGGACAATCACCTCCCTACTTCTGCTGGTCACACTATTTCTGATATAAGCCAGGATGCCATTGGCTTTCTTGGCCACCTGGGCACACTGCTGGCTCATATTCATATTGTACTCACACACTTGCTACTCTTTTGCTGAAGTCTTCAACATTAATTTACTATTGAGGATTGGTAGTAGGACTTCCTAATGGACATGCTGACAGATTCTTAACTACACAGTTTCTGGCCAAGCATCACTTCTTTATATCCAGCTTTAAATATAGTGAATTCTTACACATTGAAAAGCTGATTCTCATTCTCATTTAGTGGGTTTGTTTTGGCCAGTTTATGGGCTTTTATAAGTACTGCATAATCACACTGTGCATATAACTTTCACTGTGACAATAGGAGGCCTTACTCTGGAGACTGCAGATCCGGTGTTATTCTCCATACCCAGAGGAGTAGCCAGAGTTGAGGGCCATGGATATTATTTAAATTTTGAGAGGATACTAAATTAATTTCTGATTTGGTAGACCCCCTAAGATCAGTGTTGTTTTTAAAAGAAGTAGTCTGGGACATTATTATGAACAATGTGTTATACTGCAGAGCAATTACACTATATAGCTATTATATTCTGCATTTCATGTGAGACTACTGGAAATGGCAAGAAGTGAACTACATCATGTAACACCGAGAAATGAAGTTATAAAAGACTTATCTCATGTTCAGACCTGTCTTAACAACATATTTTCTCCTATAAAGAGCCACAGAGGTTTAGTTGCAACTTTGAATAATTCCATACTGTATAATGTCTCTCCATCTCTGGTTCCCACAGACCAAAAAGGGTATTTTTTAAATGAAAATTACATAGGTTTTGCCTTTTATTCTTGTGTCTAATATGGGTTTGAACATATCACTGTCACTAAAATGAACATTCATAATAATAATCAGGCAGTGGGGAAAATATTAACTTTGGTGTCTCTTGTCATGCAGGAGATGCTTTATTGATATTCTGTAACTCATGGCATCAAAGGAAGCCTGTAAGTCTAAGAGAGCAGCTTCATATTTCTAGTTTACAATCCTCTCTGCTCCGTTGTGGTTTGCCCAGAGCTCCCAAGTGAAGTTCATAGGAAAACATGGCTATTTTTTTAAGCTTTTTATTTGGGTATTTCACCCATCTCATTTCTCATCATCTGGATTTAGGATTTTCACTGTGCATCCATCATTTCAATCTTCTGCATTTTTCAAGTAGATTTCAAGAGAATAATTCAAGTCAGTGATTTCAATATAAGAACTGATGATGACTTCACCTTTTAGATTACCTGATACTTTCCATTATCGGTGTTTTTCAAGAGGTCTTATCACCTTTTCTTCTCGATATTTGTCAGAGATTAAGCTTAGATTAAAGATGTCGTCTCTTTGCCAGACAAAATTTAGCCTAGTCCTGACTGCAGTGAAAGATTGTTTCTAAAAAAAAAATTATCATTTTCTTGCTTTTATTTGGAATCTTCATGGGGAAAAAAAAGTGCAGCTATCCCATTTTCAGTCACTCTCAATCTGTACATACCTCCAACAGATAATTTCCACTCTAAGGATGGTGACCATCTGTTGCCAGCTGAGGTAGTAATATCCTTTGTAGTGTAAATTGTAGAATTGTGTTCTACAAGGTCATGTTATAGCTGCAGCTCCATGTTTTCTTCTTTAAAAAAACAAAATGTCTCAACCACCACAAACCTAGGAAATAAAGAAAAAAAAAAAACTCTCTCAAAAAATACTCACCAAGCAGAAATCTATGATAAGAAATTTCTATTTTAGCTGGAAAAATCAAGTACTTAAAAGTCAGGAAATAGCACGTCACAATTGCCTTATGTGTCTCAATTCGTGATCACAGACAGCTTCTCCATGGGATTCCCCCACGTTCATTAGAAGAGATTGACATACATCAGAGCAGAGTCAAACTTCTTGTATAAATATATTGAAGAGCCTGATTTTACAAAAAAAAAGAGGCTTCTTTGTTACATGGTGAGGGTACACAAGGTAAAAACCAAAACCAAACACTGTTCAAAACCACATGGTTGATGACTTGTGCGGCAGGAAAAATGTGAGATAAATACTTTAGAAGTGCAGATTAGATGCCAGGGTATTATCCCACTCAGGATCTGTGTCTGACCACCCCGTGACAACAGAGGAATGGGAATGATGTTGCAGATGAGCATCCAGGAAGTAGGGTCAAAAGAGATGAATAAAAATAAGGCTGCATGTGTGTTGCAGATGTTACTGGAGTATTGGGCTCCTGATCCCCTTGTTTGTTTGCTTTTAAAATATCTATCACTTTTGTAGTCTGTGATTTTTCAGATCTCTGTATCCATGACTCTGCAGGATGTGTGAGGGCATGAGCAAGGTGATGGTGGTGGAGATATGCGTAATGGTTGCACCAGTTTCACCAAAAACAGTGAAATCCTGAGATTACATTTTGGATTAAGAAAGAAAACCCTCCAAGCATGAGGATGAAACAGCTTTAAGAGAGACATTTCTTGTTCCCTGTATAACTTCGTTAAGAAAACACTGGGCAGCCTTATCCCTTAGTGGCTGAATATCAGCAGTAGAGATCTGCAGGCAGGGAGTTATGTAGAAATATTTTAACTGTAGTTGCTGTAACATGGACATTTTGAGAGAGGTTTCACTTACACGTGTTGAAAGGAAATTAAAAGAGAACATTAAAAATTGGGTTTCTCATGCAGAAAAAAATGAATGCAGCCATTTCAAAATACATTTTCAGTACGATACTTCTAACCATGGCTAGCAACAGGGAAATAAAGAAAGAGTGTAAGGAATATAAGGTATTGTTTACCATCTTTGAACTTCAAATTTGTCATATTGTTGGGTAATATATACCAGATCTCTGTGTTTAAGAGCCTCAAGTAGATCCAGCCAAAGTGAAAAGACACTTTTGGAAGACTTTCTTCATTCCTTCTATTTACACTAATTTTAAAGTCTTAAATCCTGGTAGATTATGTTATTTACCTTGAAATATTATTCCCTGATTTTATATTAGCATCTGTAAGAAGTTGTCCTTGATGGCAACCTTAAATCTGTTAACATCATTCATTTATTTTTCTTAGTAATGTCATGTAGAACACACGTATTTGGTGGTATGTGTGGTGGAATAGTACCTCCTCTTAGATTTTCCATAAACTTGAGCTGATTCAGAATAGCTAAGCAACGAGTTTGTGAGAAATGATTTCCCAGGACAATTCTGGATTTGCTTTTATTTATATATTTCTCATTGTTCTCCAGGCAGGCAACAATATTCTTATGTAATATAATCTATTAGAACTACCCACCATTAATAGTTTATAATTAGGAAGCCTAGAAAAGCTGCCTCTGAAAGCAGTGCACACTATTCACGTGGTCACCTTCTGCAGATATGCAGACCACATAGTCTGCACCCCAGGTGTATATTCCTATGAATTGCCTTTCTCTCCCTTTGTTAAACTGTTTGGTAAATATTAAATTTTGCACATACACCCATACAATGAAGCCCACACGTTTTTCCCACCTGGCCCCCAGAGACCATTCACTTCCATCAGAGAATAGAGGATGCCAGAGGTCTCCAGCAAGAGACTCCTTGAAACTGAGCTGCTTGTTTGTCTATCAAATGCCTGTTAGGTGCCTCTGATAACATTTGTGCAAGTGACACTGGTACATACATAGCTACTTCCACATTTATCAGCTTCTGAGTACCTGAAACAAATGAGTTTTAGCTTAAAAGTATAGTTATTATAAATGCAAATACAGTGGTTTTGTGCTCCAATATTCAATCGCTAGACAGAAATGAAGACTTTCTACTGTTGTATCTTGCCAAGGAGTAAGGGAATTCATGTACAAATCTAATGTCTTGTCAGATTTGAGATGCAAATCTCCCTGAAAAAAAGAATGAAGTTATGATAATGAACTACACTTCTGCCACCGCAATGATTTTACTAATAAACACATCTACTTTCTACCTTATTCAAAACAGTGCCAGGCAAAAACAGGGCCCACATTAACTCCTCATGTAGAGCTGTCTGGGGAGTCACGCTTAGTGCTGCTGGCTTTGGAGTGCTATTACACTACAGGGCAGTCATTCTTGCTGTGCACTGACCTTACCTGAGATCAGCAAGAGGACATCTCGGAAAGGATTGTCATCTTCAGTGACCAGACTTACTCTGCCTGATACATGCCCATGGCATGTACTGTGGTTAGTAAAAGACAAAAAACCAAGACATTGTGAATTTCCTGTTGAAGAGCCTCTGTTAAGAAAAGTCTTAATTAACAGGAGATATGTAAATACTCCCTTTTGAACTTAATGTTGCGGCTGAGCCTATTGCTGCCTCATCTTATCTCTGCTCTCCTTCTGCTCCAAAAAAACATTTCTTGTATGGTCACAGAAAGTTTGACTGACATTTTGTTCTTCCAGCAGTGTTTCATGAATCTTCAACGTGGTGAGTTTGGTGAGCTCGGTTAACTTGAGTAGAGACTTTTCAGGGGGCGATATCATCCTAGGAAAGCAATGCAGACAAACACTTAAGCCTGTGTTTAAATACTTTCCCATTCGGCAAAATATTGAGACTATTTCCTTTAATGGAATGTAAGCATATTGTTTAAATCCATGGGATTTTTGTTTTTTAATTTGCCAAATAGATACAATTTCTTTAAATTAAGATAATTTGAATTTTAGAATTGTATATTTAGAATCACAAATTAAAGACAAAAAAAAACAAACAAACAAATTTCATCTACTCTTGCTTGCTAGCTTGGCTCAAGTAGTTGAGCATCATCTGTTCCAGAGAGATCTTTCTCACATCATTCCACAAGAAATCTACTAAATTAGGTCATGACAGAGTTTTCGTAGCACAATGATAAGAAGAAAACAGTATTGAGCTGGTACTTCTGTTTGATTCAAAGCAAAATTTCTCAAGACAAGTTTTGGGGATTTTAGTTAGCTTGTCCAGCTGACAGACAAAAGTGCAGCACTGCAGTAATTCCTATGTATTTCCCTCTTTTTGATTTATAATATAATATAAATTGCATAAATTATGCTTTGCCAGATATCAAACATCATGTCACACAGACAGCCCTTAGCTGAGGAAAACTGGCATCCGCTTGTCCAACTCCACAAGTAAGAGAAAGTATAAATAAAGCATAAATGATTAATTTAACCTTCCCTCCCTGCCTCCCGTTAACAGCTCAAGGACCCACAGCACACTGTGCTCCTGTGATGTACCAGTGCGGTAGAGCCTTCAAGACTGTGGCTAACCCCTTTCCAAGTACAAACACCTGTAAAAACAAAATTAGCCCTGCCAATATGTCTAAGAAGAAATGCTTTCCAGTAGGTTATAGATATAATATTCACCCCATTCAGGGGAATCCAAACAAAACACAAATGTCTTATTGGGGCAAGAGGATATTAAGAATAATAGACAGATTATATGATAGTTTATTGAAGGCAAAGGAAGAGACATTAGTCATAGTTTTGTTATAAAATGAGACTTAATCAAAGAGGAATGGGTTAGAGGTCGTGTGTTCTATTTGTGCTATTATTATTTTTAAATCATTGAGACTTCCATGAGTGGCAAAAGAAATGATCCTGAACAGTGCAAAACAAGCCAGACCTCACTGGAGCACTTCAAGATGAGCCAAGAGAATCCACCGCACGAGCCCCGCTGGCTCTGTGCTAATCTTCTTTTTATGCCTTTTTAACAAGGGATGATTGGGATCTAGGACCACCTTTGCCAGAGAATTTTTTCTCAACAAATCACTAGTCTGGCTGGGATATGCTTAGTGATGTGTCCTAACCTGAGCAGAATGTAACTTATCACAGGAACAAAATTGTTCTTATATTCTGCCTCTTTTCCCTCTGTTATCCCTTTTCTTAATCAAATAAGAGAGCTCTGTCATATGTGTTCAATTTTTCTTCTAATTTATTATGCATATTAACTTCAGATACCTATTTTGATGCTGAGGAGCCAGGGAGAGAGGCTCAAGCCATTCCGTAACACTGAACATTATGTGATTTACTGTGATAACTGTGCAATTACGTGGACAATAAATTTTTAAAAGTGCAACCATAACTTCACCAATATATTTTTTATGCAGACCTACTTGCATTTTATGCAGACTAAGCTTGCATGCTTAGGCCCTAGAGATATAGTTCAGGACAAAATCTTGAATGCCTGGTAAGTTGCAATATGTTCGTTTATAGGTAAAAAGTTTCTTCCCACAATAAGAGTATTAGAATTATATTTTAAATCTAACAGCATACATAAGTTTACACCATCAAATTGACATTTTTAGATATAATGCTATTGCAAATGGAGTGCCTTTGTTAAACGGCATTAACACTCAGGCCAGAAGGAAAAAGAAAACAACTTTCTTTTTCTTTTGGCAGTAACTGGAGCCTCAATGACTGAAGAATAAAAATTGTACAAACATCTTAGCGTACAAGGTAGACATCGCTTTTCATACTAAAACTAAATTTAAAGATTAGATACGTCTCCTCATACTAATAAGAAAAAATATACAGTGAAAAAATCTTCAAACAAATTTACCTTAACTCCTTGCCCATGTACCTTTTCCCCATTAAGATTTTAAAAACACCTGCAGAATTTGCAATGTTATGTGTTATTTCACTAACACAACATCCATAGCTATGTTTTATTTCACTCACACAACTTCCACAGCTAAGTACACCTAGAAGCAAGGGTGCTTCTTTCACTGTGGAACCTCTATTTTCCCTTTTCTATTTTTATACTGTTACTCCAAACTACTTTCCAACATAGCATACTTTGTCATCAGACATTTTCATCTATCCAGAGTCTTTCTGCTGCATCCAGTTTATTTGCTGGCTGATTATTGTGTGATGAAAAACAAGGATATCAAGTTTACCTGCATTAGTTGATTCATTTTTAACTCATAGTCTTTGCTGTCTTGCTTTGCCTTCTATTCTAGATCAAGGTTGTTCAAGCTGCCTGATCTTATCTGCCATAAAGTCATCATTCGGCTTAATGCCACAAGACACAAATCACCTACCCTGTACAGCTGAGGGGCAAAGGAGCTCCTGGACCACTTTACAGGCAGGAGGCAACTGGGTTCCTCCAGTCCCTCTAGTCTTCTATGGAGCCCCATCAGCCTCAGTGGAATGTCCAGGCCATCTTAGCCCACTGCACCAACTCCAGTGGCACTTACAGCTCCATTTCCTCCAAGGTTCATCTTACCCAGTGCCCTTTGTGGCAACACTGTCCCATTACCAACCAAGTAGCACATCCTCACCTGGCAGTCACGTGTTCCTCCAGTGAACCTATGTGAAACTTTCAACACACATATAAAATGTCAAACACTTCTCACCAGAATCAACAGAAGACAAAATATTCTGGTGGATTTTCTCTTTTGCCCAATGTTGCAAAAGTTTTGGAGCTCAGCTAAGGACATAAGAAGCAAGTTCAAAATCCTGTCACGTTTGAGAGGATTTACCCCTCTTCAGTGATTCCAAGTTATAATCATGCTTAAAATGATAACCATTATACTTATAAAATAGCTTTGCTTAAAGAACTTGCAGTTAAATGCTGTATCATAAAGTAATAACAAGGAATACCATACATTTTTTCAATTTTTCACAATAATCCTCCAACTGCATATAAATATATATATTTGTATATGCCTATACAGACAGCAGGTATATATAAGAAGAATATTTGAAAGTAGTATAGAATCAGAAAAGAGAAAAAAAAAGTACAAGGGATTTTAAGGCACAAGCAAGGACAGAAGAGAATGACTAATGAGTTCATAAAGATTTTGCCATTTGGAAGAAATAGATAAAAGGCAAAACCAAACAAACTACTCAGCAACAAAGAAAAATCTTTTGCCTTGGCATCTTTGTCTCTTCAAATTGTTATGTATGTACAGCATTTCCTTTGTGGTTTTATGAACATGTGCATTACTTATAGACCATAAGTGGCAGTCTGGATACCAGTACCTCAGGGAATTTATTGGCTGAGTATGTGTAATACAGCTGAAGGTTTATTGACCTCCTATATGAGGTCTATGTGAGTTCACAGTTATGACAGTACAAACCTGGGAAAACCTTTGGGAAACTTTTATGTTCTTACAGGCAGCATCTCCCATTCTCTTATGTCTGTAATAAGTATTCTTAAGCGATTCTATAATCACTTCCCTGGCACTCGACTGAGGCCCAGGAACAGAGATCAAGGAGCTGTGCAGTCATAAATGCTTTTTCTCTGCCCTCCAGATTACTGTTTTGTCCTTCGTTTGGGTATACCGGTAAGCCTTGAGGAATTTGTTACCCTTGAGGAGGGTAAGGACCTTTAAACTACCCCTCCAGCTCTGATAAGCACAAGCGAAAGCACTGGTGGTCCACATCAAGCATGAGGTTTGTATCTGCATTGCTGCACTGTCCCTTTCCATCCTCCCCCCCCTGCAGTCAGGTTATCCCTGTGCTGCTCATATTTTTCACACTTACTGCTTTTTAACAAGTTGTTCCCCCACGTGGTACTTTAACTTGCCTTTTACACTAATAGGGATATCAGTGCGGCAAGGAAGCCTCTGAAAGATACCTTTTTCCCCAAGCCACAGATTACCAGGAGGGGATAGCAACCATTCAGCATATTACCAGGGAGAAGAGCATTTGGAAACGGCTAGAAGTTTCCTTTGGTTTGTCACCAGCTCCAGCGTTTGAAGATGTACCGCACCTCTGAGTGCACCGGGCTCTGTCCTGCGGGGACCCGCTGAAGTGCTTCCTGTCAGGGTCCGGTATCAATCGCACTCTGAGGGGTCTCAGTGACCCCTATAGCCTGTGCTCAAGTGGACAAGCAGCCAGATGGTCATACATTTCTGCATTCTTTCACTTTGTTTTTCCAGCATTGGATATACACGGTACAGTCTTTTGTCTTGCAGATCTAAAGGGAACAGAGCCCCCGAAGAACAACTTACAAGACAACTTGGTGAATCTGTAAAAAAGTACATCAATTATCAAGGGGAAGAAAAATCCAGAAAGGGTTCATTTTTTTTTTCTGTTTTTTTAACTGTTGCAAACAATAAGCAGCTAACATACGAAGCTTAAGATACTACCTTCACAGACACAGAAATATTCACTTTTATGGGATATGCATTCATAATAATCATCTTGAAGCGAGTGAATTATTATTTATTCTTGAGATTTTCAGTTGAACAGGCTTGATTCTGAGGACAAACTGAATTCTATTTAAGGACTCAAGGATCATGAAAAGATTTGAATGCCAAAAGGGAAAAAAAAAAAAAAAAAGAAGGGAAAAAAAGACTCCCAGCACTTCTACCAAAGAGTGAGGCATAAATCTGAGAACTAGCAAACTCAGGCCACAGCAAGCCTAGTCCTTGCTTTACTGACTGCAGGCTACCATGATTAACCCTTCAAATTTATAGTGGATTTCCCAGTGCTTACAGCGAGCGGGCCAGGCGTGCATCAGCGCTTGTCAGGACGATGAGCAGTTAATCTCATAACCTCAGCCTCATCGCAGCGCTGTTCAGAAATATGGAAAAACGTGTGCAACTCTAAGGGCGACAAGTTCTGACTGCATTAAAGATGACAGATTTATGGGGTCTTATATTTGAGTAAGAGGAATAGATGGAGAAATAACAGTTTAGGAGCCTGAGACCAGCCAATGGTCTATGAAACAAGTGTATAGCGGCATTTAACAGAAAGTAGCATTTAATTACGGTGGCTAAGAGAAAGTATATAAAAATGTCATCATGCATCACTGAGTCACAAAATCATATGGTTATCTGCTCTCTCCTGTGACAGATTGTATATACATTATATGTTTATGTCCTGACTAAATCCGCTCAAAATCCAGTAAAGTGTGGATCCACTGGTGAACTTCACAGAGGCTCCACCTGGCTTAGCTCTGGATTTGGCAAAACCAACTCCCTTACAGGATCTGGAACCAGCTTTTGAGGTTTGGACCTGTCTGTCTGAGAACTGCAGATATTTTAGAAGCAATTCGTCATGTTTAGTTTTCAATTTTTCAAGCAATGTACCTTATGTTTCTTCCCAAGGAGGACTCAGTTTAATGAAATACTGCTTAACTTCTCCAGCTTCATGACCAGACACATTATTTCCAGTGCCAAGGTCTACAACAAGGAGATGGAGTGCAGTCTAAATTGTTAATTCTCATCTAACTCTAAATTAATAAATAGACAAAAGCCTGAGAAAATATGTGTAAAATCATGCCTGATAAAATGTATTTGCCATTTCTCCTTTCATCATGTCATGTTATATAAGCTCAGCCTTCGCTCGTGCCTGCTGAATGTATCTTATTGGCTGGAGGTGTGTCTGCATATCAGAGGAACTGAAAAGCTCTTTAATTCTTTAATAAAACCCTGGCATAGCACATTTGCCAAATATTGTAGATTCATTACAAAGCTGAAGATATCCAAGCCTGAGACATTTTGCTTCTTTTCCCACCATCTTCTACAGACTCCTTTCATCTCCTTCCTCCTCCTCCTCCTCTGTGCTCCTCTACTCCTTTAATCTCTTTCTTGCTCTTCCTCTCCCCATCAGAACAGGAATGTGTGAACATTTATCTGTGTCTTTGCTAACATGAACATTCTTCTACTCTCTCTCTAACCATCTCCTACCCATTCAGGAACAAAAAAAATCTCAGAAATGAGCACATCTCATTTCCACTCAAAATCTTCTCATCATAAAGTTCAGAGCTGAAGTTATTATGAAAACAATAATGAATAAAACTCACCATTCTGAGTGATATACAGGACCTGAGGTTCAGAACTGCAACGGTTGCCTAAATGAAATGGAAGAGTGAAGGGGAATAAGTTAAAAGTGCACAAGAAACCTTCCTACTTTGGCACAGCCCCTCCTTGACCTGGCTGTCTGGTATTTGTAAATGTTTTCAATCAACTCTATTTTTTATCATGACCGCCCACATTACCTACCTTCAATTTTGCTCTGAGCAGCCGTACATCTGTGCACCACAGCATGCTGAAGCTTGAATATCTCTAATTAGGAACTTAACACCTCTAAAACGTTCCATATGGACTCATCGCAATTAGAGTCTGCTGCTATTTCCACGATGGCTGTGTTAGGCTGAGATGGCTTCATCGCATGACCTGTGACTTCGAGGTGCCTATCTTGCTTTTCAGCTTCCTCTGTCCCCTGAGTGCTTCTTATAATGTGATCATGTCCTTCTCTGCCCCTTCCAGTTTGCTGCACACTGGATATTTCTCTTTATAAATGTTCCAAAGTGGTATAGTTCCTCCTCATTAACGTGAACCACAATTAAAAAACAAACCATAACAAACAAACCAAAAGAAAACCCAACAAAAACAAACAAACAAACCAACCAACCAACCAAACAAACCCTATGATTTCAAGTATGGATGTTTTAAATAGATGTATCTCTTCTATTAAAAATAGAAACTGGAAACA
>JAOQGH010000032.1:54209555-54260009 GCA_025769975.1 Gallinago jamesoni
TAAATGTTCCAAAGTGGTATAGTTCCTCCTCATTAACGTGAACCACAATTAAAAAACAAACCATAACAAACAAACCATAACAAACAAACCAAAAGAAAACCCAACAAAAACAAACAAACAAACCAACCAACCAAACAAACAAACCCTATGATTTCAAGTATGGATGTTTTAAATAGATGTATCTCTTCTATTAAAAATAGAAACTGGAAACATGCAGAAATTATGGCAGAAGGTGCTTTCATGACTGTGCAAATGCCGCACATGTCCATCTGGCCACCGCTCACATCTGCCCAGAGGTGTCCTGCTCCCTCTGTACCACAGCCCCAGCAACAGCACCCATGGGCTGGTCGGTGGCAGAAGGTGGCGAGGAGAGGCTGACTGCGGGACCCCAGCGCAGCTCCTGGCCTCTTCTCTCCCGGGGGCTTTGCAAAAGCAACCGCACAAGACTACCTGCACGTACGCTTGGAACGCTGGCTGCGCGTTTTACTCTTCCGTCTGGGGTACAAGGTTAGGAATCGTTAAGTACTTTTGGGTGACCACTAGAGGGAAATGTTGCTCTGTTAACAGACCGTTTTGCAGTGATTTTACTGCATTTTTATCTATTTTTTTAAAATTTCTTTTTAGAGGAGGTATATAAAATGTATGCTCTACCTTTCAATCATTTGTTCTGTGCTTTTTACAAGAGAAAAAATTCAGACGTAAAAATGAATATTCGTTTTCTCAAAACAGAGGCATGTATTTCACCCAGTGCATATGAGAGTAAAACTAGAATTAAGCTTACTGTCCAACGTGTCTGTCTTTTCCCTCCAGGTAATGAGTAAACACCTTTTGCAATGTGAGTAGCTTTTTGCTGAAGATTTACAAAAGGAATATAGGTTCGGTTACCCCTCTCTCCTCTGAGTACAAAGGTTGAAATCAGTGAAATACTTTCCTGTTTTCCCAAGAATAAATGGGATTTCCCAGGAATAAATGGGATCCCAGGCTGAGAAAGACTTCTGTTAATTAAATTGCAGGGTTTTTTAATAAGGACTGCAACCCCTGTCTCTAAGTCATTAAGTGACTCATTGAATCATACCACAATAATAAATCATACCGTGATGTTCCAGTGTATACAGTCATTAAGCACTTTGGAGTGCATGACTTCCTGATATGATGTGTCTACATTTTTAAATAAACACATGCCTATATTCTCCTGTTGCTTGTGTACTGCAAGCACCTCCTGTTTGAGTGCCCAGAGCAGTGAGATGGATTGGCTAAACTCTAACAAAAAATATGGTCCAGAGAGCAGCAATAATATAAGGAATCCCAGAAAAAAGATTAAGACATTAACAAAAGAGTTCCTTCACATGAAACATGAAATACAATAAGGAGATTGCATTGCAATGTCTGTATAAATAATTTTTATAAGAGGTAAGTACTAAAACTATAGAAAAGTATGTGCTAATATACTTTTTAAAAAATGTGATCTGAAAATTATTCAAGCTCTTTCATAATGAGGAGAAGAAGCTTTTAAGAACAAACTAGTGTTCTTAAAACAACATTTTCACAGACAGTATTGAATTGCTTTAATCATGACACAAAGAACAAGTAAACATAACACAAGAGTGGATAACTTCAAAGTGCTTAAGGTTTACTGTTGGGTTTTTTTAATACTTTTTATACATGTAATATTTTTCTGGTTTGATCTTAAAAGAAAGATCATGTGTTTATTGTTCTCTGTTTTGTCCACCCCTGTAAAAGACTCATGTATTTTCAGTGCTCAATCAGGCAACTGTCCTAAACCGTCTTGCCACAAACTATTTCTGGGCTCACCTAATGCTACAATAAAGCCTGGCTAGGTTATGATATGCCAAGTTACTGCCAGGTATAATGAGAAGGCTTGGATACAACATCCACGACTTATGAAAGCCCAGATTTTATTTGTTGCAGTATTTTGTGCCAGATTCATCCAAGATGCAACTGACTAAAACTTATGAAACTTAATGTTTACCAACACTAAGTAAATGTCATTATGACAGACAGTAGTAAGGGTTGATCAGTCAGTAATAACGACTAATATAAGATGACGGAAGCTGTTAATTATTGGTTATAATGAAAGAAGGTGGAGGATTTTTATTAAATTTGTTTTATATGATGAGTAGCCTATATTTATTGTTGGCTGAATACGCACAAGATATTACAACCACATGAAATTTCCATTGCTGCTCACCTTGAAAATATTACTGCTGGTTTCTATGCTAAATGCTTCAGTTTTAAGAATATGCAGGATTAGCCAATCTTTTAGGCGAGATGGAGTGAAAAGTTAAAAGTTAGCACAAGAATTCACCCCATAGATCAAAACTGCTTTCTGGATGGTGCCTTCTCTCATACCCTGTGTGAGCCCCTGCCCCTTCCTTCAGGCTGCCAGGTCCAGGGGACAGTCAGACCACACTGGTCCTTTTAAAAAGACGAAATATATCTCTTCTGCAGCGTGAGAAGTGTCAATACCTTGATTTTCATAGGCTTATTATTCACATTGCAGGTAGTTTCTGGAAAAAATCATACCCAAATAAGTGCCTCCATCACAGTGGGGAGGTTTGGTCTTTCATTTCCTGAGTTTGGATCTTAAATGCTTTTAGGCACTTACATACCCTGGAGACACTTTTTACACTGTTCCGATGGACACAGTACAAACACTAAAATCGACAAACAGATTAAAAAGCAGTACTCTTAGTGTGTGTTATTTAAAAAGCTATGAGGATTACAATTTCAATTTGTTCCATAATAAAACTATATTGTTACTAAACTTTTCTTCTTATCAGTGTCATTTATTGCTTGTACGAGTCTTAATTTCTATTAAGAAAAAAACATTATTTTAAACACAAATTCAGTACAGAATGTTTCTGATCAAAAAACTCAATGGCGTGTACTTTTTGTAAGAAGAAATCTAAATGTAATAATTAATATTCAACAATTTCTATTAATAAAGACATCTTACAGTCTTTATACAGCTGAGAACTCTGAACTAAAGGAGCCATTTTGTTTATTCTTGGGAAAGAAAGAACTCAACAAAATATTACTTGCTGCATAAGTAAAATCTGATAGTCCACCAAATAGCAATAATACTGGGGGGAAAAAAAGAAGTAAATCTTGCAATTCACACAGGTAGCATGACACAAGCATTATCAGAAGCTGATATGTTTAAATGGGTCCAAATATTCAGCCAGATTCTTCCCTCCTACGCATAATTCAGGTTAACACTTCCGTTTTTTGTGTTAACACTCCAATTCTAAAGGACCTTTCTATGTTATGTTGACCCAGGCAACAACTTATGGGTTGGTCTCCATTACGTCCATACTTGCATAAGCAAAAGAGGTCTTATTTTAATTATTGTTTTATTATTTTTTAACTTAGGATACTCGAGATAGATAGCAAAAACGCAGCATGTGCAGTATTAAATTATGCTACCTGATTTCCTCCTGAAAATTTTCAATTTAAGTTTGATCCATCTAACTACTTTCCTATAAGACAACCATCATTATCTAAATGCCCGGTGTTAGGCAATGGGAAACAAACTAAAATGTAATATCGTCAAAGGGAACATTTGATCATGTTTGCAGTGGGCTGTTCATATTACAAAACCCACATTTTTCACTTTAGCTATAAAATGAGCTACTCCCAGCTCTTTTCCCTGGACACTGCAAAGCAGCCATCTAGAACATGCTCTGAGACTGACAACTTTCTTCCGAATATGGGTAACATTTTAATTTTCCCTAGACCATATTTGAAGTCTGTTATAAAATGTGTGGGGATCAAAATCCTTCCTTCTGAGCCAAAATGTTAAAAGCCAAGTGTTTTAAAACGTAAGATGACCGAATGCCAGGCAGATTACGCACCTAAAGTTCCATGCAGATGTACTCCACAGGCAAAATTTAAACTCTGCTTGGGTATGACTGAGAGGTCAGAAGGAAATCTTTTGCCTGGAAGGAGAAACATGCAGAGTGCACCTACCTTCTGTATATCCATTCATAAGCTCTGTGTCTGGGTATGAAGAAATAGGAATATATAAATCAATTATAGAGTCTAGTGGAAAAAAATAAAAAGAACTGCCTAAAGTTCACAAACCAAGGAGAAAAGCTAACATCTCATGTTATTTCCATCTTCTCAATGAAAACCACTGTAGTGTAGATTACATATGCACTAAGGCATAGTATAGTTTATCCATAGGAGTAGCTGACAACTCAGCAATTGCACAAATGACTAGAAAAGTGAGCTTCCTTTCATAATGACACAGAATAGTATTAATTCACTTCAAGTTAGAGAGCTGATATTCAAGTCAAGCCAGTCTGTGCAGCAGATAAATATGGCCACCATATATTCATGATTTTCCAGGGGGGGAGAGACATGCCCAATTCAAAATGAATTGCAATGATCTATGATAGGTAGCCTTCTTGCAAAATAGGCATTTGTCAAACACAATTTTGTAGACATTTCCTATACAAGTGTAAAGTACAATAGTCTATGGAAGATTTGTCTTAAATACACTGAACAGTTGCACTTAGATGACTTAAATGCATGCCCATTAAGGAACACAAGGCTGGCAGAATAAGGTCCTAGTGTTTCAGGAGAGGAACTATTATCCCACTACAACCTACAAGCTGCCAGGGTGGAGAAGCTCATAAAAAATCTCTGAAAAAAAGGGAGTTATGATCAGCAATCATCATGTTCCTTGGATAGAAGACTGTTCCAATTCATCTAGGAAGTGTTGAAATTGACATCAGCGTTCTTCACTTGAAAACTTCCTCCTTGAACTTTCTTCACTTCACCAGGACTGAAAGAATGAGTTTCCTCCTATTTTCAGTCCCTACACCATAGCAAAGAAATTTTTCAGGAGCTTTGACCTTTGTTTTGCCAATTACATATCCAGCACTTCATCAAAAAAGCTTCACTAGAAGCTCAAGAGGTGAAGAAGAAGAAAGTTGTAATTCCCCAAATGAGAAATAAAAGTCAGGAGTCCATAGTACTAATTTCAACATCTAAGCACTATGCCTTAGCAAGCCATGTGTTAACTGAAAATGTTATATATTTCGAAGAAGGTTGCTAGGTGAAAGAAGTAAGACGAGAGGTTTGCCGGGACTGTTTCAGAAATGTCAGAACATGGGGCCAACCATGATCTCTGTTTTCCTGCTGTTCTATCTAGGGTGAATGTGAGTTTCATGCACTTGTCCCAGTTTTAAATAGCTAGCTGGTCAGCCCAAAAGCTGACAGCTCAGATTCCCTGGCAGATGACAGCTGTAGATGCTCAGGTCAAGTCCAAGCATGCAGAGGCAGTGAGGTCAGTGCCTTGCAGGTAGGCTGAGTTTACTGGGCGTGCAAAATCATTCTGTGCCTGTGGCACACCAGAAACATGTCTGACATATCTTATATCAGCTTGACCTCTGTCCAGTAGGTAGACAGTATAGGTCCAATATATCCAGAGGCTTTGGACTCACTGCACACTCAGAGCAAACGTGTGTGTGCACCTGTCCAGACTGATATACAGGAATCCAAACTGAGTGAGGACTCCTAAAGATCTGATCTACTCATGATATAAATAAAGCTTATGCATTGCATTGGAAATCTAACATCTTCTTTTCCTTGGAACCCAAAACGTTGCATATTGAGAGATAACTGAAACACTATTAATGTAACAAAAAAGATGGCTCTTCCACAAACATGAATAAGACATCACTTCAAACAACACAGATGTTGGGAAGACTGATTTAAAAGTTTTAGAAAAAATTCTGTAGCTTCGGGAAACACTTTATTTTTGAGAAAGCATGTTTTTTATGGAAGAATCTGGAGCTGTCAACTAAAGTAGAATTCAACTTAAAAACTCAACCTGACAAACAGAAGAGAAAGTTTTCTCTGAGTTGCACTGTCCTCAAGCAGGATAAACCTCAAAGAGCTTGGGACGAGGCAGTCAAACTACAGTGAACCTTAGGAACATACCCTACTTTTCACAGAAATCTCAAAATACTTCTTCATGCTCCCATGGACAAAGAGCTCCTGAGGAAGACACGGTGCCAACATTTTTAGTCTTACAGAAATCAATGGTGTCATATAGCTTTTACCTTTGTCAGTGTTTATGAATCAGAACTGTATGGAAACAGCTTGTATTTCTCCATTTCTGTTACACAACATCTATGCAACAATAAATAGTATTCACTTAAGGACTACCAGGCTAAGGTACATGTTGTTTTCATTGTGATCATTATGACAGATTGAGAGAGAGAACTTTTAAAAACTTACTTGCATAAGTCAGTCCTCTCCATCATTTCCTGGCTTCCAACAAGTCATGGCTCTTGATCTTAATGGGCATGAACTTCTAGACGGTTCATTGTGTGTAACTGCCATCAATAAGCCCATCTTCCATATGCTCTAATACCTTTTTGAGCTTTCTTATGCTTCTGACCACTGTCATGTCATGTTATGTCTCATTGAGTCTGATGACTAATTATGCTAATGTGTGAAAAGGACACTTTTGTCTGTTTTAAGATTTTGGCTTCATAAATGGTTCTTCCTGGACAGTTCTGCTAACTTCTGTCATATCACTCCATTGCTTTATCTTATAAAGAGATGTGGAAGCCATTCCATATGGTTAATTCTCCCATTTTTTGCTGCACACGTCAACAAAACCATTACATTCTGATATATGCACATTTTTGGTGGCAACCGAGCCAAAACAAACTTGCTGATTTTCAGATTTCTGCATGAGCTTCCAGCTTCTGCGTGAGCTCATCTGCTTGAGCAATTAAAAAAGACATCTTTAAAACACATGCAATAGCCACATTCAAGAGAAAACAAATGTGGACATCATAATGTCATTTTTGCTAAGAATACGTTACAGCTCAATTTTAAACATAGAGCTAGGGATTTAAGGCAGAATTCTGGAAATTGCAAAAGTATTTTAGGAGAAAAATTCCCAATGACTTTCAAGGAATCTATAATCCAAAATCACCCAGACACTTTTGAATAACTCACACGTAGGCCCCCAAACTTTTTAACTGCAGGAAATTCTTCAACTGTTCTACTAAAAAAAGAATTGAATTTGTGCTGGAGGAACTTTGCTCCTATAGATTCTTCTAAAAAATATCTAAAATTAACATATATTCACAAGAACATTCAGAGAATCAAGAGGCTTACTTTACATGTGTTCTATTATTTGCATATTAGTGTTAAAAATTAATGAGCATCGTATTAATCTCTCTCTTCATAAGTGCATATATAAGTATGTGTTATATATAGTTCATGATCATATTCCACGAAATCTGCACTGTTTCCATTGTATCAGCATATTCTTCCCAGGGATTTATGGCCATTGGGAATATAAGCATAGCCCTAACATAGCACATCTGTCCCTGTAAAAGAGCAGAGGCAGAGTGCCAAATACTGCTTTTGGAGCAAAGAGTTGCTCTTCTCAAAAAGTTTCTGGAGAGCCATTGTAACTAGGAACTCTCAAAATGAAAGCTGCCCTTGGAGCTCCAGGGAGTGACACAACTGCTGACACCCTTCAGACCCCCTGAGCACCCTCACCTAAATTTACCCCAGCAAATTGCTGAGGACAGACATGCAGGAATACATTACACTAATATAGAGAAGCCTCTGGGATTTCTTGAGATGACATTCAAACTCCCTTGCCATCATAGCAGAAGTACTCAAACTTATTTTTACAACTTGCTGAATGGCAGCAGGAATTCTGGTGGCCACTTGCTGCTCTGTGTTCCCATGACAGTTTGCACCGTGGTGGTTGTACAACACAGGGAGAAACGGGTAATGGAAAGGAAAGGTGAAGACTGAAGATCCTACATTGTCATTTGATCTGAAGGAATGCAGACTATGCCAGGAGAGGAGCTCATGAATGCTCCGTGAAATGGTGCCACTATTGGCCAAAATGCTGGAAAGCTTTAACACAGCCTCTCTTGTGTCACTGCATCCACACTTATCTCTTTGAAAACAGCCGTACCCTGTCAGCAGCAAGATCTGCTGTATGTTTCAAATCATAACACTTAACTATCGTGAAAGAGTAAGTTAGCTGCAGGCATCCAACTATCAGCTCAGACAAACAAAGCAGCACTTCAGTGATCTACTGATTAGTTGTACTTTTCTTTTTTTTTTTAACCTTTCAAATCATTCTTCCACAAACTACTGTGAGCAACTTCCTCTCAAATCATTCTTTCAACACGTCACTCTAATGGCATTCACCCGCATGAATAAAATTATCTTCTCTGCAAAAACTGAGGATATTAAGGATTAAGAAAAGAGAAAAATACAAGAATTAGATAAATACATATGGAACCAAAAGCTCTTATTCACAGAGTTTTCCATCAAGAAAGACAGTTACTTTGGGTGAAATCCCACTGGGGATCATCACAGTCCCACCCCTTGCCATATCTTCTCTGCAAGAAGATGCCTCAGTGGCATGAGGCACACAACAGCACAAACAATGGTGCTTTCTGCTAAACAGGTTGCTGGGACTGGAATTAAAATCACAGGAGGCCAAATTGTCATTCTGTATGATTAATGTGCTCTAGCCTCAGTTATCAGTGGAAATGTAGATGTAGAAGGTGCCAAGGAAATTGATGGCATATCCTGCAGTGTTTTAAAACTTTCTGGTAACTGAGGCCAAGCAAAATGTCCCCCAAAGACCAAGGGTCTGGGAAACAGTAGCTGAACATGGTCATATGAGTAAATGGCAACTTCCATCTGCCTGTCTGGAATCCATATCAGAAATATGTGGTAGATGACCTTTTTTCCATGTTTCTAAACATACAGGGTGTTCTGCAGAGATAACAAATGCCAGAGGCAAGATTCATCCTAAAAGTATGAATCCTTATTTTCACTGGAGAACCTGAACTACTTCCAAACATTCCTGTACAGTCCCTCTGAACCTTGAATGGGCATGATCCGTATGCTTCTAGCATACACTTCCTATTTGACGCTGCAGTTCTGCAAGTTACTCAAACAAGTCTGCAATTCAAGCATGTTGTTGGGCCTATGCTAAGCAGTTAAACTTTTAGTTAGTTAAACTGAATTAGCTGTACCTTTTTAATCAGGGTGCTGAGTGGGCTGAAGACGAGTAATAACCAATGTTTCAAAGGAGCTTCAGTGCAACAATTGGCTTGAGCACCAGCAATAGCCCCTGGCTCTACAGGAATATAAGCAGAAAGAGTGAACAATGAAATGGTGAACTTTCAGATACTCTAATAGGGACTTTGATCTTAATTATTAATGTCATTTTTTGTGACATTAAATTAGATATTAAGTTATTTTTGTTTCCTAAACAAATGAGGCATATTGGTGTAGCTGCTGCTGGGCTGCTCCTAACAGCATTTGAACGCAGTAACCATTCAAATTCATCAGAGGGGTTTTCCTCTCCCAGCTTTCCAGTTCCTGCAAGTTTTTGTTAAAATAAGCTTATGAGTAGAAGAGAGAGACCGTATTGATCCCACTCGCACAACGCAATGTTATCCTCGGCATTTGCCAGACACCGGTGAATCCGCACGGGATCTCAGCCTTCAGCATTAACTCTGCAGGAAACCAGGCTTCATTGCCCCTGCCACTCACACAGCTATTTATGCTTCAGCTCTTTCATTCACACGTCGCAATAAACAGTTTTGCCATGACTCCTTCTTTCACATGGCTGTGCTTGACCCTGTTCAAACACATGCGCGCATAAACACACACCCCATTTGTGTGTAGAGTCCAGAGCCCTTGTTCAATAAATAAATAGCTATATGCATGGATAGATGAAAAAAACCAAAAGAATTGGTGATACAGGACATAAGCTAAAGACCCGCGTCATGGATTGGATGTCTCAGCACAGACCTTGAGGTGAACTGTGTTGAAGCTCTTCCCACACAAGCCGCTGTGATTTAAATCCCACGGTCCGATATGGCTTACTGTACTGGTGTTTATTTGTGCAGTGAGAAGTCTACAGAGGTGGCATAAAGCGTTGTCAGCTTCACAGAATGCTTTAAGTTGTAGCTCTCTTAAAAAGCACATTCCTACCTGCACCGCCGCCGCAGCCAGCATCCCTGGAGGCCCCTTCTATTGTTGCAGCGTTAGTGTCATCACTCCATTAGGAGCCCGCCCGAGTCTGTGCGCCTAATTCAGAAAGTGCACCTGTACTAGCATAAGAAGAATGATAATTCCTGGCTGTGCTTTGGTGTGAAGTGCTTTTTTGTAAAACAAAACAAACTATTCATGCCACGACGAAAAACAACTTCTGCTGTACCTGTCAAAGGATCAGCGGGTCTTTTCTAGTGAATGAATGAGCAGTGGCGGGTCTTTTTAAAGCCACTGAAAAAAGCAAACAATTCATGCAAGTAAACATACATCACACAGGGCTATACTTTGCCCTTCTTATGTTAGCTAAACAGCATTTTACAGAAGATTTAATCCATGATGCTTCTGTGGTGTATTCAGAGAGAAGGTGCTGAGGACACCAAGACATTGCGTGTGCAGAGAACGCAACAGGCTTTTGCACCCTTTCCACCTCCATGGAACTGGGCTCCTCACAGCTGCTCAGTGCTCATGACTCGTCCACCAGCCTTTCAGGGCTCAGCTGACACACACATACCCCACGGCTGCTGTCTTTTAGATAAAAATCAGCCTGATTGTGACTGGCCAAGTTACAGCTCCGTCCCTGGTGTCTCAGCTCCATGCTCCCTTGCGGATGCTGAATGGGAAGGCGATGCTACTGAGAGCAGGGTTTCAGGCTGGTGAGTCTGTTTGGACAATCCGTCAATAGGGCTGATGATAACATTTCTAGTCCTAGTCCTCAGCCAAATGTACAAGGTGGCTCAGGTTGTTTCCAGGAAGGAGAAGAAATAGGAGGTAATGAAGTCAGGCATCTCTATAACACAATCGTATTTACAGAGATGTTAAATCCTTTCTCTTTGGGCTTTTCTCTTTGCCTTGTGCTGGATAGACACAGGACTCTCCTTATGTCCTCTTCGGCTTCTCCCATGGATTGGTCTCACAGTTTCACAAAGAAAACATCCAGTAAAATGCCATTCACCTGCATATGCGTTGCAGTAGCCTTTGTTCTGGAAAGTGGGGTGCTGTGAAAGGAGATGACTGCCACCTCAACAGTGTTAGGGGTCTCTATTTCAAGAACATATGTCTTTTTAAAGCTATCTTCAGTTATGCAGTTATCCACAGTTTCAAAGAGAATTTGCACACCAGAAAAGACTTTAGAGCCCTCAGCTAACATTGAGCAGATACTAAAATCTGGGTTTCCTTTTGGATACTGATTCTTATGGGGATATCTAGAATTTTATTTCATTTATTGTGGCATATTCCTTATGAAAATAAGATATGGTTAGCAAAACCCCTCCTCTAGTAATTAGGATGTCTTGTCTGACACAGTATTTTAGACGCAGAGGTATATAATCTCCTTATTTCCATACAGTAGGACACCAAAGCAAAAGGCTGGAATTGTAACCTATGATCGAAGATCTTACAGCAGCTGCTCAAGCAGTGCAAATATTTGCCTTGATTATTGTATTTACAATTCCAAAAATATTTCTTCTGTTGAAGGTCTGTGTACAAGACACTACTCCAAACCATTTTTAAGGGAGTTTTGACATAAATGAAACTTTATGCTGGCATGGCAAGTGAAGTACTTGATTAATAAAGAGTTTCACTGTTTTCAAACACATATTCCATGCAGGCTCATTTGAAGAAAACCGCAAGTGGAGAATGCTTTACTGCTTCCAGTCACAAGGGGGTTGTGTATTTCAATCCTGCTTACACAGTTAGCTTACTTTGGAGCTCTGGTAGGAAAGAAACATGACCAGGAGAAATAATGCTACATTCAGTGACCCTGCCCTTAGAATCAATTGGCCTGATGGGAGAACTTTTTTCTCTCTCTTTTGCTACTGTTTTCTTAGTTTTTAACCTTTTAATACTTAATATTTCTTGAAACACCACCTTTAGAGAAATGCCTACTGTTCACAGACTTGAAGTACTGATTGGTATGGCCTTCTGACACTGTGAATGGGAAATGAGAGCCTTGTATCGACAGTTTACAAAGTAGTATACATGTCCATAGTCTTTTTGATATGTTCTGGTATGAGTTAATATTATTTGATTTAAATATCAGGTTTTAAGTATACAGCTGAGATGATATTCTTATGTTACAGAGGAATTGAACTTCAACCATAGAGACAAGTGAAAGAAGGGAAAACGATCTAATGAAGACTGCAGAGAATTCCAAAAGAAAGTCTTGAAAATCTAGAAAATAGAAAAAATCATAGCAAATTCTAATAGGCTGTGGAGCAGCTACACGATAGGCTTGGATTCTTGGTTGTATCCCTATCTCTGGAGTACTCTAAAATCTGATTGAACAAAGCACTAGAAAACGTTCTGTGGTTAAGACAAAATTCGAAGTAAAGATCATTACTTAGTTTTTCTCCATCTCATAAACCTCTGTTTGGCAGGCAAGGACGGAATAAAAATGCTTCAGTCATGGGTGCTGCTTGCTGGTCGGCTGGCACGTAGACAAGATGGATTAGCCAGTGATGATCCCCTACCATTTGTGAGGCTGCTGTTACCTATATGGTAGATTTAAAACAACAATTTGGGACCAGTGTTTTTAAAAAAACAGCTTCTAACTCTGCGCATACCCAGTAGCACTCACAGCCCTCTGTCCAAACACAACCATAGGAGCATAGTTTATTATGGCAAGGTAAGCAACTCGCTGTCTGCCCAACCTTTATGTACAAAACCAGTCTGCCCTCACAAACGCTCCTGCTTTTGCTTCAGCCTCCCAACCACACGCTGACAGTCTGGGCGCCTCTACCCTTTGCTTACATATGTGAAAACAGGACAGATGAGCCCAGCAACCATGTCTTATCCTCTCACGCAGACACTTCGTGCCACCCTTCTTTCAGCAAGTGCTAAATCTCTCAAGTCTCTCAAGTCAAATACAGAAGCACAAAGCCTGTCTCTTTTCAACTAAACAACCAATAGATATGTCTAAATCAGAGCAGGTATACTGGTTACAAGCAACGACTAATTTTTGCTTTCTACTTCCTCTCTTTCTCGGTGTTCTTAAATATTTACTGCCTTCCACATTTATAACACGCTTATTTAGAAATTAATCATTAGCACTGAATTTGTCTCAATAGATCATCATTATAACATACATTCTTTCCACCTTCATGTGCTCTGCTGAACCACACTGTTCCAGAGGCAGCTCCATTAAAAAAAAATAAAAAATATTGATGGGTTTTGTCCCTGAAGTCCCTGAATATATAGATGTATTTTCACTCTTTCTATAACTGTTAACTTCTAAAGTAAAAATGGCTGGTCAAGAGTAGGCTGGATATTTGCTATTTCAGTTTTGAGGGATTCATTTACTAGAGCTTTAACTGACTGGCCCTTGGGAGTGGCTACAGAACTTGTAGCTAAGTGATGTGGTAGCAACATCACTTTTGTCTTCAAACACTCTTTCTAACCTTCAAGTGGTAATGCTTAAGAGAACAAGGTATTCGCAACATCATTGAAATATACCAGCTAAACAGAAGATTCAGCCCATACCCAGTCTGTCAAGTAGCAAAGCAAACTTGCAGTGGGATGCTCCTCTAATCTTATTTTGCTTGAACACTTACCATCGCCGTGGCTAGTCAGTGTCAGGTGCTTTATTTCAAGGAAAAAAAATTGTTCTTTCTATTTTATCTACCTGTTACTGCTACTGTGTTTACCCTGCTAAAAACCTTTTCATTCAGCATCTGAATGCTGCACGAAGTTTTGGGCCCCCCAATACAAGGCAGAAGTTCATAGCCTGGGGAAGACCCAGGAAGACAACCACAATGGTGGGCACTTGCCCCGGGAGAAGAGGTTGGAGAGACAAACAGAGGTCATAAACTGGAATAAGACAGGTTCAGACTTGATAACAGGAAACATATTTCTACATGAGGGCAGCCAAGCGGTGGATCAGGTTGCTCAGAGAGGCTGTGTAGTCCCTATCTTGGGAGGTTTTCAAGACCCATCTGATACAGCCCTCAGCTTGAGCTGAGCCTGCTTTGATCAGGAGGTTGTACTGGAGACCTGGCAAGTAGAGACCCCACAACGTCCTCCCCACCTGCCTTATCCTTTGAGTCTTTGAGTGGGATTCAGCCCTGCCAATGTAGCTCTCTGATTAGAGGCTGAATTTCCAGTTATCCACCAAGTTAAACTGAGCACGTTAGATAGAGGAAGCATCAGAATACAATAAACACAGAACCTCATAATGCTCTTTCTACTGAGATACTTTTCAGACTACTGTGATTCCTGAAATACGGACTTTGGAAGATCTGAAGAGTCCTGAAATAATAGGTATGAAGTCATATGTATTCTTATTTAAGGGACAGTTCTTTCTTGGAAGATTTCCCATGAAAATAATTTTTCATTCCAGTGTTTTATGTCATTGAAATTCCCTCTTTCCAAGAAACAATAATCCTGAGAGAACAAGCAAATTCCTTTTTCTTTCCTTTTTTGTCACCCAATACTTCTCAATCACATTCTCCTCTGAATATTGGGAAAATTAGTCAAAGCAAATGTTCTCCAAAATATTATGGATCTTAACATCATAATCAGTTTGTGTGACATAACATTCTCTAAGATAGTTTGTTACGTGGCCACTTTGTTTTGCGTGAGTACATTAAAACCAGATGTGAGTTGCTGAGTCAGCTTTGATACAGTAGCAGAATTATGCTTTCCAGGAAACAAATGATCACCATCCATAATTATATTTTCTAAAACCTAAGATAAGCAGCTGAAACCAGAAAATGAAAAGTGTAGACTTGTGTAATTTCTGCTGGAGATTAGCCTCATGCATGATTGAAGAATATAGTTCTCAGTTCAACCACACACTGGCTCTTATAAAAGCTAAAACATCAACAGAGGTCATGCAGCCAGTATTAACTGTATAATCTGAAATCATATAAAAGACCTGGAAAAGATTTCAGGAGGCATTATGAACTAAGCCTGTGCCACTTTCTGACAGATGTTTATCTACCTTTTCAGAAAAACTTTTATTAATAGTAGGTATTGTTTCATCTCCTTAGGCAACCTTTTTCAGTATTTCAATATCTTTGCTATTGAAAAGTTTCTCCTGATATATCTCCTAAGCTTCCTGTAATTTAAGTCCTTTTTTTTTTGTCCTATCCACACCAAATATGCAGAAGATTCTCCCTTCTCCAAGCAACAGCATCTTGTTCAAACAGAATAGGGCCTGTGAAGACTTCTAATGCAGAATGATGGTGAAGAGCTTGAGTGAAAAGACATTTTTTTTGAAAACTCATTCAAAGCTACAACAGAAAGGATAAATAAAGTCATGCAATTGCAAAAGAAAAATTCTATTTTGTTTCTTTTCTGATATTACAGGAATACTTATGTCATTCTAATTTTCCTCTGATTTCAAGAAAAGTATTTGCTGAGGAATATCATCTGGGAACAAAACTGGACTTCTGGAACCATGATGTGGTAAAACCTGGTGGAAGATTTACACTGTGTTGGTTTTCTCATTGCAGAGAATAAAGACAAAAATCTGGTTTTTCATAGTTGATTCTTGTTAACCAGAATTTTCATTCAAGAGAAGCATAGGGATGGCAAATTGTTTTTTATGGTCAGTACAAAATAAAAATACACATGCATGCATACAGATATATGTATAAACCAGAATGAGTAAGAAGCTCTTAAGGAAGAACAGAAACGAAGGCTGAAGAGAAAAAAATGGGTGAACTGAGGAGGTGTCAGCCTATGAAGAGAATTCCACCACTTAAGACTTCATTGTCTCACAGATCAGGTGTCAGGTCAGACAAGGACTTAGCCAAAAATAATTTTTGAGCATAAAACTGCCTCTTTGGAAGCAGAACCATAATAATATCTACTACTGACCATCAACTGCCATTTCAGCTTTTGGAATTCAAATTAAAATTTTTACTTAAAAAAATTAAATACTACATCAACATCCAAATCCAAAATATATAATATTTTTTATAGCTTCCTCTAGGCCACCCAAGTATAGCGAGAATGATGAGTAAAGCTCACAGAACGACAGAAACAACCACCTCAGAAGAACCACTAACTCATAGATTAAGGCTGAACCCAGAGAGGAATTCTACTTTTAAAATGTGGCATTTCAAATGAGTGCATAGAGGCTTGTTCCTAAGGCATTCATTCCTTTGTGGGTGCTGGTCACAGTGAGAAGGCAACGCTTTGCTGACCAACCTGGGAAGCAGAGTCTCCTCAAGCAGGAAAACAGCCACCACCCGTGAAGATGCATATTCCACTGGAAATTGATTGGTTTCTATAGTTTGAGACAGTACCACCAACATGACACTTCCTTGAACCTGGAAGACATTATTAAGGAGGGTAAGTATGACTACACAAAATGAAAAACTTATCTCTCAATTTATGACAAGATTTAGCCTCCAATTGTGAAGCTGCAGGGCAATTGCCAGAGCGATCATAAGATTCTTCTCATCTTAGAAAAGGAAACATGTTTAGACCTAACGTCTTCTCCAAGCAGACTATATTTCCTTCTTTCTCTTTCCGATTATTTAATTGTTGTCAGTAGAAAGATGATGAGTTGAGTTGAATTCAGGATCTTGGATGACCGCAGTTGCACAGCTGGTGAACAAACAAATGTTCTCTATCAAAAAGAACCTCCCTCTCTAACAACTTGGAAGCTACCACTACTGTTTAAACTATGCCACATACAATAAAAATCTCTTACACTATACATACATCAAGTATTCAGTAAATATTACGTAGAAAAACAAAAACAAGAGGAGGTCTACCATATGTGGACCATTCGGCATTTATTAGTAGAGATACTAGTAGCAAGTTTTTTTAAAGTCATTTACAAAAACAAGCACAAAAGCAAAACATTAGATTGAGAGCAGGGATTTAGACAGAGGGATACTGAGTTTTGTAACAAAGCCTCAGGCACCCTGTCACCTCACAGACTCGCTCAGACTCCCACATACAACCCGTGTGGAGAACAAAGTGCCTCAGGAGCCACCAAGCTGAGAGGAGCTGCTCCTTTATTAAATCGGGGACCGTGGCAGGCAAGGTGACAGAAAAACTATTAATCCTGGCAGAGTATATGCTTAAAATGGACGCTGAGCAGGCTGTTGTGCAAAAGTCCTTTAGACATGCAGGATTTGAGACTCCTTATTAATAGATATTTCAGGATCTTTAAGGTAAGAGGGCAGCTGCAGGGGGCGTTCTTCATGGGGATGGCACCTAAAAAACGGATGCTAATATTTAAGGAAACTGTTAGTCTCCTATATATGTTGTCTACAAACTTCACTTGTAATTTTAGTCGTTAATTTGTAAATTATGTACGCAAATGCTACTTTGTCACTGATTTAAGCTATGAAATTGATTGTTTCACTTGAGACACTTGTTTTCCATGTTTTATGACTACTGTATTTAACAATTCGGTTCCCTGGTTGGACATAGCTGTTATAAATGCGATTAAAATTAAATCCATTCTCTATTCTGTGTCATTTTAAGTGTTCCTTGGGTACGCAGCTCCTTCCCAATGCACAGCTGTTGCCAAAGTCTGGTTAATGAGTTCAAAAAAACATAAATAAAAATCTGGTTTTCGATTCATCAGTTGAACAGACTTTTACGTGCTCCCACTAGCTCAATTCTTGTTTTGACATTGGGTTTTTAAAAGTAAGACGACTATGGGAGTACGTAATCTATAAAATGAAACAAAATAAAAAGCTTGCAACTGGGAAAAAAAAAAAAAAACAGAGTCAAAAAAGTGCAGTAACATCACGTGCCCAGGAAGTAAACTTGAGCATTATTAAAAGGACAACACTGCAACGTAATCCAACAGGAGGGAAAAATGAGTGAAAGAAAAAAACATATTTAACTTGTTATCACATGAAGATTAGTCCCAGAGCTAGCTGTCAGATTATCCAGAGTGAGAGTCAAGCGCCGTACTCTAACGGAACCGATCTTACACAGTGCTGTGGAACAGCCATAAATTACTGAGAGGCCTGCGAATGGTCACCTCACGAGCTGCAAAGAGGTTTCTTAATTTCGTTTTGATTTGGTGTCTGAACGTCATTCCTTTCACATCCTGTTTTTCTAATCTGTACAAAAGGGTGGGGAAAAAAAAAAAATAGGAGAATTATACCTTGTGTATTTCACAGGACTCTGTCATACCTGGCCTGCAGAATGACAGCCCACTTGTCACCAGAGGGGCTGCCAGATACAGCAAAGCCTTGTTGCTGTTTGAAAAGGTAGTTTATGACAGACCTGATAGATTTTGCTGAATACTGTATCCTGAAAGCAAGAAGAATGTCACAAACTTATTTTTATCTCAGAAGTAAATCAGCTTCTTTTATTGTAATACCTGTGGCTGAAAAGGACACAACCTGCACTGCCTGTGCACCACTCAGTCCCACTGAATGGGGGTTTTTAGAAGCTCCTCACATAATTACACATAATTTCAGGACCTTATGTTGCTTTTATAAACATATTTTGCCTAAAAAGATCTTTAAAAAGTATTTACCTGGTTCCAGTCTCCAAACTGTGTGCAGTGCTTTCTGCCTTCTCCCTTCCCTTGATGAATCTCCTTGTTGATGAGCAGGAGGACACTGGATGTTCCCTCGGCACATCTGTGGACACCATGAGTGGTGGTGGGAGCAGGTGACACACCCGAGAGCAGTGCTGCTGTTCAGAGGGGCACAGCCAGGCCTACGGGAACTTCACAAAATTCAACCAGGACAAATGCAACACCCTGCAGTTGGGAGGGACTGGCATCCCCACGCCAGGACGGGCTGAGGAGCAGCTCTGATAAAAGAAGATCCGAAGGTCCTGGTGGGCAGCAGATACACACCAGCAGCAGTGAAACCAACAAGGTACAGGACTGTAACAAGGGAAGCATAGCCAGTAGACAGAGGAAAAGGATTATTCCTGCGCAGTCAGCACTCATTAGGCTGCACTTCAGTGCTGCCTCCAGTTATGGCTTTCCTAATACAGAAGGTGTTGGAACCCTAGGACGTGTTCAGGAGAAATCTGCCATGACAGTGGTGGGCTGGAGCACTTGACCTGAGAGGAGAGGCTGGGGAGTTGGGTTTGTTCAGCCTGTGGGTCCCAACGACAGTGCACAGTACCCAAGAGGATGGCATCAGGGAGTCAGGGTCTGTATGGAGGTGACAGCGAGGAATAACAGAGGTCAAAAGCAATGGTGGTCTTAGTCTTTCCTTCCATACACTTTATGTGATACTCTCAGTGTCTTCAAGTCTGATCCACTCTCCTTTGTTTTACTAAGCCTGCCCAAACTCCTGACACTTTCCTAATCTTTATGTCCTTTGATCAAATACTGGCTCTTTTTAGCATTAAGCCTTCGGCAGCCATCCTACCTTCCTCTGGCTGGGTTCCCTTTGGCTAATACCCAATGTAAATTTCCAAATCACTCTTTGCATCTCATTGGCCCCTGCTAATTGCCTGCTAAAGATGTACTTCTCTTCTACAACATGTGGTGATGGTATATATGCTACTGAATTCAAGGTCTCCTTTTCCTTAAATACCTCCTCTTCAGAGCCATCAAAGGATTACCTTATAGAAGATAATAAGAAGTCAATCAACCTTTAAAATAAACCTCCTTATTCCTAATAAGCCTCCTAAATTCCACCTTATGTTTTGCTTCTTAGTTACTTAAACTGCTCTCTTTTGAGTTTGTTTACCACTCTTACAGCTGTTCTTGTTTATTCCTCATGTTCTTAGCACTCAGGAAAAAACTTTCCCGGGATTTCATTTGCCTTCTACTCAGGTTAGATTTGGGAGCTTTATATTGTGCTTTGACACCCTCTTTAAACAAGGTGGAACAAAAAGCATAAACTCCATTTCAAAAGACTAAACTGCTTATTCTTTTGGACAAAATCTTGCATGTCCATTTTTTCAATGAAGAGGCATGGATCTATCACTGGCTTATAAATAGAATAGTTCAAGTAATGATAAAGCCAAATGCGTTGTGTGAAACTGGAATGCATTAGTGCATCCTACACTATAAAGCTACATCTAATTTTATCTCAGTTTTGAGGAAAGCCACTGAAAGGTTTAGCCACAAGTGAAAGCAGTGCCGCAACTCATTCAATTTGGATTTAAATCTAAATCTGCTGCTTTTAATAGCAGTAGTCATAAGGCAGAAGGCTAAACTATTATAAAATATATATCTGGGGACTAAACTAACCACTAGCGTCCCCACGTTAATTATACAAATAGCTCAGTAGAACTCCTTTTGGTCAGGCCCGTTCAGTGCTCTGGAGGTAAACCGCCACAGGTATTATTACAGCAAGCTTTACAGCCATCATAATGTAATGAAGCTTCCTCCCTTCATTAATTGAAGACATGTTTTTCTCTGGATGATTTACAGGTACGTGGTGATATCTGTGTGGCTGTGCCACAAGAATATGCACTCAAGGAATTAGAAAAAAAAATGTCACCGCTCACCCTGTTAATTTTGCAACTTCCTTTTGAGCTGTTGTACTGAAACCTCGTAGGAGCGTGTGATCTTTTTTTTTTTTTTTCTTGTCCAGCTCCACTTTCTGTCTGGGTTGTGAGATCTTGGCTGAGTGGAAGAAAGGTGGCCACTTCTGCATGAAAATGAGTGGGTTTCACTGGTCACTAAAATGTCGACTTCACTTAGGAACACGAGAGTTTACATTTCCTAGGTAATGGGCACCAAAATTCCTGAAACCTGGGATAAAATTATATGCAACTTTTATGGTACAGGCCTATGGAGCCATTTATAAAAATAAGCTGGGTTTTATATGATTGGTAACAAAAATACATAAAAATGTTGTTTGCCCCATATATTGGGAAATATCCTGTCTTGGCACTCTGCAGTCGGTGAGTCATAATTTTACAGTTTTTACTAAAATAAAAATGAAATTAAAAAGTCCACATTTTCAAAGAAGTACAGAAACATAATATTTATAGAAGATCATAAACAAGTACTCTGTTAATAGCTGTTGAACTTTGTTTAAAGAATAACAGACTAACATTTCCAAAGTACTCTTTGCTGAGATTGAACAGGATTTTATTCAAACTGTTGCGGTAACTAATGAAAAACAAATGAGATTTCCAAACAGTTTTGACTGTTAGGGGTGTGATGGCAATATCATTGCTTTTTGCACTTACAGCTGCTGCTTACACTGAAACTACCCATTTAAAACATCGTGTCATTTCATACTTGAACTCTTGATCTGCAATACAGAAGGGCCAGGTATATTTGACCCAGGCTGGAACCAGTCTGATGCAACCCCAGTTTCGTCCTTCTGCAGGAAGGCTTTTCAGCTTCCAAAATTACTTAAACCTCTGAGGTAGATCACAGACTACTACAGACCTGTTTCTTGCAAAAAAAACCAACATCATGATGCTCTTGATAGGTCAATGCTCACTGTAATTATAATAAGAGTATTTCTTGCCCTTGTCCCACCCTGATGGTTTGCTTTCCACATCACCTGCACCCCTGGATGGGGGTCTTGGGCACAGCTCTGCGAGACTGAAAAGCCATTGGTGGCTCATGAGAATTGCAGTTCAGCAGAAGAGGCCCAACTCATCAGAAAGAAAAAGACATGAACAGCTGAACTAAACCTCTTGTAAAGCACTTTGTTAATACACTGGAAAAAAAATTAAAGTGAAATTTTCATTTTGCTGCTGAAGTCAGAAGTTGCCACATAATCCCCACATTCTGCACCATGCTAACTTCTATTCAAACAAGTCTTAGCATTTTCCACATATAAATAGTTTCTAGGAAATCCAATATTAAAAAAAAATTATTGAATATCTTTGTGAAGATTAAAGAAATTCAGGTGAAAAAGTACCAAAAGCTCATATAACGTCATTTATATTGCAAAAGGTAGACAGAACAAAATAAATGTATTGGTGAACTGAAAAGCCTGATCTCATCTAGTTATCTCTGTATTGTTGAATTCCCAAGTAGTTTTATTTTTAATGCAGATAGGTCTGCTAAGAGTTCAGATTTTTTTTGTCAAATGTATATAACTGGAAAACAGATCTCATAAATCATATACTTTTATAATTATTGGTCTCCATTTTACATCTTGGACAGCATCAAGAATCCAAATGATCTGAATTGTGAATTTAGACGCATTAGATGCACTGTTCAAAAAGTGGACCAGCCGCTGCTTCAGAAGAATTAAATGCTTTGTTACTGAAGTCAGTAAAATTTTATCACTTGTGTTAATGGAGCCAAATTTCACTTATGACTTTGTTCCCTTTAAAACACAAAAAGCAACCAACGAAACAAAAAAAAATATTAAAAACCCCAAACAAACAAAACAAAGCAAAACAAAACCAGAAAAACAAACACGTCACTGTTTCTAAGCTCCTCTAAGCCACTTTGAAGGTTTTAGGTAAAGGTTCAGGAGACAAACATCAAAGGCTGATGGAAGGACAACTGATCCCTGAGATTAGCCGGGCTGATACATTCTGGCTGTGTCCCTTAGAGCCGAAGTAGGAAATAACCAAGATCACACAACGATTTTCACATATTATTCTGCAAATAAAGGCACATTTAGATTTCATTTGTTCAACTGCAGATGTCACTTGATCCCTCCAGATTCTCAAATCAATCCCTGCCTTGATTTATATTTTGCATAAATATTTTGAAGGAGGGCAGATGTGGCCATGCAGACCCCCACTGCTATTTAGATGGGGGCTGCATCTATTGCAGGAGACAGATGTGCTCAACAGGAAAATAGTCACAGTCCTGTTACAGTACTAAAACTTGACATACTCCAAAGCTTTTTCAAACACCTGTTCTGCACAGCTCTGAGCAAAGCCATATTGAAGAACAACACAAATCACACAGAGGAAGGGCTGAAAAACACAGTAACTTTACTCTTCCTTGGATACTAACAGTGAGGAGAGTGTTTAGCAGAACATGAAGTGTATTCATAGCTCAAGTTTTTAAGCATGTTTTTCCTTCTCTAGTGTTGAATCAGAATTTCCATTTAACCGTTCAGAATGAAGGAATGATGATAACTTAGAAGAATTAGAGGATGCAATTAGCCTGTCCTGCTTCAGCCTACTGAATATTTTGATGATACAGTGTTAATACCAATTGAATAGCGTACTTGTATGTAAGGGAGCTAAACTCAAAGTCTAATCCAAATTATAGCTGGGCTTATTACTTGAGTTATACTACTGGGCACGCTGCATACAGAAACGACTCTGTGAAACACCGAAGGCAAAGAAATCCTGCTTTATAGTGCACATAATCGGAAAAGTAAGGAAAGAAAATTTAAACTGTTATTTAAACAACTCTCATTCCAATTACTACTTTCCTCTCTGTCAGGGCCAATTATTCTCACTTTAGACATGACTAGCATTTCTAGAGGCTTTTTTTTTTTTTTTTACAATGTATAGAGTGCCGCACAGTCACTTTGAAATGCCTGAAACATAAATTAAAGTACACAGGAAAAGGAGACTTACTAAACTTAAAGATATCCTCTTATTTTGTCATACTGAGGCACATTAAAATACAGAAGGACTTTACAAGCAGTAAAGTGTTTTGGACACGCATTTACTTTTGCCTCTTAAAGTAACAGTGAGAAAAATTTGGAAACCAGAGTTTTTCTTCCCTAGCGTGTATGCCAGACAAGAAAGCAAGTCCAGAAATGTTTCCTTCCTTGTTCATAAAAAAAAAAATAAAATAGAAGTATTGGTTATGAAATTAATATGATATACTAATTATAATGTCAGGCTGCTGATGCTCTAGTTTAGAAGCCTCCATTACCTTTACCATGAACAGACAGGATGAAAACAAACTAAAAAAGGGAGCAGTCCAAATCTGAGAGTGTATTTTTGACCTGGTTAAAATGAAAGCAGATTAATTTATAATTTTTTCTTAAATGACATAACTCAATCAGAAATTTACATTAATTCTACACTTACCAACTAGAGAACAGGGGGGTTGCCTTTGGATAGCAGATCAGGAACTGCTCACTGGTTGTCCTTAGCTTTCTCATTTGCAGAAGATACGGTTGCTTGGTACTGATTTTAGCCAAATAGAACAGAACATTTAAAAAGAAAAAAAGGTACCTGGAGATCTTGCTTTGCTGTGTTTCTCCCACTTGTCTGACTGGGGCAGACCAGAGGTGCGTAAGTGAACCTGTGTTCCAAAGGACTCCTTCATCGCACTCCATCCTGCAGGCAAGGAACACAGCAGGAAGGGAGATTTACTGTATTTTAGTTTCATGAATAAAAAGCACAGACCTGATACTTGTTGCTGCAGATTTTTGCCCTGAAGGCCTCCAAAATCTTTTGATATTTTGTAATAGCTTATTCATTTGCATTAGTAATGGAAGGACTGTCAGTCAAGAATTGTATGCTTGCTTTACATCTGTCCCCATGGATACAAGAACGCCGTGCGATCGACAGAATTGCATGCAAAACACTGATTTTACTTCTCAAATCATGTCCTCCTAGCTATACCCACCTCCTTTACTACTTTCTTCAGTATCCGTGTCAATACTGGTCAAGGTGCCAGCACTGCTGATAAACTGGTGCAGGCAGAACCTTTCTGGGGGCTTCAGGAAAACTTTGGCTGTAGAAAACAAACAGGGAGGTGACTTTCCCTGCACAAGGAACCTGTGTTCATATACTTCATCCATAGTATTTTTATTATATGAGCTCAGGAAAATCTTTTACAACTAGGGACAACTATACTTTTCCAGGTTAAGTTCACTGCATGCACCTCAGAGACTTGACAGTAATACTCAACTACTCAACTTAATGCGCTGTACATTTCTTGTCTCAATTTAGCCCCTAGCCTGTTTCCTAAATTTCTCATGCATAACACCAGAACTGATTGCATAGACTTGCACCTATAGATCTAGTTAGAAGTATGAAACCAAGTGAAATGCAAGCCTAAAAACAGAACAACAGAAAAAAAGGTTTTCTTCTAAAATTCATCCTGGGCTAAAATAATAAAAAAAAATTTACAGAAATAAATAATATGCAAATATGGGGTGAGCTAAAGGAATGAAAAGTTAATCCTATACTTAGACATAAAAATTGGCTGTTTTAGGAAGCCCAAATGCCCCATAAGAAAAAGTAATTGTAAGATTATTTCACAAGTGAAGGAAACATGCACTAATTCTGCTAGCTTTTACACAGGACACATAGATTAGACTCACAGTAACACTGGTTCTTCCTGAGATGGCTGCTTGCCTGTTTACAATTGACCTGAAGTGGTAACATCATGATTTTGTCTTAAGTTCCCTTCAGCTGATTTCATCAGTGCATCCAGTTTCCTGTGCATCCAGTGGATCCTCACTCGTGGCCTGTGCTCCTCTTTCTTTCTTTATCTGATTTCACAACCCAGTTCATACACCTTCCTCTCCAGTCCAGATTGGAATACATTAGCCATTTTCCTCCCCACTTTTTATAACTAGAGAGCTTAGCTACCTCTCAGACTGTACACAGCAGGGGAAGGATTTTGCCCATTCCCAAGGAATGCTCACAGGAAAAGCTCAGGTCCTTCAGCTCATCTTGGCTGCCTTAGAGCCCAGCAAACTCCACGGTTTGGCATCCTTCCCATTTCTTACTCTGGCAGGTACTGGGATTACAGAGCATCTAAAACTAACCATATGACGACTTTATCTAAACGGCTGAGGCAAAGACAGCAGAGTGTACAGCCGCATAGTTCCATTTCTAGAAAGAATTACATCAAAATTGCAATAAATACAGTTCTGAGCATCTTCATTTAAACTTAACACAAAAACCAGCTGTAAGTGCCCTTTGTTAATCTCACAACTGTTTTTGGCAGGGAGGATGTATGTGTAGGGAAGAAACATGTCACTCTGGGTCTCCTCACCTGGCTAAAACTCACTGAAAATGGACCACGTGTGTTCTGGCAGTGGATTGTCAGCTTGTGAAATGTAGCAAACAAACATGAGTGGGTTTTCTTCACATTCAGGATATTCAAACAACATAAACCAGCAGGAGAAAATATCCTCTGGGCCACTGTGAGACTGACATTAATTAAAATTATTCTCTACAGAGACATGCAAGCATTCAGTTCAGTTTGCTCTCTATTGGACCTATCTTTGTCTTGATTGTGTATTTTTTCCTCAATAGAAAATAAATCTAAATAAACATGAAACCAGAGTGAAAGTACATATTCTAGTTTCTTTGTACATTGCCCCAGGCCGCTCACAAAACTGGGAATAAATAATCGGGAACCATTAAAGAAAAAAATCCATCAGCAAGGGCAAAAGGTAGAGTAGGGTAAGCTCAAGATACACCTCTCAGGAGAACCTGGCTGTGGTACGATGATTTCATCCGTGCATATGTATACACACACAACAGTCAGATAGGTACAATTTAGATTTATGCAGAACACTGAAGGACAGAAGAAAAACTGCAAGAGCCAGAATCTTTTTTTTTGAAAGAATAAATATTCGCAGCTGAAGTACAAGACATTCTACCAGGAGTTTCCTTAAACAATAAGAACTTTATTGACATTTTAACAAGGGGAGACATTTCTCTGAATTACAGCCTTATTTAAACATTACACAACAGACATAGGGTAAAGTGGGTAAGAGAGTTTCTGTTAGTCCTTATAAGACTATCAAGGTCAAAAGTCAATTAGAGTACTTCTTCTAATTGAAGAGATGAAATTATTTCCTTGCTGCCTCGCATAGTGTGTCCTGCTTTTACAACAAATATTTATAGGATAAATCATTCTGTTAGGAAAAGACATGATTCATCCTACCCTAGGCAGACATTAGTGTAATTGTAAATGTGAAATTCATAGTTACTAGCACCGGTAAATATTTGCACAGAACCATTTCCCGTTCCATGACTACAAAAGTCTAGTTTTGCTGAAGACCCAGTTAGCGTTGAAGCCAAAGTTTGCTCACAATAACCATACTAGTGTAGCTGCTGAAATTAGTGGGGCAATTTGCATGAGTGAGATGAGCAGAACTCGACTGGTGATCAGAAGAGCAAAGCTGTCCTACAACACATCCTCCGTGTCCTGTGCTTTGACTTGGCAAACCAGCAAACCCAGGGCTTTCAGACAAAAGGCAATCACACACCTACCTGTTTCATGGCTTCTTCTACTCTGATTCACTGTCTTCAAGAACGTTGTGCCAGCTGCACATTAATGTAGTTGCTGAGCCTTCATTTTTATCAGTTTTTTATGGAATTATGATAAAATGCACATATCTGTATTTCTTTTTCTGTCAAGGAAACAGAGTATTTGCAGGGTTATATGATTTACAACCAAGGGGAGAAATAGAGAAAGACTCAGAGAGAATACTTTTATTTTAAGTACTAATTGATTTCCTTATTCTTATTTACTTCTTGCTGATGGAATTGACAGCAAGGGATTTGTATTGTTATTTCTTCTGCTGATTGCTGAGAGAACAGGCTGACTGTGCCCCCAGCTCTCCCTGAGATCCCTTTCCGCGTCCTTGTTTCCTGGTAGTTTCTCCAATTTAAGAAGCTGAGGGCAGCGGGATTTGGGCCCAAGTTTTCCTACATTTTCTGTTGATTTAAGTGGTTTTTTGGTACTGCTGAGTATAATTGTTTAGGGATAGGTTCTCAGTGTAAACTGGCAAAGAGCCTCCCAGCGCTGTGCGGCCGTGCCAATTTACACAGCAGAGAATTCGATACGATCTCGGTGCAGGGAGCATAATGGTAGAGGCGAGAGGAATTCAGAAGTCAGAGAGAGGCAGGCTGGCAAAAAGCTCAAGAGAGTGAGAGAAAAAAAAAAACAACAACAAAAACAACCCAACAAACCCCACATATCAGAAAATCTATTTTAATAGCCCTGTAAGGGGCCAGCTGCAGGTCGTGGGGGAACAGCCAGTGAAAAGCAGCAGGCTGAGTTGAGCTGCCTGTCCCTTTGTGTGCCCACGGGTGGGGGGAGCACACACGATTCAGCTTCTTTGCTAAATCTCTGAGATGATTAAACAAGGGGCATCAGTCGCTGTCTCATGACCTGTGAGTATAACGGCATTCCTGCCAAGTGTTTCTGCCGCGCCAAGGGTGAGTCTGTTCTACAGCATCACCAGGAAAACAGTGCAATGAAAGGCTCATCGTGCCGTGGCTACACGGAAACTCAGAGGCAGCGGGTACCACATTCAGTAATACTTAGATTAGATGATTAGACAGACCATCACCAACCTGGAGACCGCTTTGAGTCTGGTTTATGCCTGCCATGTGTCCACACAGTCTATACTTAAATATTTACAGAGCAAAGCCAGTGTGGCCTTTTCTGTTTTGCTATATTTCTATAAGCAAATCTAATAAAAATGTGGCAGAGGGGAAAAAAAAATAGGAAACTCCACCTATGGTATGCTGGTCATGATCACCCAAATGTTTGCGAAGAAAGGAAAATCCTGATTAACAAGCAATGCATCTCCATCTTCATCATCAAACTGCAGTCTGGAACACCACTGTCTAATTCCAGCAGTTCTTATTTGGAAGTTGTCAGGCAGGCCAAACTATAAGCAAAAAAGCTGGCAGCCTTCAGTGATCAGAGGTGGAGGGCGTGGAAGAGAAACAGCAATTATTTCGCACACCTGGAAAGCTCGCAACTACAGAAGCTGAGCCAGAAACAGAGGGAAGACTGGGCCATTCAGGAGAATCTGAGCACCCAGTAATAATTAAACAACTGATCACGCTAACTTGCGGAATTAATCAGGGTCTGGGGAAAAGACAAAGTGTTCAAGGTATTTTTAAAAGGCACGGTATATGCTTCAATGCAAATCGACATTCAGGACTTTGGTTTTCGCCTGGATTTACCAAACAAAGAGCATCTGGTCAGCCAGTAACCACTGGAAACACAGTTCCACATATGAGGGCAGGTAGAAATGAACCCTCCCCCTTCTGCCCTGGCCAGAAATTTGACATTTCAATCTATGAAATAACAAGTAACTAATTATTGCCTGGACAAATGCACTAGGTAAGGGCTAGGCACTATATTTTGCAGGGATACAGTAAGTTGCACTGCCCATCCCTACCTTTTCTTTTGTCTGGTATTTTCTGTGCCACAAAAATCTGCATTTCTTTGGCTCAGGAGTCCCACATTCAGAAATTCCTTAGAAATGCAGTGTAGGATATAGATTAATTAATAAGATAAAAATGTGGAAAGAAAGCTATGCTTAACAGATTTATGTACTTTTGAGAACAGATCATATAAAATAATCCTTCTGATACAGACACAATATAGCAGTCTAACAGGAAATATCATCTACATTATCTGGACAGGAGTCCATTATCAGTATATATGCTAACGTATGCACTGAGAAATATACATACCTCTGAATGGAAGTTCCATTTTCCCACTTTTGAGGAAAGAATGGTTTCAATAATAATGTGTTTGAGCTCTCTGATGGCTGAGCTATTTACAAAACAAGCCCTTGGTAGTGAATGTTGCTGAAGTTCCTCCTTAACTTCTAACAAAGAGAAGCCCTAATATTCCTCATTTTTCAAAAGTAGGAAAATACACTGGTTCTCCTAGAGAGATCTGGTCTGTACCACCAGATCTCTCTTCCATGCTCATACACTGCTTTGTGTCAAAGGGACTTTGGAGCCACAGGGAGGGAGGATTACCAGGGGATAAGTGATAAACTATACGAATAATAAAAGTGAAACTATGTTTCTGTTACATTTCATCATCAGGGCATTTATACTAGCACAAAATGACATTTGAAAAGGTCCCCAATTTAATTTGAAAAACAGCGGTATAATGGCTTTGAAATTTTGCCTGCACATTGGAAAAATCCCAAGAAATCATCCCTGTAGAAGTGAGTGAAGCACTCTGACCAGTATTACACAGTTTACATGATTTGTGTGCCAAGACAGTCCAATTAAATTTTAACTCTAGGCAAATATATTTAATAGAGGTTACATTGCTGGAGCTACTGTTGAGTGTTTCGTCTCATATCTAGAAACGTTTTAGAATTCAATCAGCGAAGTGTCCAAACAACACTCTAATAACGGAGCACATAGAAAATTTACCTCAATCTGGAGAAATGAGGATACATTTTCCCCTAGATACATAATCCCCTCTATTCCTGCTGCAGCCAATCCACCATCTTTCTGGACATTCTGGACATCAGAGGCTAGAGGGACGACGTCAGGACTAACAGAAGTATTCATGTGGCATTAAAAACAGGTAAAATATTAACAGTAACATTATTTGGACAAAGCTCTATAAAGTCTTTTATTAGGAAACATGCCACAGGCTTTTAACTTCTTCCTTTTAACTGGAAAACACCCGATTCCTTACAGCCACCCCACAGGCATCCTCTGTGCCCACTGACCTAAAACCTGAGCTGCCTTAATCAAGAGGAGTGGGGAACAGGCAAGGGGTGAGCAATATGACAAATCTGCTTGAAAGGACAAATGCCCCTGAAGCTTTCTGTATTTACAGAAAATAAGAGTAAGATTTATATAATTTCTCTTAGAGGACTGCATAGTTTTAGAGTGAGAGCTCGGCTGTTGGTCCCCTGCTCTACTGCTGGTCAGCGTGGAACTGCAGAACTCGCTGGGTAACATCTGAAGTTTAAGTGAGCACGAGAAAATCCCCTCAGGTGTTGTCAGGGTAGAACAGGAAGATGCTTGAAAGAAGATAGATGCTTTCCTTAACTTAAAAAAAAAAACCAACCCAGAAACAACAACAAAAAAAAAAACAGAAAAACAACCCAACCCCCCAAAACAACCAAATCAATTGTTGTATTTGTGTTTTTCGATTTTTCATTGTTTAAAATACTAAATATATATATATATTCTAAAATATAACAGCTTTTAAAAAAATGTTTAGTTATTAGTATTCAAAAACATTTCATTGACGATAAGTATATTGGTAGAATTTTGGTAGAAAATGCTCTTTTTGAGAAAACGGGGCTGTTGGTTTGGTTGTTGGTTTGTTGGTTGGTGGTTTTTTTTTCAACTTAGAAATTAAATAAATAATTCTCACACTTCCAAAATCCATGCCTTTAAGAAATTTCTATCAAGTGAAAAACAAATGGCAGTGATCTATCTACATTTAGTGTGGAAAAACACTACTGTGTTTATGTTAGGGGTTTTAGTGTACAATGAAACGTTTAAAAATGAACAGTAGCTTTCTCTTTTGAGCAAGGCTTGAAATCAATTGAAGGGAGAAATTTCTGTATTAATAAGTGTCAATGAAGAGTTACTGCTGTAAAACAAAACAAAATGTATATATTTTAAATTATCACCGGTACTGGAATATCAAACACAGTTAAAATGCAGCCTTTATTGCTCTTTAAATTTGGCTAAATAAAAAAACAAATTCCATCCCAAAGATATTCAAGGATTAACTAGAGCTTTCCTGCAAGAAATAGTTTTGTGGGTTTATCTGAAATTATGATGGTTAAAATGCAGGACCTTTATGACCTGCTCAATGGCAGGTTTACATTGAAACTGTTATAAATTATTACAGAGGTGAAGCCAATCTAAACAGTCCAACATAAATATATCTGCAGACATACTGGCTACTACATATTCTAAACACTGTCTGTATATGAATAAACAGAGCTTTCTAAATCATTTAAGAAAATGTATTTATTCATAAAATCAATAATATTTATTTTTGTGTTTGACAAAAAAAGGTCTATTATATCTAACTTATTGGAGCTTGAAAACTTTTTTTTACATGGATTCTTATGTGGTTTTCCTACATCTGATAATGGTTGAGAATTTTATTTTGAATTATGGGAATGTTTCTAATAGTTTTTGTATTTGACTAATCCTTATCTGTTTGAATTGTTATTTTATTAAATTTCACGTTAAATATTTGAGTTAACATACTGTACCGGGCTACATTTATTCAGCGCTGTGTCAACTAAAAATTTTATCATACTATAAAACAGACACAGGTAATATTGGAAAACAAATCCATATTTGTGTGTTTCTACTTATTCATTTGGAACAGCAATAAAAAAATACATATTTCAGTTCGTACTATTATAATAAGCAGCATTTGTGGCAGGAAAGGAAATGTGAGATGCTAACACATGGCCAGACCCTGGATATTCCATTTATATGCATGAAACCATACAGGAAAAATTGCAGACTCAAAGTTATGTATAATAACACTGTTAGTGTTGCTTCCTAATTTCATTCAATATTAAAAATATTATATCACGTTAAAATTCCTCCTGCAAGCTTCCCAACAAAATTCCGTAAGTGCTTTGCAAGAGGCAAACTGTGTGCTACACTAAGAAAAAAAAAACATGTACATAAGTTAGTTATGCAAAATAATGTCTTGAAAAAAAAACAGGCAAAAAACTATAGAAAATATGAAGTGAGAAAGGCAGAGTCCCAAGATCTGCTCCACTGGATCTTGCTACTGGGTTAGAGGACCCTGCCAGAAACACAAAGACAGCTGTGAAATAATACAAATGCCAATTTCTTCCCCTAATTTCTGTCATTTAAAAATTGAGTTATACCCAGAAGCCTGAAGTTTAAAGTATCCTTTGAAACTCTTGGGTTTTTTATTACTGCAATTTCGTGTTGTATTTCCTTGTTTACTACAGAAATACCCTGGAACTGTATCAAATATTCATAGCTGTGGCATTTACAGACCGGTTTGCTACTTATCTCCTGCACTTCTTTTAGAAAATTCCCCCTTGTCCCTGCTGTGCTCTAAAAAAAAATATTATAAAATAAATAAAAATAAATAACAGCACCCTTTTTATTTTGAAAATTATACAACCACAGATTTCTGTCCTTCGTTTCCCATATGCTTCCAAGTTCTCAGTTATAGTCATTTACTTTACCATGCATGGTCTATACAGACACAGCATCTCTAACAGTCTCGGGGGGCTGGCCCCCCGCGCCAGCGGGAGCCCAGAGCTCTCTCCTTGCTTGTGGCTGCTCCCACTGGGGAGCTCCCCTCTGGTGCTGCTGAATGTTTGTGGGGAAAAGAGTTTTGATTCAGTCTCAAAAGCATTAAAGTAGGGGTTTTTATTCCATAAGTTGCTGGGTAGCCAGGAAAGGTCCGAGGAAGGTAACATCTCTTTCTTGGGGTCAAAACTACTATCCCTGGAGAACTGCTGCATGGAGTATGTTTGGGATCAGCTTTTCTTTGATAACACAGAGCAGTTACAGGTATGGTAGGAGACTTAGGGAGCAGGAAAGAACTGTTTTAAATAGGAAAGGGTCCCTTCCCTCCAGACCCACACTGCAGAGTCTGGATCCTGGTCTGAATATCCTCCCTCCGGCTGCCCCACATCCCTGCCCAGGTCCCTCAGCCGGGGTGGTATGACCAGAACAACCCCGGACACGGCGGCGGAGCTGGCACCACCACCACCACCACTTCCCAAACTTCCTGCTCTACCTGGAACTGCCGCCTGCAGCCCTTGGATTTGATAAAAAGCGATTAAATAGAAGCGTGATTATAGTGGATTTCTGCCAGCCCACAATCTCTGGAAGCATCAGCCAACCGGGAGAGTTGGCCGTTCCACGCCGTTAGCGGGAGGGCAGCTCGGGCTGGCTCCAGACAAAAAAAAAAAAAAAAAAACCTCTGCGAGGCCAAGGGGCCAGTTCTAACCCACCCTCCGGGAGCGGGGAAGGGATGGATGGTCCTTTCATGGACCGTGCTGGGCTTTCAGCGGGTATGATAAGTGGGGTGCCGAGCCATGAGTCACCGCCGGCTCTCCTCGCTGCTACCGTAAGCCCGGCTCCTCCGGGGAGCTGCCTGCTCCGATAGCGCTGGCCGTGGGATAAACAACTGCCAGCGTCCCCGCGGCTCTCACTCACTACTGCGCTGCTGCCGGCGGGGGAAAGAAGTCCCAACCGGCGCTGGTAGAGAAAAAAAAGATGATTCGTTTTTAATCCGGGCTAACGCAATCAAAAGAGTGAAGAAGGAAGGAGATGTGAAAAAAAAAAAAAAAAAAGATAAAACTAGCAAGGGGCCGCTTGTAGTGAAGAGGTGAAATTTAAATTAAAAAGGCCAGATTGATGTTTAGTTAAAAGACCGCAAAGTAACTGAAATGAAAAGAAAGTAATCTTAGGGTAATTGTATTTCCAAGTAACAATATACCCTAATTGTTCATGAATAGATTCATACTGTGGGTAGAAAATATGAAAAGGTCCTCTCAGGAGAAGAAAAAATTCTTTTACAAAAGATAAATAGGAATAGCAAGAAAAGCAAATAAAAAGAAGCAAAATAAACAAAAGTCGGAGGGAATACATAATCTTTTGTAAAGAAAGAAGAGGTAAAGAAGTGAAAATTTAATCAAAAATAAAACTCTGCCTTTTTCTACTCTCTAAAGTTTTGAAAAGAGTACACTGAAAACTGCTTTTGTTCTTAAATTATCCATGATACTAATTTAGTGATTAGCTCCCTGCTCCATGGCCACACATACCACGTGAGCATGGTCTCCATCCTGTGGCAAAACTTATGGTATTTCCACAGCTGGACAACTGTAACTCTAACAATCAGATTTCCAAGAACCAATTCTGAATGTAATATACCCACACTCTGCCAGTTTTGAATTATGCAAATTGTAAGATAGGCAGGAAACCATATCTACTGTTAGTGATAAACCCACCTTTATTCCTATTTCTGCAGCTGTTGTGCTGGTTGGTACTTCTTCCCTTCCGCTGTCAATTACAGCAGAGTGCTAACGAACTTCAAGGCTGAGTCCATGACTCCAGTGACAGGAGCAGGATTTAAACAAGACGCACTTTTCACCAACTGAAAAAGAAGATTTTTTATTTTTTTTTCCTCCAGATATGTGTTGTACAATTTAAACATTCTCTTATAGGGAAAAAAATAAAATTGTCCAAAAAATAAGTCTGAATGTGAGCCAAGTATGGGCTGGCAGGGAACCGTCTGACACTGTAAATGCTCGTTTGTCATCTCAGGGGAGTGGTAACTCCAGCACCTGGTTACAGCAATTTAGATGTCATCAAGGTAGTTCTGTCATGGCTGGTTTAAGGCTAATTAAAATAAATTGTTAATTATTTTAAGTTTCATTTTGCACTGGAAATTTCTCAAAATACAGATTTTCTCTAAGATTTAGTTGCCATGGGATTTTTCGGTTGAATGGTTTTGTAAAAGAAAACCCTTCCAAGTTTGGGTTGCTATTTTGTTATTCCTGATTTTTCTTCCCTTTCTTTTTATGTTTCCTTATCACATTCCCTACAATGATCAGTGTCCTTTTTTTTAGATCACCACTATAAAGATTGATGCTCCAGATCACAGTGGGATTTGTTTTTGATTTAAGAGGAGAGCAAAGAAGAGAAATCTGGAGCACTATTTCTTCATAAGCTTTTTTTTTTTTGTAATGTCTGGAGTGGAAATTACACTTTAATGGAGGACAATCCTAGTGATAAAGTAACAGGAACAATAACTTTATGTTTGCAATAATATCCCTGTTGATACAGCAGTAAGATCAGTTAAAGGTGAAGGGAACAATATTTCTTGACGCTCGGAATATTAGCAGGCGTGGGCTACTTAAATAGATCACAGCTGTATTTCGATTACCTACTGCTGTTGAATGCACACCCTTTTCTCCTCCACACATCTAACTCAATAACGTTTGATCACTCTGCGCAAATAGATTTTAGGTTATTTCTGAAGGAAAACTCTGCCAGCTCCATCAGTGAGCAGACCTCCTCCTCCCAACACTCCATTTCAGAGGCCCTTAAGGCTGCGTTTCCAAAGAAAAGGTAAATACCGACGCATCAAACCACAAGCGATAGCTAATGGCATCAACCCTTCTTCACAGTAAGTCATCTCTGTATCAAATGATACTTACAGATCATGCTTGCGAGACTTTAGACCAGCTTGTCTGACTGCAGCTTAGTTACACCATGAAGATCCTGAAAGCAGAATAAAATTTAGACATCCAAGAATTATCACAATCAGGCTGCACTTTCTTATTCTTTGTTGGGAGGAGGAACCAAGTAGGTGGCCCCAGCAATACGGGATAGATCTCTGCTTTCTTTGGCTAGACAATTTGGCAATTTGAAGTATACAATATCTAATTCACTTTATGGGAAAACAAAGTTTTAGTTCTTCTGGAAGGAGTGAGATTATACTGGCTCTGGGCTTTCTCATTTTATTTTTTGTTTCTGTATCCAGGAGCAACGGACGTCAGTGCACCTGCTGTACACGTGCATGTTCCCATCAAGGGCCAATAATACCTTATATTCCTTACTCATTTCCAGTTTGACTTTTCCAAATTAGAACTTACATTTACCTAATTTGCTCCCTGCGGCCACGCAGTTAAAAGTATAAATGAAAGATGGGAGTGACCAACCCATCTACACTTCTAAAAGCGCTCCTGAGATAATAGTCCTACTACATCAATTGACGTAAGAAAACTTTACCCTCAGTTTTCTATGTATATTACTATTTGAGATTTTAGCCCGTAGTTGGAGTCGGAAATGATCATGCTGAAAAAAAGAATAAATCAGAAACTTTATCTTTTCAGAATGGCCTGAAAATCAGCAGAATTAGCCTTCACAAGCTCCTCAGTTATCTCTGATCCTGCCCATAGTCTAGTTAAAGATGAGTTCTAAAAATCACAGAGACTGAAAGTTTGAGAGGTTCATCTAATTGAGATAACTAAATAGCATTGTGTTACTGTGCATTCATCTGAACATAAGTTTAGTTTTACAAAGGTTCTCCCTTAACTGAGTGGGTCAAAAGATTGCCTCAGGTTTCTAATATGCAGTGTGAATACTCCATGTTTCATGGGAATAAATATGACACTATCATGCAAGTTTCTGTTTCATCAGATACCAATAAAGCATTTTGTTAAATTTGGTACTAATGTGTACCAGTAAATATATCCTGGAAATATCAGGATGCACCACTGTCTTTGCTTTAACGTAAAAGGGATTTACACAGATCTCTAGATACATTAATAAAAAAGCAATGTAGTTATTTTATGAAGAGAGGGGAAAAAATAGGTAGAAAGAATTTAGAAAACTCATCTGTAATTAAACCATATGACACTCAGAAAGCAATCTCTAAACCACGAGCATGGGTATTTGCAGACAGTGCCATGAAGGCAGATGCTCATGTGGAAAATACTACATTTTTCCATAATTAGGCATCTGCAAGCTATAATTATCATCCAAAGGAGTGGTCTGGTTCTGAGAAGTAACTGACACCTAGCTAGACAACCCTGTCCAGCATTTCTGATCATTTAATAAAAAAAATTTAGAAAGTAAGTCTATTCACATATGCATGCACGCACACAAACACACAGAGACTGGCACTGAATTAAAGGTGAGACAGACTTTTCCAAATAAAAATGCATAAAACCAAACTTTTCAGCTGAAATTTAGGTTAAAAAAAGGAAAAAATAAAGATTTTATTTATGTAAAAGAACTGTCAGGAACTAACAATCTCTAGAGAGTACGCTAACACATCAGTAATAATCTAACCTGGAAAACACTAAAAGAACCTATTTTTTTTCATGAAAGCTTCAGTCAGATGTTCTGAAGACTATTCTTACCACTGAGCGAATCTTTTCAAGGCCATGTAGAGGTATCACAGCGACATGAAAAGAACATAAGGGTCCTCATTGCCAGCTGAGGATCAATTCTTTCATCAATGTGATGCCAAAAGATGACTTCAAATTTGCTTAAACCCTGTGCAGGAACCCTCCAAGAAAGGAGGATTTGAAAGTTTGCTTGGCCTACCAAGTCTTGCAGAAGAACCCTCTGTAGGGACACCCCAGCCAGGACTGCAAACTTTGCCCAGTCAAGGAAACTTCTAAGTGGTTTGATTTCAAACCTTGGAATAGGCAAGAGAAAATTAGAGAAAATTAGACAGTGGGCTCTGCACTCTGCTTCTCTAGCAGCTCAGGGCAGAGTATTAGGGCTCAGGTTCAGGGTCCAAACCTCTAACAAGAGAGTCTGGCTTCTACTGTGCCCATGTGTGAAACTGAGGATAAGGGGACCATGCTATAGCTATAGCTATTACCATTTAATTACTGGCTCTTCCTTCCTTTTTCCAATTTTCATACAGTACCTGACAATGCAGTTTGTCCACAGAACCTTCTCAAATAAGTGGAAGGGCTCAGTCCTACAAAACGCTGAACACTTTTGCTGACAGAACAAAACACACATAAACCCAAGCTGTTCCTCAAGCACGCAAAGTCCCATTTACTCAGGTACTACTTTCCTTGAAAAATCAATGTATATTTAAATACTTTGCTGACACGTGGGAAAGAGCTAAACCTTAGCCAAGAGTGAAGTCTAAAAGGAAGAAGTTTTGAGAAAGATATCTATACACATAATCCCAAATGCTCAGCATTATGCAAGAATTTTAGCACTTGGCAATGAGAGGAATAAAACACAATGGGAATGATACAGTCAAACAGTTTGCCATTCTTCCAATGTACCTCTTATTTATTTCAAGGCTTCTAAATCTTCCATCACTGAAGCAGCTAAATTGTATTTACTGTGGTTCCAGGCATATTTTCACTGTTTGTTTTGCTAATCTCGTAGACACCTGAGGAAGAATAACAAATTCAAAAAACTTCATTAGTTGTAAACAAAGGACATTTCCTTCCTATGAATCATATGTTTTCATGATGACTATATGTAATATACATTCTTTTCAAGATGTATAGTGTGTCAAAGAGGGTCCAAGTGAGTGCTTCATATTGAACTCTTTTCTTGATAGTCTTTAATAAAGGAAGCTGTGTGCAATGCTTGGGATCCGTAGGAAGTGCTTAAATAACTATGGCAGGCTTGATCCAGAGTTTTCATTTAAGTTCATGCTGTTGCTTAATTATTTTTTGTATTTTTGCTTTGACGGACCCAATGTTATTTACATGGGCCTTGTCTGAATACTATTAAGTTTTCTCTGCATGTACATCTGAGGAGAAAATGTCTAATTTTGGTTGGTGTAGTAAGCATTATATTTTGAAATTATTGATATATTTTTAGTCTTAATATTGTAGTAATGAAAACCCTATAGATCTGTTGGAGAGTTTCATTCACACCATTTGGGAAATTTTGAGCGTCACCCAGCAGCCTTTTTTGATGTGACCAGCTCCTTAATTTAGTGGAACTATTTAGAAGAAGAAAGATAAAGCCCGTGTAATCCTCATATTCATCTTCTAAAAGTTTACATAGGACCCAATTTAGACAGATCAGGTTATAAAGAGTTCTGGGATGGGCTCCTCTCATTTTCTTCAAATATTCCAGTTCTATTTTTGTAGGAGTCTGTTGTGGAGGGGAGAGAACAGAGAAAAACAGACTATAAAGGTCAAGTGATCACTGAAGAGCAGCATGCATTTTCCTTCTATTTCAATGGAGTTATAAGCATAGGTAATTATGCCACAGTATGATAAATGGGGGAAAAATACATAGAAAAAGAAAAACATCTTCAAACCAGACATGTTCTCCCAGTGTAATGGGTGTTTTCAGGGAAGACTGAGGATTCCCCGATACCCAGCCCCACATTGAGTCTGCGGTTTTACACATCTTCCTTAGAGACCATACCCTAAATTACCCTTGCACTTCAGCATCAGTTCAACCAGCGTTTTAGAAAGGCCTCCTCTGGCACATTTCCATGACCACAGCGGTACTAAAATGGCGCTTAAATATGGTCCACTGTTTTAGGCATTTAACTGAGTCTATGTGCAATTACTCCCGAGATGGATTTCTACGTGATCTGCAGCTCCAGACTGACTGCGTTTCTGCCACTAGAAAATTGGTCTCAATCTCTATTATCACAAAGCAGCTCTAACCGAATTATTGTATTAGCATAATAAGATTTCCATTTTGTTCCATAATCAAGGATATCCAGATACATTAAAACAGTAATTTAGAACAATATAGCATTTGGCTTAGCAAAGTTTTTGATGGTGTTATATAGATACAAGAGTAAACAAAACAGATCTGATAGTTAATAGTGCTTTTCAGAGATAACGCTTTCGTTTAACGTAATACTGTGTTTTCGGACTACTTTCAAAAACTCATTTTTCTGCCAAAACTACAAAGCTTTTGGGATGGTCAAAATATGTGCGCATTTGGAGCAGAAACAATTGTCAGGTTTATACTGGTTAAAAGTCTGACCAATATCCCAAAGTGACATTCTGGGAAATATGCAAATGGTTTTTCAAGTTATTTTAGAAATAATGGTATTCGACTCAGGAAGTTTATATAAAATACAATCTACAGTGGAGTTACAGTGAGAACTTCACTTTGGCTGATGGATGATAAGAATAAAGTCCTCCCCAGATGAATTGAGCCTTGTGTATATATTCACAAGTTATGCTCAGACAGCTTATTTCACATAAAATTCCTACATAATGCACGGTTTCACCTAACACTGATCCCAATCCAGTTGGATCCCAGATTATCAGGCTGGATTTTTCAGCTGAAAAAATACAGCAGTAATATTTACAAATAATGATTTTAGTTCAGGCTCTTGGAACTTAAACATGTGACATGATACCCAGAGGTAACCTGGGAGGTAGAGCTTCTTTCTGGACAGTTCAGAGTTTTGTATTTCTGCAGAGTACTTGATATTCTTTAAAAACTAGATTGTGGCAGAATGGGAAAATGCTGTTTGTAAAGTGAACATTAATATTTATGAAGTGGAGAACATCTAAAAAGATATCTGCCAGAGTGGGAAAAACCAAACGTGGTGGTTCCAAAGTTAAAGCATTTCAGTCCAGGTCAGTCTCAAAGGGCTCCTGAGTGAGACTTTTCACGCCAAAAAAATTGTTTCAAATTATCAAAATTCTTCTTATACATATTTTAATCATTCCAAGAGAATACATTGTGAAGCTATTGTGACCCAAAGGCATACAAAGTTAAGATATATAGAAAGAGTAGTAAAAGATATTTTAAATATTTTTGAATTGCTTGCTTGTTTTGAGCTTTTTCATCACAAGAGCATGACTAGATCCCTTAAGCCCCATTGTAACAAGGGATAAAAATAATAATATAAGAAATGAAACTGTCATTTTCCTTATAAATCTATGCATACTCTTCCATTCAATTCTGTGTATTTTTTCTCTTAAATCCTTGTCCACTATTGTATCAAACAAAATTTATATCTTCACTTTCAAAAGCTTTCACAACTTTTCCTCTCCCTATATGATTTCTCATAGGCATCTATTTGTTAAATTTTCCAGCAGAGATATTCACACTCTCTCCTATGGTATGTCACATTTTTCTAAAGAGTTTTCCACACATATAAATACAACTACTGCAGTACTTATTCAGCCTTTTTTACATGATGCTTGGAAGAACTTCCCAATGACCTGACTTTCGTGCATTGAAAGTGCTGTGATGGTAACCAGTACTGTCTCAGTGGTTACTGTCACTGTCTCTCATGGTTCATTGGCATAGTCCTGGTCCACTGTTCGTAGGTATTAGTATAAAATAATTAATTTATGCTAGCAATAATTTGAAGACTTATAACTCAAACTATTAAAATGAATTTTCTTAGATTTTGCCAGGCCATTCTATCTGTTGTTTTTTGTTTTTTTTCCTGATTAATCTATCCATGTTAATTATTTCCCAAACCAGGTATTTTAAGTACAGTATAAATTAATTGTGATGTTTTCTGTAAGACAATGCTGCTACACCATAAAATTCAGAGGGTAAATTTTTCTCAATTGAGATACATTTAAAAATAAAATCATGATAGAATTTTAGTTCTAATAAGTTTCCATTGCATACTTATAATTTTTAAATACAAACATTTATAGTTTGTATTTAGTAGCTCTAAAGGCATATCCTTTCTACATTGTTGATTTTTTATCCCTTACCAACAAAAATCGATGCTCCTTTATGTTAAAAAGTAAAGGCAATGGCTGCTTTCGTGGATATATTATTCTCTGGTACCTTGTGCCGGCAGCAACAGGCAGACAAAAAAAAAAAATAGCACAATGGATTGGAAGAGCAACTGCAGATCATTTCTTGCTCTTCTTGCATTTTCACTTCTTTCTGTTCAGACGTGAAAACACTAACTTTTTAGACTTATATTAGAAATAATTTTCAGCTTTCCTCCAAACCACCCTCCTGACATAAACGTGTCCTCTATGTCCATGGGTTCACAACAGTGTTTTTCTGGGGTCATACCAGTTTGAACAAGTCTTTCTCCTCATGCCCCATTTTTGTTTGCTGCCTCATTTGAAACAGTATAACTGTCTGCGTGGTGATGCACTGAATATAATCGAAACACTGAGCTGGGTAATAATAAGCCTCCAAAATAAAATTCTCCCATGCCAATGACTCAGTCAGAATGGCCACATAGACCATCTACACCAGCCCAAGGATAGAGGTGATGTGGGGACTGAGTACTTGCCACTTCCAACAGCAGCAAAATCCATTTTTTTGCTGGTCAGGTCATTTCTAAAGTTGGCACATTCATTTAGGAACGGAAATAAGGAACTTAAACCTTTTAATTTGAGGCATGCTTTTGGAAACCTTGGCCACAGAGCAAATTCACTGGAATGAATAATTGAGAGCAATGTGAACCACGAATTTTACAGAACAATTTAATTGGACAATAGACCAAAGAGGGAACTCAAGAGTATTTCTTGTAAAATACTTTATATTTGAATTAATTCTGTGTGTGGGATACTGCTTAATATATTCATTTATTATATCTGTTAGCAGCTATGTGTTGTCTCAAAAAACAAACTGTGGCATAGGATTTCAAAAGCACTGGCTGCAGTTGGAATTTCTATGTAGTGGTTCTGAGTTGTTGAGTGTAATTTTAAAAGGATTAGTTATACCAAAATATTTTTTTTAAGGGGACCATTATGCAAAAAGTTTTACCTGTCAAAGAGCCCTAGGAAGACAACTACCAGGCTTGCTGCTCAACTGATCAGTTTTATAACTTGGCTGGGAGAGATGGAAGAGCACGAGTCATTCACGCATGTTTCACAGAATTGGGGGTTTTATAATAGTGGTTGCCTTTCTGACTACCACATCAGGGCCTAAAGATGATTGATGCTTGTTGCTGCTGGAATAGACCTTGGACAGTTGTTTTCTCCCAGCTCAGTTTAGGAGGTCGGCTCAAGCTGAACTCTAAGATGCTCTAAGAACTCAAAATTTCCTTCTGCCATGAGGCCTGAGGGCTGTGGTCTAGTGAGGTTTGTTCAATTTATCAGTAGACAGGGAAATTTGTTTATTAAAACAAACATAAGGAACTCTTCTACGATTTATGAGCACATAATGGAACTTGTGAATGACTCTCTTGCCATTTAGTAAATGGAATATGTGGCACAAAGACAGCCTTCATTCCTCCCATCTCTACAGTGTTTACTTAGAGTTGGCTGAGAACAGAAAGGGTCATTCAGAATTTGTTTTTTATTCTTTTTATCTTTCAATTTATTTTTAATTTTATTATTTATTCTTTTCCTTTTAAAACAATATTCCTACTTACTGCTCAAAAAAAAAAGCAATAGTATGCATTTTGTAAGAAAATTTCTTTCTCTATAAATAGCTTTCTCTATTTTCTCTAAAGAGAAAAGGTTAACTCATATCTTTGTGAGTACCTCCACAGAGCTTTTTCTGAGCTTCTGTAGCAGGAAGGGCAGCTAAGCTGAAAGAATTTACAGAGGTGTCATACGGTGACATGGCATGGAGGGATGTTATTCCTTTTACTGCTTGCCCCCAAGAGTGAATTGCATACCGAGCTGTCAGGCAATAATGGAGTACACGGAGTTACTAAACATGTATGTACATTTCATTGCCCCATCCTTGCCCCTTTCACAAATCTATTTATCTCATTTTCTCTGGACACTGGGTGCTACTTTCTGTCCCTTCCGCTGCTCTCAGCCCATCACCTGTCCTTACCTTCAATGACATTTCCTGCGCTGAAAAAGTCAGGTGTGGTCTGAATCCAGAAGCAGCCTCTCCAGCATCCTGGCTGTAAAAAGCACGCGAAGGTTCAGGGAAGGTTAAGGAATGGGAAACAAGAAAGTTTCAAGGCTTGGCAACACTTCCATTTCATGAGAAATAAATTTCACCAGGATAAAAAGAGAGAGCCTGACAAAGCAGAACTCTGAATGCGGCACAGAAACTTCATGGGTAACTGCTCCTCATCTTTTTTTTTTTTTGACTTAAATGCCGAATAGCTGTTGAAGAAAGTGGAACAAACCACAAAAAAATAAGCGAAATTCTTTTTCAAGAAATCCACAATTGTATAATTTGATTGCCAGAAAAATATCACTGAGGACATTGGCTTACCAAGATTAAAAATATATGAATAATAAGAATATTAAATTATAGTGTTCCACTGGAAACAAGAAGAAATATCCATTGAAACGTCCACAGAAATTTCCTGCAGAAAATAATAATATTAAATATCTTCTTTCCAAAATTTTCTATTTTTCACAAGAAAATTTAAAACTTCGTAACTGAAAAAAAAAAAGGAGATGAATAGATATTTTAAGTAACTATTTATTTTTTATTTATTTTAACAGAAGTGGAATTTTTCTTTATAGAAAACGCATTCCATCTGTGTAATATCAATTTTCTCATTGTAAAGCAGAAGTCAGCCACTATGCGTCTGGGTTAAGAATAAGCAGGACAGATTTTATGTCTGTCTGCTGCAGCCTTCTCCCAAGCAGCTGAACACTATCAGAAATAAGTCTATGTGGACCACTGAGCTACTTCAGTACCATAGTTCCCATGCTCTGTATTTAGAAAATCTAAGATTTAAACATGCGCTGACTTCTATGCAAAAAGTAAAATATATAGCACATATTGTTCTAACATACACATTTTTTTTTACAATGAAACAAATTTTAACTCTCTACCTAAATATCTGTCTTTTGTTACCATTTACAGGAACAGACTTTCACTTCCACCAGTATGTACATAAATGAAGTTGAAAAAAACTATCCAGGGTTTGCAAAATGTTTTAACTATTTTCTCCATTGCTCATCCATGCCTTTATGTATTTCCAAAACTGCATAAGAATAGGATTTTTTTTCTTAGTTTAATGAACAAAAGAGTTTACACATTTAAAGCAATAATTTGTCAGAAAAAGTCAGTTATTTTTTTCTGTAAAAATGTAAATTTATAAGGTTTTACAGCTGAGCTTACTATGCTCGTGAGGGTTAGAACATATTTTTATACAAGAGAAAACTACCTAAGGTTTGGGGAGAGCAACATTTTCCATATTATTGGGTACAGTGGGACTAGCAAAATCAGGAAATTCATGTTTTATGAGTTTAAACAAAAATCAAAGTCACATAGTCATGCTAAACATCACCCTCTGTTTAGTAGGGTACTTCTGGTAAAAGGGTCTAAAATGTTTAACAGCTATAACTTTGAACTTTTGGTTTCTTCTAAACTGTTATAAACTAAGCACCTGATTCAGGGAGAATAACTGGTTACAGCTTTGTGCAAACCTTTTTAAATTGCTTTTCCTTGGGACTTTTTTATAGTGAAGCACTTCATATACTGGGAGGAAAAAAAAATGTATATCCTATGTACTTATTGCTTATTCTGCAAACTGAAATCTCAAAGGACTGTCAAAACCATAAATTATATTTCAGTGAATGAGAGAAACAATTTATTAATTTTAAGATTCTTTTGCCGTACAAAACAAAACCGGATCTTTAAGCCATGAAACTTTCAAATGACTACTTAAATGACTTTCACAGCTTTCACTTATGAAAATTCTTAGAGGATTTCTCAAGTGGAGCATGACTCAAAGTTTCTAAAGTTGTCAAAGGAATCCTCTTTTCTAGGTCTCAAATTCTAATATCTCAGATTCCTTAGAAAAAGAAAACTTTAATCTGTTCTTAGAATCTCTGACCTGACATATGTATTTTCTCCAGAAGAAATGTGTTTTTTCCTGATTATACTTTCTAGGATGATTTACAGTTCAGAATGCACAAGAGGTGTAATTTGTCATATTTTGGTAACAATCAACTCTGTCACTATTTGATAGTGAAACTCATACTGTACCTTAGCAACATACAAAACCACTAGTTTTGACTAGAATGGTTTGAGAGAACATAAGAGAATTTAAAAACTAATTCCTGTATAACTGAAATGTAATTCTGATAATTTTTTACATTGCTACAAATTAGAACTGTCAATGTGTAGCTGGTATAGTAGTCCTTTCTTACATATAATATTGATGAAAGCTTTAGAAAAAAAATCCCTACTTGATATTTAAGAGTTAGGATATGCTTTTTCATGTATTTGTTTATACTCAATTTAAAATTTACATTTGGATCTTAAAAACCCTCTATTAAATTAAAACCAACTGCTTTAATAAACAAACTAATGATTCCGAAGCCACAAACAGCACTGGCAGGATTATAGCAAATATTTTGATGTCACTTAAAATAGTAAAGGAGAAAAATATTTTTTTTTGCCCACAAAGAAAAATAAAAGTCATGTATAGAATCATAGAATGTGTAGAAATAAATATCTTAAAACATCATAATAATGCAAAGTTTCTGGGAAAAAAAAGCGTATTGCAGATTGAAATACTACTCTACTGAAGTTACTAGAAACAGGTTTGTCTAGTGATTTTAAGCTAAATATATTAGTGCATCAGTTTTATTAGACCTTAATAAATATTAAGTATACGTGTCCTTGTATTCCTTTAAATCCTTTAGAACAGCTGGTCTCAAGATGACCTAACCTAACCATTTAGAAACAAAATATTGTGACACTTCGACATAAATGGAAAAACAGCACAATCTGTTTGGGGCTGGGAAGCAGGCACAGACTTCTTATGAACATCCTCATTCAAATAGGCCCAGAGTGGTTGTCAGCTTCAGTTCCAGAACAAAACTCCACAGACCAAGGATATACATTCTCCCCCTTCTGTCGATCAATTATTACATAAAAAGCATCATGAAAACCATGAAGATAAAAGTTTTAATTTATTCTGCCTGTATTTCTCAAGCTGTTTGAAATGAAGTTTTTTTTTATGACATAGCACATGCTAGAGGGCACAAGAGACCGTTTTGATTGTGCAGTTAAAGGAACACATTAGAAATATGAAATCATTATTTCTGGAGGATTTGGGACTTTTTTTTTTATTTTCCTGTGGACAGCTGTTGGCTATAGAACTGAGGCAAACTTAATTCAGGAAAATATCCTAAGTAATGGAGCCAGAGAGGCTAAATCGGAGTGGTAAATATTGCTAAGCCATCATTACTTGCTAAATAGCTATTAGTCATCTCAATTTTTTTTACTGTACGCTTAAAGTTCTAAAGAGCCATTGCTTGCGATACCTTCTTAAACAAAACAGAAAAATCTACCCTCAAAAAAAAAAAACCACAGAAGTCTGCCAAGGTAACCCTGAGGGTCTAGTTTAAACCCCTGAAGTAAAGAATTCCACATTTCAAGGATTTAAGTGAAAATAAAATACAATCCAGGCTCATTTTTTCCTCCAAGAGAACAGTGGGGAAGAAACAGATAAATATGAAGAGAGAGGGATGAGCTCGATGTAGAAGAGAGAGCATGAGAAAAAAAAAAATTAGAAGCAGTGTGTAAAAAAAAAAATAAAAATCTAAACATTCAGTCATAAATGTTCCATGATTTGACTTCATATGTCTCTTAGTGTTCATATCTATGTAGGATTTAGGCCAAGGCATGGTTATACATGTCTCTGTGCAGAAGGGATATTGTACTCTCATACTTTACATTGGTCTGTTTTTTCCAGGAGTGAGCCTAGTCTCGTTTGAAATATTTGTCTCTAGAGAAATGCAATTTGATTAAAAAGACCCAGGAATAAATAGTAGAATCCTTGTAATTAACCTTATGTAGGCAATAAAAGCACAAATAAAGGAAAACTAGTTGATGTCCTGTGTATTTAATTAGCTTGTGTCTCTTGTATTTATAGTCTGAGAGAGGACCCCATCACACCCAGAAGCAATGAGGGTTATTTATTTGGGCAGAAACTAGTTTGCTGTAGGTTGGGTAGAACACTGAGAGAGAAGTCTAAGACTGATGTTTGCCATCAAAAGAGGTCTCGGGCTGCAATGCTTGGAGATGGGCTAGAGGCACACGACCAGCAGATGGTGAAGGAAAAGCTGCCGTATTACCAAATTACTGATTTCTGATTACTGTCAGCCAACAAGGATTACATTAAGTTCAGATGTCTCTTTACCATTAATTATAGCACAGTGCATGCCTCCTTCCACTTAATTATAGAGCCATGGGTGTAACACACCAAAGCTGCATGGCACAATCGAGGAACAGGGGAAAGGATGAGCCTCAAACGCAAAGGGGCTTCAGATGCAAATCAGCCAAAAATAATAAGTGGGCAGGTCAGATTTCTGCTTACCCCAAATCCATCTCAAATGGGACTGATGGACTGTTACTGAGGTGACCAAACTGAAGATGCAGCTCAGGGATTCAGAAAGTCTGTCTGAATACCAGTTATTCAAAATGAGGGGTAAGGAGTCAATTGTGCCTCCTAAAAAGTTTATTCAGGTAGAAGAAAAGGCAGGCAGAGCACAGTCCTCGCTGTGATTACGACACCTAACAATAAGACATTTGTCTGCCATGAGTTCTGAAAAAATCCAGATGATATATAGACCATGCTGCGAACTACAAAATGACTTCTCAAAAAAATGCTGGGCAGAAAAATTAGTTCACTGTACATACTAAAGTATGAGATACAGTAAAATGAGCATGCTGAATAGGTGTTAAAAAACGCTTTTTCTGTCATACATGTGTATAGTAACGATAGCAAAAGTTCTAGAAATTTGATGGATTTATTACAAGTACTGATAAGTTTAAACACTGTTTAATATTTTGGATCCAGTCCAGAATATATATATATTTTTTTTTATATATATATTTTTATATATATATATATATATGCATTAAAGAAATGCTTGTTAGCAGAGCCACTCTTATGGTTTTCTCTATGTAAAGCTGAATGATACAGATAAATCTACAAAACATTAAATACTGTAGTTCTGGGAATTTACCTTGCATAGTGATTTTTTGGGCATAAGTTTTTTTCATCTTAAAGAAAGCACAGATCTAAATACTCAGTAACAAAAGCATTATTGTACCTGGTCAGTAAGTTCTCAGAAAAGAACACTGGGGTGGCCTTGATAGCTCAGATCTGGACATCTCTGCTATTTAAATTTAGGAGAAGTGACTCACAGAAGTTTTCCAAGTAAGAGTTTCTAAGGTAAAGTTAACCCACTTAAAGAGATGAGAATCCAGGCTGCAAGCTCATAACCAGTCCGACATATTGTGGAAATCCAGTAACACAGAAAAAACGTGTTGTAATGACCTATTTACTTAGAGTTCATTATTCAGCTGCCAGACCTCCCTGCACTGTCTTGATAGAGCTCCAGATGGAATGTGTATCCCAGCCAAGAGGCAAACTGAGATGTGACTTCAGCTGTTAATGGGACGGTTTTGTTTGTGGAGGAATTGTTTTTCTCTGTCATTAAGAGGCACCTAAACAAGAGGCTGTGATTCCCTAAGTGGTGATGTAATACAGTGTGAGAAATACTTCTGTGACATAGTGTCTTTTCTGATTATTATCATTAATTGCTACTTCACCACCTTTTGTCTTCAACCAACCTACAGCTGCACTGCGAAGAATTAAAAAAAAACTTTTTTTTTTTTAACATGTTCAGAAAAGAAAGGTGCCATCATAAAAATCCCTTTTTTTATATACCAGTAGCAAAGAAGATGACGGATTTGTGTTAGTCACCAATCTCAGAAAAGTGATTTCTTTATAGTAAAGAAATTAAATCATTGTGCTGCGCTGCGATATATTTTAAGCATGGAATAGCTACTCCCTGTGAGTGTGCTCTGATATCAATACATTCAATAACAGTTAAGGCAAATTTGAAGCTCTGTCATCATTCTGGGGTAAGTATAAAAGAGCACTCTAAAGTTAGAACTGCTATAGCACAGAATGTCCATGCGAATTCTACTTGATCACACAGAAGACAGCTGAGGTAACACAACGCTCAAAGGCAATTAACAACCAAATGAACAATCAAGAGTCTGCAACAACATTTGAGAGAATCATTAAAAAATTACAACTCACGGAAGAAAGAAACAGAACAAACTGACACCAGAGACACCAGAACAAAGTAACAGGTGCTCATCCATGGGTGTCTCCCGACAAACACAAACGTTTTGCAATAATTTGACCAAACACAGATGGATGGTTTTTTTAACGAGCAAATAATTGTGCGGCCAGCAGGTCTCAGGAGGTGATTCTACCCCTCTACTCTGCGCTCATGAGACCCCACCTGGAGCACTGTGTCCAGCTTTGGAGTCCTCAGCACAGGAAGAACATGGACCAGTTGGAATAGGTCCAGCAGAGGGCCACGAGGATGATCAGAGGGATGGAGCATCTCCCCTATGAGGACAGGTCGAGAGAGCTGGGGTTGTTCAGCCTGGAGAAGAGAAGGCTCCGGGGAGACCTTATAACAGCCTTTCAATATCTGAAGG
>JAOQGH010000032.1:54260109-54291517 GCA_025769975.1 Gallinago jamesoni
AGGGGAGATTTAGATTAGACACCAGAAAGAAATTCTTTCCTGTGAGGGTGGTGAGACACTGGAACAGGTTGCCCAGGAAAGTCATGGATTTCCCATCCCTGGGGTGTTCAAGGCCAGGCTGGATGGGGCTTTGAGCAACCTGGTCTGGTGGGACGTGTCCCTGCCCATGGCAGGGGGGTTGGAACTAAATGATCTTTAAGGTCCCTTCCAACTCAAACAATTCTATGATTCTACAATAAACCTCTTTCTCCAGCATATCTATTCCCTAAGTGTATCTGAAAAGATATCCCCCTCCCATTTCTTTCTCTTGCAGCACATTTCTAAACAAGGAACATAGGCCACCCCTCTGTTTCTGTCCTTAAAGCAGACACTCTACACCACTGCACTGTGATTAACTGATATTCCTAGGCCATGAGATGTAAACACCAAAGCAGGTGAAGAACTGTTTAAAGTAATTACCGGCCCAAGGAAAAAGCAATTAGCCAACTCATTTAGTCTGGGAATTAAAAGACAGGTTCTATGTGTCAGAGGAAGATCTGGACTAGCCTTGCAATGCAGAAAGCTTTTGCAGTAAAATTTTCTCTTTTTTAAGATGTTTAACCAATTCAGGAGTGGGATTTTTACAGTTACCTAGCATGCAGGGGACTGGATGCTTGATGTCCATTACAGTCTTCTGTTATGTAGGGCTATGTTCTTATTGTTTCTCAGCCTTGGAATTGTTTTCCCCTTAAAGATGGAAATATCCAGCAGAATGAGCTGCTATGTATCAAAAGGTCTGTAAATCCTAAACGGACCTAAATTGGAAATCTAATTTGAAATAAAATGCAGCTCAAATTTATTACACAAGATATTAATTTACTCATTTGAAGTAATGTATGATTCTCAACCAAGCAAAGATTGGGTATCTCCCTTTTAAAGGTCAGAAGAAGGTTACTTGGTCTCTTCAAAGTTCTCCCTTATTAACATGGATGGCTTGACGTTGAGGAAAACCATGCACTCTATGTATTTGTATTCTTTATTTATCTATTTAGACTTTTTTTTCCCTACTGGTGCCTTTCAGATTCTCTAGGCATATTAAACCCATTAAGAGTACACATTTTAAACAAAACACATCAAAAGGATCATAAAAAAGACAGGCCTCTTAAAAAAATCTCCTAAAATACGTGAGACATTGTAAAAAGTGTGCAAGAAAATCATGTGAGGCCAGAAAAAATATTTTATTTCCCTGGGAAAGCGAAATCTTGGATTATCTGTTGCTTACGTTGCTGAAGCACTGAACACTAGTCTGAATTTTAATTATTATAATTAACATTATTATGCATTCACATTGATCTTACCTTTCTTGCCAGGGTCTAATACTACTGATTATACTTATGGCAAATTTCCAGGTGACTTCAGTGGGACCAGGATAAAACCCCATGGTCACTGCTACCTCCTTGGTTTGTAAATGAACATCTGGAAGATTGTAATTTTCTGATGTGAGCCTGACATGAAAGCATACAATTCCACATCTAATGATCAAATTCAGTAGTTTGGTATCATAAGTAGGAATAGAAGCATATGCGTGTGTCTGTTTGCAGAGGGTGGGGGAGCTCTTAACTATCGTAATGCTCAATGCAAATTAAACCAGCTGAATTTAAACCCAGATGTTTCAGCCAGGTCCCTGATGTCCAACAATACCTTTTTGACAGGTTGATATTTGTGGAAATTCAGGGAAGAATTAGTTCCAACAACCTAAGAACAGAGTATGAAACACACAAGAAGAGTTTGTTAAGTAAAGCCCAAGTGGAAAATGAGCCTGGACTTTACAGACACAAATGGGAAGACATACCAAATATAATATGAAAGTCATATTTGAATATCATGTTTAAAAATCCCAGACTGGACTGTCTTTCAGTTACCAACCCTATGGGGAAATATACGGTTACATTTCATTACAATGCTAGTCAGTAGAGCTATGTCTCCAAAAAAGGATCAAGACCCCTCTCTCTCACACACACAGATTCATGGCTGATGAACACAGAAACTGAGACATTACAAGATCTTGCTCTTATTCTGTGAAACATACTGCAGTGACACGGCTACCTCAAGACCTTCCTGTTTTTTTTCTGTTCACGGTAATGGGGGAAATTCTTAACGCAATAAAGAGTACAGAATTTCTTTCTTTCTTTTTCTTTCACCCACAGATACTGATACTTAGAGTGTTTTCACATACAGCTCTGACCATCCTATTCCTTTCCTCAAGGCAAAACAAGTCCAGGCTTCGCTAGCTTAAGAGTAAAATGCAAAACATTCCTCTTTACAAAAACCCATCTACGGAATATTCCCAGAAGAAAAAGGATTTCTGAAAATTTTGTTGTGGAAACCACCATAGTGAGGGAAATAGAAATGTGAAAATTGCAGTCATATTAACATTTATGCTTAGAAGAAATACTATGCAATGAGGAAAAAAGGCACTCAGAATAGTATATACTTGAACAAACACATCTACATCACTAGAATGGAAGGAGCTACAGGTTCTGTAATTATTCAATTTTAAAGTACATAAATTAAGATAAGGGCTCCAGACTACAGCTTAAAAATAGTTCGAATTGAATTCTTTGGAGCAAATCAGTGTCTGGCAGACTAGAGAAATAAGAGTTTGGATTGGTGTTGCTGAAATAGAAAAATCATGTTTGTTCCTCGTTGTCCTTGTTGGTTTTCCTTGTGTATTACAGCATCTAAGATCTTTAAGACTGAACTAAAGAAAAATCCTTCCACTAGATGCAACAACTGTGCAGCTACTGTATAATTAAATCTTTCTCCTTTGATGCTCTGATTTCCTTGTAAATGATAGTCTGCTTTTCTTACTTAAGCAATAAAGGAATTCTGCATACTTAATGCTTCTGTGAAACCTCCCATGTGGATCTGTGTTTTTGTGGGTATACGATGAAAAGGTAGCCCGGAACGTATTATGAATTTATCAGAAACCCAGAGGGGTAGTATGAAAACAAAAGGGAGGAATCCAGGGCAGGTGCAAATGCAATGAACGCTGGTTTGCTTTTGAGATCGTTACTTGTTCTTTGTTTAAATACACAGAGCTTGGAAAGGAGTCGAACAAAATCGGCAGATGTATCGAGGAAATCTGAAAATAGTCTTTACTTCAGTTTGCTTTTTAATCATCAGCAAGAAATGAGATCGTCTCCTTATTTTGCCTTCATTTGTAATGATCTTTTCTTAAAACCAAACCCATTGATTCTCCAGAACATATTGTACCCATTATAAAACCACAGACAACTACAAATATTTCCATAAAGCAAATTAGCACTGAACTGGACTACTGGCAATAAGCACTCAGCTGAGAGAGAGAATAAACACTTTTAGTCCATCATTTGAGTTTGTTTGAGCTGTGATCCTGGGTGCAATCAGAAGGGCACATGCTGCATTTCTAGTGGTGTGGGATGACTTGGGAGAGACTGGCTGTCGGTAAATCAGACACATCTTACTGCCTGAACAGAACAAACCCTTGCATAGGATAAACCTGCTTATTGCTTGATCACCAAAAGCTATTTCACTCCAGGTTTGTCTTTCTGCCTGCTCCTGACCATGCCTGCTCTTTCTCAGGTGTATTGAAGGAGTGTTCAGCACAATAAGAAATAGGAGGCAGACCAATTTCAAATTGCCTTGCTTGTCAGGAATAGGGTACGATACCTAGGTAAGTCCCAAATACAGTTTGTATCATTAGAAACTAATTTATAACATACTGCATGATAATGTCTATTTCTTCTATTGTAAGAGCGCTCTGGTGGTATTCTCAATTTACATTGTCAACAATCATTATACCATACTTCCTCCAGTCGTCTCTTTCCTAGACTGAGGGGTCTAGTCTACCTAATTATTCTTCACATGGAAGCTGTTCCTTATTCTTTGTCATCCCAGTATCTTTGGCATTTCTTCTATGCCCTTATTGAGCAGGGGAGACCAGGGATGCACAAAGACAAAAGGAGAGTTCCTCTTTGCTTCTCCACCTTTTTCTTACTAATTCCTCATGTTTTATTTACTCTTCCTATTACTACTGAATATGGACCTGATTTTTCATACCCTTATATATCTTTTTCTTCTTTTCAATGCTTCGTTCAAATCCTTCCATTATGAATGTAGAATCGAGGCTGTTGCCTCACATGCAACTCTTCACATTTGTCAGTGTTACATTTCCTTTCTGAGTTTATTACAGTAGTACTCACTATCAGGAGAGCTCCTCTCACCCCAAGGTCAACTTTTGTTTTCACTCTGTACTTTAACTCCATTGGAAAACTCTGCCATGTCCCTGCTCAAAATCTATTTGCTTGCTCCTTAACTCACCCTTAAATCTAAAGACGGTGGTGGAATCTCTGTTTCAGCCATAAAGCCTCAAAATATAACCATATCCTGAGGGAAAGGAAAACTGAAGAGGAAGACCCTAAGAAACATCAGGGATAAGAGAGAAAGAATTTAATATATCAAGGCTGGGAAAGGAAGGAGATGGGAGTCAGCCAAAGCATTTGTGAAAGAGTAACACCTGGTCATTGACAGTAACTAGGAACTAACAAGCTGCTAAATTCCACAACATTTTAACTTCAGGATTCATTGTATAAAAAGACCAAATGATTTATAAATAGAATGACTGATCCTCAGAGGAATTCTCCTTTCAGCTATCAAATAGTGACAATTTCTTTTAAGTTTACAATTGCCTTAAAATTCTTCTCTTACAACACTGTTTTTGTTACTATTAAAAATGTAGCACTGAAGTTTAATTGCTTTTCTTATGCAAACAGCTTTTGAAATAGAGGCAGAGAAGTAAAACTTAAATGCTTTCTTTTAAAAGTGTTGAAATGTATTTTAAATTTGCCTTCTGATACTACATTAATATAAGCGTTATGAAGAAAAAACCAGACTGTTACTTTGGAAACCGACGCAGACTTATCACTGGGTGTTCAATTCAATACCCATTAATGCTTATACATATGGTATTAATTCTGCATTAATTCTGTCAAAAGTGATATCATACTCTTAACGTCCAAATTATGACATCACTAAAACAACTTCACTCTTCGTGGGTTTGGAGCATGGCTGTGCCAGAGCTGACTAGAATTTATTCATGCAGCCGATTCTGACAGGTTGGGTTTAATTAGTTCATGCCCTCATAATGAACAAGAGACTGTGTTTTTGAAGATTTGCCAGAATAGTTTCTATTCTCTTCGACTTAAGTGCCAAATGCGTGCACTTCTTTATACTATTTATACCTTTGCCTATAATTACTGTTCCCTAAGGTGTGATTGTCCTATTTCATAAGAGTTTGTGCAGCTGCCAACATGAAGATGTAAATAAATTGTAATACCGTTGCTATGAGGTGTAAAAATCCCACAGCTCATATCCAGACCCTTGTATAATAAACTCAAGTAAACATTCCATTTCCTGTAAGTGATTGTGGTTTGTGACTAGATTTAAAAAAGCAGAGCAGTAAGTCATCACTTTTTTAATGATTTGCTGAAAACAAAGCCATGTAAGCACGAGACAAAAAACAGCTATGTACAAACATTTCTTTTTTATGAAGGAGGAATATCTGCATGCAAAGTTGTGTCGTTTGCTGTTATTTGATAGTTTGGAAGCAGGTCTTATTTCCATTTACTGAGGAAAATCTTGAGATGCAGCTGATATGCTAAAAGCAGAGACCAGAGACAGCTTCCACATAAAGGTGCTTTGAAGGTCACCTCGGCACTATTTTGAACTTACTGCAACCTATGTGGAGATGCTCTCAACTCCCTGTACCTTTTAAGATGCTGTAGCTTTGTCTATTACAGGTTTAACACCACGGCCAGAGGGGAACACAGCAAAGTTTCATTCAGACCTGTCTTACCAAAACATCTAAAAGGTAGAGAGCAAGAGGCCTTTCTTGCACTACCAGTCACACTTACCATGTATAGAAGATCCCCTCTTAGGCCAACCAAACTGTTGTCTCCTTTATTTTCATGAAGAAAGCACCCATGCTTTGCTGAAAAATATGTGTTAGTTCTTCATCAACTCACAGTGGATGAACAACCATTTCACCCCTCTTTTCTTGTCATGGGAGATGCTCTGCTGTCTGCCCTCTCGACCAAGTTGTACCTGCAGAACAGACATAGCCATTTGGTTTGAGAACAGTTTAAACCAAAAGCAGGCACATTTCAGTAGGAGGCACTAGTTCGATGCTGGTGACAAGCGTGCCGTGCAGGTTAACTGTAAAAACGTATCAGCACTCACATGTTTTTCTACAGGGAGGTTTTGCATATGTTAACAGGGTAGATAAATGCAGTGTCGGGTGCCGGTGGGAATAAGATGAGCACACGAGTCATGTGTGTCTGACTTCATGAGTTAAGCTGACTGTGGAGCAGCAATAAAATCTTCAGGCCACTTCACATCAGCAGGTGTTTTACATCATGACACAAATAAGCTAGTTTACACATGTTGCAGGATTTTTAAGCTCTTTGCTGGAGCCACTTTTCTCAGTGCCTATAAAGCCTAAAGACCGCAAATTCACATGCCTCAGCTTCGACTGGAAAATTAAAGTTGAAACTAATAATTTCACTCGGGGCGCTGGTGCTTTCACGAGGCTGGGGCAGCGGATCAGGAACGGAAACAGGGCATTTAATCGCAGCTGGCACTAACTGTGTTCCTGCAGGACTGCAATTAACTCATTTCACCAACTTGTCCTCCCTTCTCCATCTTCTGAACACAGAGGGCCAGAGGTGAGGGGTGTCTGTGACCGTGCATTTCTGCAACAGCTTCCAACTATAGCCCCAGTTGCAGTCGCAGCTGTAGGCAGCAGTCTAATACAACATATTTTAAAACATTAACCATCACCTACACAGCTTTGACTCTTAAAGTCTGATATTTTATATTCTACCAAACCTAGCAGAAGACAAAAAAAAAAGGCCATATCCTGTTGGAAAAGAGGGAATCCCATCTCTACCGTGGTATAATCTATTTCTGGTCCTAACGAACTCTGGGTTATTGAAACTTAAACCAGTCATTAGCCCAGGACTGAACATTACATGGCCTGGGAATCAGTCCAATGTAATTTGGGGGTGGAAGGGTGGCTCAGAATTCCACATTTGTGAGGAAAGCAAGAAATATTTTCCTGGCAGGTTTGTTTAAAAAAAAATGGCAGCTGTTTTTAACTGCTGGGAGGGTCAGATTGTTAAAGACAGTCCCAGTGGGAATGGATTAGTGCATGGGAGGACGTCAAGGTGCAAGATAAATGGAATTTAGTCCCCAGTCTGATGGTTTGTTATCTGGATAGCAGCTCCAAGAACTGCATGTATATACATGCAAAACACCCGACATTATGAACTGGTGTAAAGGCGTTATTGCTGACATGACTTTGGAGTGACAGCATTATTCATGAAAAGCAAAGCTGTAAGTGAGTGAGTTATGCAAGTTACACAAACTGAGTGTGAGTAAGCCCTTTCCATCAACACCACAGACTGCATGTTTCCTTTAGGACATTATATTTTTCAGGAAAATGTTTCTAGAAATGTGTAAGTCATTTAACATGGCCATGTGCTTCCTCTCTGGTTTTTGTTCCTCTCTCTGTAAGGTCAGATTGTCTCTCAAAGTGTAACATGAATCTGCATCCTTCAGAAGGGAGAATGAAATAAGACTCATTCTGGTAGATTTACCATCTCAAAAACCAGTCTATAAAATATAGGCCTTGAGTTTTACTCACACTGGAACAGCGTTATATCCTTCCAGCAGACACTCTTCAATTAATGTTCTTTTCATTATCAGACTTATTTAACAGGCCCTTGGCATAAGTCACATCCAAGCCTTAAACCCTGAATTCAGATTCCAGTACCTGTTCTGGGATCTGTTGAAATAGGCCGGGCTACTGCAGTGCAGAAGTTTGACTGAGAGGCAGGGCTGTATTTGTTTAGAAACAGGAACGTTATTTGCATGAAGGCCTTGGCGTAAAATAACACGTGAAAATACCACGACACCACTCAATTTTTGTTTCAGCTTATGCATAAGGAGCATAATTGGAGGAGGTGCCTCTGTCAGACACAGATAGTTCTGTTTAAGTGGTGAATGCTACCAGGAGGCGAACAGATGTGACCAGCGTAATGTCTGGGTTTGGAGCCAAAACCAGAGCCTGCAGGTAGGATCCTGCTGCATTCAAGTCAATGCTAAATCACTCACCAACTTATCCGGGAGTGAGGGGAGGGGGCAGATCTTCAGCCTCATGCTGTGACACCCATTCTTCATCTACCACCAGGCGCCAGCTCCTGCCTCTTTGCCACTTTCTGCTCCGTTTCTTCCCTGTGGCCATGATATATCAGTCCCTCGCCAGGGACTTCTTCCTTTCCCCAGCAGCCTCTCGTGAGGGGCTTGTTTCGGCTTCTAGGAAAGCAAAAAATTACTTAACCAACTTCCTTTTAACATTTTTCCTACTGATTATTCGAATTAATTATTCTACTTACAGTCACCTGTAACTCTCAAAGTGACTCACATACTTTTTAAACATTTGCTGCTGTTCTGTATTTCAGCTTAGAATCAAAGTTCACATGAAACCATACTTTTTAGCTAAGTAAGTTAGGCTTTTTTGGCCACCCCCTTTTCCTATATGAGTTATTGGAAGGTCTTGTGAACTGGTGCTTTCCAATTTATCAGTTCATTGTGTTGACAGTGAATTTCTTTGATTGAAATCTTTTTACAAATATCTCACCCACATCTGAAAAGTGTCCTAATACATAATTTTAAATTTTTTTCTCTAGTAACCCATAGTTTTTCAAGGTTGAAAAAAATGAATCAGCCTATTTTCTCACACAATTCCCTATTGAGACACACAGAAATATATTGTGAGCATTTTTGGTTTTGTCTGTGACAGCTCCTCACTTTATATCTTACCTTTTACTTCTATAATTCTCATATTCCATAATATCTGCTTCTTTCCTTCATTTGGACTAGATTATTATTTTCTGAAGGCTACCTTTTTGTCTTAAATAACATCTTGAATCTCGCAATCTAACTATACTAGCTTTTAATTGGCTTTCTATTTTCTTTTTTGTTAAGGTGCATTCATTCCTCTTTGACTCCTGGGATGCCTAAGAAGCCTCCATGCTGAGTGTAAGGATTTTAATTTCCTCACTTTTGACTTTAGGGTTTTCTAACAAACTTTCCCCTTGAAAAAATTTCATTATCAAAAGTTTAGTGTCACAGTCCCACATTTGGTTCAATCACTCCCTTGAGAATGTTGAACTTAATTATGCTGTGGTTACCATTAATTAGTGGCTCAGCGACAGTTACTTCTTGAACCAACACTTGTATATTACATAGGACAGAGTAACTTTTCCTCACGTGTGCTGTAGAACCAACGGCTATAAAAAATATAGTCTGAGAGGTCAAGAAGTTCTTTCTCTAAATCCTCCATTGCAAAAGATGAATTTCTATGCAGATAGTTGAAACAGCCCATTATGACCATTTATTAGTCTTGGTTGCCCTATTTGTGCCTGCTGACACTTCACACTTTATTAATAGTATGTTTTTGCATGATAGGAAATTCTGTCATAGATTATTAAAACTCTAGCATGTACTTTCATACTGGATTTAGTTCCAATATCAAAAGCCTCTGCAGGGCAAAAGGTTTGAAAATGTTGGGAAAAAATGTAATGTTGGTGTAAAGTTCTCAAACATTTCTCAATATTATTTTAATGATTTGATGGCCAGTAGCTTATGAGCTACACTAATATTTTTATAAACAGGAATATTTTCCTGCATATATTCCATTCATTCTCCCTGTGTTGACTTCTATATTCACTGGATTCCTCTGCATTTTTATGATATACTGTTATTTCTTTATGGTTGTAAGATATTATACTCCTGCAGTTGACAGATATCCTACTACTTTGTAACTAGTTGTCATACCAATACGAAAAGAAACTTCATACACAGATGTTCAAAATACAAACATCTTATACTAACCTTTCCAGATAGTCTTTTTAATTTCATATTCTATTTATTTAAACCTCCATTTTTTCTCATTTCTATCACACATTAATGTGTTGGCAAGCAAAAAACCCCAAATCTACTAGTTTTTTACTGTACACTTAGAACCTGACTATTACTACTTTTTTAGTTGCTTTCCTGGCTTTAAAGAGATTGAATTGTTTAGGATTATTTCTGTACTAAGTATTTCTGTATTATGGAGCATCTGATCTCAGTGGGATTAAACACTTGCTCATCTTTGAGATTCCGACCCTGGTCCCACTAGAGAGCACCCAGATGCTCACAAACAGCAAAGATACCATTTTCAAAAGAGATGGATGAAAGATCAAATGCTTAGAGGAGCAAGACCTCAACCAGACATGTCCAACGTGCTGATATGCCGTCATTTGTAATTTGCAGGGCTCCATTGATTCTGGTGGGTGGTTACTTTCCTGTAGGCTTCAGCTCTGTGACTGCACATGGCCCAGCAGATGTGCTAAATCAGGGGATTTCACCCTTCAGATATAATTAACATATTCCACAGCAATGTGTTCAAATAGAATAAATGAGGGCAATGTGAAGACAATGGCTCCAGTGATGTCAGGAGAACCAGAATGACTTATATGCTTATATATAATGCTCTATATTGCTCTATGAAGTCCATTTTTCTACTTTCTCTAAAATTCTCCACATTTGATAAGTCATATATATAACATAGGCAAATAACTAGCCTAAAGCCTTATAGTGAGATTAAAATGCAGGAATTTGTGTCGTTGTGGCTACTGTTAGATGCCTAGTCAGTGAGAAAGTGCAGCACTGCCTTCTAGATTCTGATAACAAATGCCTGGCTTTGGGAATGTTTATATCTGAAAGGCTCATTCAACCCAGGATATAGATAGGTATGATTTAAACTTCAGACTGTGAAATTCCTCCCCAGACTAAAACATACCAACAAGAAAAAGAAAACAAAAAGAAAGAAAAAAAATAGCAGAGGGTTGGACATGAAGTTTTGATTTTTACAAGATAGTTTCCAAAGACAGAAAAGGGAAATAAGCCCAGTGACAGTGGAAATTCCAATGTCTCAGGTGAAAAAATGCTAATACAGCTTTTGGATACGGTTTTAAGCTTTGCCAAGGAGGAAATGGAAAATTAAGAGGTTCTTGGAAAACGAAGAGGTTTTGAATGAAGATCAAGACACTGACTCAAGAGAGCCTGAAATTCTACAAAGGCTATTGCCAGCTTGCGTCAGTGAGAACAAGTGGAAACAAACCAAAGAAATTTATCAAGTTACATTGGCAGCTGAACCTAAAAAGAAAGAAAAATGTGTTTATCCTTAAATTTTGTAACTGCGCCTCCGCAGCTTTTCTCCCTCACCATGGCTCTGATTCTCAGTTTCCCTGAAATATTTTTATTCTCTTTTTATTTTCTTTCCCATAGTTTTTGCATTATCCAAAAAGTCTCTTTGTTTTATTTTATGTAACAAAGGGGTTAATATTCCTGATGTTTTCTCTGCTGGGATGCCAAACAGGGTCACCAGATGTGATTCATAAGTTGTTCTTGCATGCTGCTTAGCAAAAGCACAGCTGTGGTTACACACTGGGGGTGGAGGGAAAGGGGAAGAGATCCTGACCCCGTTGGAGTCAACGGGAGTTTTACTATTTACTTCCACGAGGCCAGAATTTCACCCCAAGTATCTACGTGGCTCTTGTTGTTTGTTTTCCTTTGTTCAAAAGGATCTTACTGTCACCGTTGCTAGATTTCATAGAGATTAGATTTGAATCAATAATGTATTTAATTATTATTATAACCACCAATCTATAGTATTGCATGACAAGCAAAACATGACAAAAGGCTTTAACTCATGATGAAACCTTATTTTGTTAGAGAAAATAAAGTTTTAAACCTTTTTTTTTCACAAAGTATTTACTTTCCCAAAAAACATTGGCACCTGAATGTCAGCATTTGGAGATAAATATTATATTCTAGTTTAAGTCTGCACTTCCTCAACCATGTCGTTTTCTGCTTCACAATTTTACAATGTTTTGAAAAAATAATCTAGCTTTTTGATAGGCAGGAGCAAAGATTTAGTTGCCTCTAGCACTGTCTGCAGAACCTTCACTGAACTTGGTTCTCAGAATCATTTCTGTTTCTGAAATGTGAAAAAACGTATATGTAACACAATTACAGATTTAACAGAACCATCTGTTTTAGCAGCACGTTCCCTCTAAGTTTATTGTAAGTACATTCTTATTAGCTCAGCAAGCAAAAACTGAATTTAACTAGAACTATGGCTAAAGTATCAGAAAATGTTATTATAGCTACATGGGTGTTAGAGGAACATAATTTCAGATGAGGAAATCATAGCTAAGGTTATGTTAAGAAGGATCTGACTTTTTGCTCAGAAAGGAATCTTTCTTACATCACTTTTCACCACTTTCCACTTATGTGAAAATTCATCTACAATGATAATTTTCAGGGGTCTTACCTCCTCTGACTCTTCTGTCTACCACAGGCAAGGCTTTGGTACAAGATGATCTAATTAATCCGTGGCAATGGGTGTTCCATGTTCTCTGTAAGTATTAGACAAGCACACACGTGAGACTGGAAATGTAATTGCATAGGAACATACTCTTTTGGGCTTACTGATGTTCTTCTTCTATTTGAATTGAGCTATGAGATTGTTGACTATAAAGCAGCCTCTTATACTTTCATAAAACACATTAGTACATGTCAATATCTTTTATATATTTACCAATTTACTCACTATGCATGCAGCCATCAGTAGAAAGTTTTTATCTCAGAACCTCAGAATCTCAGACACACACACACAAACACCATCAACCCTCATTAGATAAATACTGAAGTGTGATCAGACACGGTCTGTTTCCCAACCATATCCCAGGTAACAGCAGTAACCTGAAGGCAGGTGCTGGTTGGCTCATCAGAGTGTGAAAATTACAATACTTGCTTCCGAAGTCTGGTTTGCAAACAGCATTGAAGAAATATCCACGTTTTTATAGGGATTGTGTCTACATTAGTATATTAAACATGCAGGTAGCTGTTCTGAGTCCATACTATTAAACTTTCTAGAAGTGACAAAATGCACTCTCCCTACTAGTCACGGACCTTTGCTAAACTCAGGTAAATGCAGGAACTGCTTGGGAAAGTGCTTGCTGACAGGGGCCAAAACCATCTAGGGACTGTTCTAGCAATTTAGCAGTATAGATGTCTGAGTTCCAGTATCCAGGAAGTTGCTTGGCTCCGTTTAATTTCATAATAGAGGTGTAACTGGCATTTGCTTATGTACACACACCTTTTCTGTGACATAATAGTGTATCACTTTCAATACTTCAGTAATACCCTGCAGAATACTGAACACCAGACCCAATCCAAACAGCCCTTCTCCCCAGACTGCATAAAAATTACTTCATGATGACCCAAAATCAAGCCACTACTTAACCAGACAAGGCATTTTCAGTGTGCTGAAGTTCAGTGAATAAAATAATCTTTGGCGCTTACATAGGACCACTCATCCAAGCATTTCAAGGAACTTTGGAGGCACTAAATGAAGAAAAAGTTTCCTTTGGGAGCAGCTGGAAGACAGTAAAAAGAAAGCGTTTCAAATCACTATAAAAGTTATTAACAATAAGAACAAAACCCGCTTCCAACAGAACTGTTAGGCTCTGATGTGCTCTATTCTTGTTACTACACCTCTTTCACTTGGAAATAACAATTGGCGCTTCCTTCCTTGTACGTTTATTTTGACACCATACAGGGAAATGCAAGACCTTCGTTGTTGATTTGCACTCTGGAAACTTACTGAACAATTAGGAAGGGACAGTGTAAAAGACTTTGAGGCACTGTCCATCAGTCTGGTATCTGATCTCACCGTGGAGACTTGGAGTGCAGAAGGAGGAAATACTTCACCCGCCACTCGTCTGGGGTAGATGAATCTGTTACAGTGCCCAGAGGAGGGATTTTGAACGGTATTTATATATGTTCTGATGGAAGATTTTATTGCTAAAACATTTTATTCTAGCTCTGGACACCGTCTGCCTCCAGTTCATTCTGATCTTTTGTGGCAGGAAGGATGAAGAGATTAAGATCCTGTCGAGGAAGGCTGAGTTTCCAATGCCTGGCCATTGGCATGGGGGGACCGTTGAGATGTGTCATCCCTGCGGGCGTTACTGCCCGGGGTGTGGGGGGACAGCAGGTCATCTCTGGGGACAGAGGAGGGAAGACAGCAAGTAAGCAGCAGCGATGCATCACATCGACCCAGGGATCCTTTCAGCTCCGCTCCCAGTGAGGTCATTCCAGCGGAGAAGCGGAAGGAGCCTCAGCCCACACAGCAGAAGCCAGATTTCATTTTCCGTTGAAGCTTCTCCCTCACAAATCCATAGCAAGTCATCTCCTCATCAGGAAGTTTTTCCGAGGAGAAGACCAGAGGTCTGGTTCTCAGTTTAACAAATGCATGTGTCTGGACAACTCCAGGCAGACTTATTCCTGTTTGAGTGGCTTATTTTCTACTTTTTCCCCTCCTCCTCCCCTCTATAGCAATGTCACTGTTATCGTCTGCTTGTGTGCACATGCACGTGCTGGTTGGCTGGTTATTATAACCACGTATTATGCACATATTATGTATAAAGTCTCTGTTTTGTAGGTAGTGTCCATCTTTTCAGCAGTTGCCCAAAGCCAGCAGCACATAGGCAGTCACTGCAGATCCAGGGTCACCCACACAGCACAATGGAGATGCTCCAGCCCATCCTGGGATAAAGCAGCTTGGGCACTGGAAGCACCGTACGTGTTCTGGCCTGACAGTCAGACAGAAATTTATTTAAATAAATTCCAAACAGGCAATCACATAAAACCTAGGTAAAATCCGTGCAGTTATTTCATTTCAAGGAATTATGTTTTACTGGCTTCCAAAATTTTCTCTTTCCATCTTAAATGGAAATGCTTAATGCTACTTAATGCTATTCCTACGGCAGCTGGTTTCTACCTTTCAAATGGCAGAATTCAATAAGGTAAACCAAGTTCCAGCAGTGCAGGTTATGACCCACTTAGAAATTTTGCTAGTTTGGATACCTTTTTTTTATAAAAAAAAAAAGGTCTCTAAAAGGGTCTTTATGGTTAACAGTGTATTAGTCGTGACAAATTAAAAAGGAAAAAGCAGAACAAAAATGCTTGATTTGAAGTTTCATTTGGTTTTTACCAGAAAGCATATTCCCTGTTCTGATCCTCCTTTTGTCCTATTTTTGTCTTCTATTATTCCTTCAAATGTATGGCATTGTTAATAAGTGTTATTAAATATTACAGAGTGATTTCCATTTTTATCTCCTGGTTTTTATTTGTTCGTACAATTCTAGAAGGTACTTATTGCAGCATGAAATTCCCAGGCTTGTTTTGTTCCTGAATTTTACAATAATTTTAGCAGCGACTGCCCAGCCATTTGTTAGAAGACAAGAACAAAATGCAGTTGGACTAGATGGTCGTTCTAAGTCCCTTCCAACAGAATTATTCTGTTCTGTTCTATTGTATTTTAAAACAGATTAACTTTATGATGAGTACTGCAATATACAAATTAAAGCACCAACAATAGCTCATTTGGCATCAAGTTTCACACAGTAAAGAACCAAACAGTGGAAGTTTTGGACACAGGGCACTGTGAAGGCCAAAGATTAAAAAGGAGACAAAGGACTAAGACAATCTCTGTTCTCAGACAAGATCCGTTCCTCAGGCGATCAACAGCTGACAGGATCTAGACTGGATCAATTCCTATCCACTTCTTCTCCTATAGGTTTTCAAGCAGCCACTGGCAACTTTGATCTAAAAGATTTTTGGGGGACTGCAGTGTTAAAGTTGGCATGAAAATAGCCATCACTTGGTAATATAAGATGTATAAGATAACTTCCACAGCTAAAAATAGACGCTCTTGAGAGAGCAATTACGAAATATGATGAATAAGGGCAGGGTAATGGAAGATATAAATTCTAGAATAGACTTCAAATGTCGTAAGTGAAGGATAAAGTTTAACAGGATAAAGTTTTAAAGCAACTAACAAGCCTTTAAATAGTCTAAATACTTACGAATCATTAAAGTAGCTGTGGCCAAGCACAAGGGTTCATTTTTAGGCTCTGAAACATCTCTGCCAGTAATTTCCTATGAAATTTCCTAATCTATAATCACACTTGCTGAGTTGAGTTCAACATGTATGTGCTCAGTGCTGTGGTTTTTCCATTACAGACTTCAGGAAGCCCTGTCTCTATCAATCCAAATAGCTTACAAACTAACCTGGGCACACTCAGATTAAAAAGAGAATGCTGAATGAGGCCTATCAAGGTGATAAATTATTGCTAGGTGGTGTGACAACTCACACCACTCTCCTAGGATGACCAAAGATTCCCCTCCGATTCTTGTGACCATGTGTGGGGTTTGCCCCATGGGACTCTCCCATGGTGGCAGGAGACAGTAATGTGCCCTGGGTGAGACAGAAGCATTCAAGACAGCATTTTGAGGGCCCTACCATCAGAGATGTTGTAATAGGAAAAGACAGATGTTTATACTGCTGCACCTCATTTTCCAGCCTATCCCACCTGCTTATTCAACCTGAGTGGCCTCACCAAAGGCTTTCCAATTATAGGTTGGGACAGTCACTGATTAAGTTGACCTCTGCTTACTTAAGGAATCCTGTCATCTTTACAGATCATTTTAGTGGGAAAGATGCAAAAAGGACCACAAGTTTCCATAAAATACCAAGGTCAGCCTCAAATGAGTGTACTGACTGAGGAAAATCTAGGACTTCAGAAGATAACAAGAAAAATACCTGCCAATAGCTGCCAAGAGAAAATACGCACCTTCCATGTCATGCTCTATTGTTTGAGTGTTGGAAGCCACATACTCATTCTGGTTCGGTGCTCAATAAGAAGATTAGGTGTGGTAAATCAATTCCAAATGGGTGATCACACAGCACATACACATAATAACCTATTATCGCTGTCAGCTATTACTCTCTGTTACCTTGTGGAGGGGGAGAATAGCCTTATATTTTCATTATTCTTTTTTTATTTCTTTTGTCTAGTAGTCACTTGCTGTATTTTCTCTTCTTGTGGAAACTTTAGTTCTTGTTAGACCTATCAATCATAAAAGTGATATGAAAGTGAATCAACTTATAACTACTTGACTTATGCAAAAAAAAACCACTACAGAGTAGGGGTAAAATGTTAATTTTCATTCACTCAGAGTTACACAATCAATACATAACCTCTGTCCCAAACAATACACACAGGAACTGATTATTGTATAGATATATAGTTTAAATTTGAATGGAAAAATTTCCTTGGCCTCTGAAATCTTTGACAAATTAAAAAATGTTCCCATTTTATCTTAAAAAAAAAGTATTAAAATTTGATTGTCTTTTTTTTCTTTTGAAAGCATAAAAAGATCTGTCCAATCATATAGCAATATCTTTAACTTCAGGTAACTATGTGACCATAAGTATTCTTGAATGTAAAAGTCTTGCATCTGAGTCACTACTTTTAGCTAATTTTTGGTGGGTTGCTCTCAGTGGCTCTTGCTGGAGCTATTTCCACTTAAAAGAAAACTAAATAACCCCTGCATTGGGGAACTGAACCTTGCTTTGTACCTTCCTATGTGAGTACAAGTTGGTTATTTTTCTACAGCTGGTGAGTCTCTGTCTGATCTTGACACAAACATAATCAAAACTGAAAACATTTCAGAGTTCGTTTGGTTTGCCTCTCTTCTTTTTTTTTTTTTTTTCTTAGAGAGAGAAAAAGTTATTTAAAGAATATTTTTAAAACAGTCCAGCAAATTCTAACCAACATGGCTCTCAAAACGAACGGATATATTTTAGTGGAGCTGAACCACAGTTAGTGACGGAAAAGGCAATGTCAATACATTAACTGGTCTTGCAAATAATACAATTGTTAAAGAAAATAATCTTCCAAGAATCCTATGTAAGATGGAAAAAAAACCAAAGACGTAAGGAACATTAAGTAGTAGGAGGAGGGAACAGTGACCTACATGAAACTGAGGAAATATTTGCTATGTTGTATGAAATAAGGTGAGAAAAAAAGTAGGGAGTTTCCTACTTAAGTCTTAAGTGAATGCAATAATATAGTATTGCAATGCCGAGGCTGAGAACTTCATTTTCACTTCAGGTATAGAGGAAAGTTACATTGGAGTGTTATTATTCCCAAATCTCTCAGGAGGACTGTGGCAGACACGACTGGGCCCACAATCTTGAATGCCATTATTTGAACCTGTCTTTTCTGTGTCACACTAGTTTGAGTGTATATAGTATATTACCTTTAATTAATTGAGTGTTTATGTGTTAAAAAGTTATTCACTTGTGCATGGAGCGATTTGCCAGGATTTATGATGGGAACATTTTATAACAGCAGCATGTGTTTCCCTACAATTTGTATAGGTTCATTCATTATAATTTTTCCTGATGTTTTGCCTACCATATTATTAACTTCCCCAAAGCAATGAAATAGCAGCTTGTCTTCTCATAGCAGAGAAACGAGAGGAATAATTATGAATGTGGAAATCCCAGTGAAAACATGCTTCTATTGAAAGGGCCTGGTGGTGCAAATAGAAGCCTGCTGGATTTATGAAGTCTATAAAAAAAGCAAACATACAGAAAAACAGATGCTTTTTTTCTTCCAAAAATCTTGGAAGTCCTACACTTAGGAAAAAAAGGGGAGGGAGGGAGAGGGAAGAGAGAATGTTACATTTATGCCACTATTAACAAAAATTCATATTTTACTATATGTTATGGAGTCTGAATAAATCATCAAAGTTTCAAGGCCTTGCCACGCATAACTATTTAATCATTTGGAAGTGTTCTTTTCAAAATGTAAGAGTTTGTGAGCATAGTGTTTGATTTGTTACTCCTTCAGTAGCAAAATCACCTTTGCTTCAAAGGGATAGCTCTTTCGGACTCTTTGCATGTAAGAATTTACAATAATGGGGAAATGAATAGCATTCACCAATGGTGGTAGGGGAGAGGTTTTTTTCCAGGCTGTCGGAGAGGACGTAGGGGGAAAGCCTGTGAAATCAATTCCAGAAAGTGCTGTGGATCACTGGTTATTTTACAAAGATCCAAAGCTGACAGGACCACCACAGTCATTTGTGTTTATTGTTCAAGAGGGTGCTTTTTTGGACCATCCCTAGCAAAACCAATCTCCTTCAAGAAAAAAGAAAAAAGGGGGGTCAGGGGGACCAAAAAGGAAGCGGGAGGCAGTGTAAGCAATGAGCCTGCTCCAAGCCCTGCTCTAGGATAGCCTTCCCCACCACTGCCCCGCTCCTACCCCTCTCTTAGGCACTTTGTATTATTACATGTGCACTCTTCATTGTTATTTCTCACAACAACCCGCTCTGCTTCTGCACTCTGTCGTCCGGGTGGCCACTCATAAAAAATGTGATTTACGTTCTTGTTTCACTCTCACCACCTTTTCACTTCCTGTTGCTTCTGCAGCCCGTGCTTTGCTTGTCTTTTCTGTTCTTTTAATTTGAAAACCAAATTTATGTACATTTGGTATTTGTTATTATTACTACATGTTTATGCATGCAGCAGAGGAAAAAAATAGACTACTGTCATCAGAATTGTCCTAGATTTCTTTTAAAATGAATGTATATGTAATAAATTCTTCAACATAATAATAAAAAAATCTGAATTTGGTGGAGGTGGCAAAGTAATTCCAAAACAGGCAAAGAATTTTATCTCAGTTGCTTCTCATCACACCCCAAAACTTTTTACACCTAAAAATAGTTACATCCAAAAAATTATTACAATCAGGCTGCAATAACATCCATTGGAATGGGTTGAAATTCTTTTCAATGTCATTGAAAAGCTGATCAAAACAATACCAGAACACTAAAGATTGGAGGGACCACATGGTGACAGTGGCTTTCATAGATGAAGTTATGGGGCGGGAAAGCCAGGACCAAACCTCAAACGGCCACACTCAAGTCCTTTGAAAGAGTTAAGACAATTTACCCCTACTGAGAAGCTGCCCCCGTGAATATAAATCCATGCTACAGCAGAATAAAAGGGTCATTTTGTGCTAATTCAGTTCCACTCAGCAGCAAAGGCTGAGCAGAAAGATCTGTCATCAAGTAGAAGCCCTCTGACTGGCTATACTTTTTTTTGCTGTAAATCTCATGGATTCTCATAAAAGGAGGCCCATCATGAGTTCTTGCTGGAGACTAGAAGTAGCCCTTAGCTTTTTTAGAAACAGCCAGCAGCTATGGTTGTTTGTTCTTTATTCCCCTGTCTGCCTTAAATTCAGATCATGTTTTCTCTATCAAGGGTAAGGAAAGAAAAGTGATTAACTGGAAGAAATAGGAACGAGTGAATAGATTCAGAGCTCAAGTATGCCCCCAAGGTTTGGCTGCTCCCCTGAAATTTATCTAAATTTATCTGATTTGTTTCCAGATCTAAAGAATGATATATCATGCCCACAATCTTCCAACAGATGTCTGAGAAGATTCAGATGTCAGACTTGCTCCACATGTCCCATACAAGTGTTTCAGTATTCTCACCTCACCATTACTTCTCTGCAAGGTGATGAAAAAATATATGACTATTTCAGTAGACAAGATAGACTAATTTTACTATAGGAACCATGCCACAAGCTCAGGGCCTGCAGCCAGCAGCTTCTGGCTTCTCATCCCAGCTCTGCCACTGATGTACCGAGTGACGTTGAAGTAGTAAATTAAACCCCCCCACACCTCATTTTCCCCAGTGTAAGATAGAGTTCCTTATTTCTCACAACTGTTTTGAGAATTAGTTACTTCTGTGGGAGTATTATATAGGTGATAACAGTTATTCCTTACTCATTGGAAGAAATGGAGAAGAAATGCTATAAACCCAGGAACAGAAAAATTAGAATATTTTTAGGACATCAGTAACAATAATAGCATTTGCATGTCTTAAAAAACATCCAGGCAATTCTCCTATTTGGAGAATAGATCTTACGAAGAGCAATTGAAGGAGCTGGGGCTGTTTAGTTTGAGGAAGAGTTTAGTTTAGTTAGGCTTACGGGAGACCTCATCACTCTCTACTTGAAAGGACACTGTAGAGAGGTTGGTGCTGGTCTCTTCTCACGGGTAATTAGTGATAGAAGAGGAAATGGCTTCAAGCTGCCACAGGGGAGGTTTAGACTGGACATGAGGAAAGAATTCTTCACAGAAAGAGTGGTCAGACACTGGAATAGGCTGCCCAGGGAGGTGGTTGAGTCACCATCCTTGAATGTGTTTGAGAGTCGTTTAGATGTGGTGTTGGGGGATATGGTGTAGGGGAGAACTTTGTAGAGTAGGGTTGATGGTTGGACTTGATGATCCCATGGGTCTTTTCCAACCTGAATGATTCTATAATTGTAATTAAAAGATATTTTTTAGTCTGGTCACATTCTTACTGTGTAAAGTACTGACTGAAAAGATTCTTGCTTAAACCTATGTCATAAAATACTAAAGTAGCTTATATAATGACTATGTTCATTTGCATTATATCTAATGATTTAGTAGAATTATCTTCTATTTTATTTGGGATGCAGAGAGACCATAAAGACATAGAGGTGAAAAAAAAAGACCCAGCATTCTAATAGTCTGTCTGTGGAAACTAAGTCAAGGGGAAAAAAAGAGATTTAAGTGTGCCCAGACAGACTCAGGTTTCCCTCCCTCCTGCCCAACCTTCTTAGCTTGAGAACAACCTTGGTACAAACTGTTAGTACTGCTAAACTACTAGGTTTAAGCTTTAGCTAGTATATTTGGGTTGTATTATGCTTCTGCAAAACACTGAGTGTCATTTAAAGGACTCTCTGCAAGTCAAGGTAGAGCAAGTACATACACTGACATCCACGAGCCAGGGAACAAGGGCTCTCACTCATGGTTAATGGCTCTAGTCATTGGGCTGCAAGGCAGAGAAAAGTAAGTGAAGTCTTCACAAAGATACTAAGAGATTTATAAAATCATGTAGGAAAGAAAGAAAGAAAAAAAACATTCAGAATCTCTCCATGGAGAAAAATAAAAAAGAAAAATAAGCAGAAGCAACAAGTTCAATGGTTATCAGGACTAAAATGAACTTTTTCTTCTGTGCTTTGAAAAACCTTCAAATACAGCAAATATTCCTCAGACTGAAACCTCTTTGATTTTAAATGTTTCCCCGTGTCTTTCTTAAGTGTTTTGTTTTAAATGATGAAGTCTTAATAAATAGTGGACACATAATAAGCTTCTGTGGGATTTGGACTTTATCCCACAAGTGAGAGGAAGACCTCATAACTCAAAGAGTGATGAAGCCGCAAGAGACTTATGAAGGTTTTTCCGCACTAGTGGGATTAATTCCATATTCCACAGATGCCCATTATATAGAGGTTCTCTGTTTATACTGCAAGGAGGTAAAAAGCTTTTTTTTTTATTAGATTAAAATGTCAGGGTTGAATATAAATGTCTTAGTCAGAAGAGGAAAGAACAGCTGCTTTGTGGTGTCACAAAACATCCTGAAAACAGTGGCTGAGTTAGTGGAGAGACATGCTTTGAAACTATTTTGTGTAGCAAGTAAGCATCACTACTGACCACTTGCTGCCTGTAACATTATTCTCTCTTTCTGCAATTGGGAAAGAAACTCTTATCTTTTGAAGAGGATCTATGAATTGGTTTTCTTCATCATTTTCAGCATTCCAGATATACAACCGGCCCTATTTCTGCTGCTCTCAGGATTTGTTTCTTTGTGATGTTGAAGTAGGTCTCCCCAACACATCAAGGCCATTAACAAAGGAAAATGTGAACTTATAGCAAAATATGCTGTCCTAATTTTAAATAAAAAGAACCTCCAGTCCAACACTGACCACTGAAACTCAGCCAGCTATCACCCAGCAACAAGGACTGTATTTCCATATGAACCAGGGCTACGTTTGCTCAGCAAAACCCCCTAACCCTGCCTGCTTTTATGTTAAACTCCTGCTTTGCTGTTACATGCCATTATTTATATCTGGCAATTCTCCTTTTTGTCCCCACACCTCTCAAGACTAGATGTAACCCTCAGCATAAGATGAAAACAAGCCCACATATTTACATGCTCTGTCTTCATGGAGATATTTGCCTTTTTACTGAAACACTTTTAATCTTTGGAAAAGGATGGGTCCAAAATAAGTATTATAAAAATAGGTTTGAGCTTTGACCTTAACCGCAACTTTCCCTAAAAGACCAAATTATTTGCAAATTAAAATCCAAATTGTACACTGTTATTGAGGAATCCTCTGTTTTTATCATATTAGGCAGGACATTTTGGGTTCTGTAGGGCATAAGAATTCAAAATATTTTCTGGCCATATATATATTAACAGATGTACATTGCAAAGCGTAAGCCCTGTGGCAACACATCTCTGAGTTTCATTCAGGATGCAGCAGACTGCCTGCAAACACTGAATTATTCTGCTCAGCTGTTAAATACCTGGGAAAATCTCTCCTCATGACTTACAACCAGTTGCTGATGATGAGTTCGACTGAAACTTGCAGCTTGAAATATCCAAATAAGTGGGCTGTGCTTGTATTTCAAAAACCAAGCTGCTATTTCAGGATGAAGTCTTGCCATAACCACAGAGCACAGACCTGCAACGAAGACCAGAGAATCAGAATGCTGCCATCTGGCACGGGGCAGCAGAGATCCAGATCATCCTGCTGGTTAGTGTTGATAGTGCTGGGCAGGCAAGAGAACACACCCGTCTTTAATATTGCATCTGATGCTCCTTTCAGAGGAGCAGGGACCTCCGCCTGCTGAGGTGCCCAACCTGTGGTCTGGTTCCTGTCGCTCGACAGAGAACCAGTGAGCCACATGGGGCTGGCTCCTTCCCTTCTGTGAAAAAAAAAAAAAAAAAAACCAAACACAAAAAACCCCACACAAGAGCTGAAAGGGAGTAAATAAAACCACAAGAACAAGCTGATGGTAGAATTAATACTTTTCAAAAGGGGAACATGCTGCTGTGTAGGTAAAATTGCACCCATTTTGCTAACATTGCACAAAAAACACAGTTCCTGTCGTGGCCACAGCATGTGTAAGAGGCAGTGTTCACAACAGCATCTCCTCTGCACTGTCTGTGACCCATAAGAGGACCCCTTGAGAACCATACTATCTCATTAAGAACAGATTGGAAACCTCCATGCTACACTGAGACCTGCAACATACTTGCCAAGAGGACAAGAGACCTGAAAAATATCTGGCCCTTCCTATGATGCCAACTGAGGTGACAGCTAGGTCTAGATCTGGCTTAACCACAAGTCTGTAAATTTGAGGTTCTGCTCTGCATAGAATGCAAGGAGAAGATCCTTTTAAAGGTCTGCTTCTGGTGGATCGGTATTTTGAGGTCATGTATTTTTAAATACTTATTTTTAGTGATTTAACATATCTGCTTCCCTACTTAAAATAGCTTAAGAAGTATTTTGGGCACAAAAACACAAACACTCACATCTTTAATGAAGCTCTGGAGTTACCTCCCCACCAATTGCAGCAGTGTAGAGAGGTGCTACAAGCAGAGTTTGGCTGTAGGTCTTTTACCATGTCATGATACTCTCCATGTCTGAAAGAGGAAAGGAAAAATTAGCAGAAATGGAAGGTGAGATGAAGAAAGGAAGACAACTGTTATGATGTTCATGGACTATCATATTAGCAAATTCGTTCCATTCATCTGTAAACATTTTATCTTTACTTTTAAGGCTAAGTTTTACTGTTCTGTCTCAAGAAAGCCAACACTGAGGTTGGTCTGAGAGAACATCCTTAACAGATACAGCAGAAGAGCAGTGAGATGGATAAAACAGATGGGGGGAGAGGGAGGAGGGGAACAAAGTAAATAAACCAACATCAAATCAGAAATTAGAAATTGGATTGTGTTCTATCAGTTGTATTTTATAAAACACCTTCTACAGTCTGGACCCAGTCTCTTCTGGCATACATTTTTTACATGAGGGTAATTCCACGGACTTCCTTATGGAGTGGTTTTGTATTTATACTAACTCTGTGAAAGCCTCTACTAATGTTTCTGCGTGTTTTCCAATTTGAAGGAGACAGAGAGTGGAAAGTTAGGTGCAAAGGGATCCACCACAATGAAATCATGCCTGCCCAATATGGAAAGATTTCTGCACCTGACTCATGCTGATCCCATCCATTTTATCCCACACAAAATCACACTACTTGCTGTGTACCTTGGGAGTAGCTGCAGCCGGGATATGAATGGCTGGTTCATCAGATTACCGGTCCTGGGTGCAAGAACTTGGGAGGAATCAACAGCTGCAGCATCCTGTAGAGTGTCCTAGGGGGAGACGGAACAAAGATTACGAAGACATGTCACCTTTTCTTAAATAATTCAGGAAATATCTTTTGCTTTCCAACAAGATGATTCACAGACGGCGCAATGTGATTCTTTTGCCATCTAAAACACTCCTGTCAGTGCTGGAAAAGAAAACCAAAACAAACATCGTACCCTTTTTCTAAACTCTCCTGCACTTGGACGGCACTTTGCCACCGCAGGGAAGGAGGGAGGATGCTGCAGGAAGGTGACATCCTGTGGGCAACAGTATCCTCCCCTTGATCGATGAACGTGCTCCGCTGGGGGTATGACTTCAATTCTTTCCTTGAAACATGAATCAAATTGAGACCACAAACAAATATATTTCCCTGTCAAAAGTTTCACTTCCTGGAGACAGTTAAGAACTAATGTGACATACTGTGCATGGTTTATTTTTGGTTTTGGGCCAGCGAACTGCTGTACTGGTATCCAGGCCCTTAAACTTGGTTTGTGTTTGCTGAAAGAAGTGTTGCAGGCACGTTGGCTGCGAGTCCAGCAGGATCTCTAGCCCACTGGCTGATCCTAAGCTTTCAGATGTGGAACTGAAAGATCAGAAAACCAAATTCAGGCCAGAGGCGTGTGTGTTCTTTTTTGCTTAAGACCTCAAAAGAGCAGACTATGGATTTTCTTTCATGCAGGCTTACTTACTGCATCATCCAGACTGCCTTTTAACAAAACTTACACCTGATGCAATTAACAGAACATTAAGACCCAGAGAGCACACATGCTCTACTTTTGTGGCCAAAAAAACATTCAAAACCTGTGGAAATGCTGGACTCAGAATAATTCCCTGTTGTCTTAGCTGTTTAGGTGAGAAAACTGAGGCCCCAAGCAGTATGTCTGGCTCACTATGACAATGGTGGTAACTGGCAGAGACAGGAGCAGACAATGCTCTGCAGGCAACTGTTCTTTCATTGAAGTAAATGAAACCCAAATTTCATTTAACTAATTTTATTCTAAGTCTCCCTGTGGTACAGAAGGCGGGGAACAAACGCCGTAGGGCCACCAATGATTCCCTTGCCTTTTGGGACAGCTCAGAAACCACCATCCTCTTGGTAGCAGTTCAAAGCAGCTGTAATTTTCCCAGCAGTCTTTAACCATCCGTAGAACCAACACAGCAGAGCAGCCTGACCAAATAACCATGACAAAGCTGTTGAATGACTGCTGGACATGCTGTGGGTGTTACCTGACTGTTGCAATGAGCAAAAGCAGATCCTCGGTCCATAAGAGGAAGCTGGGCTTGTCAGCAGTTGCAGGCAATTAGTCCTGGAAATGGCATCGCCCCAGGATGGCATCTGAGTGCCATTCTGCTCCTGCAAGGTTAAAGAACAGCGTGAGATCTGGGCATCACTATGTACCTTTGGGCAGCACGTCAGATACCCTATTAATAATAAGATAATGCTTTGCATTTCTGCAGCACTGCTCATTTTACAAACCTTGATTAGTTTAGCATCATTAGGCTGCAGTGTTTCAGAAACCAGGAAAAGCTGGGAGGCAAGCCCTCTCCTCGTTGCCTCACCTGCACTCATACAAGCAGCAGTTCGTGAAGAAGAGGCCACAGAAATGGGTAATTCAGATAATTCAGGTAATCTCTAAATATTACATGAAGCAGTCTCCTGCCTGAAGAAGGCTGGGAGGGATCACTGTAGGGCATACTGCTAGAATGAGAGCATTAGAAAAGCACTGAGATGTTTGTAATAATGTGACATTATTCTTTTTTTAATAGATGTCTCCTCCTCTTTTGAGTTCTGTGGTACTAATGTATATCACAATTTACAAAACATGCAATTTTGCAGTGTAGAGGTATTACTGCACCACAATAGAGGACACAATATAGAGTTCAGATGTAAAGCAAAAATTGGGTATTCCACTTTGCTGTGACATCCACAAATTGACAACAAAGGCCCATAGAAGGCAGTCTAAGAACCATTTGGTCTGGCCTTAGTTTTTGAGCAGCATCTCCAGCTCAGCAATACTGGTTAAACACATTCCCTTGTCCATGTAGGTAGATATATATGTATACTTTTTGTCTTTAGTTACTTCTTAGTAAAAAAAGGTCATTTGTAAAAGCAAGTAACCCAAAAGAAACCGACCCAAAGAACAAAACTCCACAGAAGGCAGTGAAAATATTACTTCTTATACCAGCGCTGAGGTGGTTCGGTACCACCAAAGATCTTCAAGAGCTCTGCAAACAGCTCCTTCAGTCAACAGTCTGGATGCGTAACTAGGTCACTGTAGCAAGGGAAATCTCTTCTTGCTGTTGGTAATGCCAATACAAATTTTCCAACACAGGGATGCCAACACGCTTCAGACTTCACTTGGGGAGGAGAAGCGGAAGTAATTTGGTCTCTACAGCAGCGCAGCCCTCGGCATATTTTCAAAGACTACCTGCGGTGCCAGCTGTGGCAGGGGTGGTCTTTGTGATGTGGAAAACTGCTTGCCACAAAAAACTATCGCACTGCTGGCCTTTCCCCCTCTCTATCTTCCTGAAGTGCAGAGAAGAAGAAATGTCAGAGGCATTTTGAGTTCAGAAGCCGCCTGTTTGGCTACCTTGCTTCATTGTGCTTGACTATTTTTCCCCCTCACTCCACTCGGTGGTTTTTTCCACTCGCAAGTGTTTTTTTAATGCAGATGTCCCCAGGTTTTCAGCTGCCTAGTTGGGGGAAAAAACAAACTAGCATAAACTTTTCTGAATCAATATTGTAACTACCATACTGCTAATGTCGATTTCCTTGTTGTTTTCGTTGTATCACAGGCTGCTTTAGAAGAATCTCTTTATTGCCTGAAAATGCATAATTTTCTCCCTCTCAAAGTGCTCCTTAAAATTTATCCTGACTGCAGATTCCTTACTTTAGTTCCATATCTTTTATTGCTTCCCTCTCTTCCCATGAACATTATCAGATTTTACTTCATTTATGATCTAGCACTGGCAAAAATATGTCATTCACCCCTGAGTCCACAGCTTACTAGATATATTAAACGTAGATAGATGTTGTCCCTGTCCTAAAGGACATTGTAATCTACAGCTTCCAGAGGGAATTTGTATAGAACTCTGCATGAACAATAAACTTTTGTTACTGAATTAGGCCTCTTCAAAAAGTACAACTCAAAATCTGAAGCAAACAGTGGTATGATCACAAGAACAGGCATTTTTCACGTTTATGGGTGTTCTTATATGGTCATGTAAGCTGTTGGAACACATGGGAGAGAGGAACAGTCTATTTTGTGTGATGTATCTAGATAAATTACAGCTAAAATTATTTTAAAGTCTTTCCCCAGTTCCCAGGCATCCGAAGATAATTATTGATCTTAGATATTTCCTTGAGCTGATGCAGATATCATATTCTATCTTTTAAAATTCTTAGCCAGCCAGGACAACATCACTGCTTGCCCAGCAGAAATGCACGTATCTTCAGATCTAACTTACAAATAACATCTTTGGATCGTTTGTATGAATATAGTAAATTGATAGACATGTAAAAACGTTTAATGTCTTCACATATGACTGTTCCATAACAGACTTATCTTTTAATAAGTCTTTTAATAAGATAAGATAAGCTCCGACTTCCAGGTGAACAGGTTTTTGGCATTCCTAAATTACAATTCAGTAACTACTGCTGTAAGAGGAGCACTGGGAAGTTCAGAAAGCCGATAAGGTATAAGCTGTGCCAATAAGAGAACAGTGCTCTTGACATCTCTACAATATAATGGGGAAGTACACATAAAACCAAATTAACCTCTGAGTATTTTCATGAGCAGAAAAGGATTTAATTAAGGAAGTCAAGATTCCCTTCCAATTCCTCCTTTTAATAAATATGTTCAGACTTTGATCTTTGACCTTTATTCGTAAAATTAATTCTACATCATATTTCTGCATATAGCTCTCTAAGGAGAATCAAGTTTACACTTCCCTCCCAATCCAAACCATAACAGTGCTTAATTAGGTGATAATTTATGTAGTACTTAGCATGAACTTTTGACACTTGCTGAAGTAGGCAGCATGAGTGTACATATGTTATCACCTGACTACATCAAGCAACAGAGCCTATGCACCGGTCAGGTATCTTGGGCTTTATAAGGTATCAAGTAACATTTATAACCCTGTTGTACCTAAATTTCTAATAGGTTGGACTTGTCTCCAGTGTACATTAATATATATGGCTGTGCATACTTAAAGCACAGATTGTAAGAGCTTCAAAACAACTAGTAAATAAGGGAAACAGATGTCAAGACAACCAGCAATGAGGCTGCCCTAAACTTTGTCACTCTGCTTGGTTTTAAGGAAAGAGCACAGCTGACACTTGCCCCTAAACATTTCTACCCAGTATTACTAAAAATGTGAATTGAACTCTTTTCCTACCAAAGTTAAACCTTGAGTAATTATAACCATACTAATCTGACTTGTTAATAGAAGTGTTAATAACAGATCATACGAGGTTTTTTTCCTGATCCATAGAGCAGTCAGCCTAACTGCTCTGTTAGGCTGAACAGCAACCTTGTGATGGAGCTGCTATTTCTGCTAAACAATCAGATGACTTTGACCACAGTTAGTTCATTTTGCCTTGAGCAGTCTAACCCTGACTCTCATTTTGTACAACATTTTATAAGAGATTAGATATTAATTCATAAAGCGTCTTTCTTGAGCAGTTCCATTAAACAACATGGGATATCACATCCTTACTTTAGAAACAAAGATTCTGAGTTACCTTGATCATGTCAAGATAGAGAAGATTTGTGCATCCATGGTTCTGTGTATTTATCAGTCTTCCTCACTGCTACGTAAGATGGAAACAGTGCTGTCATGAATGTGTTTTCAATCACCTTGATTACTCTGAATGTTGTATTTATTCAAGAGTCCAGCAATATGTTTATGACAGAAGTCAGGTCTTCTGATCACCAGGGAAAAACATTTCTAGACCATCAGAAAAACAGGAAATGTAGGCGGTGCAATCTGCCTCAAAAAACCCACAACATTTCTTTCTAAACCCCTCTTTTCTTGTTATATTCATTACTTCTCTCTACCTCATACCAACTAGTGATAGCTCACCCTGTACTGTGAAAAGAAAATCAGATCTTACAGAACCTGTTCAGGATGTTATGCAAGCATGTTTCATAAGGAGTTAAAATTAAATGAATTAAATGCTCAATAAATTTATACTTGGCTTTACATTTATTTATTAGGTTTCTTACATCAATTTCAATATACTAATTTCTATTTAATAATAATCTCAATACTGCTTATGAGAAAAGTAGAGACATAGTAATCCTTTGCCCTGTTTATCATGAATTCCACAAATTTCTTTACAATAGCAAGGCAATAAAATATCCGCTCTACTTCCTCTATTCAGCTGAATTGTACCAGAATGGCCACAGTCTGGTTGCCAATTTGTTGATTCACAACAAATTGCTTGTTTCACAGATGCATTGCTTGTTTCATGGTCATCCTCTATAAAGCTATTGCCGTCATGAAAAAGTCTGAAATACAGTGAGGAAAAATAAAATCAAGACATTTAGAGTGTCCAATTAATGTGAATGTAAAATAGCTTTAAGTGTGCTTAAACTACCAGCACTCCTCTAGTAGAATATTAAATGTATGAAATGTCTACAAACTGCTTGTGAGTAGTATATCACTCAAAATTTTATAGTCAAAATTATTCATTCCAATGTACTTTAAATTTTTTCAATAGTCTTCGCTGGCCCTCTATTTACAGCTAACTGCTGTTTCTCCTGGCAGTGTTTTAAAGCATATCATACTCAAAAACTGCATTTTTGGTAGCTTAGACCCAAATTGAGGCTAAATGCAAATTAAATTGGGTTAGTGCAAATTAGAATGCTGCACAATTATTTTTCATTAATGATAGAATGGTTTGTGTTTATAGAATCATAGAATCATTTTGGTTGGAAAAGACCCTTGGGATCATCAAGTCCAAACATCTAACCTACTCTACAAAGGCCTCCCCTACACCGAATCACCCAGCACCACATCTAAACGACTCTTAAACACGTCCAGGGATGGTGACTCAACCACCTCCTTGGGCAGCCTATTCCAATGCCCGACCACTCTTTCTG
>JAOQGH010000032.1:54291617-54315806 GCA_025769975.1 Gallinago jamesoni
CCATCCAGCCTGGCCTTGAACCCCTCCAGGGATGGGGCATCCACAGCTTCTCTGGGCAACCTGTTCCAGTGTTTCACTGCCCTCAACAGGTGAGGGTGGTGAATCAGAATTTCAGAAATCAGAAATTCTCAATCAGAATTTCTTCCTGATATCTAATCTAAATCTACCCTCTTTCAGTTTAAAACCATTATGCCTCATCCTATCACTACACTCATTGTTAAATAGTCTCTCCCTGTCTCTCCTGTAGGTTCCCTTTAGGTACTGACAGGCTGCTATAAGATCTCCCTGGAGTCTCTCTTCTCCAGGCTGAACAATCCCAACTCTTTCTGCTTGTCCTCCTAGGAGAGTTGCTCCAGCCCTCTGAGCATCTTCAAGGCTCCCCTCTGGACACATTCCAACAGGTCCATGTCTTTCTTATGTTGGGGGCCCCAGAGCTGGACGCAGTACTCCAGGTGAGATCTCATGAGAGCAGAGAAAAGGGGCAGAAACATCTTATGAAGGCACAGAAACAATGGCAAGAAACAATGACTTTTCAGATTTTTGCCACAAGTGAAATATTTCCTAATAATTCATCAGTTTTTGAAAATGGAAAACTATGAGGTATGAAACTTCTATTTTCATGTATGTTCTTTACTGATTAGCTTTTCACCAACAAGAGGAGCAGAATGAATGGGAGATAACCTTGAACATGAAGAGGTCTTGACTAACGGACACCTGTTACTGCTTCCGAAGTTCCTGTAACTCCATCTCTGCTCCAGACTGTCCCTAACAGGGTCTGGTTCTCCAACACTTTGCAGCCAGCAGTCTTTCACAGCTATACAGGATGATGCCATACTGTTTTTACACCAAAATAAACCCTTGTTCTGCAAGCCTGAGTAATTTTAAAATAAATATGCAGGGTATCAGTTAATTAGTCCCAGCCCATGTCCTTGGGCAAGTTCTTAAGCTTTCTCACTGCATCCTCTTCTTTACAACTCCCAAATTATTTAGAGTTTAGCAAGTTAGAGCTCTAGCACACCACTGAGTCACTGTCAAGACACCTCCCAGCCCACTTTGGTTTCCTCTATTTGGTTACCAGCCAAAAGGCAAAAGGGGAATGTGGGTCCTGAAGCAATGCTAGGCAGAGCAGATATTCCCTGGCTATTTTAAGGAGTTATTCTTGAAACTGATTCTGATTTTGTACAGCACCGGTGAGTAGAAGACTTTTTTCACCAGCTATCAGAGTTGTCAGCCATACAGGCAAGACAAGCTGGGCTTTTTCCTGGGTCTAGACATAGAGTCTGAACTTTAGACTGGATCCCATCATTAAAAAAAGAACAGCTACTGTGAAGAGCAGTGAGAAGCAATGGCTAGTTTATATGCTGTCTACCGTTTAGCATATGACCACAAAGCATATCATTCCAGGGGACTCAATTCAAAGCAAAAAGTTTGAGCTTCTGCACTGCAGAACTTTATGCATGGCCAGGGAAAACAGAGGACAACAACTTTCCACAGTGTTTAGCTGCTTTGCTTGTGCTTCCATGATACAGAGGCCAAACATACGGTAATTTTAACTGAATCAAGGCCAAGACTTGTCTAAGTGTATCCACTGAAAATGAAACCGACCTTGGGGAGAAAGAAGAAATGGCAGGGCAGTGAAAACATCTTATGCCTTAAGGAAAAGGATAGGGAAAGTAGCAGCAACTCATGCCTACTCTCAAAATAATAACTAGAGCTATTATTTACCAGACAGAAAAGACCTTTCTCCTTGCACAGTAGCTCTTTGGTGCCAGCAAAGGCAGACAAGGTAAATGAATAAGTATTCTCAGGGAAAACAGGAGCGAGTATTTAGGAGGATGCTGGTAGGACAGGAAGCAAGAGAGAGAGATTCTCTTGCTCCCCCTGTAATGGAAAGGATGATTTAGCATAAGGCAACTAAGGGAGAAAAACAGTGTATGGCAGCAGAGAGCAAACAGCAGAACTTCTGGCAATAGGAGAAGTATTGAATCAATAATGAGACTTATGGCATTATTTTAACTTCTTAAATTATCCTTGTTTTCTTACAAATATCATCTATATAGAAATTATTAAATGGTATTACGGATCTATGGTCAGAATTCCCCTCGGGCCCGCTTATCCCTTTCCCAACTTAAAAAAAATAGCTACAAGGCAACATGTGGAGCACACTTATTTTCCAACATTTATCTAACAAGTGGACAGACTGTATTACTTACTCACGCAAAGCATCACCTCACATGAATTTTGTCTTCTTCCATTTCACTTTTTTTTTCTTTTTTATTTTCAGTGAGAAAGGTTTAAGGCTGCCAGCCATTTTCTTCTTTTCCTCTCCTTTGTCATCCCCTCTTGCTCTTTGCGACCTTCTCTTGCAGGAGATTCACATTGCTTTCTATTCACTCCTTCTGCCCCGTCTAGGTTGCTCATATTTGAAAGGGGAAAAAGAGAGAAAAAAAACTTTCTTTATTACCTCTTTTCCTAGATCTGCTGACTTGGCTGGTAAAGGGGTAGGAGCACATGCCTTGAGCTACTGCACTGTCCACACACCCCGAAGCCCATGAGGATGGAAGTGTCCAGTCCCACCACACTGTGCCACAGCCATTGATAAAGGTTCTGATCTGCTGCAAAATTCTGAATACCTGAACAAATGCAAACACGCCTCATTTATACAGGTTTTGCTTTAGTGATTAAATTTTCCCTATGCCTTTTCCCCTAATTATATTATTTTAAAGCACAGCCAATAGTAATTCTACATGACATTTTTATCACCTGCTTAACATTTCAAATGAAACATTTTATTGCATTTGATGGTATTTAAACACTTACCAGGTACTCTTCAGTCCTACAATTTTCAATGTGTTCTGGCTATATTAAACAAATATTTAAGAAACAGTTGGGGTATAGGCTGTTTTTTTCTATTTTTAAGTATTTAATCTGTAATAAACATGCAGTATGTTGCAAATACACTTCATATATATGGCTCTTTATGCGTTAAGTGTTAAGAATATATTTTTGCATTGCCATAGTTGAGTTTGTCACATTTTCCATTACAAACTTAATTTCAGGGTTTATAACTTCTCCATAAAACGTGCCATTTAGGAGGAAACTTGACATTTAATTCCCCAGCTGAAAAAAGGAGGTGGAGTTTTCTCCTTTTAAAAAACAGATTAATAAAATAATTGTTTAGAAAACATTTCTAACATTCAGAAATAAAGTGACAAAAGAAGTCTCTGCAGCTCTGATTCCTCCTCTTAGACTGCTAAAAAAAACTTGATGGAAACTTAATGAAAAAAAAAACAAAACCAAACAACAAACCAACTCTGAACTGAAATCTAAATTTGGCATTTTTTAATTCTAACCAAAAATAAAAGCTTTCAGATATCAGCTACTACTGATTAGAGTTTGAAGCAGTTTTTGACTCTACCACAAAGCAGATTAAATAATTCCTGATCCAGACATCAAGATGGTGTAATATCATATGTGTTCATTGTCTGTCTAGATCACTACTAATTTCAGCAGTCAAACATACTAGCCCAGACCACGAAAAGCTTTTTGATCTTACAAAATTACCGCTACCAGAATAATGGCAACACTGACTGTATGAGTTAAACTCTGTTTCATATACTTTTTTTATACTTTACAACCCACAACAAAAAAGGTATTCACCATTATTTCCTCCCCTCTAAAAATGTTATACTAAAAGCATGTTGCTTCCCACTCTTTCTGTTCCTAAACGAGACGGGAAACTATAGCATGAGACAAGTCATACAGGATTAAAAGCATAGAAGAAATTAAAAGCTCAGCTTGAAAATGTATAAGTAAATAAACTAATATTTATAAATAACAAATATATTTTTCATAAAACAGGAATCATTTGTGAATGAGTCAAATATCAGAAGTCTCAGATTATTTCAGCTTTTAGTTTCAGCCCTATACATGGTTACTGCTATTTTTATAAAAATGAAACAACCTTATTTTCAAATTCTCACATACTGACTGCCAGCAGTTTTCCTCAACTACAGTACTTTCCAGATTAATTTATCTCTACATCATCAAATTTTATGATCTTTATTGCAAGTCACCCAACAAGTGTTTTCTCAAAGTTCTTTTTTTCCTGGGAAAAGTAAGACTCTTAGGTTTCATTCTTTCCAAACATAATATTATGGCTCACAACTTGGTTTAAAGAAAAAAAAAAATGTGACTCAAAATGCCCTGATTTTCAGCCTTTAAAAGACAAAACAAGTCCTATATTTATTATATCAAAAAAATCCCCAAACTCACGACATTCCAGACTTGACTGATGATTTGTGAATGCTTTCAGGTTAGCAATACTGTTTTATGTGTTCCTCAGATTCCTGTCTGACCACTACATCCACAAGCTACTTGGTCTTTGATCTCTCTTCCACAAATTTTGCCCAGCATTTTCAGGTTTATAATTCAAATTAAATACTTTTAATTTGACTTGGGCTTTGTTGTACTTATTTTCTAGTTAAAATTTACAATGGCTCCCAAGATGTATGGTTGCACCACCTCACATGGATTAGCAGGCAGGAGCTGTGCGTGTTGTCTGTGTTGTGCTTTGTCCTCTGGCACTAAATATGGCTTCAGATAGAAAGAGACCACACTCTTATATCAGACACCCTTATAATTGCTTTGTGTCATCCTTTGTATCTGTAGTAGGCCATTATCCGGTTACAGAAAGATAGTTTTCAAAATAAATTTTCATTTCATACTATTTCATACTATACTATTTCATTTCATACTTTTCTTCCATACTAAATAGCTTTTGCATCCTGGGTGAATTATGCTGCTCCATTGATTCTATTTTCATTTTCACATTACAAAGAAACAGTACAATACAGAAACAGTACAGAAAGAGCAGAGCTAGATCTACATTTTGCTCATGTAGATGAGTCCATTTTTTCTGGTTTGTGTGGATGATGTTTACCTTTAGTTTCTCCCTGTGTGACATAGCTCACAACATACAATTTGTTTTCATTCATTTTTGTTTTCTAATGAATCGCCTTTTAGCCTCTAACACCAGACAATTATTTACTACCTTATTAAAAGCATAGGTTTTAAAACATGCACTAAGAAAGTGAGAAGCCTTGTAGAAAGCCAAGGCTTGTCCATAATTTAATTTTCCAATGTTGCAGATAATCCTCATATGGGATGTTGAGATCTCATATGAGACCTGACATACGTGAAGGGGAACATCAGAATAGCCCCAGTTACCAATTACAGATCAGAAGCCCTTAATTTCCGTATTTTCCAGGATATACTTTATCATAGGGCATGTTTTCGTTTGTAACCAACCATAACAAGTGTATATCACTCTGCATTTAAAGCATAATTTCTGAGAGCTGCCAAAGTTGCAGTTCAAACTAGCGGCGTGGCCAATAAACACTGTATTATTTTAGCATTCTGAAAATTCTTCAGGGAAGCAATTGTGTAAAAACAACATCACACACTGGAAATGCCTGAAGGAACATACCTGAGCCATGGGCAGAAACACCAAAAGAAATGCCACAACACCAACTGTAGACAACAATCTCTGTCCTTAATGCATTCAGACCAATATCAGAATTAATGCTTCTTACTTTGGACACCAGATTTAGATGCTCAAGCAGCTATATATTACACTTTCTTTCATAAGAGAGTAATTTTGATAACTTCAAGTTAAACTACTGAGTTCCCTCTGTTGTGAATGGTAAACAGGCACCTCTAAGAGGTGGGCTTAAATCACCGTTGAGCTGCCATACCTTAAATATAATGCTATTAAAAGAAATATAGAAAAAGTGGGAAATAGTAGCAACATTTTTTCTAGATCTCCTAAACACTTGAAAGACATACTTATGTCTGAGCAGTGGAAGAGGTCTGCCACTTGACTCTGCCCATCTAAGCCGTAACAGTCCTGATCACTTGTGTGAGTGCACCTGCAGAGGCACCTACAAAAAAAAATCAGTATTTTAGGTGCTTTTAAGAGATAGATAGTGTTTGAGAGTAGCAGGTCCAAACTGCTTTCCCTGGTTATGTCTCTGCTGACAAAAACATTGATGATGGAGCACTGATGATGATGAGGTTCAGTGCTGCTATCCATTCTGGTAGACCATTTCTGGCATGGTATCAGCATCTCCCAAACAGTGCTCAAGAACTGTGCAGAGAACAGCGCTGACCAGAGTTTTTTCCCAGTGAGGCAATCTCCTTTTCAAGGAAAGAAGGAGAAAATTTAGCCCAAGCCATTTTTTTACACTCCTTCTCTCCACACATACACACACAAACTTTGAAACCAGGGGTGTGACGTTAGTTGAGAATTTGGCTTTTCGGCTTCAAAATACCACATCTCAAATCAACACCTTGTGGAAAAACAGAAAAGAAATTACTTAATTAAAAAGAAAACAAAAATCAACAACAATGGAACCACATTGGTTTCCATCAAGCAAAGAAAAGGATCTGTGACATGATCTTATACAACCATGATGAAAAAACTTACTATTATTAAATTGCTTACTAAAGCAGAGCATGACCACACTTTTATGTCTTTGAGTGATTTGTTTAACACAGTCCAAACATCTGAGTGTTAAGTCTATCACTAATTCTTTACACACCACAGACTTAGCCTTGAATATGAGAAGACAATTTAGTCTCGTTTGCTATTCAAAAACTATTATTTGGCTTTTAAAGACTGATAATACAAGGAAATATTTCTTCTTATCTCCTTTTCTCTTTCTTTCCAGCACTATCATTCATTGCAACTATGATGAATACAATTAAGGGAAGTCTAAATTAAATGAGAGGAAAGGTAGAACTTCTTGAAATAAAAGTATTTTTAAATTCACTGGGAAAAGAGTGAATCTAGGTTTTGTTTCTTTTGAAAAGTATTAAAAGAACTTGTGGACATACAGTAGGAGGTGAACTGTAATAAATCACACTCTTAACTGTGCTATTTGTCTTCTTTAATTTTCCATTTAGTGAACAAATGATTCATTTTTCCCTTCAGAGAACTACAAACTACAGAATTTACAACTAGTTCAAAAACTAATATTAGAAAAAAAAGAAATACCAGAGTTGTTCCACCTTCTCAAATAAAATTTTTATTCAAATCTCATAACTATTTTCAGAAAAAAAAATATCCCAGCCTGAAGTACTTTTGGGTGCCTCTGTAGTTTTTAGTCATGTAAATTCCCAGTGACTCAAGTGGAATTTAGCCTGTATGAGGACTGGAGGGAGACAGAGGGAGGACCTCTCCATTCGACTTCAGAAATGTTGGTCTTGCACATTCTTCTCCAAAAATGTAATGCGCAATACATTTATTTATATTAGTAACCAAGAAACAATATTTATTTTGGAAGACACAGGGTTTCATTACTGTGGGCAGAAATGCGGTCTTCACCCACAGCCCTGGGCTGGGCGCAGAGGGAAGGTACTTTCAGGGCGTTCTGAACTGGCGCTTCCCCATGGAGCCAGCTGCTGTGCCACAGTGTGGAGAGGACACAGTGACCTCTCTGCATAGCCATTATCATCCTATCAGGCAAGCTTTGCCCCATGACACCAGGTTGGAAATCTGGGTGCTGCTGCAGCAGTTCCCTAAGAGAAAAATGGTATTGAAGGGTCCTAATTTGGGAGGGAACCCTCCTTTTTCTCTGTCCTTCCATACCTTGCAGCCTTGTAGCCTCTTGACCTACAAACTTCTAGACTCTAAGTGTTATATTTTTCTAAAGTTGCATTTTGATACAAAACATATTAGTACAATACTGCCAATCCCAAGCATTCAAAAATCATGAGTCAGATCCCAGAAAGTTATAAAACTGGCTTGCACTTCAGATTTAAAAAGAAAGTGTCTTTTGTTATGTTATTCTTAGTCTAGTGTGGTCGCATTTTTAAGCTTCTGTCTGCAACCATGAAAGCAGACACTCAACCAATAATTAATGTATTGTTTTATTTTTTTTGAATGCAACAATATTTTTATGTAATATTTGATTTTAGAAGCTCAGGCGTTAAGAATACTAGATGTCACAAGACTAGCCATAAAGATCACCCCATTTGGCATTGTTATCGTTTGTTAGTTATGCCGTTATAGTCTGAATGTCTTGGCACCCATGGACTGACCTTGATTTCAGAACGCATGCTGAGACTATATGAATTATAAAGATGTGATACTATGCTTCTGTTTCTTGTTCATATAAAAAGAGTTAATAACACTCTGTATCCCAGAAATGACAGCCAATCACACCTTTTACTCTTTGAAAAGATCCAAAACCACATATCAAGTCAATACTCTTGCATATTTCTGAGTGGTTTCAACTGCAAGCCTTATGCCAAGAATACCCTTGTGATTTGGATTCTAGATTGAGTGAAAAATGCTTCATTCAGATCCAAACAAAATCTCAGAAAAACGTTCCCATTAGACTTGTAATCTTGTGATTTTGTGAAGAATGCTGGGGTTTTGGGTCATAAACCCAGAAAAGTCAATTTTATAGATTTCTGTCCTATGATCAAAATCCTAAACTGAAATTCTTGACTAGATTTAGCCACAAATCTGTAATATATAATTTTTATATTACATACATAAATTACTGCTCTTCCGCTGAAGCAATCACTAACAGAGAAATGTTTCATGATTCAGATCCATCTTGAGAGTTAGTATAACTGTATTTACTCCCTCCCTATATCTGAGAAGGCTCATGTTGCCAGTCCCAGGACATTCCCGAAAGGGAGTGGGAGACTGCCCAGATATGAGCGAACTTATTTTCAAAGCTGGGTAAGTGTTTGAGAATCCCAGCTGCATGGGGATTTTTCTGTCCCTGTTGATAGGAGCAACATGGACTATAGGACTTCATCATCATAAATGACATGATTCAAACTGGCTTTGCTGTTGTCTGTGGACCCAAGCTCCACTAGAGCTCACATCGGCTTGGTTGCAAAACTGGAGCCCATTATACACTGCTATTAAAAAAAATCTGAGGAGCTTTGTTGTGAAAGTGGGAAGATATCACAGAAAGTAAACATCTTATCTGTAACAGTTCTCATGGGACATCTATGGGGCCTACCTCACAGCTCTGTGAGAAACACTCATAGAGCCAAAGAAGCCGATCTGGTAATGGCTGGATCTCATATGCACAAGGGTGATAGGGCAAGAGGAAAAGTCCTCAAGCTGTGCCAGGGGAGGTTTAGACTGGATATTAGGAAAAATCTTGCACTGAAGCATTGGAATTGGTTATTAAGCATTGGAATGGGCTGCCCAGGGAAATTGTTCAGTCACTATCCCTGGTGGTACTTAAAAGACGGGTAGACATAGTGCTTAGAGACATGGTTTAGGGATGGGGTTTATCAGTGTTAGATTGACAGTTAGACTAGGTTGGACTAGATGATCTGAAAGGTCCCTTCCAACCCAGGCAATTCTATGATTCTATGATGTCAGGCTACTACCACCTGGGGGAAAAAGCTTCTACTGTTTAATAATCTAGATAATGCAAATTTACTTAGGACTTAAATTTGATTTAACCATATTTCTATCAGGTTATAAACACTTTACTTGACAGCTAATCAGGCATTAAGCAAGAGGTTAGGACTCTGTAATTTTATTTGTTCTTTTATTTAGATTCTTTCTCTTTTTTTTTCTTTTTTTTTTTCTTTTCCAGAAGCTATTTACTGAACAGCTCTTTGGCCTCAAATCAGCCAAGATCTCTTGTATGTCTGCACTCCTCCTTTATATATATATACCTTCCCCAGAATCCCACTACAGAAATCCTTTCCCAAGTTCATAACCTTGAAGTCCTATGTGCTCAAAAGATGTATTTGCTGTGGATTCACACTTTTTTAAAAGAAACTAAAACCAGGAAATGTCATCCTATGCAACTGAATCAGTTCCCACTTTGTACACAACTAAAACTGAACTTTACCCCTCCAATCTCTGCCACTTGAGTCCACAGAGGAATTAGCAGCATAGTACCTGATAGTACCTATCAGCTTAAGAGGGAAAAGACACTGACAGTACATTTCATGGATGATAATGAGGCTTCAGCTCCACCACAGGTTCTGAAATGTGCAAAGAAATGTGTTCTAGTTTGCACAATTTTTGACAATTTCTACTCTCTCCCCTTAAGGATGCCACCATCCATTCCTTTTTCTGTCTGTCACCACTGTTCACTTGTTCCTGGCATCATTTTTCCTCCTGCTTCCAGCCTTTCGTGCAGATTTATGGACCCATTTGCGAGTTCTCTCATTAGAGTCTAGTGCTCTCCCTTTTCCTGCTGCACAGATTTCTGACCTTTCAGTTAATTATACAGGTCTTATTAAGAAGCCATCATCCTTTAGGTCAGGCAGGTGTGACAAATGGGTAAAATGCAGGCTTTATCTATGAGTTTTGATCCTCTATGAATGGATTTTGTCCTGTCCCTACCTCAAGTCTCATCCTTAATATCACTGACCATGCCCTTCCTCGGTCTCCCATTTGCTCTTGTTTGCAGCATAGTTTTAGTAGTTCTTTCAACTCCAAACTTCCCAAGTCTTCTCCTCTGGCCATTGCCATAGTAGTGTCTTCCTTTGACCTCTGATCTCATGCCCTGGCCTGCCCGTTTCCCTCTGTTTATTCCTCAGTCTCCATTTGTGGTTCCAGGGCTTCTTCACTGCATTATTCTCTCCTTCAACTCCTTTAATTAGGTCTCTGTTTACCACACATATTCAAACATAGCCTAGCATCACCATGCCAGCAGTACAGACACCCTCTTGATGATGGATACAAGAGAGGGAAGAAACATAAGAACAAGAGACAGTTCACAGATAATTCCTCAACCTGTACTTCACCAGTATCACCACCATCCACTCTCAGCAGCTGCAGCTGATTCTCTCTCTCCCAGAAAGAAGGCAGATACACCAGGAGCCTGTTGGACCATGTTCATTCAGTGCATCAAGAGCAAATTAAATACTCAAACTTCTCTGTTTCAGTCCACTTCAAGTTACTCTACTTAAAAGCCAATACGATTATTTAACATTTTCTTTTAAATTGGATTTTGATATTTTGATCTGACTATAGATTCTGCAGGACCCTTCCAGTTAAGTAATTAGCAGAACATTCCCCACTTAAAGTCTTTGTAGCTGTAGTCTTATTCCTTGCTATGAAAAATTACTTTTGGATCAGAATCTAGACAATCTTTTTTGATTATTTATCTAAAACTAAAAGCAGGAAATGATTCATTTGATTTCTGCCAATACTGGAGTGTTGCCACTTTTAGCTCAGGAAGAGTAGGCTTCCTTTGGCAGCCTTTGCTTATGTGATGATGAATGAAGTTCTATGTTTAGTGCTAGCTAAAATTTTATAGAGTCTAAAAAAGCAATCTAAACATGTTATAGGGAGTGGATAAGTTTTTTTAGACAACTATACCATAAGTTTTCACGCTGTGTCACAGCAATACCTTCAATATATACATAGAGGAGGGACTCTTTCCAAAAAAAAGATCTTTAAATACTTGAAAATGCACTATTTGTCATAATAAGCACATAATTCCCCCAAAGTGAATGTACACTCACAGTTACATTACATAGAGGAAAATATAAATGCCCCTCCTTGTCTTAATGATAGAGCACCCAAATTACATGCAGTCATTTGTCATTGAAAAGCATAGACCACCATGGAATGGGCAGTTAAACAGCACAATAAAACCTACTGTAGACCTAACCAGCAACTACTACATACTGATGAACAGAAAAGTCTTAGAAGTCTTGACAATATAAATATTTGTCTGTGCTAAGGGTTACAGTAATTCAATCATGATATCGTAATTGTGGAGAGGGAATTGTGTAGAAATGATGCATTTATATCTGATGGAAACATTAAAGTATACTTTCAAAGATAACCATTAATTTTACAAAAATTAATCTCATCAGATGGCATTTGTCATTCAGACAAACTAATTTTCAAGGTCTAAAAGTAAACAGACAAGTTTGAGTAATTCAGGTCTTTTTTGCAAAGATTTTGTGCTCGACTTCAGTGTCCTCAACTCTGTTCTCACCTGCATTTGCCTACTAACTGCCTTTCTGATTTGCTCAAACATTTCTCCTGGTTGTTTCCATTGATAACTCCCTGACAGTCTTCTAAAGCAGCATGTTCTGGTGGGCCTGCTCACATGCTGAGAACAGTCTCCTCATTCATGTACTCTCTCTGCCTCCAAGAGTGTCTTCAGGTCTGGTCGGGTGCTCTCAGGAGCTTTCCACCTCTGTGAAGACCAAAGCCCCATTTGATGTTCATTGTGCTTGCTGTCAGGCTCTAGTGAGGAAGATATTCTTGAACTAATGATACTTTTATATATATATATAATTTTTAGAGTACTGGACGTGTATTAGAACTATATCAAAATAATGTTGGTTTAGCACCTAGTTGTAGCTAACTGCTTTGTTTGGAGGGCAAATTAACACTGTTAGCTATTCTCTTCCATTCACAATAAGCAAATAATTTCCCTAAGAAATACAAATTATCTAGAATCTAGACATTTTCTTTCATTAAAGTAACCTAAATGCCTGTGGTTAGTTTAAGACTTTACTTTTCCTTACTCTATCTTTGTTTGTTTTCCCTAAGAAGAATTACTTTACACTTGTTTTGAAGACATATATTAAATTTTCCAAAATTAAGTTATCAATGAGACAAAGAATGTACAGACATTAATTCTGTAACTATACCTCACTAATGTTAATTCACATGCAAAGAACTGCCTGGGGGAAAGAGAAGGAAGAAAGACACAGAGAAAGAGAATGATAACAGGGCCATATTGATATCCCTATCCTACTTCCTCTAAAATTGACTGTGGAGCTTGGTAGACTCCTTTGGGTAGTGAACAACTTCTAATAAATAGTCTTGTCTGATAAGATACCTCACAAATGCATCCAAAACATTCCCTTCAGAGAGGTTTTGTTGTTCTGCTTTCTTTTACAATGCTCCAGAAGAATTTGCAAATTGTTCCTGGAATTAACAGTCACGGGTAAGATCAGCTTTGAATTGTGGTTCTTAGGGAGTTCATTTAAAAAACAAACAAACAAACAAACAAAAAAATCACCAAAAAGAAAACCAAGGAAGCATCCTAATTGATTCCACTGGGATTAGTAAAAAGATAAGTCTGTGGAAGGTCAGGATGCAAACATGGGAAAATCGAGAGTTCAAATTCAGCCAGATATAAAGACTATATGATATGGTACCCCAGGTTCAACCACAGGCAGTACCAGGAGGAAATAATAAGCAAAAATTACTCCAAAAATAAGCAGATTGTGGTTTGTTCTCACTATCATTCCACTTCAAATTTCATTCTGTTCTGTAACAGTCAGAGATGGAGAATCTCAAAAGATTTAACTTCCTGTTCAAAAAGTACATCATCTGCAAATCTATATTCTTACAATTAATATTCTTTCTCTACATCTTTAAAAAATCTTACCCACGTGATAGGAACAACTAGGGTGATATGGAAAATAGTAGATGAAATAACTTGGCCCATATATTACAGACAAGAAGATCTCACTTCCACAGTTATATTTTAGAAGTTTGAGTGTACATAAGTAAAACAATGGAGACCTAAAAAGCAATGATAACAATGAAAAATACACAGGACTGGGTTTTCAATATGGGGACAGATAGCCTAACAGGACAACTTAGTGTTTAAATATTGCTATTTCTTGGATAGTTTTATGTTTTCGATTTAGGGATTAAGGTAGAATCTCTCCAAACATATGAGCTTTGCATGCATCATAAAGCAAGCTGTAAAGGCATAAAAACTGAATTTTTAAGAAAGCCTTTGGTATTCACCTTTATGACCCTCAGTCTCCCAGCTGTCCCCCCAGTGGAGAAGGTAAGCACTCTCTGCCAATCTATATATAAGTCATTTATTAGTGAACTGGATCCAAAAGACTTTTTCCATTCCCCACCATGTACACTTTCAGTTACTGTGTGGCCTATGCAGAATTTCCCTCCGTTCTGTTGCTGAAAGTCAGAAACACTCACCTCTGTGGTGTGTAGGCTGAAAAATCATGCAGAGTCGACCAAAACTGCAGGTGGACTTATGGCCATTCCCCACTGATGGAAAAACACAAACAAAATGAATGCAAGGAAATCAATTGCTCCCCAAAGACTCCACTTTCCTCTCACCTCTTAACCTCTTTCTCCTCTCTGGCTGCCAGTCACTTTGAGTTTTCTCCTTCCAAACCTGACCTGCCACAGAAGAGAGCTTATCCTTACACATTTCATTTTCATATCCAGCTCTCCCAAATAGGACCTTCCTCAAGCTGTGTGCTATCCATCTGCTGTTAGACACGCTCTCAAATGAAAAATTCTTCTTATCCCCCTTTCCATCAGAGACAAGGTTCCTGACATCTTCTACTTTAAGGTCCAACACTTAGGTATGATCCCATTTATGGAGTTACCTCAGTCTGATTGCACCTCAGGCTAAGTTTTTCTCCTCCAAACTCTCCCTGAGCACACCATATCTTGCTTCCTTACAACTTCAGATTTGCTCAATCAAGGAATTTCTCCACCTACTTTCACTTCTTTCTCCCAACTGCCCAACCCCACTGGTGGTCTGTGATAGACCCATTTGTTTCTCAAGAAGTCAGATCGGAAGAAAGGAGATATTTTCTTAGCTGTCTTCCTCTTCAACCACTCCCTGGGCACATAAGAGACTAGATGTAACAAAGCTGCAGGAGGCAAATCCTGAGAAAAACCTTTACTGTTTTCCCTCAAAAACAGCTCTTCAAACTAATACTTAATGATAAAAAAAAATATATATCTATGCCAAAAACCTAAGTAGGAAGCTCTGTAGCTCTCTGCAAAACAGAAATGAAGAAAGGAAAAGGTTGGCATCTCCTGAAACATCTCCATTACTCATATCAACCCGTGTTGGCAATCACATCTCATAGTCACTATTATTAACAGTAAAGTGCAAACAAAGTTCTTTGGAAACACTGGAAATGTTGGGTGCAGAGGTACTTTAGACACTATATTAATGAAAATGTATCTTTAACACACTAAGTAAGGAGATTATTAGCTAATTTTTCACAGATGCACAATAGTATGAATGACTAAGCACACTGGGACTGCATAAGGTACATTAGAAAACAGATTCTCTGCGCTCTGTAGATCCAAGAGTTAAAGATAAGATAAAAACTGAGGAAGTCAAATCACTTTTGGTTCCTTCAGGAATATTTGGGGGGGAGTATAAAATATTTTCCTGAACAGAGGCTTAAACAGGGACCACAGAAATACAGCAAATCTCAAACAGCATATCAGAAACCTCATTCAGATGTGTAGTGTTCTGAGAAGCAGCTTCCTTTTATGATCAGCAGCTATAGAAAGATCCTAAAAGTAAATAGAGAATTTTTAAACTGATTACCTTGTCTGAGATTACATCACGTCTCTGTTCCCGTGAATGCTGGCTACAGCCCTAGTTTCTGTCATGTCTACTTGGAAGTACATTTCTGTTCTGTATCAATAACATGCCATGCATGTTTGAGCTGGGGAAGACTTGCTTCTTGCTTCCATATTTACTGTCAATGCACTGAAGCAGAAAGCTGAGTTTCAGAGAAACTGTTTCCTTTGCTGATGGACCTAGAACGCCAAAAAAAATAGTTTTCTCAACTTTAACAAAAGTATAGGATAAGGGTTAAAAATCTGTATTGCAATAAGTTACTTAAACATGCATAACCAATCCACCCATGACTAAATTACACTAGTTGTAGGAGCAAACTTTGTCTACAATGCAGTACCCATACACTTAAGTTACCTCTATAGAAGCAAATTCATGCCTGGTATTTAGCTAATTTCAAATACAATATGCAATAGTTAGAATAATGATGAAAGAAGTAACGACTGCTAGTTGTTTTTTTTTTTTTTTGTCAAATACACATGTGATCTATCATCCCAACTTCATTAGGAGCTAGGCAGGTATGCAAGGCAGACTGCTGAACTCTGGATTTCCTATTAACTCTCTAGTGTCTACATTTCCATCACTGGGATGAAAACATAGTATATTGGGGAAAAGATGCAGATGGTAGCATTGTGCAACCTCTAAAAACTATTTTGGGAAGAGAGTGGCTATGACATCATATTCTTCTGCAATCAGCAGATGTTTCAGTAATGTGAAAAATATTTACTCTAGCTGAGATGAGAGAGTATCCATTTATTTCCCTCATTAGAACTTGACTGCATGTGTGTCTCTTTACATGTAAAACAAGTTCTCCAATAGATGAGGCTGCAGCCTGCCCTGTGAGCTTAATGCATTTACACTCACATCCTGGTACATATATGCTGCAGTTTCACTGATGAACTAAGAATAGGAAAATGCCAAACAAAGTGGAAAGACCAAGGAAAGCTTATATCTGGGAAGAAATAAACATCACCTCCATAACAACACTTCACTAGAGGTTGAACAGTCTTCTTGTGTTCTGGGAAAATGCTAGAAGACTGATCAATCAACATAGCTGTGTCTATATTGTTGTTATCCTGTTGTTTAACTCAGAGGTTTCCAAGCTTCTCAAAGCTTGAAAAGCTCTTTATTATTTCCTTTTAAAGTAGTTTCTTAAATTTTCTTTTTTTGATCACAGAATCACCCATACGAAGGAGGACAGCAAGGTGATGTATGGTCAAACAGCTCATTTCTGTATTATTCTTTAACTGAGAAAAATTAAAATTTATTAAGACATTCCAGGTTTATTCAAAGCCATTCCTCAATCTGAAGCCCTAAAATGGAGGATATGCATTCTCAGTAATAATTCCAGTTGCGATAGAGGGTTCTCTCTCTCTGAAATGGTGTTTTTTCCTCTCCAGTAGACAGAGGAAATTCATCTTTCTCTGCTAATTTTATGTAGAATTTTTTATGGCAAATGATTTAATTTTTGCCTCTCATACACAAACTGAATCATTTTTTTCATAAATGGGATTTTTACAGATTTATTTTTACGCCCTTCCTCCAGAAAAACTATTGCAGACTATTGGTATTCCAGTAGGCTTTGTCATGATTCACCACCTCCATGTTGCTAGGGCTTGCTCCAGCACAGAAGAGAAAGACCATCCCTTCCACAAAATAAACTTTCCACACTTAAATTCAGACATAAAGAAAAAATTTAATTCTTTGGCTGTAATATTTAGCGGTGATCATTGACCCATTGTTTTTAATGGAGAACAAATGGTTTCCCTCTGAGAAACCATCCTTGCAAGGCAGGGTAACTTGTTCAGATTTAGATGGATTTGTTTATGTAGCCAGCATTAAAAGTAGTGCAGCTTCATTACTCAGAAGGCTTCCCCCTCACTTTCTTTCCAAGCCAGTGTTTTCCTCCCAGTTCAGGGTTACGTTCCTACTAAGGAGTCTTTCAATGCCAACTCAGAACAGGTTAAAAAGAGGGACTTTGGCAAAAACTCCCATGCTTAGCATGCAGTTTGCAGATAGAGAGGCATTTCTCTACAGAACACCGTCAGGAAGACTACTTAAACATCAAAGTAGGCCTGAATAAGAGAATAGGTTTTGGTTTGGCTGCCTGTACAGGTATGGATTTAATGTATTGTGATAGAAAGGTAAAATTGGACAGAAATTCTTTAACAAGCTCCAGCTTGTTCTTTTAATGTGAATTCTGAGGAGTGGGAACATATGGAACTGCTTTTTAGACTCTTCTGGGCTAGACATCTGTTTGCTGGCTGTGATTGCTGTGGACTGGGTGTTCACTTCAAGTACTAGATAACTTAAATAAAATACAGGAATAAAGTACATTTCTTGGGTCAATATTGACTGTTATAATACCACAATCTTTAGGACTGCAGCCTACAACACTCCTCCTCCGTCCTCAGCTAAGTTCTTACTTTGTCATAAGTTTGACTTCTCTTTCCAACAAAAATGTGAAACTACTTATGCATGTTAAAATAGCCCTTCTCATTTGGGAATTCCAGAGGCGAACATGGTATCATAGAGGCAATTCATGGTTACGAGATTTACTGTCTTCAGTGTTCTCAAACATTTCCTTGTTAGCTAGCCTACTTGTTGTAATTAAAAGTCTATATATTTTCAAAAAAAGACCAGCACTAAGCGGAAACACCTGAGACTTTTGTAGGCAAAGCTCATCCTATGAAAAACTGCTGTTTAATGGTGGAATAAGAATTCACATAAATGTACTTTAACTTCAATATTGGCCTTATCCTCCTGGTGCTGCTGGCACATGAATATACTTCCTCTACCTCCTTCATCAAGTGTAATCACTGTTAAAGTTACTCTGGAGATATGCTTGGCAGCTCCAGGATCCTGATGTGAAGCTGCATTATATATTTTCCAGCAGTAACACCTAGACTTGTGGGTTGGCTCCTAAAATGAATGTGGTGGTGATAGTTGGTTGTTTCTGTTGATGGATGCCTCTGAGGCCGCCCTGCTGTTTGATTACACTCCATCCTAGATGGATTCTTGAGTCGTTTGGATTTTTTTAAACTTTCCTTCTAACTAAAATGTGAAACTACCTAGAATGCATATTAAAACGGCCCTTCAAATCTGGGAATTTTAGAGACTAGTATGCTATCTCAGAGGAATTTTCTCATAATTTGATTTAGCCAGATAATGAAGCTCAAGTAGACCCAAAAAGGTTATAAGTTGTATTAGAAGCTGACTCATTTTGCCATCCAAATAATAACAATAATAAACAATACTGGAATTATTCCCTAATAATTTTCCTGCCGAAAAGAACACTGGTTGTCTTTCTAGCAGGATATTGAGAAGCATTAATATTTCTCTTTAAACACCAAAGCTGCACTATTTAATCAGATTTCTCTTGACGTAAATGTATGTCTGTACGTCCAGCTCCTGGTATGCAAACAATTTCCATTCTAAACCCACAAATTTTACTCCAGCCTATCAGTATGCATTAGAAATATAATTTATACTGAGCTACTTGATGTCCTTGTAAAGTTAAATATTACACAAATAAAAGTTTATTTGAAATAATATTGAAAAGGTTGCAAATTGAACACCCTGAAGTTAGAAAAGGCAAAATTAAGTTGATTGTATAAATATTGCATTTCCCCCTATTTATTTAATTGAATACTCCTTTTTCGGAGAACCTGAACTGACTAAGTACACATTTGGATGCTACAGATTGAATGTGCAACTATTCAAAATTGTATTTAATCTTTCTCTTATTTGTTAATCACTTTTCAATCCTAGCTCAAAGCACAGAATACTAGTTTCCTTAAGGGAATATATAAAAAGGTTTCTATTTTGCTATAATGGATTTTACTATTCAATCTGTAGCATCCAGTATTTTGCCTATTGCTGAACAGTGCTGGCACAGCAGCAAGGCTCAGCAGCAAAACTGGGACAGATGAAGATGGAGGATTTTGTCTCCCAAGGCAGCCACTGTTCAAAGAATATTTGGGCAGTGGTCTGTTTGTGGGACATGGTGAGCGATTGCCTTTGTGTCACTTTTGGGTTTAGAATTTCTTTTCTCTTTCTTTTAGTTCTTAACCTGTCTTTATCATGACAGGTTATCATGCTTTATTATCATGCTTTATCAAAGCCCCATCCAGCCTGGCCTTGAACACTTCCACTTGTCAGTCACCACTTTATATTTTCAACTTTTTAAAAGACACAACATATTTTCAAAATACACTCACAATTCCAATAATCTAATATGTAACAATTACATCTGATTCATATCTTAATAGTCATGAAAGATACCAACTATTTTAATTGTTAAACTATTTTAAAATCTAGACATCAATAGCTCCAGTCCACACTATGGTGCTTTGCAACATATAGACCTTTACAAACCTGGGACAAAACAATTACTACACAAAGATCCCTTATTCCTATCTACTTTGTTTTAAAATATAAATTAATATATATCAATTTCCTCAAAATTTCTTTCCTTGCATAAAGAGTAAGCTATGAAGCTGCGATAAGCCTAATACGACATGACTGATGTGCCTCCTAAGCTACTCCAATGAGTGAACAAGGTTATAAAAACTATGGACTGCTAATAGAAAATATATTAACAGAAAGCAAGGCAAAATCTTTTAAGTACTTTTTCATACTGACTAGTTTACCTGGGTTAATGCCGAGTGAAAGATAACACTCTAAAGACAATACAGGTCTACCTTTTTCTCCTCTAATGAGGGAAACCTGCATTCCAGACTCATAACTCTTTTTATTTTTTTGTTTGATGTCACAAGTGGACCTGGAATCAACAACACATAAATGGGTTCTAAAGAAGGCTCTTGTCTCTGTCAACATATGTAATAAATAAGGCTTGCAGGGGAATGTGACGTCTTTTATTATGCCAGTATCTCCTCCTCCTACATGCCACACTTCTCTAACGCCTTTAACTTCCATGGCTACAAAGTTTATACAGCAGAAGACAGGCCTTGCTTATTGCATTGATACCTAAGATATACTACCATCAGTGTTGGAGGAGAGGGATAGAATCAGTATATGTGCAACTACAGTCAAATATTTTATTTAATACAAAATTCCCTGTTAATTTCTGCATGCATGTTGCCACTAGGTGTTTGCAAAACCGACAGCAGTAAAAAAAAAAAAAAAAAATTCATTTTTAGAAGCAGAGAATAGTAGAGTACTAAAAAACTCCCCAGATCTAAATGGTCTCTTCTTTGAGGCCTTAGAGACACCACAGGTGGGAACAAGTCCAAGTTTCTTGGAAATTTGTATGGTATATTAATTAATCTTATAAAGGAGGTGGGGCATAGAAAGGCCTCCAGATCCGTAGCTCATTTTAAAAAAAAAATAATTGAAATCCCACAGTTCCAGTTTGGAGGACTTACTTGGGAATTTCTGTATTGCAACAGAGCTGGTTTTGGTGAGTAAACCTGTTATGAAGGAGGAAAACAGAGAACTGAGAACTCAAGCTGATGCTGAACAGCATGAGTGTGAAAGTTCAGTCAGTGCGTACCGGGCTGTTGCTTCATATAAAGAAGAAACCAGCACATGGGGAAACTCTCCTCTTTACCCATCAAAGCACTTCATATATTCACAGTGTGAATTTACACAAATATTTATGTAATGAAGTACAGCAGAGCAGTAGCAGTTAATATTTGTTACATTCCGACAGCAAAAAGAAAAGGTAGTGGACTGAAACCAGTCTCTCCTGTTCTAACCATCCCCCTATCAGATTCCCATTTATTTTATTGTCATGTTTTTCATAAATTCCCAGGAACCTTTCACTTTTACTCCTCCAGAACAATTAAGGAGAACAGATCTACAAAAACAATGAGGCAATCTATGACCAACAGGTGGCTTTGGGGTTTTTTTGGCTCTTTGGTGTTTGTTCACCTTTTTAAAACAATAAGAAAAAGAATTATAAATGGAAAGTGAAAGTTCATTAATGCAAACGACTTTCAAGAATCACATTAGCTAATAAATTTCTTTAAAAGAAGTGCTATATTTTTGTATCTGTTAAGAAATTCACCCTGCACCAGGGCCCTGTGGTTCCTTTTTCATTATCAAGGGATAATATAATTGATTTTGCATGGACCTTTAAGAATTACTATTTCCTGTTCAGTGGTTTTATTTTCAATTTGATAATGAAACACCCATAAAATTTAAAGGTTTATTGGGGAGAGGGGGTTTAGTACTAGCACCTGGCAAATATATGAAATGCATACTCAGCTAAGGATTAAAAATCAGCATTCCTGCAATTTTTTTTTATTTCGCTCTGCCATTTGTACATTTGGTCGGGGACACCAGCCTGGGTGCAGGCGGTGAAGGTGAGGGCAAGCAGGGAAAGGCTCCAGAGCAGCTGCTTGGGAAACCCTTGTAGAGGTGGAGGTAGCTACAGCCAAGCCATCCAACAAACTTCAGTAGCTTTGAGGTGAGGGTACTCAGGCTTGTATCTACTGAATCCTCTCAAGAAAAGCAAAACCCATAAACAAAAAATAATCATAAAATGCATATTCTAATGGATAAGATTTTAGTCAAATCATCCAAACCCACATATACAAAAGCAATAAGCACTTTTTTCTTAGTGTCACCTCAATATGCTCCATCTGCAGGGCTTTGATAAGGAACAGCTTTTCAAAGCACTGGTACCAGGAGAGTTCTGAAGTTTTGGGTCCAGAAACGATTCGGAAAAGCTTGGAAAATGCTGAGCAATGCCATTTACAGCAGATGTCATTCCAGAGGCAGTGAAATGTCAGACTGTGAAAGTTTAAACACAAACATATTGTTGTCAGCCCATCTTTAAAATAAGCTTAGAACTTATCACATCATGGATGTTGTGAAGTTTAGATAGCAGTTATCTGTAAAGCTCCAACTACTTGGATTAAAATCATTTATTAGTATTTATTATTTAATGTAATTAGTAATTATATCTAATATGTGGTATTATATACTATTATAATATGTTATATGTAATGTTAAATAGAATAGAATAGAATAGAATAGAATAGAAAATAGAATAGAATAGAGGAAAGCAAAAGTTAGAAGAGCAATTACAGATAGCTTCTTGTATGACTTCAGAAACCATTTCTAAACTAGATGTAATGATCTCTGCTCTCCATCACTCCTACATACGGCTCAATATAACTATTAAAACGCTGACAATTTGAAAGACTAAACATTGCGAAAAATTGAGATGTCTTTAGCTTACCTGCCCTAAATATTCAATACTCAAATAAATAGATTTCCCAACATTTTCTATGAGAAAAGATAACATAAATTAAAAATAATAAGAAATATAAACAACAATGAGCAATTTTTGGGTTTTCTCATAACTGTAATTTTTTAAAAAATTGTATTCCAGAGACACTGTCAACTTCACCTATTTTCCAGATCCTCAAGAATTCAGATTTATCTTTATCTCAAATAGAAAACTGAGTTGTTTTCAGAAACCAAGATGTACACTGACTCTTTCATGCTCTATGTCTTTCTACTCCTGTGGTCAAGTACCTTGCAGTTATTATCGCTTATTTGTTCAAGTGGTGAGGAAATATTAAATATCACAAGTTCTCAGCAGAGACTGGACAATAATTATCAACAGATGGCTGGCAGTAGGGTTTTAAGAGAGAGAAAGAAATGGCCCTTCCTTCTAAAACACCCCTCTGTAAGCAGCCCTAAGCAACTCATTGGCGACAGTTTTGGTTAAAATCAGATTTAAGTTAACTACCTGTTTTCTCACCATGCTAACCATCTAACTTTAACCCTTGCTTATTTAGCTGTGATGAGCAAGCACAAATACCTGCCTTTCTCATTATGATGATAGTTACATGTGAAAAACCAAAGAACTTTTCGTAATTTACTCTCTTATTAAAAGGAATACCACTGTTGGGTAATTAGGCATGTACAATTTTGTAACACTGTCTTAAGCTTCCTCACCCATGCATCTGAAATGGCTCCCCAGAAGCTGTGGAAATACACAGTGGGACAGATCCTCCACTGAAGTTATTGATGGAATTAAGATAATTTATTCCACGCTGCCTTTACATGGGGTATGCTTTGTTTTCAGGAGGAACATGTGGCTGATCAAACCACTAGACCTTGAGATATTTGCTTCACAAATCAGCCATTCCCTAAATACTACTAAAGCATGTCTGGTTTGCAAACACTGGGAAAAAGTAAAGACTGTAGGAATTGCCTCACTGCCCACCACATTCTCTTTTCCTTTGCCCTGTGTATGTGAAGGGCTCTGTCTGGGTGCTGTACTCCAGGCACCTCAGGGAGAAACTCTGTAGAAGCCCCAGCAAACCAATCCATGAGGCTAAATCCCAGGGATCTCCACCGGGTTTCTGCAATTTAAAAAACCCAGAGGTATTTTCTCTTCTTAAATCTGGTCTTTATTTGTGGGGGGCTACAGAGAAAAGTGCTTTAGAGACCACTGCTGGAAGATCATTTCTACGCTCCTTATATTGCTATGTTTCATATGGAAAGCCCACACAAGAATTCCCAAATCATTGCAGCAATTCAGCTGTAGTTTTTTTAATTATCGAAATAAGCTCCTGAAGTGCATTCCTACAGGTTCTCACCTGCTTTGCCACACAGTGACACACAAAGCTGCCTGGAAGGCAGTTGGATAGGGGAGGAATTCGTCTTCACCAGCCGCAGGTGCTCAGCACTGTGCTGACAGACCCCAGTGTCATTGCTGGTGGCCAGCAATGTGTGTGTGAAGCCTGACTGGAGCAACTGGAACTTGGTAATCTACCTGTTCTTCTCATAAAAGCATTTCATGTCTTTCTGC
>JAOQGH010000032.1:54315906-54327618 GCA_025769975.1 Gallinago jamesoni
GTGTGAAGCCTGACTGGAGCAACTGGAACTTGGTAATCTACCTGTTCTTCTCATAAAAGCATTTCATGTCTTTCTGCAAAACAGCATAAATGATATATTACTACGGTTTGCTAACAGACGAAGCATATAGCAGTGAACCTTAAGAACCACTGAAGTTTTATGATGGGAGCAACACGTTGTCACAAACAGATAAGAAAGTAGCATTCAGCAAATTAAAACATTCCATCAATTCATGTACAGGTTCAAAAAGATGAAAGATGTCAGTAATTAATGTGCCTACACACAACGGCTATCAAACTGCAGTTTGGACTGCTTTCTGAAAAGGTCTCTCAATAATATTTTCTGTTAAATTAAATTCATTTAATGTGTCACAGAAACATTTATTCTTGCTTTTTTCTAAGTATCATAAACCCAAATGAAATGTTAACAAATTTTTTAGAAATCAGCACTTTTTCCCTAGCTGATGTAATAAACCATGTTTTCATATTTTCATATAAAAAAAAATCTCTTTCAGTTTTAAAATGTCCTTTAATCACTTAGCTTGGTATTTTTACACGTGTTTCAATTAAAAAAAAAAAAAAAGGTCTATCCAATGAATTCCCTTCTCAAAATACGAGTAAGTTTGGAAGTTGAAGGTCATATGACTAAATAAAAGGCTCGTTGCACTGACAGGAGAGGGTGGAATAGGTAAATGTGAGCAGTAGCAGATAAAAAGCACACTTTCTGGACCTCATGCAAACACCCTGCACACATACACTCAAAAATGGATTTGGACTAGAACTTGCCAAAATCCCTGCCCGAGGCAAACCAGCCAGGCCTGGAAGGCTGTTCCCTTTCACATAAAAATAGTAATAATGAATAAAAATACTTGGAAGTCCTCCAATGCCTCATACAGCATAATTTCTGTTTCTCTTCCCCATGTATACCCACAGGCTCGCTCCCGTTCTATGGTCCCTGTTCTCCCTGGTTTCTCACCAAGGTAATATATTTGCACCACTGTGACTGAAAAGCAACATTCTGAATTAGAAGTGCAAAGGAAATCTGTGTTCTTAACATCTTCTTACCTTTTCTCGGGGTGCTACATTTCATCGCTCGAACAAAGATCCCATTCAGGATAGCCACGTCATCCCACACATTGGACCCAAGGCTCAGAGTTAGGTTTCTCCCTTTTCCCCCGTGTTTCCCCCATTGCCTCATGTGACCTTAGGCAATTGATTCAATATCTGGTACCTCAGTTTCTGCTTGTGCTAAACCTTGGAAGAAACATTTCCATGCCACTGGCCTTTGAGATCCAAGAGTATTTTACACAAAGCAGGAATCCAGTGCCTAAATCCTAAATTGCAACTGAACAGGCTCAGCTTCCTTCTAATCCTGGAGCCACCTAAATGTTCCAGTTGCACCTCTGTGTGACTTGGAAGCTCTCAAAGTGAGTGGAGGTCTGTCTTATACATCCTCCAAATGAAGAGCCCCATGGCTGTTTCCTGCCTCAGCTTGGCAAGGGTTCAGATCCCATCCACGTACACTTCTTGACCAGGACACCGTCCTGGGTGGGATAGGAAATTTGGGTTGGTACCCTCCAAGGCAGAGGAGAGCACTGAGCATGAACTAATATTCTTCTAGGCAAACTCCCCAGCAGACACAACCATCCACATTTGTACTTCAAATGAAAGAAGGCTGCTTTTGCCTTTTTGGGGAAGGGGGAGGAGACGCTAAGAAGGGGACCAGATACCTATTTGTAGACCACAAGTAAGATACCTTTGTGCTACAGCAAGACAGGATTTCAGGCCACCCATCCCCTCCATGTTTCTTGTTGCATATCCTCTCTGTCCACTGATGAGATGGAGATTTCATTCTCAGGTATTTCATAGGATCATTTAGCTTGGAAGAGAGAAATTCCCCAAATGTGGAAGGGAAAATATTATCACAATCAAAAAACACTTCAACTTGGATATGTGATTGTTTCCTCTACCATCTAACCCTAGTAACAATAAGATCTTGCTGCCTCAGTTTTATCTGTGCAGCTACAACTTAATCACAATCATCGGTACAATCATGAGTCCTAGCTGAGGAGCTAGTGCTTTGACTTGTAGCGTTGTTGTGCTGGTTGATATCATGTCTTAAAATATGATCATTTCCTCAACTTGAACACAAGATAGTGCCTGAATATCAGGATTGTCAAAGTCCAGAAAGTCATTTTAAGAGACACGACAAAATACTGAATTAAAGGTACACCAGAACTCCTTATAAAACCATTTTCAAGTTTGACTTAGGCTGTCTCCAAAGCAATAAGGTAGTTTTCACTACTCTTCCTATTTTTTTATGCCTGCAATTAACGATTAAAATTAAGGCCAAATTAGTATGCATATTAATGTCTCGTGATAGATGAAATCTCCATTTCTTTGTCTTATTTCCAGATGTGCAGGTACAAATTAGATTGTCCTGTATAAAATGGGGAATGAAGCTAGCTGCATACTTCATCTGTACGTAGCACAGAGCTTCATGTGAAAACACGAGAACCTAAATGACTATAAATGCGTTACAGTCTCCAGGACTCTGGAATAAATCTTCATGTTTAAAATAGAATTAGCCATTCTTCAAACAACATGCATTGAAAAATTGTTCTCATCTAAGCAGGTACAAATGAGCTATTAGGAAGGCTTCTGTAAAGAAAGCAAGAAGAATAAATAGTGTGAAAATAAGCTTACTGCAACAAAGCACGCATGCTGCTCTGACTTTGAAATTCTTCTGTGAACATGTGACACTCTCTTTAGATGCTTACATAAAGAAATATTGAGTGCTGTCCATGATTCTGTTTAACTACCATTAAAAAGCCATTATTCAATAACACAAACAGCTTAGTTTCACCTCCTCTATGGTTGACGTTGTTCTTGGTGGGTTGTTTTTCTTTTTTAAGACTGAAAAGAGGACAAGACACAGCTATACTGTGTGGCTGCTGGACAGGAGGTGCCATTGTGGCTACCGGAGTTTTATTTATCCTTAACCCTAAGAAGCAGCCCTTTAACCAATAGCCTTCTCTATTGCCTTTCCACTGGAAATTTAGCACTATACTTTGCCCTATTCCCAAGACAGTTTTTAATGGCTGTTTCTCGTTACAGAGAAAAAGCTTCTTCTGAGTTGGTCATGTTCCAGTGCAACAAGTAACAGCACTTACCAGGAACTTATACTGCAATCTTTTGATGCTCAGAGAAGATCCACTAGAACTGGCAAGCCTTTGTGGTAGCTTGCTGGTGTTGCTTAGATGAATGACTCATTTCTGAAATAGTCAAGTGGGAAAAGAAAAAAAAAAAAAGAAAGCTGCACATTAGGAAAGAAAAGAGTTTTTGTCACTGGCTGTAGTCATCTAATCTAATTTTCAATATATGTATACAGTAATAGGTCTAACATGATTAGCAAAGTGTCATAAAGACACAATTCCTGAGCAGTGCTAAACACACGCATTCACACACACACACACACACACAGAGCTGGCAGTCACAATGTGTTATTATCAGAGTGAATAGCATTAATCATTTTTAATGGTCGATATGTTAAAAAGAAGTTCTAACTGATTACTGGTGTAAAAGAAAATAAACATCACGCATACAAATCTTATTTCCAAAAAACTGAATCACTTTTGTCAGGTATTTAACTTAAACCAGCAAAACAGACCATCAAGAAGGCAGCATTTAAATGGATGCCTGCAGCGATGGCCAGTCAATGGCCTCTTTATTTGTTAAAGATGGATTATTTTAAATAAATTACAGAGCACTTTCACTGAATAAACAGAGTCTCAGTGGCTGTGGCATGCTATACATGCTTAATTGAGCCACAGAAATCCTAAATGTCTACTGAGCTGTGTAATCGCCTTTGATTTTGCTGATAGGACCTGATTCTTTAGGCAAAAACCAAGCCATTGAGGGCTGAAAAGCAACACTACCTTGAGGAAAATAGAAAGTTTAATCTGGAATATATACTTATAATATTTCGGAAACCACATGGATGGAGTGTTCCAATAACTGAACACAAGGCAGCTTCAGAAGTGAACGATCTGCGTGTCATTTTTATTTGAGCTTGATATGTTAAATGTCCCAAATGTTTATGTTGTATAAGCCCACTTAAACATTGCAAAGTGCAACAGATTCATTGGCAAAATAAAAAGTATAGCTTTTTTAGTCTTGCTTGCTGTCTTTTTGCATTGATATCGTGCATAATGTGCACACATGTACCCGGGGGTTTTCTTAAGTAATCGTGTAATTTGACCGCTTTTGGGGAACCTGTTAGTGTGATTTATTTGGAGTGTTACCTATGGCTGCTATAGGCTGAAGTAAAACATTAGGTCAGAAATCAGGAAAAGATGCTTTAACCCTTACTGATCATAGTGCTCCTTTTCAGATTGTGTATTATTAACTCTTTACATTTTGGTCTTCGCGTAACTCAGCCACCAAAAATTGCCATCTAAAGTAAATCTATACTTGGTACACAAGACTTGAAGGATCAGACCCTTCCTCTGACACAAACGAATCCTGAGCTAATGACATATGGAATTCATTTTGACAGAAGTTATGACCCTAAATAATATTACTTCCATTTGTCGATATCTCTGAAAAATGGTTTGACACTGAGAGGCAGTTTGAAAACTACTTTGAAGAACAGCAATTAAAAGAGAAATTGATACTGTTAGGCACTTTAATAATGATTGTGTACCTGGATTTTCTCTAAAGAATTTCAACACCTACAGCTTTCTTCACAAAGCAAGTGCAAAAGTGCTTAGCTGTGAAATTCTGCTCTCTCTAATTGAGCACAATAAGCTACATTTGCAGTTTCCACAATTGAACTGTACGTTTGAAAAAAAAGTTTTATGAGTTTAACCATGTTGGTAAAGAAAGCACACGCCTGCCAATATCCAATTATAACTGATAAGCATAAAAAATTGAAAGCTTATCTGTAAACAATGATCCCAGAAAATTAAAATATGTAATATTAGATATTCTAATGGATTCTGGTAAACCCTATACAGTTTTTGAAAACAAGACCAGGCTGCTTCAAAGTGTCACAAACTGGTCAACCAAGGACGCTCATCAAGCTGAAAAGGCTTGGCCAAGGCAGCTGAACTGCTGCTGTGTGAACTCAGAAACTCAGATGAAGAGGCAGTAGAGGAATTTGGATATGCTCTTGGTGCAGTTTTGGTTATTCCCTTGATATTTCTCATAATGGATGAGAGAAGATCCCACTGTCGTGAATGTCAGCCCTTCCTGGAGGGAAAGCGCCTGGAGTTTTGCCCGCATCCTGGGCCAGAGCAGCACAGCAGGGATGGGACAGGGAGCAAGCACAGCTGTCACAGCTCTGCTTAGCATCCTGGCACCGTTTTCTCAGGGAAAGGAGAAAACACTTAATGCTCCTCCCCAGTGAATGTTTTTTAGTGGGATTAATGAGAAAAGAAATCTGGAACGTACAGCTGTGTTGACTTGTGAACATAACAATAAGGAAAATCCCCCAAATATATGAGATGATAACTTTGCGAGGGCAGAAGGTTCTGCGTGTCTTTCTCAGGCTATTCATACCAACTCAGGGCATAACTATATTTATGTTTTCTTTGGCAGTACGCTTTTTTCCTTTAGCCACAGAGACACATTCTCAGGAGGCCACCAATCATGCAGAAACTGTGTGGTAAAGGCGGGTGTAAAATTCAAATAGCCTGGTGCCACGCAGTCATTCCCCGCTCCACCCCAGGGATTACAGAGCAATGTGGCAGCAGGTGTGACCAAATATGTGCATTTTTTGTACTATTAGCCCTATGGGAGTAATATTTGTGCCCATGAACCCTAGAGCTGAACTCGACGTGCTCCCATTTCCTTGGTGGCCTAAAAGTAGAACCTCATGTAAGTAATTTAGACTGGTTTCCCATAGGCCCTTTTAAAACAGTTTTTTTCCTGCTAAGTATGGCTGCACGCTAGCCAGGAACCCTTTCGACTGCGTGTGCTGCTAACTCACAGAGACATCTGGCTGGATTCAAACGTTCAAGTGCTTTTTATGGTTCCATCTGGCCAGTGACCGCAGCATCTTACAGGGACATGCACTGACAGGATCTCTCTGCTCTTTCCACGGGCAAGAAGAGCTCCAATAATGAAGATGCTGCTAACAAAACTTGTCAGGAAAAATTTGCAGAAACAGGAGAGGAGCGATCATATCTCATATAAGAGAAGTCTGGGCAGAACCCGAAGGCAATACGAAACAGGGGCTTGAAATTGCACCACGTGCACGTAAGGAGAAATATGATATAATTGGTTAACTGAGACTTACCTAAATCAGGAAGCAGGCTTGAACATTAAAATTCTAAGACACAGTTAATAGAAAAGACTCAATAGGACACAAGGGAAACAGCTATATGGGTGCGGAAGTATGTTAACTCCAGGAAAAGAAATGCTATAGCCAGGTTGACTGGTTTGACTGCAGAAAAAGCAGCTGACATCGTGAAACAATAAGAAACTTACAGCCCTGCGGGGACTGGTGACAGAGATCACAAAATGATTCTGCAGAGAACAACCTGTAGCAAGCCGAAATACAGGATCAAAAGGCCACTTGGGTACCAGCTATCTTTTAAGTGAGGGAACGTTACTGCAGAACTTGGGGTGTCCTAGATCCTGGAGATAGCCTCCACACTGTTTAAAAATTGAAAGATTCATCAACCAAAAATTAAATAAAGGTGTCAACATTGCAAGCATTATGCATAACAGCAAGCAGGAAAAATTCATCTCTTCCTGGCACAAGCAAAGTTTCTATTAAATAGAATTTTTTCTCCGAAGCAAATAATATTTCCAGTAAATCCTCATCCATGTCCAGATATTTGTGCAACAGGCTGAAGAATCCAACTACGCAAGAGAACGCACTGCACCTTCCACAAATCAAATCCTAGAACAAATATTGTGAGATATATGTAGAAGGATATGCCACATTTATTTATATAGTGTCTTTCAGACCAAAACATTTCAAAGTGCTTAACTAACTATTGATCAGCACAGATGCCCTCATGAGCATATTCACCGAGCAAAAGGTCGCAGATATCCTTATGTGAGGAACAGCTATAATTAATTCCCAGATGGAGGAGGAAGGTATAAGCCATCTGCAGAAGAGGGGCCGTTGGTAAATGTTATACTCCCCTCACGCACCTTCTCTGCCAGTGTCAGACTCCACTCCACAGCGGTCGCCTTTTTGTTTTACAAGTCAGCCAAGGAGCTAAGCTGCATAAAAATAAACAATTTGTGGAGGATGTGCTGGGATAAGGAGCACAGGAGCAAAGTTTTAAAAAATACAGCATGCACTGGAAAAAAAAATCACTTATTCAAATTTTACACAGTCACTGTAGATTCCTTACAGTAGCACTTGCAATAGCAAGGTCAAGCTCTCCACTTTGTTATTGCAGAAGATAAGCGTTCAGATTTTAAAAAATAATCAAAGGTATTTTCACTGCTTCCAATTCCAGCACCTGCCTTCACGCACTGCCTACCAAAATCCTTCCCCTATTCTGCCACATAGTGCTCCGTGTGTGCTTTTTTGGTTGAGACAATCATGTAACAGTTTTGCTTTGACCTCAAAAGGAAAGCAAAGAAACCACCACAAAACATCTATACCCAAACAAGGGAGCTAAAGTCAGCCTTCTGGACACTGATTTCCCAACTTACTGCTAAGGCTACCTTGTGACCAATAACTACAGCTGCTTTTAATCTTATATTTTAATGGAGCATAAATCTAATTTACCTTTGAATGTCATTTGCTGTCATATATACATTTTATCTTTATTTATCTCTATTTTCCACTGACAATGATAGTCAGAGCAACACTGCAGCCTACAGGTATAAATGGATTAATAATTAGTGTAGATCCCTTTCTCTCCATGTAGGCTGCAGGTAGCATCCTGTTTCAGCCTTCAGCAATGCAAATAAGCTGATGTTGGCAGTATATCATGAACTGCTCACCAGTCATTTCCTTAATGACTTGCTAATTTTCCTCTCCATATCCTCCACATGACACACTGGAACCTCATGTGCTTGCGAGGCCAGTGCAACTGAGAATGCAGCCTGTGTCGATAGCCTGATGGTTTTGTTTTTACTCCAGCTCTTGTTTCTCTGTTTTCCCCCTTAAGGAATCTGCTTCCAATTTTTAATGTAATCTCTGATGGTGGCATAAATATAATTCTTCAGATATTTAATGTCTCTATCCACTGTCCCTCCTGCTAATCTGCAGCTGCCTGAACTTTGTGGTTTATGTCAAAAGCCAAAGATTAATGTCTTTATTTTCTGTTCAGCATTTAATTCTTGTTCACTTGATTTACTCAAGTAAATATTATACAGCTCATTACCCAATCATTTTTCCTTTTTTTTTTTCAATTAAGTATGAAAGAACTTGTATCCTTGAATTTACCCCCAGAACATTGTTTAATACATGCAGAATACAATGCAATCTTTCTTGGATTTGAATACTACTTTCAACGAGTTTTAGAAGCATTAATAGCTGAAAAGTACCATTGTATCCCAGGGTATAGTAATCTCCTTAAACCTCCAGAAATAACAAGAACATTGTTTTTCTTTTGTATCATAACACTGGCATTTACCAGACTAATACAGTAGGACTCTCATTCCAAAAATCCCATTTTCCTATCTATTGGCTGAAATAACTCTGCTGTGTGACCACAGACCTAGAAACTCAAGTATGTTTTGACTCAGTAACACCATATGCTCCAGATAGAAAGTACTTAAGGCCGTCCTCATGGGGTGTGTACCTACGAAGCAATGGCCTAGGAGTCACTGTTCTGTTGACAGCAAACTTGCTAATGGCACCGCCTCGGGTTTCAGAAAATGAAAGAAGAATCCTGCGGTCTCACCAGCTCCATGCTGCACAAAGCTCGGGGCATTTTTGGTGAGCAGAGCCCTGAAATGTAGCTGTTCAGCTACGCAGGGACTCTAATATGTAAATCCCATACTCGAGGGTTTCATACCTACAGAGTACTTTTTTCTTGGCCTGGTGACCAAACTGAAGAAGACTAGTAACAATGAATTATTTAAAAGCCAATCTTCAAGATATATATATTTTTTTGCAATGATTAGTAAAGCAAAACAGTTTGTGTGGTTTTCTTTCATTTTCTAAGTCTTTTAAAATAAAACCTATGTGCTTGATCTCTCCTCCTGTATCTAATGGTCACCTGGAAGAGAAGAAATTCAGATTCAAACCTCCTTTCTTTAAAGTCTCAGAAGAGCTCTGCCCAGCTGAACTACATGCTATTCCACATTTACGTCTGCCTAACATAGGCATTGCTTTTGGATTTTCACTGGCACTTAGCGTTGAGTCAGCAACGAGTGAGCAACCCATCTTACATCGTACCTGAGCTGGCTCTCATTTTGCTGTCTTCATCCCAGGATTGGCAAGAGGAGACACAATTTGTATGAGCACTGGCAATTTTTATTTTTTTTTCCGTATAATCTGATTCGTAGCACCACCGTCAGAGGAGACACGTTTGCACTGTGCGTGCAGTAACGATGCTGCAGCACATTTGCCAGTGGGGCACGGGGTGTTGCAAACACAGCAGACAGAAGGAATCATCCTAGTCGAGTTCAAGGACTGAGCCCAACGAGTTTCCTTGCTGTTGGAGGGAATTAGAAACAGAAAACAAAGTCTGTGTCAAAAACTGAAGAGGAAAATCTTTCCAGCTAAAATACCAACAGTAGGTAAGGGCTCAGAGCAAGGCAATGAGTTCAAAATACAAATTTCAAAAAGGAGAAACAGGGCTTTTTTTCCTTGTTGTGTTTGATTGTTTTTCTTAATTCAGAGTCTTGAAAACATAACCACCCAATATACAAAATACATTACTGAATTCCCCTGTGCTACTCAGATCACCCAACAGTCTCTTACAAGCCAGTATTTACTACTTAGCGTGGTTTTAAAGAAAACCCATCAGTGAAACAAACCACATTCTGGTATATGTTTGGCTGCTTTTGTAGTTCAGGACATGAGGCACTCTTTTTCTCTTTTTTTTTTTTTTTTCTTTTTTTGGAGGTAACCTAAGGAGATGGAACATAGCCAGGGAAACACTTGAGAGAATGGACAAGAAACATAAGAGAAACAGAAAGAGCTGGAAAAGACAAAACACAAAGGAAAAGAGTTGGTGAACAATAAATGAGAGCCAGAAATACAACAAAGATTTGGAAAAAATGTTTATTTTATTTTATTTCAAATTAATAACAAGAAAGAACCTATAACTGCGGTACAAATTGCTCAATGCCCCATGCAGTGCCAATATTATGCCATTCATTATACTTGCAGGTGTATTATTTCTAGTTCCCTAGATAACAAAAAAATGCTTTCCATGTATTCTTTTGTATTTTAAAATATATTTTTTCACTACTATAGTGCCAAAGGTTCTTATTCTTCCAAACTCAATAATAACTAATCATTTTCCTGGCTGCAAACTGGGAGAATGGTTACTATTTTGTGCAGGTAATTCTTCCCTCTTTATTAAAGGACTGTTCTAAAATTTTGATCCCTCTCTATTTCAAGTTCTTTCCCAAATGTTTATTTTCCCCTGTGAGAAAGGTTTTTCTATTAAACTTTATCCTTGTTCCTAATTCGAAACCTGGTTTTCCTCTATTGAAATGAAAACTTTACTATGATCAATATTATGTAATTTCTGCTCAAAGAAAATTAAAAAAATAAGTCAGCACATCAAAGTGAAATCTAACTTACCAATATCTTTCTCCAACCACTTGTGACTACTGCAAACACACTGCTACTGCCTGACTTCACTTGGGGCTGCACAACAACAGCTATGGAGAGGGTTTCAACAGAGATAATAGTGTCCGAAATCCAGTAGCAGAGAAAATGATGCCGGAGTGAATTGCTCCAAGTTTGTAATTGCTCCAATACCCTCTGGTACTTCTCATCCCCACTCCTCTTCACATCTATTGACAGAGAATCCAAATGAGCATGACTTTGGTTCAAGATTCATGCAGTGGCTTAGCAAAGCTTCTCAACAAAGAAAATTATCTAGCTCTGAATCTAGTCTGAGGACACTTGTCTCACTTGTCTCTGTGGCCACCCTCATGCAAAGGGGGAAGTTCTCCCAGCCACCCCAGGGCGCAGCGAGATCCCACCTCACACCCAGGAGCCCTGTGCATTGTGCACCCACCATGTGCCCGGTGTGCACCCCCAGGCACCCCACGGACTCCACCACACACACACAGCAACTCTGAGTTCAGTCTCCAGTTTGCCCAGAGACTTGCCCATTCCTGGGACACCCGTAACAAAACCACGTGAATACTACAGAAACCAAGCCAGACTGTAATCTGTTCAGGCTTGCTAAAATCTAATGGAAATGATAGACTGCAGTTTAAGAGTTTACTTGTTAAATTCAGAGTACTAAGCAGGCATCTAGCCCTTGATAAAGTATTTATTTTTAATTACTGTACCATCCTTAAATTACTGGTTTTCCCAAACACAGCCCAAGGAGCCTTTTCTGGGCTAACAATTGAGTGTCCCAGCTTTGATAAAAGACTCTCAGCAAGACTAATTCCTGAGTTTGACTTGTTTTTGACTGCTATTAGCCTAGACATTCAAGGTGGTGGTGATTAATGAGAGACTACTCCTTCCCGTAACATGGTTTAATCCTCCAAATTGAGGGGGGGGGGGGGGGGGGAAATTATGTTAAAACATTATGGTTACCTT
>JAOQGH010000032.1:54327718-54341046 GCA_025769975.1 Gallinago jamesoni
CCCATAACATGGTTTAATCCTCCAAATTAAACCATTTTTGGGGGGGGGGGAAATTATGTTACTACCTTATGCTTTCCTTAGCACATTAAAAGCATATTGCCATGATAGTATGGAGAAGTCAAGGCTCATTCATCCTCTTTTGAAAAGAAATGCTTTAGACAACACCACAAGGGAAAAAAGCTTGTAATAAAACTCCATTTGATTTACCTTTTCTAGGGAACAAGAATTTTTCTTCTTTCAGATGATCTACTATCACAGTCATGTCCAAAAGAGAGATTTTCTCCAGGTTCCATCCTGCAAAAGTATAATAGTAATTAAGGCATTTATGAAGCAAACAAACTACATAATGAAAGTTGGCACGATGCTTTGACACACTATAACATGCAGATTACAAGAGAAATGACAATGATTTCACTCACGTGTTTTATCCTGGGATGGGCTGGGGCTCAGTGCTAAACTCTGCGCTTTGATAGCACTGAACTTTTCCAACTTCTAAATTCCAAAAACTCTTCACACTTTAACAAGGATGGGGTGTGTGGAGAGACATTTTAAAATTAAACACAGCTTCTTCTAGCTATATACGAAACAACATAATCACACCTAAACATCAGTCTTGCACCCTGTCTCTTATTCTAATGCCCATACTCTTATTCTAATTGCTCAGGAGACAGATGTTATTACAGCACTTTCTGCTCCCAAGACATTAGTAGGGTAGATGGGAATTCCATCACTGTTTTGTGTATCAACAATAATACTGTGGCTGATATGGTCATTACTGAGTAGCAAAATAGTATCAGGAGTATAGATGAAAAAATCTGCATTTCGATTACATAAGAAATTTTGACATTTCCAAAACAAATTTTAACCATAGTGAGTAGCCAAACCTGAAAATTTCCTACCATTGAAATCCTTTCAATTTGACCAGCCAAAACCTTTGTTTCAAATTTAACTGCAGTTGCATTTGCTGACAGATTTCAAACAGAATTTTGTATTGTAGAACAACTTTCAAAGACAGAAGAGCCATTTTAAATAAAAAATGGAGTTGAGCCTCCCTGATCTAACACTTGATCTTAGTGTTTTCAAAATAAAATTTCATTGAAAGTTTCATTTCTCCACCAAAATATATCAGTTCAGCCAGATTAATGGGGTTTTGATAGAAAGCCAGTGCTAATTGCAAAGAATGTCAACAATTTTCAGTTGCAGTAAGATTGGGATTCTGTTCACTTTTTGGAAAAAAAAAAGCCATATATTCATTCCCTCACCTGTTATTTTTTCTCTCACACATGCTCACAGGCACATACAGATGGACACATGAATTCACTCACTCCCACAGATCACAGGACATCATCACCCATTTTCTTACCAGTCCCTCCCTCTGTGCTGTTCTTGGAAGCTGAGTCTTCTGGCATGCCAAATTTATCCCTTCGCTTCATTCGCTAAATGAAAAATGTTGGGTTTGCACAGCAGTTTTAGTTCTTAGCTGTCCAGCTAAGTCCAGCTGTTGCCTCCTAAGTCCTTATCTTAACATACCATTAGCCTCATGTTTCCAGGTAGCCTTGTAATTCCACAGAACATTTTCATTTCACAGTGAATAAACTGAACACACGCAACAGCAGCTAGAAACCAGGAATAAATCCCACACAAATTGACCAGTCTGCTCTCTGCAGACCACCAACAAATTCTCTCTGAATTTGTGAATGTTCTGTATTTAGACTTTGTGAATTGCTGCCTAGACAACACAGACTTTGACGACTTTTCTGTTTATGTCCAGTAGGAAGCTTGGCATCTACGTCAAATGAAACCAGACCTCAAATCAATAAAAATAACATAGTATGGTAAAGTTTTCAGTAAGTTAGAGCTTTTGAGGAAGAGTTTGTAGTCGCTATCGAAGAAGAATCCCATCCAGTTTTGCCTTTCTTCCACTTTAGGTTGTTATGATAATCGGTATCTTCAAAAATAAAAAAGAGTCTTACTTCTTTCAGCTTCCAGAAGTGCCCGTTCTTGCTAACAAAGTGATGCAGAGTGGAAGGAAGTATCACATCCCTTACACAAAGGTGTTTCCTACAAGGCAATTTTTGCATTTAATTTCAAGATCCTTCAGCAAAGACCCTCATTTCCCCATTTAAATCATGGAAAGAGAGAAGAAAATGTTTAAGCTTAGCAAATCAGTGCTGCAATTTAAAATCTGGCAGTGCTAGTCTTCCTGTTTCCCAGGGGAGGATTAATTTGCTTCTTTTTATTCTTTGCTCTTTATTATTTCAATTGGAGGATATAAAAGCGCTATTGAGACTTTTTAAGGATAAACACTATATGTGGTAACTGCTTAAAATAAGAATAAAATTTATTGAGAGTGTAGACATTTTTATCACATTAATGTGACCTATTAATGATAAAGGAAATTTCCTTCATCTAATGAGGTCTATGTTTATAAATGTAACAAGAGAGGATGTTTTAATTCTTACCATAAATCTAAGGAAGTTAAAATCTTAACCCCAAGGTACTTAATATATTTGATTCTGCATTTAAAGGGAATATTGTTAACATTTATATTGTTTTTGTTACCTACAACATGGAGATCGGTTATTTTAATATTCATTTCATTTTATACATGAGGTTTTAACAGATATTTCAAAGAAACCTTCATATAATCAAAATGAGATAAAATCACACATCCTATAAAAGGAAACACCTCAAATCTCTCTGATAACATGATATACGTAATACATGGAATTATACATGATCAGAAAATCAGTCTTATAATTTGAACACATTGAAAGAATCAGATACAATTAACTTGACTGTATTAATTTAATAGAGGCAAATAAAGACAAGGCTCAGACATTCTCCCTTTTGCCAATGCTTTTTACTACTTTTTTTTCTTTTTTTAGTACAGTTTTCAGTATAGTTTTTTATTAAAACCAAAATATTCACCAGAGTTGAAAGAGTGCCCACAGTCCATATGGAAAGGGTAGAGTTTGATGACTGGTGCTTAGAGGTTCAGTGTTGTCTCTAGTGGCTGCCTTTCACACCTTATACTAGTCAAGAACTTCTGCTATTAGGTATGTCTCAAAGTTTCCTTAAAATACCAATTATTAACCACTTTGTTACAGTAAGGAAGTGTTCAAGGGCCCTGGTCATCTCTTACATGACCAAGACTGTGCCCAAGAGGTGATGAAAATGTAAAGAGCCCCTCTCAAAGGCTGTGACACATTTTCATGTGCCTATAAGGTATTAAGGACGCACCCATACATTTAGTGGATTTGGCTGGGTTAAGAAGTGCAGGATGAGGTGATTAACAGAATTCCCAGCTCAAGCAAGGTGAACCTTGTTAAACAAGAGACAGAAGACACATCTGAGATATGACCAATATGCATTTCCACATTTCTAAGGTGACTCTCCATCATCTCAAGCCTTTGAATCACGTCCTCTGGTATCTCAAATGTGTGAATATCTGAAAAGTCTACCACTGTCAACTACTGAGCTGCGTGCTCCTAGAATGACTTTACTAGTTACCTCAACTAGAGTTTAAAACCAGCTCCAGCATTGTTGCATGAGTTAAAGTTACATCTAAGCCTATAATGCCATCATGCTTTCCAGGAAAGCCTCAGAAACTGAAGCAGAAATTTCTTCTGCCAAAAAAGAACCACTTCATAGTCAGGAATCATGCCAGGTCACTGATGTTCACTGGCATTGATCAAGTGTACTAGGGAATAAGTAAAGCAAAGAATATAGACTTTTAAAAAATGTAATGTCATATCCCCCCATCCAAAATCTCTTCCTCACTAGAGAACACAAGCCAGAATTTTAGTATATTTCAAGACTCTCCACTTAAAAGATAAGATTTCACACATCTCCCTATGCCACTTCTGACACAGCAACCCTTTTTTCTTCCAAGAGCATGTCAGACTAAATGAATGATACATTTAACCATCCACAGCAATAAAAGTGCATGGCCTGAAACCAAAATTTTCTGTGTTAAGGTTGCAAATATTTGTATAATTTAAAAAAAAATCCTTAGGAGTCAAAGTTTTATAAACAACTGGAAAAAATGATTGAAGAGAGTGTTTTATTTTTAATTCAAAGTCCAAATAAAGAATAAGTATATTTTACCTTTCTCTATAAGTGTATCTTAGCCATCTGTTAAAAAAAAAAAATCAAGTTCAATAGTAATTGGCAGTATAAGAATCACATTCCTTCTGCCCTTTGCTCAGGCACGATGCCACATAAGTTTGATGCCATAAAATTTAATTTTTTCATTTTGAATGATTTACAGTGGAGCAGAACCTATAAATCAGAACAGTAACAGGGGTTATGAATAGGGATGTATGTTTTTCCAAAATGTCTAAATGAAATATTTTGAAACATGGTAAAAGAACTGCACAGTTCTCCACCTGGCAGCCATAATTGAAGTTAATAACACTTGTTTAGACATAAGGAAACTCTTTGACACCTAGATTTTTTTATTTTTTTTTAATAAAATGATCAAACAATCATCATCTAGTCTTAAGAAATCAAAGCAGTTAGTTCTGGCAATACGTTATATGAAGGCAGTCTTGCTTTCAGCTATGTTTCCAACTGTGTCTAATAATTTTGAAAATACACACCAATTCCTTAGCACAATCCCCTATTTTAATCATACACCAAATTGTAAATCCTACTGCAGCACTTAGGAGCCATTACGGAGCCATTACCATCATGCCAGTGACAGACGATATGAAACACATCGTATGAAGAGGCTTTGATAACCTCAGTAAGTATTATTGATTTTGCAGCATTTCAGATGCCTGTTTAGACTTTCCAGACTCTCTGTCGGGTATGTCACAGCTGGCAGCTGATGGCATACAAGTCCTTATTTCTCCACAATCAATTGCACCAAGCCTTGTAATATTACCGTTCTTGTCCCTGATGGCATTCAGAAAGCATAACCCCATAACTGATTACAGTTCCTTGCTTCAAGAAACAACCTTTCTTAAAGAGAACAAAACCAAACCAGTAAAGGTTTTGAACTCCACTCAAAAATGGCTGAACAGCAGAGCCCTGTAAAAATGTTGAATCACTTTTTAATCACTAATTAATTCTGGGCCTGGGTTTCTAGTGGTCTTGATGAGTCTAAGAACAAGGGTGCAGAAAGATATTTAGCTTGCCATAACTCTTTCTTCTGATCTTGAATTTTCAACCCACTTGACCTGCTCACTCCTGGAAGCCATGAAATACTTTGTCTTTATTCGTAGCAGCTTTCTATGACTTCTCATTGGGTTCTAGGTAGGAGAACATCTAGGTCTTTTGTTATCTGCCCTTGTATCTCTTGTTTCCTCAAGGGCCAGGAGAGAAGCACACTTGTGGGCACTCCTGTGGTGGAGAACTGCTTGCTTCCAACCACCTGTTTCCACAGTGGGAGGGAGGAATCTTCCAGACCACCAAAGCCCTGCTGAATGAAATCCTGAGGAACAGACACCTCACAAATAAGGCTGATTTGCTAAAAGAAAAAATAATCCTTTGAATTTGAACTTTATGCTCTTGTATCACGCTCTGTGGTTGCAATGGTTGTGAGGTCCAGCCCTCACAGTTATGCTGAGGCCACATCAACCTCTTTTTGCATGCCCATCTTCATATCATGTAGGTTTAGAATTCTTACTGTGATGAATAATACTACTTTTCCTAGATCATGATCAAATAGTCATCACTTAAATGCTTTACAGACTGCACCAATTAAACCTAAGTTGAGACTTTAAAGACTTTCATATAGAATAAATGTCTTGCCTTGATTAAAATCTAGCTTATTTCTAGGCAACTTTGGGTCAGTTGGGTGCAAAGTTCACTCACCATTCACTCAATCAGAAATGTGTGTGCTCACTTAGGAATTTCCATTAAACCCAGATAGTGAAATTGTTGCAGGCTCATGTGTCTGGAAAGCCTGAAGCACATTTTTACAGTAGATGTCCACACGAATGCAACTAATGATCAGCAGCATAGATGAGATCAGGCCATCATAAGCTTTTTTAAAAGTGTTGTAAAGGGTTTCACCCTGCACGGGTTGTCCAGATAAAATTCCTGTGGATGTCAAAGGGAAAGCAGGATCTGCAGCATCCTGACAGCCCAAAGAGGCACACAGCAACATGAAAAGCCAGCAGATGATGATGTCATCCACCAGGGCCTGCCCTTATAAACCCAGGAAATACCAATCAATTTATATCTCATCATCTTAACCCTGAACTTCTAGGTAATGGTTTTACCCCGTATTCCCTTCTTTTCCAAAATGTTGTCCTGTTCCCTCTTAACTTGATTTACTCTACTTATTTCAGCTGCTGACTTTGGCACTTTATTCCCAGCTCTAACCAACCACAGCATAAAGACATATCCCATAGCTGCTCCGGAGCAGAGTGGCAGAGAACTCATTCACATCAGTTCCAGCTCAGGTGAATAGGCTTGTCCTTGTAATCTGTGTGAGAAGGATCTAACAAACACCCTCAGCCCCCACAGGCACAAATACCCACACCTGTTAAGCCCAGGGCAGGAAAAAAAAAAAAAAAAAGGCTAAAATACTATCAGCACTTTATGCAGTATTTGGTTTAGCTGTTTTATGTGGAAGCAAAACCAATCAAAGGGAAAGGCAGAATTTGTAACCTCACAAGTCAAACTGTGCACTTGCATGTGGCTGAGGGAAGTCCTGCGTTTTGTCACTTAAAAGCTTTCCTAAAATTTTATACATTTTTCACCTCAAAAATCAAACACCTAGCGCATGTGCATAAAAGTCACAGTCAGATTCCTCAGCTGGGCAAGTGAAGCCTTTTTTTGTTTGCTTTTCCAATTTCAACTACAGAAAACTCCTCCTGGTATAATTCACTTCAAAGGCTAAAATTTGTTCCAGTGATAATTGCTGAATTTATGTGTATTTAGAACCCAGTACTTAAATAAAACAGCTACGTTGGGTGATTATATATAAACACTGTGCCAATTTCTTTGAATGGGAATGTAGTAAATTACTACTGATTACACAAATACTGATTAAAATTTGAAGGCAAATAAATAACGAAGAGGGATGTTATTTATTTGTCCAAATGCTCTTAAGAGTGCAGTCATGCCAAGCACAACTTCCAATGAAAGCAGAGGATGGAAATAAAGCGTTATGCTGGTGGATGGCCTGGACTGAATCATGAAGACAGCAGCGATCGCCGCTTTAAGGTTTGCTCCGTCTCTCTGTCTCTATTTATCCTCTTTACCTCTATAACACCAGGAGCTGAGCTCGTACCAGGAAAATTCCGACATTAACTTTGCGCTTGAAGTTCCTGTTCAACACAGTGGGGTTTTCCTTTTGTGAAAACTGATAGAAAAGTGAAGGTGCAGTCTGTTAAGTCAAGGGAAATATTCTCAAATCTTACTCTTACTTATTGCTCCCCCATGCAGCACCTGCAAGTACCATCTAAAATCTTTGAACCCAAATGCAAATCTGGAAATGGTTAATTCGTCTGCTAAAGACTGCCTTCGATCTGTTTTACAAGGAAGGATTTTGACACTTAGATAAGTTCTGCCCAGGAGAAAGCAGAAAATGGTGATTTGGATGCTCAAAAATGAAAATTCTATTTAAACCAATGTGATCCACAGGACAGTGTGGCAATAATAGTTCCATGCAGTTCATAGTCTAATGTCTTAGGTAGCACAGGTCAGCAGAACTGCATTGAAAGCAGGGTTGAAATGATAATAGTGATGCAAACAAAAGCTGGGCTGCTGGGCTGATATACAGCTGAACATGGATGTTTCACGCAGTGTCTCTGCATCAGCTATGACATGTAGCCTTGTGAACATGTCACAAACAACAATGGCCCATACAGGCTATAGGGCTCTAGAAAGCATTTCTGTATACCTTCCTATACCAACATCCTCTCGTATAACTTCAAAGCAAGGTTTTATCATGCTCCACACCATAGGTGCATCCCTTCTTAGATATACTTAGTCCCATTATGACCATCCTGTGCCCTTTTAAAAGCAAATTAAAAAGGAACTCAGTGCTCCAAGCCAGAAGAAATAGGTACAGGCATTTTTATGTTCATGTCTCTAATGTTTTGGTTGGTTTTTTTAATTAAATTTTTCAACTGAATAATCCAGAACACTCTAATTTCTTTTGGCAATTGAGAAAGAAAAGCTAAGCCAGATGAGAATCTGTGGTTTCAACACTGATACCAAATTTCATTCACAGATTTTCATGAAGATTTTTATTAGAAACAGCACACATCACACATCTTAAACAGAAGGAGCTGGTCCTGCCTATCAGCTACAGAACAGTTAGGTTCAACTCGTAACAGAGAAAAATTCCACCTTCACATATGATTAATACAGGTATATCTAATAAACCCACAGTCATTGCAGAAGCAAAATCTTCACTGATATTAAAGGAAATTTATACACATGCATCCAGACTCTAGCTATCAGATGTGACCATTAAAACCTGGAATTATTTATTTGCTACCTCACATGAAATATATTAAAGTTACCACTTACAATTTCTTTATTCTTGTATACTATTTTCTCATTCCACCAAGCATACTAGATTAGCAGAAACAACCTTAATGTTCCAACAACAGAACTAAAACCAAAACTGAACATTTAACTGAGAGCTAAAAAATTAATCTCTATTTGGTACTTCCCTTTAAACACTTCAGTGAGAAGATATGTGAATCTCTTCTTTATAATCTCTAGGGAAAATAAAGCATTAAGTCCAACTTCTGCAGTATTTTACAGGCCTGGTTTTCAGCCCTGGAAGTACTCACCATCCATGCTTTTTAACTACATCATTACTTAATCAAAATATTTTAAACATAGTAGTAGGAATAAAGAGAACTGAACTGACATGTTATGGTCTCTAACTTTTCTGTAGCCCTCTTTGTCTCTTATTTGAAAAAAAGAGACTATGGTACAATGCAGATAACAAAAATATGATGTCATTGGGGAAACATGCTTATTTTTAAAGATTCTGCTGGGAGTCCTCTGTATATGTAGAATTGCTCTCACTGAAACTCAGGTTTTGTCCAGTTGATTTCTTGCAAACCATAAAACAGATTTCACTTGTCTCTGGTGTTATTTGTAGAAATACATATCAGTGAGATCAGCAAACTATTATACTTTCTCTTTTTTAAACATGTCCCAGTAAGCAGTCTGTTATATTTCTAGTAGTGCAGCATATTAAGTTACCTTTTAAGTTCCTGCCAGTTGGGAGCTCCTTCATTCAAAGTAGAACCCCAGTTTAGCTTCAGGCTAGAACTTAGCAATAATCATGTTATTTTAAGGATCTAATTTAGACTTTCTATAAATTCAAAGTGTTGAGTTAACCATGTTCTGTTTATTTGTGGAATATTTTCTGACACCTTGTTACACAATTAATCTACAACCTCAGTTTTGACCCCGGCCTTAAGAATAGAGGCCTGACGTACATAGCCCATGCCACCTGTAGCATAATGTATTCTTTCACTCTTATCCCCTCACAGATACCAGTTTCCTGAAACAAAAACGGTCAGGCTGAAAATCAGCTATTCAACACAGCCAGTAGAAACAAAAATGTACAGAAGGGTAAACAAGATAAAAGAATGGATGAAAGAAATCATTAACAGTCACCCACATCTAAAGTCTCTGACTCCATTTAAGTGAGTAAGGACTTTGTCTTAGGCTTCAAGTGGACCAGAATTCACCAACAACCAAAGGCAAATTGGGTTCTGCATCTCACACTGCCTGAATGGTCTTACCTGTGGCTCTTGCAGTCAAGGGCTATGGACTCCTGCCACATGCACAACCTTCAGCCCTTTCCTTGTTTCAAACAAGAGGAAAAAAAAACAATCAAATGAAAGTCCAGTTCATCCCCTCAATAACATAACAGACACTTATTTAAATGCAGACGATGCATAAATGTAAAAAACAAAATGAAGAATTATGGAAATTATTGCATAATGAATAAAAATACTTCAGAGATTTTTTTTCCCCTGCATTACTGTCATCATCCAGAACATTTGTGCTTTTATTTTTTGCCAAATAGTACATTCTAGTCCAAACAGCAGAGATTAATGGTCCTATCTTTTCAGTGAGATCCAATCTCAGCTGGTGTTATTGCCGTCAGCAGCAATACTAACAGATACAGAAAGAGTACCCTGAGTCTGCCCTCATTTAACAGTTTCTTTTCATCAGATGTTTTGGCAAAATCATTTCATACCCAGCATCCTGGTTGCTCTTTGTGATGCTATCAAACAGGTACAACTAAGTTTCAATATAGATTTGGTTTTTTAATTATAAATAGCAAATGAAAGTTAATGCTTATAATGTACTAGTAATTATTATAAAATGGATACAAATCAGGTACTAATTCGGGGTGCATTAAGATCATCCAGAAAATTAAAAGAACCCCTCTCCAGTCAGTAGTGAATCTTAATATCTTCATCCCCTTTAGCTACTTCACTAAAACCCATTCCCTTTGACTTTGTAGTGAACTATCTAATATTTCATTTTCATTTCGGCTAGAGCCACTGAGAGATCTGTATGAATAAGAAAACTGTTCAAACTCAGTAGCAATTCAATATTTGTCCATCAGGAAAAGGAAATAATCAAAGCCATCCCCACCTAGGGTACTCCAGTGCAGCACAACTCTGGCACAATAATGTATAGCACCTTTTGTACATATGTGACAAATGAAGCAAGATCTGATGAATTGTCCAGAAGTTTTTAAATGGTCTGTAATTTCCCTCACATTTCACTCCATTAGTTGTTAGCTCCTAAACTTGCCACTCAGAAAAATTACTTGTGATTTGCTGAGAAATAAATATTCAATTCTATTCAACAGAAAAGTTTCCATCTCCCAAATTTTGAAATGTGTGCAGAGCCTCAGATCCTATTATTGCATCTAGATTGAGATTCTCTGTGTGTAACTCAACCATCACAAATTTTAGTCGTAATTCAGAAATACAGAGAGAAATCTCAGACAAATCTCCCTGGAAGACCAGTGAAGTAAAATTTGGTCTCGTAAGGATTCCTAGCTTCAGGTTCAGAGAAAGCCATGGCCACTGTTGTGGGATTAAAGGTTTTCAACATCTTTTTCAGACACAGCCTAAAGGAGCCTTTGGCACTTTGAGGTGTATATATTTCCAAATCTGACTGACCCAGTTTGGCAGTTTGAGAAGTCCTGTACTTCTCGGAAAGCACCCTTGCTTGGAAAGTAAATCCTTTGCCTGATTTGCAAGCCAGAAAAGAGAATTCAAGGTATATTTTACCTCATCTGAAGACTGTTACAGAGGAGAGAGGGTTCCCCCAAGGTTTGTACCATCTCTGACAGCCACAACAGCATCAACCTTCCTGCTACTGACTTGTGAGGAATTCAGCAACAGAAACATACACTGGCAAAGTATTTCATGAGTTTTTCAAGTAAGGAGGTAAAGCTTTGAGTCATCTATTCATCCACTTATCATCAGGTCTGAGGTTAGCCTCCAAGGTTACCTCCATTCAGGAGATGAACACTTTTGGATCATGGTTCAGACCTTCCCACAGCTTGTCCTGTTCTGTCTATGCTGTCTCTAGAGAGTTGAAAAGTTTGTGGGTGCTGAGGCTCCTAGTTTAGGCACCTTATTTAGGTGTATAGAGCTGGAGTAGGCAAACATGAACCTTATGGGTCAAATGAGTTGCCCAGGGTGGTACAAGCTGTCTGGACAAGACCAGAAAGGGAAACAAGCTGGTAAATCCTGGCTGTCTTGTAGTAAATGGTTTAGAGTCAGGATTTTGCCCCAACTCTGTACATTAGAAACATGACCAATTTAACTTTTCTGGATGCTGTGCACTGCAGATGCAGTCCTGAAGCCCCAGCACCAAACACAGAGCAGAAGTTCTCAGGCTTGAGAGAAAAAAAAAGCAGCAAGGACTCCATGAAGTTCAGTGCACCTTTGTTGACTACTGTTTATTTTACATGAAGGATGCTCAAGAACTGGTATGGTGAATAGCAACCTAAAATTGATGCAGCATAACGTGCTCCAACCTGTGCCCTGAGCAGGGCAGCTGTACTCAGCCTCTACTCTTGAAGGCTGGAGCCCAAGCAAGGATTTGTGAAACGGTTTGTGTGACTGGAGCAACCTGACATTTTAATGATCTAGCAGGTAGATTTTTGCTTGAGTTGTGAAAACGGGATTTTTGGAGAGTGGTTATAGCAGCCCAGGAACAGCTGCTCCTCAGGGCCATAGGAAAGCTTTTATTCTGCAGGCTGGCCTCCTTTCAGTGAGGCCCTCTCTTTAACCTGCAGGGATCATGCAGGAAACATAAAAGTTACTGAGGCCTTGCTGACCTTGTCAAGGCCACGTGTGGGAATTTTTAAAGTTTGAGTTGCTTCAAAATTATAGCAATTACTAGAAATATTCCAGGAAAAAAGGACTTTTTTTTTTTTCTTTTCCTTCTGCCAGTTCAGATTTCCCATCTGAAATTGTCATTTTCATCTGCTACTCCTTTAAAAAAATAGAATTATAGACACTTCTTAGTCACTGGGTAACAGATGTTATAAAACACTGTGGCACTCAGTCATAATTAAGTCAGGCCTAATATGCATCTGTCAGAAACCATTGACCTTTGCTGATGATGGTAGAGAAAAGGCTTTGATACTCTACCACACATTTAAGGATTTTTGAAGGAAAAATGTCAAAGGTTTGGGTGTTCTGGCAGGAAATTACCTCTTGCGTTCCTAATGACAAATGTTTTTAGCTTAATCTAAGTAAACAATGAAATGGTGATACTTCAGTTGGGATTTCTAATCCAAAATATCATCTTTCCTATGCTTTCCTAGCAAAGAATCAAGGAAATGTAGAACTTACAGAATTTTTAAGGTGACAATCTGTCAGAGCAAAGGAATAAAAGCTCCTAATGCTTCCACCTACAGAATGTGGTGATAAAAGAGAACTTGAAAAGGGAATAAAAAAAAATAATAATTTTGTTTTCAAACAAAATGTAAGTACATGACTTACCTTAAATATTGTGGACGCCACAAGGACTGGGTACTCACAAAGCTGTTTGGGAAAGGATCAGTAGCTCAGCAATAGTCAACTTTTTGAAACCTGTAACGCAGCTTAGGTTGTATTACTTACTCTGAGTCTCCTACCTTAATTTTGGCACAAACTGGACATCAGGTACCTGCTAGGGATCCTCGTTTGCAAAGTCAAGACACTGAGCCAGCGCTACCTGGGACAGACAACAAGCTAAAAGATCCTCATGAGTAGGGTGAGGCATTACATAGAATCATAAAATCATAGAACCATCTGGGCTGGAAGGGACCTCCAAAGGCCATCTAGTCTGACCCCCCCGCAGTCAGCAGGGACACC
>JAOQGH010000032.1:54341146-54354279 GCA_025769975.1 Gallinago jamesoni
CTGAACAACCCCAGCTCCCTCAGCCTGTCCTCGGAGCAGAGGTGCTCCAACCCCCTGAGCATTTTTGTGGCCCTCCTTTGGACCCGCTCCATCAGGTCCATGTCCTTTTTCTATTGAGGGCTCCAGACCTGCACACAGTGCTCCAGGTGGGGTCTCACCAGAGCAGAGTAAAGTGGCAGAATCATTTCTCTGGACCTGCTGGCAACACTTCTTTTGATGATGAGCCAGTGCCTGTGAGGACTGGGAGATGGGAAGGTGAAGAGGAGAAAGCAGCAGAAAGATTGCTGCTACCCAATGGCTGCAGCATTAACCTAACATCTCTCTGCAACCTCGGCTTCCTTTTCCTGCCTCACCCAGGCTTCTGGGGGTTTCTTGGCCCCCAAAAATTCAGTGCAGATCACAGAGGTTCCCAGGCAAACAGGCATCCAAGACCCACTTGTATCAGCATTACTGGAGGATTTATGCCATGAAATTCCCTTATGAGCCCAGGCCTTAGTATTTCCCTGCCTTAGCTCTCTGCATATGAAACGGTAGCAATATTCCCCTTCCTCGGGGAAGTGTGGTGAAGATTAATGAGTTAAGGATGATGATGATGTAAGGGAGAATATTAAATCTTTTTATCAGAGAAAGGTAACATTATATTTCAAGTCCTATCACTGTCAGAAAACCACACATATGTGTGCATGCATCAGGTGTATTTATTTAACAAAATTTCTAAATGACATATTGAGGAGCTGAAAAGAACATTTCAAAAGTCTTATTTCAGCATATTATATTCATTTAACCTTTTATCAATTTATTTTTATTATCTTTCAAAGGCGTGTCCACTCAGATACCATTCTCCTACGTATCTTGTGGATTAACTGGTGCACAAGAAAAAGGCGGTGTTTTCATAGCTTGATTCCTTTAAGCAGGTTATTGTATTTTTTAGCTTCAAGGAGAACAGAAATTTACCTAAGCCCACACAGAAATTCAGGCTTGAAAGCTGTACAAAAGCCATGACAAACAAACAAAAAGCTTATTTGGGAGATGAAGGAACATAATCTGTTCCCAGTGCATCTGCAGAGTAGACGGCAAGACAAATGGCAGCGAGGAAAGGATCAAATAACATCCCTCATTGCCTAAAACAAATAAATAATCTAATACCAAGGATTAAGGATCAGATTGTTTAACATATATCCCTTCTTGGCCATTGGAAGAAATGTACGTGGTAGTGTTTTATGTTTAGCCTCATGAAAATTTGCCCCAAAAGCAGGGTGATCTGCATAATCAGATTTCAGCTCTGAAATAGCTTTTGCTTTCCTATTCTGAGAAAAGAAGCCAGTGCTTCCCAACGCTGCCCTGGGAATGCCATTACTGCACCTACCTAAACAGCAAAAAACAGAATGGAAAATAAACTCACACGGGGGAGAGAGGAATGGAGGAGCTGCAGCCCTGAGACAGGAAAATCAAACTGCCCCACATATCCAGATGTGGCAGGTCTTGAGTTAAAGAGACAGTGCCAGGTGATTCAGTCATCATTTACGTTCTGTGGTTTGACAGTACATAATAGTACTTTTTTTTTTTTTTAATTAAAGGGGCTTTAATGGTATTTAAACCTCTTGCTGCCACACTGGCAACTTAAAATTTTGAAGCACATTCCTAGTTTTTTTGGAAAGACATTGAAAATCACTTCAAATAAAGAAGTGCTGTTCAGAAGGAAACTCACAACTCTGCTCCTGATTTGGCTTCTATGCAATGAAATATAGATGTTTCCATTAATCTTTTTCTTTTTTTGGCTGTTAAGGACTACCGTAAAATTTACACCACCTTTATTATGAAGCACCAGACCTTTCCTCTTAAAGTTATTTTCCAATTATATTAATGGGTATGGTAATTGCGTCTGATGCCAATTTTATGCAATGAGATTCAAAATGGTAACAGAGACACTACTTTCTCCAATTAAACATAACTATATTGCATTTCTTGCTAATTCTCCAATTTCCAATCTTAATTAATCATGACAATATTCGTTATTACCAATGTCCTATGTTTAAATAAATCAGCCCCATCACCCAAATATACTGTTTTTCACATGAGGCATAGTCTGATTTTCTCCAACCAGACACACAAAGAGCTCAGACTGGGAACTTGAGGAGCAGTCCCACAGAAGATATTTGGGCTGTTCACATTGTCTTGGTGCAAACCCAGGGTCTCAGAGCTGCCAGCCTCCCATTTCCCATCTCATTCTCCAGCACCTGCAGCCAGAATTTGCCCAAGAAGACATCAGTCTTAACATTTCACTCCAGGTGAGTAACCAGTCAAGGCTTGCTCACCTTCACCCTCGCTATACCACTGAAAACTGGCTTCATTTTACCTTTGGTTTTAGTATTCCATTGTCTCCTGTCTGTCCTTTTTCTCTGTTTACTGCTACTCCCTTCCTAATTTACGATGACCAAGAGCATGGAGCGATACCCTCTGGGTTCACTCCCTATTTTTCCTTGTTCATTTAATTTCTCTATTAAACATGACTTTCTTTTCCCTCTGCTTTTATGGCAGGCTCAAACCTCCAGACTGATCTCCAAACACAGCAGATGGTGTGGAAATTTGGACCCAAGCCTCATGAACAACTTCTCTTTCTCTTACGGTCCAAACTAAATGCCCTGATCTGGCAGGAATTCAGAAATCCAAACAAGAGTGCTGATCCCCCAGCACGTATCGCACTGGGCAGAGACGAAGGGGCCGTTTTCCTTCCACGGACCCGCTCCCACACTCAAGTGAAGCATGTATCCCAGCTGCCAAAGGGAAATTACAGCCAGAGCTCTTTTTCACTCCTGCTAATCCCTTTTTGCTAGAACAGCATCTCACTTGCTGCCCAGGGACTGGGTCCACATGCAGATGTCACCAACCCTCACCCGTCCTCTGCTCAGGTTGTACCCGCAGCCGTTCAGCTGCAGAGAAAGATCAGGACCCACACACACACAGTCAGGACAGAGCTGTCATATCTGACAAGGAAACATTGGATGGAGTTGACCTTACCTCCAAAGGTTGTTTTGATTTTTTTTTCCCCATCTGGAGAGCAATGCTAGGGTCTAATATTTATCTGAACATTCGGGCAAACACTCAATGCTTTGTCAGTACTCGGTATGAATACTGAATTCCAAAGAACTTCAAGTGTACCATGAAACTGGAAAAATTCAGCTACATGCTGAGAGGGGTGGTTGGGATGGAGGGTAAGGTCATAACCAGGAGTGATAGAAACTATAAATCTTGAAAAATTGTTGTTTGACCAACAAATATTCTTCCCTTGATGTCAATTAAATTTTACAGTGCAGGCAGTGCCTGAAAACTCAAAAGTAAATGTGTTTTGTGCAGTCCAGCCTTGATGGTAAGCACTTGAGGGAGGAAAAAACCTCCAAGAAAGATGATGAAAGGCTTAAATCTAAACTGAGATGTTCCTTCTTACTTAAAATCATGCAGATTTGGAAAGAACTGACCACTGTTGAAGGGAAGGAAAATTTCTCCAGGGGACAAATGCCAAAGTTTCTTTGTCTGCACCAGGCCAGCACTGAGAACCCAAAACTGTCAGGAAGACTTCACTGGCCAGGCTGTGGTTTATACCCCACTCTGACCGGTGAAGGAGAAGAGGTAGTCTGGTAAATACCTCAATGAGGGAAGGCAGGCTCTTGGTTTCCCGTAAAGGCACCACTCTTAAGAAACCATCAGTTCATTCAGACAATCCAAATTTCCACTGTCCACAAAAGTGGCTGTGATGAGACAACTACCACAGGCCCTAATTATCTGTGTGCTATTGACCTGAATAGGGTAGGAGATGTGATCTGGTCTGTTGGCACCTTTCCTCACAGCTGTGGGTGAAAGTCTAGTGTTCCAGCTCTTAGATAGGTTACCAACCACAGCAAAGTTGTGAAGGTCTGTTCCTTTTCCAAAGCCAGTCACAGGCCATTATTGTGCTGACTGATCTCATGTGAGACGTATTTTATCGTGGGGTCCTTAGCCACAGGTCCTCTGAAAGGGTCAGGGAGCAACTCTGCTCTCATGAAATGTCTTAAGACAGCAGATGGTACCCCTTGATTCCCCCACATCCCCCAAGTCCACATTAGCTGTTGAGACATTAGAGACATGGACAGGAACTAACAAGTAAGTCTCAATGTTGATAAATCTGAGGCAATTTTGGCTGAAGAGAAGAAAGCAGTTGGAAAGTAACTCGATTTATTCATCTTTGATTGACTACTTCTACCTTCTGCAACAACAGCTTGCAACCTGAGGGGGTTTATATCTCCACCTGCTGCTCAAAGTCTATGTAGCACCAGCTACCCTTTTCTTTTACTGTGTCTGAGCTCTGGTTCTTTCTTTCCTAAATAAATGTAGACCCCTGACCAATTTATAGCTTACATCCATAGCTGAGGGAAAGCAGGTGTGAAAATCACACTGGAGAGGTAAAGATGAACCCCAGTCCTACAAAGGGAAATCATTAATCAACTAAAGAACATAAGTTAGCATGCAGCTTGCCAAAAGCATTTGAGACTTCCATTTGGTTCTAAACAATAAAAGGCTTAATACAGTTCTCAGTGCCATGACAACTACGCAACTGGATTTATGAAAAGGTTTCCACGTTGTTATAAAGTCATCTATTCAGCTATGTCAGCAAACATACATCTCGGATACAGGATGCCCACTGTATTAGGAGCTCTACGGATACACAGGGATAGAGCTGCCACTGGGATCTATCCAGACACTGAGCTGGGCTGTGTTAGCTCTTAGAAATCCTGTTTGAGCAGTGTCTGTGTCTAGGAATTGTGCTGACTGCTTGTTGATTTCCAGGGGGAATTAAGGTGTTGATGTTGACAGGTAAAGTCCCAAGACAGTCTCATATCTCTCCCTTTGTCATGACACCAGAGCTGTTGGCGGCAGAGGTAACTCAAAATGAAGTCCTACTCCATACAAAAGTGAAGGGTTAACTAGCCAGAGGGAGGTTCTTAATTTGTTCCTTGCCCTTGGGCCAACAGACCTAGTTCCTTCACCAGTGAGATGTTCTGTGACACTACACTGACTTTGTAGCTGCCAACAGCAGAAAAAGGTGCAGAAAAAGTAGGACTCTGTCTTTTTCTCAATGACTTTCTGTTATGGTATTCCAAACACCACTCAGATCTCTAGGTTTCTCCCCGTTTATATGTCCCTGAAAAATCTCAAAAGCAAGAACAAGCAGAAAACTGGCTGAAGTTTGAGAAGTAAAAAGGAGGAACTTTTATAGCCCTCTTCAGTAAAGGTGCAGACAGCAGTTAACCCTAAGTTTCCCTCCCCTTGCACATAAGGGGTCATGGGTAATCACTTATGACTAATTGCACACTTGTGTCAGGGAGATGGCTTTTCACATCTGGTTCAGATAATCCCACAGTCCTGAAATGTTCCACCAAATGTTGCAAAAAAATACAACCTGTGCAGAATAACAGCTGGCAGATGACCCGAGCCTGCAGACTGACACCTAATAACACATTTGCACCCTGCAAGAAGATCTTATTACAGCATGGTCATTTTACATGATGAAGGATTATCATCTTCAGGATGAGAATTCCACCTTTAAAGTGGAGCTATAAACGTTCGAGGAAATGCTGGCTGAAGAAGTGACCAACGAGCTATAAAGTCAAATGCCAGACTTGGGGAGAGGGGTCAGGACAGGGAAAAAGATCCTCACTGTAAAGTTTGAGTAGCAGCTTCCCAGTCAGAGGTCTGAACTTTCTGACACATCCACAGCTTCAACCTGCCCTGGGATTTTTTCTTTTTAATGAAGCACGCCATACCCACCTCAAATGTCTTATTTCTAATCTCTCACAAAACAATTTTGGCAGAAAGATTAAGAACAGTTAGATGTGTTGTTACAGATATATGAAAATTGGAAAAATAGTTTTTTATTCCAAATAAAGTAGCATTGCAAATTGTCAAATGGCTTCACCAAAATATCCCATACTTCATTCACAAACGCTAACAGCTTTTCAGACAAGCCTCTCAGTGGTTTTAAGTATTCATTAATAGCGAATTAATTACCTCTCACTAAGGCTCATAAACTTTGTGTTTAAAAAGTTTGATCTGTGTATGACTTCTGTATGTAAGTATGAGCAATATAAGACACGGTGTGCTGTCCCATCATAGACTGCTGAGTTTCAGTTCATAGCACAACTTTCACTACACACATTACCTCCAGGGGAGTGGCTCTCTGCACCAAAAGCACTCTTCCAGGATACCAAATTACTAATGTAGATGTGCCCTTCTAGAGAGCAAAGAATTATTTCCCTGATCTCCAAAGACATGAACAATCAGCCTTCTCACTTTTAGAGTACCTGTCTCCCAAGGTAAGCCTGTGTTTACAGACAGTATGTTCAAACATGTTTAAAGATTTTGTACTGTATCAGGAAGGCAAGTGAGAAAACTGATGGGAAGCATGACATCTGGGGGGGGGGGTTACCTTCAAGGCTCCAAATGTTCAGTCTAGTGATGTGGGGTTTGTGTATTCAACGGGCTATAGTCACCATGGATGTCTACAGCAGAAGCATCTTCAGAAAGGTTAGTATATATGATACTGTTTCACACCTGATATAGTGAGCAGCCAACAAAATCAGTTGTTGATAAAACACTAGGCCTCACAGTTTTAAATACTTTAAAAGACAATATAAGAGCAGATGTTTAAAATTATGTACAAATCAAGAATTACAGATTTTATGGAAGTGAGAGGAAATAACGTGCAAATACTCTTGCACACCAATAATGAGGCAACAGTGAGTCAAAATAAAGTCAAAATACAGGGAAAGACAAAAACTGGGCTTTTCTACATCCAATTCCTGGGGGGGGGGAAGCATAGCAGAGAGGAAATAGATATTAAATAAATTACAAAAAGTGAGATAGGCATAGTATTATAGCCTTCAGTTCACTCCACTCTCACAAAACAGCTCTGCTGGTTATAAAGTGTTTGCCTGTGCTGCAGATTAGGAAGGCATGTATATAAAAATATACTAAACCCTGAAAGACAACCTGATCTGTCTTTAAAGTACCCAGATTGCCAAGCTGTTCCTTAGGGCACTGCATCCTCAATACTCTGAGGTCAGCCTTGGCACATGTTGCCTAAAAATCCCATTTACCTCCCTGGTATTCTTCTAGAAGGACTTTGCATTCACCTTATCTGCCTGACACGAACCGTATGAGAGTACCACAGGAGAGCTGTGATTGCAGTGCACCTGGCAGGTCCTCTCTCCTGAGAAGGACAAACTCAGATCCGTACTGTTATATATCACAGTCCCAGGATGCCTCATCTGGCATGCACTGAAGCTTACTTCAGACCACATCCATTTATGGGCTTACATCCACACAGTTTGGACAAAAGACAAATTTGGGTCTGAGTGCAGGTCTGGGTCTCAAAATACAAAGTCAATATAGTCTGCAAGACTCGAGTGAGTGTTGGAATAAAGTAAGATCTATTCAAAGCTGGGTTTATTACTTAAATATTAAATCATTAAATTAAAACAAGCAAACAAATGAAACAAAACAAAACAAAAAAAAACCACCAAAACCAAAAAACCACACACACCAAACAGAGGCAAGGTTCAGTCTTTTTTGTTAAAAGCCCAGACACAACTCCCTAATACTATTCTCTATTTTCATGAGAGAGCAATTACCTTTAAATGCAAAAGGTTCCTCTTTGCTGTGCCAGAAACTGTTTCATGGACCTCAAAGACCAGTCCTTCTAACCAGAGGAGAGGGATCAATATCTGGTGAATGATGGTTCCCCTACAAGAGCAATAACTTGAATCTTGGAAAAAAAATTATGAACTTTATTTTTTTCCTATTAATATAATCAAGTATAAATTCTACCATTTCAAAGATTTGCTGCTGGAAGAGCCAAAATCATTGCAAAAACACTGCTCAACATGGAGAAAAGTAGATCTCCAACACACAACTGAAAACCTACATTAATGAAACCAGCTGGGAGTTCCATACATCCCCCAGCACATGGGCTGTGTGTTCCACAAACGGCAAACTGCAGATGTAGGATAAGCCCTAAAAAGTTTATGTTAGGTGAGAGTCCACTTTATGAGTAGTACTGGCAAGACTCCACAACTCAAATCAGTTTTGCATAGTGAAATATACTCCTAGAAACTAAAACCAACCCTAAAATATGAACCAGTTTGTCGGGGCTACACAAGATAAACTTCTAAGATAAACAGCAACCTCTTGTACATTTCAGTAAGTTAAAATATTTAAAATATATAACTTTTAGAAAAACAGGAAGGAAAAACTATGAAAAGATTAGGGTAGTTATATAATGCAACAAAAATTCCTGCAGTTGGGACCATGTCCATAATCCCATTCCTTCAGCAACTCTGCTAGGGCAGAGCACGCTGGCAGGTCCAAGGGAGCACACATGCTTACTCAGATCACATTGTGCACTCTACCTCTTATTCATGCTAAAATATTATACGCCTCTGGGGCAAATAGAACGTGAAAGGCCATGAAGGGGGTAGCTCTTCAGGTTTATTAGAGCAGAAGACTGCATGCAAACACAATAGACCCATTACCAGCACCTGGGTAGTTAGAAGAGCCCCTTTTAGTTCACATTGAAATATGTGAAAGAGGCATGGGTACATCTTGGGTTTACAAAGTCTAACAACACAACGTATTACAAGATATACTAAAATTTAACCCACCGTTTTTGTCTGTCTACTGTAAAATATTACTTGGCTTTCTTCTGACCCTGTCAAGGCAATGCAAGAAAAAGAACATAATACAATTCTAAAAAATTATTTCATGAAGAGCCTAATGATGATTGTAAAGTCATTACAAATGGATGTGAGGGCTGTCACTTTCTGGAATTATACAGGTAAATAATTCCATCACTCACTGAGGCCTCTTTATGTTGCTCCAATACAGCAAAGGCAGCATAAATTGGCCTCTAGAAATTCCTAGAGTTCAGGAGTGGCAGCGAGCCAGGGCAGGCAGAGCCATGGTGCCCTGCTGCACCACGCTGGGAGGATCCTGGTGGGAGTGGCCATTTCCTGAAACCACTCTAATTTGTGCCCTGGAGTGGTCCATGCTCCACTTCTGGCCTGTGTTTTTTTCTGGCACGCTCTGCTCCCCCCTGGAAGCAAAGATCCTGAACCCTAAAATGGCATTACCTGCATTTTAGTTGGAACTAGGAACAGCTTCTTAATCTCACCTGTGTTTTCCCAACTTGGAACCACAAAAGGAACTTTTAAGAACCTTTATGAAATCCAGAGACAGGCTGGAAAACTTTAAAAAATGTTCCTAAGTCCCAGTGGGTGTTCTCTTGTGTTGCCTACAACTATAACACACAATTATATAAATGGTAAAGTACAGCCTGAAAAACCTCTCAGCCATATGCTTCCTTGCTGAGCTAATCAGGTAAAATACAGATTCAGGTTCACGTTCATCCTTCGAGTTTTCTGTTTAGTGGTATTACTGAATAGGTTTAACATGGTTCCCCCGCCCCTGTCTTAAATCCCAGGTACTCTTGGCGGATAGACTGGGTTGCTGGGGGAATATTTGCAGTGGAAGACAGAATTTTTTCCTATATATTCCTGTTGAGACCTTCAATAAATTAAGTTGGTGGTTTTGAAGTTTTTCTGCCTACTTGCTACCATAAGTCTCTAAATAGAGCCTCTATAGTTTTTTCTATATAACCCATCTTAGTGTTTATAAGGTGGTAGAAGTTGTGGAACTTACCTGCAGGCTTGCCAAGGTCAGTGTATGAGCATAGCTCTGCTTTATTAGACTTTGGAAACATTCCCATTTGGAGGTTCATTTTCAAATGTATAAATCTCAGTTGGTAAAATACCATGACCTTCTAGCAGCTTCTAAGCAAAAAATCTACACTCACCTCATACATCAGCATAAATCTAACTCATATCACCTTTTATTCCTCCTCCTTCCACAGCTGGTCCAGTACTCAGTGGGAAACTGCTGAGTTTCACATCTCAGGGGAGCACTTTGCTTTGCAGTGGTTGCCACTGTACCAGTGTGGCAAGAGCCATTTTTATCTCTGCAGGTTTCTGCCAGAAAAAAAAAAAAAGAAAAAAAATCCTAAAATTACTCTGAACTCCCAGAAAAAATTGCTATAGTAAATAATTCTGAGTTATAGAAAGTATGGTAAAGAATTGCTCAACTTCTTCCCCTTGCCACTGAAGGCAACAAGAGTTTCATTTTCCTACGTGATTTCTACAGCTACAGAGACATTAAAAGGAATTTTTAAAAAGAACATCTAAGGCCAGTTTTATTCCAGCAGGTGCAGGGAGATGTAGTTTGCACCTTCATGCATGATCAAGGACTACTATTCTCTGTGAGGGCTCCTCTCTCTGCCCAAGGAAAATCACACAGCGCTTCCACTTCCCACACTTTAAAGCTTGCCAGAACTCAGACTCATCCCCAAAGAAGCTCCAGGACCACTCAAAAATATTCCTGGGGGATGCACAGAACAAGCCTTGTCTACTGCTACCAGCCAGCTTGGTTTAGGTGATCCTTGCCCAAGCCAATTCCACTAACTCTTTGGATGCTGGCAGTAAAGGTGCCTGCATAATTACCCAAAAATTCACATCATGTAGAGGTACATGTTGGTGGGTGGTGGTGTCAGGGGCGTGCTTAGCCAATATATTTCAGAAGTGACTGATTATGTGGAAAGTCTACCAATTTGCTTCTTGGGCTTGGGCTTTTTTCCACCTAAATCTTGAGGATGAGAATAGAGCTTACTTCCTATCACTGATTCTTCTACAGGATCACATAAAAATATTGTCCAAAACCACAGGAGAGGGCTTGCATCTTTCTTACTCCCAGAAACAGAGAAACAAAAAAAGGAAAGAAAAAAAAAGAAATTCTCATTAAAATGGCAGCTAAGCAATATGTCTCAAATATCACATTTACACCCTCTTTATTGTCAGCTGTAACCCAACAAGCACTTCAATCCTTGCGACTGAAGGTCTGCTCATGACAACATGTAGGCTACATTCATTCACAGCATTGTTCAGTGCAAAATATATGCTTTTACTATCAATAGAACTGTGAGAGAGAAGATGAATGCGAGCTGGGAGAAAGGAAAAATAGGCCTAATAAATCTCTATTGTAGAAACTGTTTTTATTCTATTTTTCCACAGCCTTCAATGTCCATCCCTGCAACTGTACTACAAGAAAAAATGTTGGGGGAAAAAAAGAGGAAGATGGGAGAAAAAGAAACTGAAAAAAAGGAGGCAAAGTAGTACAGAATAAAAGAAATTGGAAGTGATGAAACTCAAGAAAGACAGGAAACTGAGGAAAGGAAAGCAAGAGGGAAAGGGGGCAAGGATTAAACTTGCATAGGAACAGCCAGTGTATAGACTGGTCAGTAAAAGTGTTTGCAAAGATACTTTTAAATCTTTGCGGGTGCAGAGAGAGTGTAACACTGAAAGCGGTGATGAGACGGGAGAAGGCAACTCCATCAGCAAGAGCTCTTGCTCCTGCTCGTTTTGAAGTTCAGAGCAGGGATTCCCCCAGACCTGCATCACCCAGAGCCAGCCCCCGGCTGCCCCCGCTCAGCACCCACCCAGCAGAGGAACCCTGCACACACCAGCAGAGACTGAAACCTGCCCCCAAAGCTGGTCACAGCATCCTGTTTCTGAAAAGCTTTTCTTTTTAAAGCATCTCCGAAATCCAAGTCCCCCTCACCATTACATTTCTTCTGCCCCCTCCCATGAATGCTGGCGAATGCTCAGCCAGCGCTGTGCTGAGGAGTGCACTCCTACCACCTTGAAGGAAAAGATTAATTTAAAGCCTCCCAGAGTTCCCTAAAATCAAAATACTCTCCGGCTATTACCCTGTCTGAAACATTACAGTCAACTTCTCAAGAGCAGTATTACAGCTATAAAATAAACAATAGCATACATTATTAATTAATTTGTTTACAAAATGCCATGCATATTCTAGATGTTCTTACCCAAAGAATCTAGTTCATGGCGGAATGACAGCACGCTGGATAGAAATGAAAGTAAAAGGAGAAAGCAAACAGCAAGAGAGGCACCATTAAAACACAAGCAAGACATTCTACATTGGCGAGGAGTAAAGTGGGAGACAGAGTAATAGCCCTTCTAGCACTGAATCTATACAGCTTTTAAAATAAAGTTTTTAATGTAAAATCAGTTATATAACTATATAACTATAACTAAATCTCACCGAATTACAGAATGGTAAAAGTCAGATATTTGTGTGCGTGCTGCCGCTTGTGTAATTTACACTCCAGCCCTAAGTGATTACTGGATCAGCCAGCTGACATATGGGAAATATTTGCACAGAGCTGTGACACAGGGAAGTTTGTGGTTAAAAAAAAAAAAAAAGGGGGGGGGTGAAAAAAAAAAAGAAAAAAAAAAAAGGTGCTGTTAGTAGGAGACTGTGCCACTCCAGCTGAGTGAAGCCAAAGTTTCACTTGGAAGTTTTCCCACCAGAACTTCCATCCTCTCAATGGTGTTAGCAAGAAGTCTTTTGCATTTATAATGCTCCGCTTTCACAGGAAGAGAGACCTATTGCTGCAGAGCAGCAAACGCATCACTCTCTCTCTCTCTCTAATAACTACCTATTCAAAGAGGTACCACCAACTGAAAGATTACAAAATGAAAATAGAGTTGTCAGAGGAACTCAGATTTTGCTCTCTACTTGTGCCTGCAGGGTCTATTCCAGAGGAGACAACCCAGCTGCCCAGTAGTGCTGGCAACACATTCAAAAGTTTCTTTCCCTTTTGAGCCATCAGCAATACATCTCTGTGCCGCGGTGCCAGGGACAGCTGCAGCAGTAGCAGTGCCAGCTTCCAAGCCAGGCTCAGCATCAAACTCTTTCCCCCACATCGCCGAAGGCTAAAAAACCCAGGGAAATTTGTTGTTTGGGGTTTTTTTGCACAAGTCACCTCAAGTTGCAGGTAGGATCCCAACATGTGCCATTCTGCCACTTTGCTCTGCTCTGGTGAGACCTTACCTGGAGCACTGTGTGCAGGTCTGGAGCCCTCAATAGAAAAAGGACATGGACCTGATGGAGCGGCTCCAGAGGAGGGCCACAAAAATGCTCAGGGGGTTGGAGCCCCTCTGCTCCGAGGACAGGCTGAGGGAGCTGGGGTT
>JAOQGH010000032.1:54354379-54394765 GCA_025769975.1 Gallinago jamesoni
TGGTCTAGTTGGGGGTGTCCCTGCTGACTGCGGGGGGGTCAGACTAGATGGCCTTTGGAGGTCCCTTCCAGCCCAGATGATTCTATGACTCTATGTGCAACGCTCAGTGCTCCCTTCCCCGGGCCTGCTCCAGCCGGAGATGTTTGCCGCACTCGGTGCAGGCCGTGCCGCAGTTCGCCACTACGTGCTGTTGAACTGCTGCCACGTTTCAGTCCGTTTAAGTGGCTGGCTTTCAGTCGTAGGAGAAGTAACACACATTAGCACCCTGTATGAACGAGCCAGGCCGTAAATCCTTTTTAAATCCACCCAAATGATAATTGCATATAGAGCAAAGAGAGAGAGAGAGCTCCTGTTCAGTTTGCCTTTTCTGCTGCTGTTACCCCAGATGCTGGGTTGTGTTGCAGAAGATGTGCAAAATCTTGTACCATGAATTACCAGCCCATTTACAGGCTTTTAGGCCTGATCCTGCCTGATTTAGTCAGCTTGCCTCACCAGAAGAGCCCCAGAGAAAGGTACTACCAGCCCTACAGGCTATGTCTGTGCCCAGCAGGTTTTTGCCGTTACTGAATCACTTACAAGAAACGGCTTCTCCTCGCCTGACCGGCTTCCACCAGTGAGAAAACTGCTCAAAATTCTTCCAGTGTTCTTCATGCTTTAAAAAAAAAAAAAAAAAGAAAAAGAAAAAAAAGAAAAAAAAAAGATTTGACACTTCATATGTGAGATGAACCAAACCAATTCATGGAAACGTACATCCTATAACTAGGGAAAGTATTTTATTACCATTGGTGTTACCAGCTTATGAGAACTGACAAGATCACAGCCCACAGTGGTGTGGCTAAACGCCTGCAGAAAGAAAAAGGCTTTTGTAAGTCTGCTGGAAAGAACCTACATGCAGCCCTGACTTCTGACTGCAATGGAAGAAATATTCTACTTTCAAAAGTGAATCAAAAAAATATTGCTAACATATTTCTCTCCATCGGCCAAACGATTTGTCTTATAAATACGTTCTTTTGCTAATTCCTCAGAGGATGACAGCTGGGTGGTAGATTTATACAGCGAAGAAAAAATTTTGAGAGGAATCCAAGCGTTTTGAGGCATCTGAACTTTTCCAAACTTCCAGACCTTTAGAGCTTCATTCCTCACTACTGAACACACAGTAGTTCCTCTAACAGTGTGTCATTACAGCTTACCACGAAAAAAAAAAACAAACACCCAAACCCTGCATCTTTAAACTGCGGGTAATGGAAATCAGTAATATCTTGCACTTTATCTGAGGTATGAGTCTAAAAACATATTCTGAACATTCAATTATAGAGCTTTTATTATCGAGGATATTCTTGCAGGGTTGTGAAAATGCAAGCAGGGGAAAAAAAGAAAGACTGCTCACTCTTTGAAAGTCTCCTGCCCTTAATTCTTAAAAAATAAAAATGTGGTAAAATCTGTTAGTCTTTTTCCATCAGTTTCTTATTTATAAGGGAGGAGCTAATGGAGAACATGGTGGTGTGAGGCAGCTCAGTACTAGAAATCATAACATACTAAAATTCAACTTTTTAATGCAGGATTTTAGAGAGCTTAGGAAATGTTACTAGTTACTATTAGCAAAAGTTTTGAAAAACAAACTGGTAAGTCTTCCTATAAACTGAATAATTGGGTAGATATGCATACGCATACACACATGAAAAAGAGAAATAAAACCTAAGAAATATTATTGTTGCATCTCTGACCTTAGTGAAAAGATATATTAAAATAGCTGAGGAAGAATCAAAAGATACCAGGATTTTCAAGTAAAAGTCACCTGCATTTAATCTGAGCAAATGTAAGCAATTACATTTGGATCAAAGCAGACTGAATAAGGCCCTTTAAGTGGTAGCTCCAAGCTCCCGGAAAAGGGCTGACAGCTTGAGGCAACATCCATAAAGGAGTTCCACGCTATCTGTGACACTGATTCAAAACTACCTTAGGGGGTCAGGTTGCCCAGTGTGCTCTCGAGCATAGTCACAGAAGAGAGAAGCGTGCCCAGACTGACTTCCATCAGCCCAGCTTAGCTATCAAAAGCATGGACTTCAGTGCAGGCTGTTCAAGCACGGCTGGGGATTGGGCTCTTTCCTGGAGTATTTAGAGTTCCCATCCTCTGCTTCTCTCCTACTGGTATCCAACTGGATTGACAAAATTAACAGATTTGGCCAACAATACTACAATCGCTTCTCCAGCTTTGGTCAACTTCAGATATCGGTATTGATAAGACTGCAGATATGCACTGTAAGAAGTTCAGAAATAACAAAAACAAAAAAAAAAAGAAGGTAATCATGGAAGAGCCAGAGAAGTTCCTTGACTAAGGACTGATAATATAGCCATTTTCTGCAGATTTCCAGCTCTGAAGTCAAACAGCAATGACAGACGTACATGAAAACAGACATATTCCATATAACTCTTATATTTTATATCCTGTAGTTTTTACCGTGAGTTTTAATTCCCACCCTAAACGCTGTGTAGTTTTGCTATGTGCTTTTAAGTGGCAGCCATTTTTTGACACAGGATCGCTGTATTCCAAGGGTGAGAAAAATCAATGCGCTACTGTTTAAGTGGTCTGTAGACTGCTTTGAGAACCAACCAGCAAAAGTGCTCTGCATTTATTTGATTATTTATTGTTATTGTGCAGAGGTGGCTATAAAGTCTGCAGGAATTAATTCCCCACGTGTGTTTGATCGCCAGGCTCTGTGCATGGACAGAGGGCACCTCTGTCCAATTAGGAGCCTTCCAAGAGAACATGGCAGAGGTAGCCACTCCAGGGATTTTGTTTTATTTACTTTGCTTCCTATACAGTAACATCAACCAATTTTCCAATGCTGGACTGGTCCTGACAGCCCTCATCACATGGGAAAGCAAAAGACGACTACTTTTTTTTTTTAAATATACAGTGCACTAAGAACTGAAACATATGAAAGTTCCTCTTTATCAATATCGGTAATACATGTTAAGTAACTCCAGGAGCAATGTGCATTTCATAAAAATAGCTAATATTTAATTTCCTTAAGAAATACATGTTTTTCAGTTACATCTGGCCAGGGATACATGATGCTGAGAACATCTCAGATCTCCTGGATTTACTTAGCTACTGAACTACTCATAAATGATTTGAAATCCAGGCCGAAACAGAAAATCTATAATATGTAGAGACATGTGAAAGCACGTATCCCATGACTAGCCCAATTTCTTTTTTTTCTTTTTTTTTTATTTTAGGGAGTTTTACCTGTAGGATAAACATGGATTGCTATTAAACTATGATCACTCATTTAGTATACATTTTTAAGTGATTGCATACCTAGACAATAATCCTTAAGAAAATTGCAAAACGAAGATATTACTCATCCGTCCACAACAATTAATAACTGCTACTGTGGCAACTTCTCTATGTTTCTGGTAGGAAATTAACAACATTAAAATGAACATGTCTATTAGAATTCATTATTTTTCATTTTAAATATATAATGGAATTATCAAATGGACATAAATAAATCTGGCACAATAACTCAGCCTGCTAGAAAGGAAAACTTATTTTTTAACTCATCAGATGATCTCCAGTCTTGGTCCTTCAAAATTACTATGTTGAATCTGTTTTGTTACTGCATAAAAGTTTTTCAATATTTTGACTTCTTTTTTATGCCAAATCAGAACAAAAATTCAGACCAAGAGAATTTTTAAGAAACAGTATACATTAAAATTTTGTAAAAAAAAAAGTTTTCTGAAAAAGGAATTCATTTTTTTCCAGAAAGGTCAGAAAGACATTTCAACAATTCTAAAGCTCTTTTTAAAAAATATCTCATTAGGAGATTTTTTTAACTCTGTATTTTCTTTCTAACTTCTATTTTAACTGTATTTTTCTAACAGACAGCTTCTGTTTCCACAAGCTGGAATTTTCAGATGTAATGTGTTTCACCAGAAAATTCCTAAATCTTCATTATTTTAACTTTAGCATATTTCAGACTATCTAACCATTTCTAATGAGCACACTTAAAGGAATTTAATGATTTTTTAAATTTTTTGGGGGGTTCTGGGATCATTACTGTGCCAAAAGGCTGTTCTTCTAGGAGCCAAATGATTCCCTTTTCATGACTGACAGTTTAATACTGCATAGCATAATTCAAATTTACAGATTTGCAGCCAGTCATTGCAATATGGGGACTGGGTAGAGAGTTGCTTCATAACTCTCTCCAAGTGAGCTTTTATTGGGGCGTTTTCCCATCCATATTGTAGAGGGTGAAAGCCTGGCACAGGAGAATAATGACAATGTGGTACAGCAGAAACACCTACTGAGTAGGGTTGTTGCTTTCAGGCAAGATATTTTGACATTGGCTAGCACTCCTGAAGTACTGAGAACATCCAGGAACTTTTCAGGCCCTTGTTCACCACAACCCATTTGGTATACGATGAGAAAAGACACAGAGGTTTCAAGCTGTCACTAAAAATAGAGTCTCTGGAGTGTTGGAAAGACTTTGTACAGTTTAAGCTCTTCCCATGTGAATGGTAGTGCTCTGACAAAGATACAGGTAAACCTCTACACAAGCTGTGGGAAAGTCCTCCAGTTTTGCTTTAGGTTTTTGGTTAGGTTTTGGTGTTGACTTTTTTTTTAAAGTTAAGATTAAAAAAAAATAAATTAACATTCTTATATACATGACTGGGTTTTATACTCAAAGTGTCCACCAATCCCTGGATATAATGGTGCTTAATGCAAATTTGAACCACTCAGGAACCCAACAAGGATGACATTCTGTTTGTTCTCAGAAGTGAAACAATGTTTTTGCAGGTAATAGGAATGTAAATCAATGCACAGCACAGAGAAGGAGCGTTCTGACCACACAGAGCAAAGGATGTGTTGTCTTCCACCCTGAGCATATCATATGAATTCAAAGAAACTTAAATTCCAGTATTAGAGACAAGTAAGGAACATCAAAGACCTAGTGACCAGCCTGGACCTCTATTATCTATTGTCTTTTTCACTGACTCTCCTTTTCTACCTGTTTCCTCTCCTGCTTTCACACAGCCTTTCTATATCTTCTTTCTATTCCCCTTCATTAGCGCATGATGTTCATTTGTGCTATGGGCTGTACAAGTTAAAGACACCATCTTAAAGTACACATGCTAAACACAGTTACTACTGTATCATCATCAAGTTTTGAGTAACTTGTTCAAAATTTCATCTTATATCTGTACTAGAGCTAGAAAATCAACGTAGATTGTCCAAATTAAAGGCCAGGGACTTCACTTACTTGCTCAGCTGTTTTTACTGCGATAAACAGAAGGAAAACCCAGAAGTGGATTCCTTGTGAAACCTTTAAGAGATCAAATCTTTAAATCTCTGTTTTTCCATTTGCAAAGTGCAGCTGACAGATAACAGTACATACACCAATGTTTCCTCACGGTCTAGTACACCAGAGAGTAGTGACAACTCTAGTGACAAACTGCTGTTATCTGACTGTCATCACCATCCTCTAGTATCTAAATATTAGCAAACTTCCTAGGAACTTGCCAAGAGATGGACCACACGTCAGCGTTAAAAACACTTGAGTGAAAGATTCACTGATTGCCTACTTGCTGTATAGGGACCCCTTTAAAATGCAGGACTTCTGGAAAGAACTCCTGGACTCTTGCCCTTAGGCTGGAAAAACCTGTAAAACCTCCGACAGAGAGAGAGAGGCAGCAAGAGATAAACAGGGGTAGGAAATTTCAAGATATTTTACATCTTTTCCTGTCCTTTTTTTTCCTCAAGAAAGAGCCTTATGTCTGACTAAGATCATGGATACAGATTTAAAAATAGCTGGGTGACTTCCTGGCTGAGGGAAACAGAAAGATATAATTCAAGTTTATTGGCTGCCTAGCAGACATTACATTCTGTTTTCCTCTGCGCATTCACACAAGTAATTGCCTGTACGTACACAGTCCTAGATGTGAAAGTTACATTCAAATTCATTACATGCTTGTTCAGTTATTTGGGTGCCCAGTGGTTTCAGGAAGCCACTGCATATTCCATCAAATCATACCCAGCTCTTCAGATAAAATAGTACTATAAATATGCAGATCTTTACCACTCAAGAGCAGAGACTGAATTCACTGGTTTCCCTTTCGCTAGCCCCCATTTATTGCTGTATCATATACAACATTTGTAAAGAAAACAGTAGCTTCTCTCGGGTTTTTTTTAATGTCATGACTCCATTACCAGAGGTCTTGGGAAACTGCTGAGTTCAATCTCATGCAATGCCATGCAAAAGAAATTAATCTGTCTTCCAAGGGCCTTGGAAGTAAGTCCAGAAGAACACTGAATTTGAAACAGGATAGAAAGGACAGACCTACATGAGTTCATGTTGTGCATGATGCTACCCTTGTCCATGAAGGTGGTTCTCCTACTGCAGCATGTGGCCACACTGCTGATCCTTGAGGCATGGTGCATAATCCATGAAAAACACCACTGGGTGGGGGACCAGAGAGCTGTCTTCTCTTTTCTGTGCTCCTTAGGTATATTTACTCGGCTTGAAATAATCAAGCAGATTAAACAGATTCTTCATCTCTGCTTCTGCCTTAACTCTTCACACCCAAAGCTGTGCCCAAAGCCAATTATACAGAACTGTATAACATCAATATCCCTGTTTGTACAAAAACAAACTCACTGCATGTTGTTTATTTTTATGAACAGCTAAGAAACACAGGAAAAGTCATCTTCCCCAAACAAGTACAAAAACTGGTCATATGAAGGCATCAGCAAAAAGCTGATAAGGAAGAGTAGAATCTAAAGCATTCACAAGGAAACTGATTTGATAAAACATGACCTAGTCAGTGCTGACAAATACTTACATTCTCAAAGTAGCACTATAATTGGTAGGAAATAATTCTAATAGGAAATATCCATTGAAAAAGGAAAAATGGAAACTGGAATTTTTTTGATCACTCATAGCTAAATATCCTATTTGAATTCCTGATTCCCCAATTTTAACTCAAACAAAAGCAAGGATGGGATTCACTCACTGAATCACTTTTGTAAGGAATTATTCAAGAAAGGTTTCCTGCAATGGTCATTAAGGGCTTTGAGAAACCTTTGTGAGACCTATCCCCATTTCTCTATTTTACCGCTGGGAGGAGGCAACTCAAGTAATATCCCAAAGGCAGTGAACACCAGAAGCTGGGTTGAAGAGATTTCACTTCGCTCTAGTAAAGCTGTGATGCTGCATGCATTTCCTTGCAGCGGGGCTCGCAGGGGAAGCCTGTGTGAGGTCTCCCACAGAGGGGAAAGAAAATAGAAAATCTTCAGTTGGAAGGCTCTGTATGGACTCTAGGATCTCACATCCCAGAGAACGTGTCCAAGTGACCAAACAAACTCACAGCTAGAAACAGTAACTTAATCCCCTCTTCCAAACACATTTTAGCAACATGTGGAAGCCAGTAAGTGGGTTGCAACAGATAAGTGACCACGCATAACAGAATAAGACTCATCAAAATAGCTGAAACTGAATGAGGATGGTGGGGAAAAAAAAAAAAAAAAAAGTGGGAGGGGGGGAAGAGATACAGAGAAAAAAAATGGTTGGAGGGAAGAAAAGAAATTAGCACGCTGAAAAGCAAGCATACGAGAGTAGGCCTGGTAGGTCTGAGTGGAACCCAGTTTATCTTACTTATATAAAACTCAGTTTGAAAAAGGATGATTGATTTCAGCAGAGCCCTCAGCTTCCACACAAGCATGGAAAGGGCTTATAGGAAATAAGTGGCAGCACTTGTTTAGAGTTGGTATCAGGGAGCACATCATCAGCGAAGAAGCTTTCAGCCGGCAGGAAGACAGAGGAGATAAGTCCTTGAATGAGTAACCTACATACTTTGTACTAAAAGAAGTTAGTACGAGAAAGCAGAGAATCAGGTCCATGCCCTCCTGAAACCAAATGACTTTCAGTAGAAACACACCACTCAAAAATTTATAGAAGAAAAAGGGTGACTCACTGCTTGCTTTTGAGTTTATTGAAAAAACTCTTGTCTTACTTGCAGGGTTACATTTTAGGTAGGTGGTCTCCTATTTTTGAGTGAATATTTGCTTCCTTTTTTCAGGCAGCTACACAGCTTATAAAATGTTAAGGTTTGCCATTCTGCACTGTTTAAATAGCGCAGCTCTAGAAACCAGCACATTTTGAACACATTACCCACCCACATTACTGGTCATTAAATGAGCAGCTGTGCCCCAAAGCCTCATGTAGACTGGAAGAGCTTGAAGGATCCCAACTTCAGTGTGGGATCTACTGACCCGCATCACTCCTCATCTAGTGCACTTACACAGGAGATGAGGCCACTGTTTCAAACACACCTCATCACCTTCCTTTGCTTCATTCTTTGTGCTTTTCACAGGGTGACCTTTTCAGTCACCTGCACATTTTCGTTTAGAGGTCTTTGTTTGTTTTCTGAATAGCTCATATTTGTGGCTCTCAAGCATGTGCCCTTTGACTCCATCTTCCCAAAGGACAGTCATTTTGGTCATACCTACTTGCTTTTCCTAAACCACAAAACAACACTCTGAGTCTCATGATAAGGTGGCTACTTCTGGTGCTAAGCTCCAGACATGCAGCTCTTGACATCTGTTCCTATTGTGTTAATTCTCTTTGGAGATGTTTTACTTCCCAATGCTCATTTCTCTATGAGAATAGCTGGGATAGATTTCTTCCAGATTTGGTCAAATCAAGAGGGTTTTTTTTGCTTTTTCCTCTCTTCAAGAATTTCCATGAGGTGGTTTTTAACTGTAGCAAGCTACATAATTAATAAATGTCTGTTCATATGATTTAAGAAAATAGCAGTGCTGAGTGCCACCAGAGAAGCTTTGGGTATCCCACCTGGTCTTCAGTAGGAGGGACACACTTTTCCAGGGGCCCACAAGTCCTTCAGAGCTCCTGTGTGTTGCCTGTCAGTCCCACAGAGCTATCTCACACACGCTAGAGAATTCTAACACCATGGGGTCCTATGGCTGGGCAGCGGAGCTGAGCTCCATCATTTATATCAGACTTTTAATAAGACAAGAAAACAAAATAGCCTGAGGATCCTCTGTCCCAAAGAGCATACAGCGCAAGAATGTGTAGGTGCAAGACAAAGGTGTCTTGATGGTGAATGTGAATCTAATGAGAAAGCTAAAGAAAACCTGCTGTATGGAGAGATTTTTAATAATTTAGAGGAAAGTCCACAATTTTCTGTGGTTAGGAAGAGTTTGCAATAACAGCTTTCAGAAATCTCTCTGTGACTTGTGGATATTTAAGATTTGAAAGAGTTGATTAGCAAAGGTGGGAACTGTCCCGTGTGTTATGTATAAACCCACACATAACAAAGAATGCCTTTTCTTCCTTACCCCTCAGGCTCTTAAAAATCTAAATAGAAAAGAGAAAGAGACACACATAACAAAAGATAACAGTTAGAAGTTAGCGGGATGGTTACTAAATTTTATGTTGAAGAAATCCATAGTGAAACAGGAAATTGAGCCCAATAGCCTGATTTCCAGTTCAGCAGAATTCCTAAACCCTGAGCAAGAATAGGCCTTCTCTCTAAGGCTGTTTTGTACATAAGCAGAAATATATAATATGTATCTAAAACATATGGTTGAAAGATCAAGAGTGTTCTTAGTTATGCCAAAGATTTTCCTCTTGAAGATAAACATTATTTTTTAAGGTAGCTTAAATCACCACAACTACATTGAAATCAATAATTGTTGTTATTAATTATGTGTACAATCTTCAGACATCAGTTATGTTCAGGAGTACTAAACTGAATTACACAAATAAAAATCTCACATTCTGTGTCTTTGACTAAATAAGATGCAATAATATTTTTCCATTGAACAATATTATCAGGAATTTTAAAATTACTACGTTTAAGACTGTCATTTGATTTTTCAAGTAGGCTGACTATCTATGGCTTGCATTGATTTAAACTAGGGCTGAAGCCTTTTAGTTTGTGTGAAAACTTCACACCCATGTAAGCATGGGCATAATGTAGAAAATAAGTATAAAACCAGAGGCGTAGAGGGACAGGATTGAAACATCAATATACTCCAGTAATCAAAATTTGATCTCCTTTGTATTCAAATTGACATTGAGATGGAAACCTTGTCATGCTTTTGCAAACAGCTCTATTGGTAGCTGTGGAAAAGCTGTCAGAGGTACCTGGCCTTCTGCTGCTGGGTCACTCTCTTGTGGAAGATTTTTAGCCAGTTCAGCCTCCCACTAATAACAAACAGATGTACTTAATGCTACTGAATGTAAATATTATTCTAACACACTTTTGCCTAGTTTTCCATGAGGCCCTATTTTGAACCATACATGCTTGTGAATCCCCCTGCCCAAGGGTTCTGCAGGTGGCCTATCTCACAGTGCCATTAGAAAGTTAATTACCTACAAGGGAAGTTTAAACAAGTTGTTCCAAAAGCAGTGGAACTAATAAAGCCTGGTTTCCTACAGATTTGTGGCTTGCATCATTCTCCCCTCCATACTGCAACAGCCCAAGCCCCTTTTCCATAGTCCTTTGATAAATTCCCCTCCCTGCAATCCATGCTGCCCCCCATCCCTCCCATATCCATCACCTTCAGGTCAAGCGAGAGGCAGCACACACCGTGCCTGTGTGTGCCCGTTGCTTGGCCAGGATACGTGCACTGAAACTTTTCCTTCCATATGTGTAGTAATGTCTTTTCTCACTCTAGTTTTCTCACAATAAACAGGAACTTCATCATTTTGAGAAAACAGTGGCACTTAAATTCCATTAAGACTGGACAATGAGTTCAGAAGTTTCTTTGGAAAAAATGACTCTAATCAGACTCAGGGATTGATTGTATTAGATACATTCCCTTAGAAATTTCATCTAAAACATTCCCTCTCAGATGTTTTCTCTCTTATTTTTCTAACTAGTATCAAATCTTTGATACCATTCCAATCACTGTCTTCTTCATCTCAAAGGTAATTAGCACTACAGAATGATAAATGCACACCTTCTAAAATGTATCAATTATCATATAGCACTAAAATTAAAATGAGAAATTCTGATTTTTCACTGCCACAGAGAATGAGATCACAGTCTGAACCACTCTCAGATACTTGAACTCTTCAAGGACCAAAGTGTTTTATTTCCTTTTGATAAGCTTGTCCCCCAGCTCTCATAGCATCTTTCCTTCACTAAGCAATGGCCCAAAAGTGTAATTTTCTTGGGCTTTCCACTCAGTCCTCCGTAGGACTGATCGTGAATACCATAGGTATGTAAGTTATACAACACGGGTTTCCTAGCCCCTCACTCACAGGGCGATTAGAGTTTTACAAGAGAGACCTTTCTTAACAGCAAAAAAATAATAAACGTACCTCCTAAAATAGCATCTGCGAATCTGGCCCAACTCGTCCAAAGATATTTTTCTATCACCCAGTAACTATAATATGCATGCATATTACTATCCCGGAGCTCTCTGGGCCAGTTTTGATTAATCTTCCCCCAGGACACAGAGCCTTCCAAGCCATGAATCATTTTGCTGGATTTTGTCTGCACTTTTCCATGTCAGCAGTTTCCCTGCCCCACCGCACGATGACAGGAGCAGCATGCAGCGTTTGTTGACTGCCAAGCGTTACGCTAACTGTCACACGAGTAGAAAAGGCAGTGGGAACAGATCTGCTTTGTTCAAGGATGTGCAGTAATTCCATAGGCATCTCCCTGCTCTCTAGCCCCATCTATAGAAATGCCAAACCTCCCTTCCCAAAATAATCCCCAAAGATCCCCCGCAGAGAACGGGAACGTCTGAGGCAGAGTGGCTTTACCGCAGCCTACAAAAGCTTGAGTGGTGGCTACACGCTTACAACACCCTACTGTCATACCCGTTTCTGGAGGCTGATTCCACCCGAAGAGCCTGACCCCGTAACATCAGAAATTCCCGGCGACATGCTTGACCTCCCCAGCACACTCGCATCGCCCTCTTTAATAAGCACACAGCTGCTAATGTTCTTTCCAATGCCCATCGTCCCCGTATCAGCCTCACCCTTTGAATCTCTCCCTCGGTTGCCCCCATTTTGATGTGTTGCTGACTCCGCAGCAAAGCTACACCCTTTTTTTTTTTTTTTTTTTGGTGGAGAATACGTTAACTACTTTTTCATGACAATAGTCATTAAAGATCTATCATGAGTCAAGCCTTCGGTCAGGACTTTGTTTATTCTGCATGAGAGCTTCAATGGAACTTGTTCCAACTGTATGCATTCGTCTTACAGCTGATGAGAGACATAGGGAGAATTTTGTTTTGACCTTCCCAAAATAAACACTTTCAAGAAAAGAGATACAAAGTAAATAGTAAAAAGACTGTAAAATATTAAGAGGAAACTTGGAATGTCTGAGAAGATTACATAGTGTCTTCCCATTTAATGAGATTAATTTCTTTTCAAACTCCTCTTTAAATGGTGAATTATCAAATAAACATTTATTTCAGTAATTACGTAGAAATGTAGAAACAGAAGGATGAAATTACTGAAGAGAACTATTAAAGGAAAAGGAAGTTAAGGTTCTAAATCATTTTGAAGTCGTTCCTAGCTGAAATCTCCAGTAGGGTATTGTACGGAAACGCAGGGGCGGCAGCGAAGGAATCCAACCCAACAGCCAAGGGGCTGTGACTGCTCGGGGTCTTGAAGAAGGAGAGGTCCTGGGTAGGGCTGCAGGACCCAGCCAGGGACACATTCCCTCTCCGTGTCACAGTGCTCTTCCATGTGCTCGGGCAGTTCATCTGGTTCTGCCCCCGCTGGCATGTGATCCAGCAAGGAAAAGGAGTGAAAATGTTTTTCCTCACAGTGTGTCCCTTCCCCTGTCCCTTCCCACTTCTTCAAGGAACAAAGGAAGGCCTAGGAGAGGAGGAGGTGGGAAGAGAAATGAACGCCTAGTTGTTCTCTGCAAAAGCAGGGATGAAGAAATAAACAACTTGCATTACTCACAGGAGGGGGTGAAAGGAAAGCAGAGCCAGTCTGGACAAGCTGGATTTTCCTGGCTCCAGCATCTTGGAATACTATATTGAGCCACTTCACGCCCTTCTCGCCTTTATCTGAAACACCCTGTCTACTCGCAAGCAACGCTGTGCCTTCCCTTGCTTCTTGGAGGTGAAGGAACAGAGGACCAAGAAGCCCAAGACACAGGCAAGAGACCCAGCAGAGGAGGAGAAAAGCCACAGGAGTCACAAGGACCTGGAAACTCCAGTGCCATCCAGGAAAGAGACGGGAATAACCTACAGAGTCTGCAGAGAGGTGTCCTAGCTGTAAAGTTGCCAACTTTCCTTTTGACCTGCCACAGAGTTACTTGTGTGGCTAACACACAGCAGGCTGGTAAGCTGTACGGAGACTAAGGAAAGGAAAAATAACATTTCTATTCACTGCATCAGGCCTGAGACTTGAATGGCAGAGGAGTCTGTAGCTGGCAAACCAGCAACACATGGTGGAAAGGGGAGCAGTTTCTACAGACACATAAATTGGCTGAGTATGTTTAATCCAAAACACATTACCAATTTTGAGAGGAAGCAAGTAGGGGTGAATTATGTGTCTTCTTGAAGGCTGACATTTTAAACATACAATTTCATACACACAGAATATTCCAAACTCTAAATCTTTGCTTATCTTACAGTGACTGAAAACCATAGGTTAGACACTGCCCACTCTAGAGCTCTGCTCTTTCAGGAAAAAAATAAAAAAACAAACACCACCAAAACAAACTTCTTATGTATTTTATCTCCTTCTGCAGCCAGTACAACTTAAAATTACCTTTTCAATTCTCCCATATTATCAGCAGTGCTGCATACCACCACCTATTTCTCCACGGTCTCCAATAACTATGCAAGATAACAAAATGAGATCACAACCAATCGCAGAATTTTACGTAACTCCCCAAAATTATGGAACATACTACGACTAGTGGAAACTTCTGGGAAGCATTACCCTAATACGCAACCACCAGATGACTGTGAAACAGATTTATAACCGTATTAGGAGGGTAACTTGAAATCCGAATATAACCATTGTGATGAATGATGATATTTGACTTGTCTCGGAAGGCAGCTTCCTCTTCCGCGGTAGATATATCACAGAGGAAGGATTTATGGAATTCACTTTTCATTCAACCCCGGTTTTCCTTAAAGCGATCCAGAGAAAGTAATCCACAAACTCTGGGTCAGACATGAAAAGATGGCAGCCCAGCAGTAACTAGAGGGAAGGCAAACTGAACAGGACAACTTACTGGCATGAGGGTTGTGAGCAGTTTGAGTGGGCAGGACACTATCTCACCAAACTGCTCTCAGGTCACCTTGGCCTCCCAAGTATCTCCAGCACCAGCCTCCTATGCATAACCTCATTAGACACCTCCTAACTAGGAATCCCACATCCAAGCCTCAGGCAGGGACCAAACAGCAGCCTGGTAGGCAAACAGAAAAACTCACCTCTCAGTCACTTTCTGCAAACCCATTCTGTGACATCCTTATTCAGTGCCTGGGGTGGCTTCTGGCACCCACCTTGAAATTGGAAATTTCTCTTCCAAAAAGTGGAGCCCACAAGCCATAGACAATGCCCGTGAACACTGAGTTCATCTGCATCTTTACCTTTGCTTATCAGTAGATAGGTTACTTTGGTGTCCAGTTCCACTTTTCAGACACAAAATAGTCATCAAGGATCTCAAGATCCACTGGTCTGCAATAAGGGTAGGTCTAAACCCCACAAAGACTCTGAAAAATGCATCATAAGTTCCTATATCTCTGATTTGACTTTTGTAAATTGTTTTTTTCAAGCCAATTTGGACCAAGTTGAATGAATTTATCTCAGTTGTGTGTATTTGTCCCTGCAGAGGTGGTGTAAAGCAAACCCTCATTCAGCTAGAGACCCACAGATTTCAAATCCCCTCCCCTCCACGATCCATTATCACTGCTAGTTTTGTTACAGCATTGTCAGAGATCCCAATACGGACTGAGACCTTCTGTTTAACATTAGGATCTCACGCAGAAGCTTCCCACAGGTTGGCCAAGATTTACAAGACAGTGCTTTGACCCAACTCAGCCAAATATAATCCATCGCCCAGCAAATGTTCAGACGTTATTTTTGGGCCCCCAGTCTTTCATCAACGTGTTGGTGTGCTCCAGCTAACAAGAGTCCATGCTAAGATCATCAAGGATGTACTTTCCAGAAAGAAAATTTCCTGGGAGTCATTTTGCGGTCTAGGGCCAGGATGAGGCAACTTGCAGTAGTAAAAAAGAAAAGCTTAACTGTAGCTCGGCTGGAGCTGGCCAGTGACTGAAAGCTTGAACATTCACAGGCAAAATCCTGGCCTTCTTAAAGGCAATGAGCAAAGTCTCACGGATTTCAGTGAAGTCTGGATTTCTGCCAGATGTACGCAGAAAAATGGTCAAAAAATCACCCTACAGGCAGAGCCAAGCATTCACATTCTTGCTTCTGCAAAGAACCAAAATTCTCTCAACTCCCAGTGCATGAAAAACACCCCCATATCTAATGTAATTGTTTTTATCTTCAAAAAGACAGCAACTGGTCCAGAAAATGGATCAAGAGGCTTGTTAAATGTTAAACAAGTTACACTCTTCTGTCTCTCTCCTATGTTTCCTCCTGTTTATTTTAAAAAGGGAGCTTTTTAATCCAAGAACGTAATTCCCATCCTGCAATGTTTCAAGTGAGTGAGTTATGGGCATTACTAGGCCGATAAAATACTTACAGGATTTCTGAATTAGCTTCACCTTTTCTAAAATCATCAATTCTTAAAATAAAGTAAGAAGAATATCCGGTGGAAATGTGTTTTATCAAAAGGAAAAAGAGTGCACCTATATTTAGTCCCATTCAACACAGACAGTTTCAAAGCAAGACTGTAAGTAAAACTCTTAGACAACGCTATATAAACACATTATTTAAGCTACATTCTGGATCTGATTAATTATAACAGGAGATCAAATGTTAACAACTTAAGAATCTTCACTCCCATCTACACATATGGAGTACTTTAAAAAGTACTATAATTTCAGAGTAATAAATAAGAGCTCTCACCTAAATTATACAAGCATTATCTTTTGGTTGCTATAAAGGTGAATGCACAACACAGAGTTTTTATTGCCCACTCATTTGATAGAAGTTGCCCATATATGGCCTATGGGAGAACCGAAGAGGAAAATTATGTTCTTTGTAAGAACATTTAATTCGCATTCCTGTTCTGTTTTCTGTACAGCAGTTATGCTTATGACAGGTATGCATTCCTGCACTACTTACAATGTGTTTTTATACGAAAAAGACATTCATATTAATTCTTAGCTGAGAACATGTCTTGCATTGCTATGAGTGTTACAGTAATCCTCAGTTTCTTAACAGAATAAAGCAGGCCAACTTTCTCAGTATTCAAGGTCCAAATTCAATTTGTATCCTTACCAATTTGCTTCCAGTCATTTTCTCAAATACTGGAAAACTTCCACTAAGCTCTACATCTTACAAAAATATATTGAATGTTTATTGCCTGATAACAATTACAGCAATTTTCAGTGTAATCAGAACTGTCACATCCTGTAGTCACCAATTTAAGAGAAAGGGAAAAACCATCTCCAGTCCAAACCATAACACAGATAGTCCAAGCTCATTCCAGATGAGAGAGAGCAGAAACACAAGCATGTGATCCCAAGCTACCAATACAAACTTTAATATGCCACATATCACCTTATAAAATTCAATAATGGAAGAGAATCCCCTATTTGAGGTTTCAGTTATTTTCCTTTTTCCTTCACTTTTCCAGAAGCATACACAGCAGGCCAGAGTTTCATTTTGAATTAATAATGAAAGTCATCAGCCTTAAGATGGGAGACTTACAAGGAAAGAAATCCCAGTATTTTGGAGAAACTAAAGCTGTAGACCAGGGCTGAAATCTACTTCCATAAGATTTCATGGTGCACAATCAGACTCTTGGGAGAAACACCTTTTGCTTAACACTTATGAGTATGGCATCAACCAGTAACCTCCCCCTTTTGCAAGGGCTCAGCAGTACTCAGACCTGAATTTGGGTGATTTCAGACTAGGAAACATGGAGGGAGGAGGGGAACAAACACACAACGTTGCTCTTACGCTTGCCTCAGTGCCATGTCTGAACCAAAAGTAGACAGGATCTGAATCACGTGTCACCATGGCATCCTGTTAACTCCAAAGATATGTTATCTCTATTATACCACTTTATCCACCCTCCATTTACAAATTGACACCAGAAACCAAACTAGGGTCTTCACTATTCTGATGGCTGTAACAAAAAACAAAGGATATTCCAGAATTCAAAATGTCCCTTCACCTATGCCTGTCGCATCTTTATCCCATTCGCAACTTAAAGAACAGGTTCATCTTTTTGATTTACTTTGTTTCAGAAAGCAGTAAATATGTAAAAGTCAGGAGCTCTAAACACAAACAGAACAGAACTTCTCTAAATAGTCATTGATCTTCTAAAAGATCAATCTATGTCTATGTGATCTTCCACATAGACAACAAAATGGCCAGCCAGTGTATATTGGATGAAAAGCCATGACATTAAAAACATTAGTAAACAAATAATAGCATACAAGTCAATTTAACAGTTCATGCTCTTGACCTGTTAAATATATGGATCTTTTTTTTTCCCCATCGCAACTCAACTAAATTTTCACAACAAACCTACTTTGCGGTTAAACAGGAAAAAAAAAGATAATTTTTTAAAAGTTGCACTACTCAAAGTAACTTTATTCTTTAGATAACCTCCTTTGCTTTCCATTCAATTATATTGTTTTCCAACAATAAATATGTAATCAGAACACATCTAATGAGCTGTAAATGTCATTTCCAGAACTGATAACAGAGGAACACAGATATTTGATTGGTGTCAGAGCTCAATAGAGCAGTGACTTGCCTTAATCAACTGTTAACTACTGAAATGAGACTCACCAAATCACCCCTGCACTACGTTCTCTCCCTCTTCCCTACCCTCCTCAAAATCCTCCCATCACACACCGACGTCACAAGGCAATTACCTCATCTGAAACGTGACCTTTCGTTTCATCACCTCCGTTATCTTCTTTGCTTGTTGAAATTTACATTTCTCACCAATTCCCCTTGTGTCCATGGGCACGTTCCATGTTTTTTTTAGACATTAACCTCGTGTTTGTGCATGAGCAAACAGTCCAGGGAAACCTTCACCTTCAGAAAAAAAGGCAGAAGACATGGTAAAACTCATGACTTTGGTGGTTCTTTTATCCTTCGCCTTGCTGCTAGGGGAAACAGTTTGCTGTAGGTCTGACAAGACACTGTATTATTCTTTGGCTTTGGCCAGCTAATAAATACCCCTGTATAATATCACTTCTCTCTAGATTATGCCTGATATTTATAATTTAGATCACTTGGTTAGGATGGTTGTTGTAGAAGATAGGTATGAAATGCTACAACGATGACAGCGGTATTAACTACTTGAAAAACTATCCAAAATTTTTTCTACATTGATTTTAATATTTTTCAATACTGTGTCATAATGGCATGATTCCGAATTGCCACCTCGAAATAGCAAGTGGATACTCCTGTGGATAACCACTTTTCAGATTCCAGCTGCATGATTTTCATAAGAAAAAGAGCCGGCAATAAACCCTCCAAAATATTAGGTAATGTTTCTCAAAACATCTTTGTTTCTAAGGAGCTTAAATGTGTAAATTTTGAACTTGCACTTAAGCAATTATGAAAAATGTTAATGCATACGTGAAGAAAAGTAAAGTGCTGGAGTCTAACACTTGCAAGAAGAAAAAAGTAGGAAGGAGAGTCAAAAATTTATTTTTTTTTTCTCTTTCATTAAGTGAATTGATAAAGTTACCAGCTGCTCAAGGACTTGAACTAGCTGGTATAAACCTTGTGGAATACGTTCACTCTTCTAAACTTAGCTCAGGATTAACAAGTAACACTAGTCAGAGCAAGGGTGAAATATGGAGGCTGTCTTACTGGGAGATGAATGGACAATACAAGCTTACAGAAACGGGTCTGGACTTTTTGCTTACATAATGGGTCAACCAGCCAAAAGCTGTAGCTCTAGGTCAAAGCTACATACTTATGAAACAGGTGCCACCTTCCTCCTTCTCACCTAGTACCAGAGCATTTGTAGCACAGGAGGGTTTTGTCTGCTGCTGGCTTTCTCTGCTGTGATGCTGAAGTGACTTGAAGGAGGTGGGAGCCCTGATTCCTCAACCTGATGCAGAAACCTCTGGAAGAGAAGCAGCCCTCCAGCTGACTCCGTACATGATTCACAGCTCAGGAGGAAGATAGATCCAGCCCATCGCTATGAGCACATAGCATGTCACTCAGATGTAGGGCACCAAATGCAACTTTAATAACGGGGGGCTTTTTCACTGTCTGAAGCACAAATAAAGATCTCTATAAGTCCCACTGGCCCCACCAGGCCTACTGACCATTGCTTGGGCTGTGCTAGCCCAGGAAATCAAAATTACTTTGTCTTCTTTAGGAAAAATATTCTTCACTGAGAGGTTGATGAAGCACTGGAACAAGCTCCCCAGAGAAGTGGTCAAGGCTCCAAGCCTGTCAGTGTTCACAAAGCTTTTGGACAACACTCTTAGACATAAGGTTTAATTTTCAGGTTGCTCTGTGTGGAGATGGGATTTGGACTGAATGATCCTTGGGGGTCCCTTCCAACTCAGGATATTCTTAGCCCAAGGAGTGAGGACTGGGTGGTTTCGTAGTTGTAGAAAAGATCTCATTCATTGCTCTAGTCCAGTAAAAGAGTTTCACGTCCTGTAAATGATCCTTTCATGACAGAGATGATTGACACAAACTCTGCAAGGCCTGTAATTTTTAAAAGCTGTTTCTGAAGGCAACAAACTGCTGAGGAGATGTAGAATCAGCTGGGACAGTTGTATCTCAATATAAATATTTTGCTGTTATATATGGACTGTCATTAACTTCTATATGAATGAAAGATTCACAAATGGAGGTTCCTGCTTCTTCAAAAAATAAAAATAAACAACCATGGGTGAGCCAGCGTAAAATTCACATCGTAAGCAACAGAGTTCAATGTGTTAAAAACCATTAATCATGCTGAGGTCAACCAGTGCTTTACATATTTCCTCCCCAAACTCTGTCTTGTGGGTGATCTGTATCCTAACAGGTTTTGTATTGCTGAGTTGTAAAGCGTTCCTGATGAATTGGTTTTGGCACTCAGTCCAAAGCCTTGAAAGCTCAAGTCCTTGAAAATAAAAAGCAGAGCCTTCCTTTAACATTAGTGTTGGACACAACACAGGAACACAGCCTGCCTTGTGTGCGTAACAGGAGAAGAGCCTATGGCCTGCGCACGGATTTGTCTGCGACATCAGGGAGGGTTCAGGAGACTATCAGCAGTGTCAGCAAAGCCCTCAGAGCAACGACAGCACATTTGAAGGGAAGGCTATTAATATTAAATTTATTCCTCCCTCACTCTGCCACAGTAACTGTGGGACCTGTTACTCCCCCCCTAACTCCCACCATCAGACAGTGACCCAGTCCCCACCTTTCATTAACCTCTCACTCTTATTAGTTTCCTCATACTTTTGGCAGAAATGTGCCTTATTGTCCTACACCTTGTGAAGGAGAAAGTCACAAAACCCCCTCTGGCTTCCATCCTTTTATCCTGCCTTTTCAACAGTTGCTGTGAACAGTCATACTGAATTCCTCTCCACTGACCTCATCCTTCACTCAGTCCAGTCTGGCTTCTCCCTTGAAATTATGCCCTTCCAGATACAGTGAAGCACATCTCCTCACCTGAATCTAGGTGTTCTTGCTCCACTTCCACTGCCCCTCAACTTTCATCTGCTTTTATTGATCCCTTTGTCATGCTTCTCCTCTTTATATCCAGCCTTCCTCTGCTTTTTGTCTTTTGATTAGGCATTCAATATGTTATTCAACATCTCTCCTCCCCTTTCTTTCACACTTTCTACAAAGGCTCACAAGAGTCCATTCTCTGCCTATGCCTTTTCTCCTTCAGCTTCCATACCTAATTTCATTGGTCATTTTTATCTCAGCTTTCTCTCCAGTCTACAGCTACATTAAAGACCTGCCTTCAGCTATGCAAAAACACTCTCTGGATGGCCTTCTTCTGTAGGGAACCATAAATTTGGCATAATCTATTATCTCTATCAAGTTTCCATGTCTTCCACTTGTTTGTAGGAATGACTTTCACTGGGGCCAGGTTATACACCTAATATACGCATATAAAGAATTCCTCTTGTTTTCTTCTCACATCATCACAATATTATTTGAGTTTTGATTCATCAAGAGCTTTCTTCAAGTGTCCATCATTTCATGTCTTTGCTGATTCCACTAATTTTTGCCACTTGTCAAAGAGCCTTTTGGTCAACACTTACCTCAACTACTCTGCTAGAGTTGGTGAAGCCTTTGGTATGAAAACAGGGCAATTATATATTCTGCTTTCTATCCAACTGAACTTCAGGAGTTGTGTATAAGATATACCCAGGGAAATACTCTGTCTCCCAGCTAGGAATAAACATGTTTCAGAGACACTGGTCAGAAAAAAAAAAAAGCAATTTCATATTAAATTACATTTCTTTCAGGAAACAGAAGAATGCAATTGGAGTGACATTTGCAATCCAGACAAAGTTCCTGAGCAGAATGATTTTATCAGCTGTGTATGAGAGGCAAATTCATCAACATTCAAAATAAGCAGCATTATTTTCTGTAAATAACCAACACTCTTAGACTGCACAGAAGGACATAGAACTATTTTCTTTTATGCTTTCTGTTCTTCTTCTCCTTTCATATAAAATTATTGAGAACTGTTATAGTATTTTTAGGCAATAAATAAAAATAGCAATATGTCATTCACTGTCATATGGCGCTGCTATTTGGTGTGCCATACAGTTGTACCTCATCTCCACATACTTATACTCTAATTTATTTTCTCCTTCATAAAACCACCCAGGTCTTCTGAAATTACCCATAATCCATAATATAAAGGGAGAATTTTTTTATTCTCAGACAAATAAAACTACTTTTGAACTAATAACCCCTTTCAGCTCTAAAAATTATCGTACTATTGTGTGAGTTTAACTCTGCAGACTAATTTTTCACAAACTTTGCAACTTGTTTTGCAACTCCATTTGTTTTCACTATGGTCAATAGGAATCTATTGCTGAATTTCAGCAGGAGGTGATTCAGACACCTATTTTCTGTGATACTCAACTTCATTCATCACTGTTATCTACTATTTATTCTTTACCACTTGACTAGGGTTGTGATTAAACCACAACTAAACCAAACAACTCGGAGAAAGTTAGACATTAAAAAACGTGGCTGCTTTAGTGAAATGAGATAATGTATGGCAAATAACAATTTATAAAATAAGTCAAATATTATCTTATAATTCATAAGAATTAATAAACTGTAATGAAGGAAATGTAATAAAATTGTGCAGAGTCTTCATTCCAATAGTATTTTGTTTAAATGCAATGCAGAGTCATTTTTAAAAACTAGTTATGGATCATTCATAGTAATTACAATTTCACCTATGCTTGTGAAAAAGAGTATTAACACAGAGCTGTGAGGATCATCTCCTTCATTCATATGATCACTTTCACTTAGTTATTCACTTCTCTTTGGTTATTTGTCCATGTCATCAACATCTTGTCCTTTTTTTTTCCATTAAATGCTCAGGGGAAAAAAAAAAAAAAATATTTCTTCCACATATTTATAAATAACCTAGCACAACTGGACCCCAAGCCTAGTTATGAGATTCAGAAATAATTTAACCTCTAATTATAGTGATTTCACCACTATTTATGGCCAGCCACAAGATAGTCCTATTTAAATCTGAGTTAAAAAAACCTGCAAACAACTTTGCCGTCAGACCCTTGTTTTTGCAATAGAAACGCGGATTAAATGAATGCTTTAAGCATCATGATTTTATAATCTTGCACAGGAGAGAAAATGTTTCTTATATAGCCTCTCATGGCAATAAACTGAATGCACAATTTAATTCCTCATGTAAACCAGTGATCGATGTTCCACCTCAAAACTGCTAAGAAGCACTGTGTTACCCTCTAACCTCAGCTGCCCCAGTATCTGCTGGGGGTAAGTGGATGTAGCAAAGACATTTCTTGGTCCTTCGAGCTTGCCAGTGGTCTGATTTAGAGCAGCCCACGTCACATCTGGCTAGCTGTGACCCCAGAGGGCTGCCTGCCAGCTGGGATTTGCCAGAACATCGTGTGCTTTGGACATTCCCCTGTTCCCACAGTAACGTTCTTGTCAGGGGCTGCAGGGAATGTGCTAAGCAATGAGAATACCCAGCTGAGGAGACGGGGCAATTTTCCAGGCATCTACGGTGTGGAATAAAGGAGCTCAGACTGACACCCCTCCCAAGCTGTTTGCAAGAACAAACCCTCTCCCATCCAGGATTGAAAGATCACACCACGCTGCACCAAGTCCTGGCTCTGGAGGGGAAGAGGGGAAATGTATCCTGTGAAGGTCTTTCTATTTTAACTAATAGGATAGCTAAGATAAGCGGCGCTAAGCTGCAATTGTATGTGGATGGAGAGCACTAAGGTAAATCCAGATAACAAGGCTTTGTGCTTACAGGGCACCATTCTGTCTGGAAGCAGTGCTATCCATCTTTTGCAAGGTTTCACATGAGTTTTTTTATCACTGTCCATCAGGAGAACATCATCTGTATAAAAAGCAGTGCGTGTAAATGAGATATTTTGTGATAATGAAAATGTTTTTCACTCCACCTCTCTTTGCAAAGTAAAATACCTACTTGAGACAGGCCTGAAACAATACTCAGCAGTGCATTAAATTACGTTTTTCTCAGAAATAACATTCTTTGCATGAGATTGAGGTTCTAACTGCCAAGAGCACTTAAGAATCCCAACCCATTATAAACGAAGACCTAATCAGCTTCCTCAGCTCATTATCTTCTGCTCGTTCACTTCCTGTCCCAAACCACTGCCCAGGATTGCTCCACAGCATTGGACGGTTATTGAATTCCTCTCCCATCGATCACGGCACTCCAGTGCTGCGCTCCCAAAGCTGTGAATAGTTTTGCAAATCCCTGATGAAATGCATAAAGCACTTTGGGGGAAGGTTGATAAATGAACGCTCCATAGAACTTTTTGTTTGGCACTAGAGCTTAATGGAGCATTAGCGTGGTGTGTGGTGCGCACCTTCGATGGGGGGCGAGGGGGGGGACCAGAAAACAATCTCACTGAGAAAAAGGAAGAGGCAGAGACTGTAAACATGAAGCCATGGACTTTTAAGAGATGATTTCTTAAACAAGGGTGTTCCAATATGCAGCGCATATATTTTCTATTGCTTTGAAATTGCATCTGCTTTTTATAAGAGAAGGGTGATTATTATATAAGAAAAGCCTATTTGCCTGAGTATGTGGTTACACATTTTCTACTGACTTCACAAATTGTTCAAATTTCAGTATTTGTTGGCTTCATTATAAAGCAGTGTTATTACTGGCAGCCACTATAAGGTATTAAAAAGACGTTTTTTATTGTTACTGTAGTGTGGTATTAAGGATCAGAAAGTCATCTGAAATAAGTGAAAGCTGAAAGGGCAGGAGTCAATATACATTGTGTTTCAATTTAAAATCTTACTAAAATAAGTTATGTTCTGCTCGCCAGGCCAAGGAACCAACAGATCCCACAGGCGTGTGACGTCGCCTAAGATCCCATCTGTTAGAGCTCTCCGGTTCAACCCAAACCCCTCCTGATCACTCTGCTCCATTGAAGCGACTCACTTTGACTGGCCGTTGTGCTTTTGTATCCCTCCTACCCCGGATTCTTTCTGGACTCATCTAGGGTTAATTTTTCCCCCACACTTTAGTGTTTTCTACTGGGTTTGATCTCCCAGTAACTGAAAACAAATCTTTCACCGCAACCAGCCATGAACATGAAGCAGTAAGGAGGAACCCACACCGCAACGAGCCACCAACTCGTAAGCTGAGGAGCTGGCATTAGGTCAAACTGACAACAAACAGCCCTGCTTTTGACAAGTTGCCCACCGTTGGGTGAGATGCTGGCAGAAAGGCGGCACTGAAACGTGACACAGACTGACAGTGAGAGGAACCACCAGCTTGCGGCCAATTGCTCCTCTAGGCGCCCATGGTACCCAGCACCTGCGATACAAGCACAAGCTCTTTTCTAGCATCGGACAGGGGACACGTGGCTTCAGGTATTGTTTTCGAGGGAAATAGACTTGGAACGACCCTTCGAGGTGATCAAATCCAGTCCTGGCTCTCACAAGCACCAATTCCCGTAATTGTTTTTATATAATTCACCTCAAATAATCCGTGGCTTGCTTTGTTTTCATGGGTTGTGTTTCTCCTATTCATTTTGTTAGAAGACTGTTTCAGAACTTTACTGAGGGAGGGGAACCTTCTCATTCCCAGCTTGACCGCATTTTTATCACCAATCTGTATCTGCCAGTTGTTCAGGTCACTGCACTTCTCAGCTTTTAATTTCTCTTTCAGTGAAAACCTCAAATAAAAACAGATTATTTTTTTCAGTGAAGCTTCTGCTAAGTCATTAGTTCTCCTACTTACTGTAGCTAATTTGGTGTATCACCATCATGAACAGAGGCAGGGGAGCGATTTTCAGGAAAGCAATCTTCCAGCCAAATTTGTGCCTGGAATCCTCCTTGCAGCCAAAGGGCTGCCTGTTTTGCCACATGTGGGTGACCATGCTTTAAATAAACTGAAATTAATAGTAACAGTGCCCTTCACAAAGACTGAGTCATCCACATATAGACTCACATACAGCGTTTTGAGGAAATGAGAAAAATCAGATAAAACTCCATTCCTAAAGGAGACGGGTTAAATCTTTCTTAAGTCCTTACGGTTTTACTCTCTTTCACCGGTAAACTGAAACACAAAAGCTAGTTTATAAAATCGACAATTATAGAGCCAGGTAAGCTTTTTCCTTCACAACATTAAACTAGAATTGTACAAGCACATGAAGTTTTAGGGCAGCAAACCTGTGCCTACCTTCATCCTGGTAAAATGAGACCACAAGACATACCCACGTGCAGCAACAAGCAGGAACACTTCCCACTGAAAAATATAAACACACAAGCAAATGTTATGTGAGCTGTTGATTTTGAAGGCAGTACAAAGCCATCAATTATTTTTCTGTCTTCTGAACTGAAGGTCTCAAAGAACATGAGGATTGTTCATAATCCAAGCCCCCTAAATAGGTACAGGGGCTTCCTAACTTCTCAGTGAATGCAATGGCTGGACTATTTCACTTCCCAGTGAAATAAAGTCAGTGGGAGCCACCTTGCACCCCTGAGGGCAAAACTTATCTTGTCAGGCCTGCTTTCAGATACAGGACGTTCAGAAAAATCAGGTTAAGGTCGGACGCAGTGGGACAAAAAGACTGAAAACAAAGCCAACTGCTGTTCATCTCAATTTATGGCAGCCCTACATGCAAACTATCAGAAAGTAATATGTCCAATCTGCTGAGCATTACTGGGGGAGAGGGAAAGGTAGTTGGAGAAGCGTATGGCTTTCCACAGCATTACTAACCTGGGTAAACTTTCAATATCTTCTGGTTTCACCAGATTTGAGACAGCATCTGTGACGCTATTATTTACAGCAGCACCAAACTCTTGATAAATGGCCGCAACGTCAGCTTTGCTCTTGGGTGCAGACACCAGATACTCAATGAGCCCAGCTCTTGATAAACTCTAGACAAGACAAAAGATTATCAGTTTCCCATCAGTAACACACTGCAGTTGTTCAAATGACAGGTTATTTTGACACCTACTGGCCAACTCAGAGTACAGCATTGTTAAATAGCCAGATTGGGACAGTGCCAAGAGTAGGCAGATGTTAAAGCCAGCTTCAGTAAAGTAAAAAAACTTTTTTTTGGGTTTTGTTTTTTTTTTTTTCCCCCTACTGGAAGTCAATGTACAGTTGGAAACTGGAAAGGCAGAACAGAGTGCTGAATATCACAGCCTAGTCTGAATCACTGACTGGGTAGGTGGATTTAGGTTAACTTAAAATAATTTGAGGGAATAAGGACAGGGAGAGGAGGGGAAGGAAGAGGAGGATGGGGATGGGGAAGCAGGATGTTGCTTGGAGAGTGCAGCATTTACATTTGTAAGCACTGGTGTAGTTAATGGCTCTAAAATAGCTCTTAGGCATTGATGCATGAAATCCATTGCCAGGTCCAGGTGTTGAAAAAGGACTTGACTGATAAGAAAAGGCTGGTCAGAATTGAGAGTGCTACCAATGATATAAACAACTGCCATTTGGGGTGGAAAAAAAAGGATTAATCACCACTGGAAGCTAATCAGAGCACCATGGCACCCAAATACTGTTACTGGATTATAGTATCAGGGTCCATACAAAATATTACAAGTCAGTTAAAATATAGCATAAAAGTAAAATCTAGGGGTATGGGATGAAAAGATTAATGAACCTTATGATATTTTGACACTGGAAGTCAAAAAGCACGATTATTGTCAACTAACTCTCCTGCCAGGCTGACACAGGTACAGAATCAGTAGATGGACACACACAAAACTACAATCCTGCCCAACTAGTTCTGTCTACAAAATGGAGAAATTACTAAGTTCCGGAAATTTGATATTTTTTTTGGAGAGATGAATCAGGTGCACTACTTCAATATTTATCTCAATATTTTCCAATCTTCTTCCCAAGAGCTTCCACACTCCACATTTGCCTGGCTGTGCACCTGAACAGAAGAGGGATCCTGCAATACCAGGCAAACAAAGTTCAGAGAAAAACTCAGAACAAATTTTCCAGCCTTCAGCTGCTCCCAGCCAGTCCTTTGGACTTAGCTATACTGCAGACAGCATAAGCAACAAGTCATGACATAATTTTTGCAAGTAAGGAATATGAGCAACATGCAAGTGAGAAAAACATACTTGCAAATAATTTTTATTACCAAAGAAATTTAACAAGTAGCACTAGATTTGCCATATATCACATTATGCAGCGAGGAGGGGTAAGAAACAGGCAAAAGAGATAGACTGTAAGTAAAACAAGTGTTGGAAGCTAGTAGTACCCCACCTTAGCCAGACAGACATGGACATCCAGCAACTGTTCCATTGGAACACTGAAGAATAAGGAAAATTGATGAGAAGAGATAGACAAGCTTTCCTGAGATGAAAAATTCATGAAAAATCTTCCTGGTGAATACTGGTAGTAAGAGGGATCAAAGTTTTTAAATTTTTCTTTCTTCTCTCTTTACACCTTTTTTATTATGTTAGAGCAATTTACTTTTTTAACTGTGCTGTTAAATGGAAGGCTATTCTTCATGGGTAAGGAAACTTCTCCAAACCCATCACAGTGACTGACCCCTGTAGTACAGACAGTGTTGACATTTTCATATGAATTTTTGCCCTTCCTACTCCTGTTTCTTTATCACTCTCAACCACCATATTTGTTTCTCCAGAGAGAGAAGATCTCCATTGGCTTTTTTGCTTTATATTTTCACTGATTTTTTTTTTTTCCCCTGCCCCTTTACCACAATCTGGAAATGAAACATGACATGACCCTAGCAATATTCAAAGTTGAACTGAACCTTGAACGCGATGATATCTCAGTGGGTTTGAAATTAGACAAAACGAGTTCTCCTTTTCTGCATTTAAATGCCTAAGAAAAGATGTCAACCTGCTTACAGAGATACAGGGACTGACACTTTCAAACAGCACGGAATACTTTTACAAGCAATGTGTGCAGTATTTGGGGTACTGAGGCATTGCAGAAGGATTTTGTACCCAGAAGTGTCCAGTGTTGAGAGGTCTCATAAGAGGTCATACTTCATCTAGCACTCTTAGAGAATATAGCCATTCTTTAAACAAGCAGGTTAGCAGCTAATATCACCCCCACATGATGGCTATAAAAAAGCAAAGCCAAGCCATAGGCAAAATACCACAAGTACCATTTTTCCAGTTTGGCCCGATCTGGCAAAACGTAGCTCTTCAGGTTGTGCATCCCGCTGAGACAGGGAATATCTTTTTGCTCTGCTCTGAACAGAATATAGTCCCAAGTCTCTGGTAAGGTGAAGCCTTGTGATGGGAGTGATACGAGCACAAACGTGTATGTATACATGTATACAAGAGGAATTACACCACGAGGATTTAGCCCGCACACATAAGCAACAGCAATCCTAGGCATCTGCAGAGCAAGAGGTGCTGGCTGCAGTTCCTGAAGTGTTGTTAAACCCATTTTTGTTTGTATATTAGTTAGCTGTGGGGAAAACAAGCGCTGGGCATGGACATCAGTGAGTCAGGTGTAGCTCAGACCCTGAGCAGAAAAACGACCACTGCAATAGAAAGAACATTGCAATTCCAGTATCAGACAAGAAGGGACAGGCAAATAGGCAGATGGGAAGCTATGAAGAAAACTGCACTGGTTATCCTGAAGTGCAGCAGTCTCTGCTTACAAAAAGAGTAGCAGGCACCTGGCAAGCATTGTGGGGGAAAAAAAAAAATTGTAAGAAGTGATATTTAAAATTCATCTTCAAGTAAAGTTAGTACCAGTCTCTCCTACCCAATAAAATGAGGAGAAAAAGTCTTGAGTTCATGCCCTCCGGCAAATTCAGCTGAAGAACTAGAGAGAGCATCCACTGCATCTAAAATGTTAGCAGTGCAGAATCAACATTCTTGAAACTTTATACCATCAAATGATGAAGCTAAAAGTCCCTGGTAGTGATTTGAGCCTGAGGTCAAATATTCTACAGCTGCACTCCAAACACAAAAACAACTTTTATCTTAAGCCTCCCACGACACTTCAGACGCCTTAAGCAAAATTCCCCTCTTCCACGTGCACGCTGGGTTTCATCTCTGCTGCTGTTTGCTCTCCTCCTGTGGGCAGAACCGCTGGGATTCCCGCTCGAGCAGAGGAGCTGAGATCTTTTCTGTGATTCCTGAGGGGAAGAAGTTGGATTTTAACAAGGCTGCCCAGGAAGACCAGGATGGATATTATCATTGAAACATTCTCCTCCCTCCAGCATCAAAAATGCAAGTACCTCTCTTCCAGTCATATCAATGGAAGACAGGAAAAGCTTGTGAACAGATTTCATAGCTTGATTGCACTAACTCACCAAGATTTTATCTGCTCATTTTAACACTTAAAAACAACCAACCAAACAAACATTTTTGCTGGATGAGGAAATACACTCTCCAGTGTCTTCCAATATAGTATTTCAGATATGTGTTAAGAATAGCCCCAAAAGCACTTAGAAATGGATAGGGCTATAGGAAAAGCCTTTACTTCCAGGGATGAAAGCTACATGCAGGCCCTGAAGAGAATAAGAGCTGGAATGACAAGGCTGGTGTAACACTAGCCCCAGCGTTGGATGCTGCTTGCTCTGCAGCTGTAGTTCGTGTGAGTAGAAAGGAGCCATGCCTTTGGAGAGGGGAGAGAAGAGGGAGGCAGTAGTTGGCCAAACTAAAGTAATTTTGCAGCTGTATGGATTACGGATATATACGGGTGAAACAAAGGAAACCCCACAGCCCATTTTTCTTCCCACTAACTAAGTGGCCTCTGATCATCTGCTCCCCCTACAGCTATAGTTCTGCAGCCTTATTTGAGGATTTAATTTCAAATTATACATGTGCAAACACAGACTGAAATCCCATTTCACCACCAGCTTGATCACCGCTGTCTGAACTAAAATTCTAAAATACAGTGACTGTAATGCAGTTATGTTTCTAGTCTGCTATTCGTAGCATAATAAGATACAGAAGCCAGGAACCCACTGTATCAAGCACTGTGCAAACATACCCCTGGACAATTCTTCCTCCATGAGTTTACAATTTAAGTACACAAGAGCTGAACTATGTTAACACTACTGTTACTTCCTTTTTTTTCCTAGAGTCTGAAAGACCTAAACATCAAGTTGACTGTATATGTTATAAATATTTTCTAAATATTATTTACCCAAGAGACAGAATAAGAGCTTTGAAAGTATAAGTACAATGGAGAAACACTTAAAACACACCCAGCTTTCCCATGCCTCTCCCTTGCAGCCCATTTAACACAAACACCCGCTGCTGCTTTCTCCCAACACCCTTATGTTAAGCATTTCCAATAAAAAAGGAGCTTGTCTTTACCTTCAAGGCTGCACTGAATTATTGTCTCATTCCTTTGCCCGGACAGCAGTGTCTTCTGGCTGCCCCATCTTGTCTTTGTTTCTGACTGGTCTTTTTCCGCACTGTCTTAAAATTGATGGAACTTCCAACTAGAAAGGGCAGAATCTCCCTAAACATACTTCTGTCTCAAACGAATTTCCCTTTATATGTATAATTGCTAGCAGGTTTCTGTACTATGCTAAATTGCCTTTATTTTGTGGTCTCAGAGTGCACCCAAAGATGGCAGGTCCTGTAGGGCCTGTAACTCTGAAATGGCTGGTCCAACGGACAGCTTGACACATTTCATAAATGAGAAACAAAACTGGAGTTTATGATAAATATGATGCCACCTTCACTTCTGAATTAATTCCATCTTCCTCTGTCTAAAAATATAGCTTGAAAACTAATCCTTCCAGTGGGTTTCCCAGTGCATATTCTCTTTCCACCTTTAAGCACTAAACTCAATGAGCAAAAGACTGTTTCCATTTTGCGTCCTGCACAGAACTGAGCAGTTCTGTAATTTGTGATGAATGTGTGAAAGCAAACAAGGGAAGGTGCCACCAGAAGTTTCCATTGCAGACCGTCGACTGAATCATACAGAGACATTAAACGTGAATTTCTGCAGAACAGACCGGAACAGTTTCTCCTTCATGACCCACTCGCAGAGCTTTTGTGACTTAAACCTCTTCTTTCAGGAATCATATTTAGACTGAAGAATTAACTCATTGATTAAAATTACATAAATTTATGATCTTGGTCAAGATTGTTACCTGTTTTAAAAATGTCTTTTCTTCCCCTATTAGAGAAGTTATTAGAAGCACAAATTATTTAGAAGTGATTATAATAAAAGAATACCTCAGAATCATCTTCCTGTCACACGTTGTTGCTCAGGGAAAGCTTCCACATTTTAACCAATGACAGGTTTACCCTTCCTGCTGTCAGTAGGTTCATCTTAACACATTGAATTTGAAGGAATTCATTCCAGTGACTAAAAAGATCCAGAAATGTATTTAATGGACATTTAATTGCTGAAGAGGCTACAATTTTAAAGCTATTCATCATGTTTTAAGTAGTTTATTACATGTAACTAGCCCATTTAAAAGTCAAGGAGCTTTGATTTCACTAATATTAATATTTGTCCTAAGTTACTACTAATGATGGATACTAGTGTGAAACGATCCTTTTTCCTTTATATATCTGACCTGCAACCACCCAAGCTGTGAGCCCACTGCAGATGCACCAGAGAATCCATCTTACAGTTGCAGCCGTGTCTAGTTTTTTTTTTTTTTCCTCTTTGCTTTATAACTTATCAAAACAGCTGTAGGAGTTCGGAGGGAAAATGAGCAGTTTTATATTATTGTGTATCCTAAACAGTTGACTACTGAGCCAAAAAAAACTTTGGCCTTCTAGTAGCTTTAAGGCAGCATTGGCACACGTAAAACAAAACATACAACAATACATACCACGATGAGCGCCAGATGTTCATGGGAGAAAACACACAGCCGTTGGGCTTAGATCACCTGAACTCTTTTAAAAAGCCAAAGACACCGGTCACCTTTGTTGAGCTGTCAGATTAGCAGAGGGACCGCAAAGACTGGAAGCAAGGAAGGGTCGTCTCAGTTACACTGAAGAATGCCAATTTATGCCTCATCAGCCAGCTGTCATGTAAAATTCCTTATGATGGGCAGGACTAAAAATAACTAATTTGTCTGAAATGTACTGTTAGGCACCTTGAAATAATCTAGTTATAGTCACTCTTCTATTAGAAGCCCAGTGTTTCTCAAGTTTACTGTAAAAACCCAATTGGCTCCAATTCTCTGTTCTATCCAGAAATAGCGCTGAGCAATTCAGCGAGGGGTTATTCAGCAAGACTAAAGTTCATCATGCCATGAATTACAGGCAAGTGGACTGCAAACTCCTGAATTCTCTATAATAATAAAATAACAGCTGGGAATTACTATTATCCCACATACACAAACATAAGACAAATATTGGGTGATGCATATCCCTGACGTGGAGTTTTAATAAAGAGTAATTTTGCTCAAAAGATGAAAATCGATTGCAACAAATCATTAAACTATTATAGGTGGAGTTACCCCACTGCTGAAATAAACTCTGGCAAAACTAGCCCCCAAAAGAGCACTTCCCTTAAAAGGATATAGCTACAGGATTTTAAGTCATTTTGATGAAAACCAGTTGTAAAACTAAACACAATATTCCATTCCCAGTGCTGAATTACAGTAAAAGCAATAAATATTTTCCTCAGTTTTCTAAGCATCCAAACAGCAGGATCATGTCATCTTCTAGAATGATTCAGGGGTTAGGGTGTTGGGATCAGTTACCTAAAAGTCTGCTAGTGTACCCAGTCACAAACATAAGCATACTATTTTTAAATCACAATAACCAAACTCAATAATCTATTTTTAAGCCTATTTTTGTTGAGCTCTTACATTATGCATGTGTGCAGCTGAAGATACCTAACAATCTCTTCTGTTTGCACACAGTTTTTTCAGTTATTTCTCTGAAATTCAGTTGGGGCCAGTTCCACAGGAGTGTTTACCTGCTCGTATCCAAATTTCTATGCTAATTCCCATTGACATTTGGAGAGTAAATATTTCTAGATCCTTAGAAATCACTAGGTTCTGCTCAGCTTCTCCTCGCATCTGCTCAAGACAATAGTTCTGTCCTTACTTTCCAGAAATCCATCAGAGACACACAGCTTTTGAAATAGCTGAACTGTGTTCGGGGAGAATTTAGAATTCACCAAGTGTTCACGGTGAATTTATATTTTTATAGGGGAATTTAGAATTTTATATACCTTAAAGGTATTTTTCCAATATGAGGTTATTGGGGACCCCCACCAAACTCAGAATATTGAGACTATACAGTGGATAGCTGTACATTTCCTGTGTCTCATAGACATTTCCCATGTCTCGTATAGCTGTAAAAGCATGGTAATGGAATAAGTGACCACTGTCATAATGTAGAGTCAAAAACTTCACTACCATAAGCAGTCTCACTGCAATTACTGGAGCTATTGCCATCCACGTACAAAGAAGTCAGTACAATTATCTTTGTACCATTTTATTCTCTCACGTTCTCGCTATTCAACGGAATCACTTTTCTTCTTCTTTTTTATTACATTCAAATACAAAACAAAACTCATTTTGGAGAGGTGTTCCTGCAGGCAGTAAGTGAACATAAAGATATATTTCTTATTAGCACAAAAACAAAATTCAAAGAAAAGCAATCCCAATTCCTACCCGTTGCTCCATTGCTGGTCCCTGTGCGTAGCTGATGCTATTTACGGTGTGATAGTGGATGTAGGACATTTTCTTTAACCAAAGACAACAAAATCCACATGGTGTTAGCCCAGGAAAGACTTGTCTCTGAAAGCCCATGCATTAGGTTCCTCCTTCTCGGTCTCCTCGTGCCTCCTACACTCTTGTGCTTCAGCGCATCCACGCAGCTCAGCCCTGTAAACAGCAACATTAGATACAAAAGTTTTCAATCTTTGAGAATCCCAGACTGACTCTGTCCTTACTTGGAACCAATACACTCTAATATTTGTCTGATAAGCAAATTATGTCAGGGTAAAAAAAAAAATTCGGGCTGTATTAAAGGTTTGCTGAGAATTTTTGATCAGCCTTTATGGAATTTAGACTCTGTGCAAAGAGTCTGTGAGGCCCATCTGCTTTCCACAGGGCACGGGGGTCTATGAGACTCCTACAATTTCATATTCTGCTATTAGTTAGGGACTTTATTGCTTCCTAAACAAATAAAGCAATTCAACCCATAAACTTACCATTGTACAACTTATTCAGTACCACAGGCCTGACATTACCTGTCTGAACATGTGATTACCAAAAACAGGTGAACAATTTTTTTGTTCAAAAGCACTGTATTTATGTAAGCACAGAGGGAAACACAGAGGAAGAAAATGAAACTATCGTAATGAAATGTAACAAATATCTTAAATATTTTCGTTGCTGTAAAATCTCATGGGTGGTTTCATGGGAACACCCCCTTTTTATTAAGTCTAATAAATTCAATGCTTCCTTAAGCTGTTGCTCAGCTGAAGATTTTAATTGCTGTAACAGCACAAAACATTTATTCATACATCTGGTTAGAATCCCTTCTCTTTGACAAATTTAATCAGTGTAATTATCTATTTGACAGATGCGTAGTTAGACAAGGAGAAACCTCAGCAAGATGCAATTTACGTGCTTCAATTAATCTTTCTAAAAATTTGTACAATCTAACAGATGGATCAAACTCTATGCGAGTATTTGACCAAAGGCTATAAATCAACAGTGACATGTTTTCTTTCGGGCAATAGCTTGAGAAATTAATATGGTTTCACAAAGTTAGACAAAGGAATTGTAAATCTTACACTTATAATAGCTCTCTTCCTCATAAAACTATCTACTACAAAGAGAATATTGATGATGTGACATTCTTAACCATGAAAAAGAAAGGATAGGCTTAAAATATATATTATTCTTGCTAAATCATTTTCTTTTATTCATGTAAAGAACTTCATAGGCCTGCATTACTGCAAATTAAAGCACGTTAACACTGATGAGCAAGAGTGAAATATCCCAAAAGGCTGACGTCACTGTTACCATCTAATATCACAGCACACTATCAAAGCAGAGATGCTTCCCCAACCTCATATTTTCCATTAACATTAAAAAAAAATAAAATATTGTGATATGAAAACAAAACCTGTCCCGGGAGGGTGGTATTATTCTGTGAGACGCTCCAGTGGAGAATTTGTGCTGTACAGGAGAGAGGATTATGTTGTTGCTGGTCACAGATGGTACCCACTACTGGGTGCCCACGGATCCAGCGCTGGGAGCCCCAGCCAGGGAGTCTACCTTGCTCTGTGGTGTCCTGAGCATTGATACCAGGATAGCAGGGCTCAGCACACCTACAGCCCTGGGGCATACAGGCTGAAAGCCTCTCAGTTTAGACCAGCCTGGACCTCCCAAGCTGCCCTCAGAAGGAAAAGTAAACTCACTGCTTCCCACCCCCCAGTAATCAAGTAGCCAAAGTGCGATGGTGGGCAGCAGATCCCCGATTTAGGACAGGGAACTGCTGGAGAGGGTACAACAAAGGGCCACAAACATGATTAAGGGCCTGGAATACCTCTCCTATGAGGAAAGGCTGAGGGACTTGGGTCTTTTTAGTCTTGAGAAGAGAAGACTGAGGGGAGATCTGATCAATGCTTACAAATAGTTGGAGGGAGGGTGTCAGGAGGATGGGGCTGCTCTTTTCTCAGTGGTGCCCAGGGACAGGACAAGAGGAAATGGGCACAAACTTGAGTATAAGAAGTTCCACCTAAACATGAGGAGGAACTTCTTTCCTTTGAGGGTGGCAGAGCACTGGAAGAGGCTGCCCAGAGAGGTGGTGAAGTCTCCTTCTCTGGAGACATTCAAAACCCACCTGGACATATTCCTGAGCAACCTGCTCTAGGTAGACCCACTCTGGTGGGGGGGGGGGTTGGACTAGATTATCTCCAGAGGTCCCTTCCAACCCCATATGATTCTATGATTACCACTGTCTTACTCTCAGCAGTAACAGAGACATTCAGAGCCCACAGGACTCCCTGCCATCCTCCCCCAGGGACAAGGGACACCAGGAAAACTGCTGGCCTCACCACGGAAGGGGGTCCTGCCCCAGCTGAGTTCCCTGCAAGCCTTGTGGAGTTGGGCAGAGCTGCTGCCTTGTACAGAGAGGTGCTGCTGACCAACTGAGTGGTGGCATCCTCCTGCAGACCAGCTTAAACAGCTTCAGCAAGAGGAAAAAGTAAAACTTCCATCTCTCCCCTGCTATGAAAGCGAACACCACATCTAAGTGGAATGCCTAATCCCTTCACTATTTAGGCAACCTTTAAATTAAAATCTTATCCACCAGCAGAGCATGCTACCACACCGCTCTCACAGTATGCTTTAAAATTAGGTACATTGGAGTGACAACTAATACTTCTTACTCTTTAAGGCACCACGAGTGAGAGAAGTCATAGGAAGAAAGTTTGCCTGGCATAAAAACATAGTCTCTTGGTTGTGTCCTTCATCATTCTGCATTTCGAGAAGTAATAGGAGCTTTGGAGACCATTACGGAGCAGGCAACGTGCAGCGCAATCCGGACTGTGCAGCGTAGGACTGGGTGGGAGCAAGAATTTCATTTAAGTCTTCCACTTGTTAAATACATCTTTCCATCTGTCTCTGAGTCAGCAGCATCCCCCTCAAGGCTGATACAAAGCTCAAGAGGAAACGAAACTGCTCCAGAACATTTTCAAACTTAATATATCAAGCCAATATTTAAACACATGTGAGGCTCACTCTACTCTAAAAGAGGGGGCGGGGGTGTTCCTTTCTGAACCACGAGTGCACTTCAAAGGTACGCTCTTTTCGCTTCAATGTGAAAAGCAGACCTAGCGCTCCAAAGCTACAAAGCCCTAACGCCCTTGATGTCTTAAAGATTATTTAAAATCAAATCAAATCAAAATTAATACCAGATGGGGAGGGGCAAGGAAGCCAGAGAAAGTGAAAAAATATTAACATTCTGTTTTATCTGCAGTTATTTTTGGCATTTCATATTGGTACTTTAATTTTTTATTTTTTTTTCCCTTCAGCCTGCTATGACTAACTAATTCCGAGCTTAACTGGTAGTGACTATTGGCAATTTCACTCGCTTGTCAGGTAATCACGGCAGTTAATTTTTCCAGATCTTTTTAGTTAATAGCGCGGCGCAAATAACATCACGACTTATTTGCAAATACTATTCCCCTGTCGATTATTTCTCCTGCTGACTCACCCCCCTGGCATCTGCGCCCTGCTTGTTTACCCAGGGCTTGGACCCCGCTGGCACTTAATGCTCGTGGCTCATTGCTGATGGGGAGCCCGGCACTGGGACTGCGCCTGGATCGAAAGCCATCACGCAAACCAGGGATGCGGCCAGTCGAGCTTGGCATTTAAAGGGAAGAAAAAAAAAATTAAAAATAATAACTAAAAAAAAAAAAAAATCTCTCATTTCACTGTATAGAAATAGCCCTTCCAAATCCTTAAGCAGCTTGGAAACAGAGAACGAGATAGCACGTTTCTCAGCCTTAAGCTTTCCATAAGGAAACAAAAAGAGTAACGTGCAAAACCAAGGAATAATCCTATGGCATGAAGAACTTGCAGCAACCGGTATAAAGGAAAAAAAAAATAAAAAAAAACAAACCACAGTCTAAAATGAATTTACACAGATTACCAATTGAATATTAAGAACATGAACACATTCCCAACACAATCCTTTTGTGGGAACTTGGAATAATCTTGAGGGATATATTTTAAGAAGCTGAAAAGGTCCCTTTTTACAATTTGCTAGCTCAATCTAACTGAAAACTCAATTAAGATGTAAGAAAATTTGCTTTAAAGTCTACTGGATGTCACATGGTAGCCTTGGCTCCACCACAGCATATTTATTTATACATGTACATTATATTCAATGTATTTTACACTATATTATATTATATTCAAAAAAGCCATATGGAAGAACATTAAGGCTCCAAAAGCCAAACACTGAAAAGTTAAGCAAAAAGCCAGCATTCAAGTTGCCTGTTCCTCCAGGGGGCTGCCTGCTCATGCGTGGACATTTTGACACCGTCTCCCATGACATGACCACTTACCCTTCTCCCTGAAGGAACCCTCCCACAGATATTGTGTATTCTCTCCCTCCCTCACCCAGAAAGGTGCAGCACTCTCTGCTACGTACTGCCTGAAAGCCTCGCTGCGAGGGCAGGATTCATTTCCCCTGCGGGGAACATGGTGTTGCACATTCCCCATAGTAACCCAGTGCTTCCACTGCACACGTATTTTCACACCACCCCCGTCTCCATCCTCCGTCACTCCGCCTGGTCCCAGTCCCTCTGGCAGGCTGTTGCAGTTTCTCACAGCCCAGTCACCCAATTCCTCATGCAATCTCAGTCTCAGCCACACCTAAGGAACCATCCAAGTCATAACTCCGGCAAAAGAGTTTTATAAAGGTGGGGTTTGACCCTGACTTCCTTGAATGCCTCGTGGTGAAGCTCCTCTCCAGCTCCTGCAGACCCGCTCGAGAGGAGAAACACCAGCCAAAACAGCCAGAGTTTAGCAAATCTATTTTTTTTTTTTTACAAACTGAATGCAGGGAACTGGAAGGGGTAACGTCACATGGCAAATCTCTATCTGCCGACAGCTTTTATAAAAGGAGACATCAGCTTCTAGGGAAAAGGAATTTGAACTGAGAAAAGGAAAAAAAAAAAAAAAAAAAAGCAGCATATGGGGTTAAAATCACCCTCCTTAATAGAGAGAAATACTTGCTCCCAAAGGCCACTTTCAAGGTTAAGGCTGCTTCATTCTGCACCAGTTCAAGGGCTAGTTCCCAGCAAAATATGCCAAGAACTGCCAAGAAGTAGGCAATGTTAACAGTTGTAGTGAGGAGCATTGTTTACATGTACCCTTCCAAAAAGCAAAATAGATTACATATTCTGAATTAACTGTTTATATCTCTACAGATTTGATTTTTTTTAAAAAAAAATAACAGTAATATGAAATCACACTTCAAGACTGGGGGGTTTTGTTTTGTTTTTAAGCTTAAAATCAGTGTTACTCTTGCCTCTACAGTAATTGAAAAAAATATTCTTGGAAATGTTCTCCCATTAGCACACATTTTGGCTGTCAAATCATCACACTCCTGCATGTCAAGGAAGAACCTGCGTTGATGAGCTGGTCGCTCGCAGGCACAAAACCAGATTCCCTTTATGAAGCCCATGTTTCCCTCCATCCCCTCCTGCAGGTTCTCCTCAACCCGATGAAACGTCTCTGCATTACAGGATGCTGCCTGGATAACACAGACTAATCAGCTGTGGGTGCCTGCCTCGGGTCAAACACGTCTCTTCTGCAGGATCTCTGAGCACAAATTACTCCAGCTTCTAAGAGCAGTAACTCAGAATGATATGGGTTGGAAGGGACCTCTGGAGATCATCTAGTCCAACCCTCCTGTCAGAGTATGTCCACCCAGAGCAGGTTGCACAGGAATTTGTCCAGGTGGGTTTGGAATGTGTCCAGAGAAGGAGACTCCACCACCTCTCTGGGCAGCCTCTTCCAGTGCTCTGGCACCCTCAAAGGAAAGAAGTTCCTCCTCATGTTTAGGTGGAACTTCGTATGCTCAAGTTTGTGCCCGTTACCTCCTGTCCTGTCCCTGG
>JAOQGH010000032.1:54394865-54407580 GCA_025769975.1 Gallinago jamesoni
AAAGAAGTTCCTCCTCATGTTTAGGTGGAACTTCGTATGCTCAAGTTTGTGCCCGTTACCTCCTGTCCTGTCCCTGGGCACCACTGAAGAAAGACTGGCCCCATCCTCTTGACACCCACCTTTTAAGTATTTATAGGCGTTGATCAGATTCCCCCTCAGTTTTCTCTTCTCCAGACTAACAAGCCTTTCCTCATGAGACAGATGTTCTGGTCCCCTAATCATGGGGAATACTCTGCTGATTTAAATCTTTACTGTCCTAAAATGGCGTGGTCTGCTTGCTGTTAGCCTCTGAACGGATGTCTCTCAAATACTGAATCCCCAGCAGCTCGGAGCCTGAAGAAAACCCTGGTGCGGCCTCTGCACCTCAGAGTTCAGGCTCTGGGTGTAAATGCCCAAAAGGCCTGGAGGCCTCTGAGCCAGGTGCTGGAGGCTGGACAGCTGTCTGTGCGCCCTCGGTCACTGTTGTACCTCTGAAGCTCCTCTTTGCAGGACAGCAGTGGAGCTCAGCACCTTGTAAACGCTCGCATGAAGGGCAGCAAAGCAGTTCCACTTTTGTAGACCAAGCATTCTCGTGACAGCATAGAGGTACTGGCCTTCCGCTGTGCAGAATCGGCCCTGGTAGCAAACCCCTAGAGTTGAGGTGCGAGGCAAAATTAGCTTTTCCTTTTAACAAATAATTCCTCCAAGAGCCACCTCTGCAACGTCAGCTTCTGAAGATCTCACAGCAACCAGGATCACCCAATCTTCACGTGAAGCCTCCCCATCTCCTAACATCAGAGACCAAGGCAGATAAATTTTTCCTACTTGCAACTTTAAGACCAAGTAAGACATCTCAAGTTAAAATAAATAATAATTTAGCAGCACACTGACAGAAAAAAATGGGCTTGGGTTTATTTCAGCTTTATCAAATCCCAGTGACTTTTTAGAACATTTATTCAGCTGGTCTGGATAAAAAGTAAGATCTAAAATATTTTGAACTATCACCAGAAGTAAGACTCTCTCATGAATTACAAATTGAAAGGTCAATGACTCTGTGAGTGTAAATGGTAACCAGTTAGTAATCTGGGGCAGCAGTCCAACTATTATGAAATCTGTCTCCTGACTTTATTAAGTAGCAGATTAAGAACTGTGTAACTGCAGGGATAAACCCTGAGTCCTTTATGCATCCCTTATTTATTAAAATTCAGCAAATGTTTGGAAGGTCATACCAGCTTAGAGCGGAAACAGCCTCGAATCAAGGGGCTTCTGCTTTTTTTGCCATAACTAGTGCTAAAACCATGAGCAGTACAACTTTTTGAAATGGAACTCTCCAGGTAAAGGACATAAACCCTCTCTATTAAGCTTCTAACTAGCTCCTGTGGTTCTGAACCATTAATCTAGGCTTTAAGTAAAAGAAGTGAAGTATTAATCTAGGTTTGAAGTTAAAGAAACTTTGTAATCTTGCCACATGACAGATATGGATTTCCCGAGCTACTACTGCATGTCCATAACACACCCAGAGAGAGAAACCCACATCTCCTGGCCCCAATCTGAGGCCCCCGATCCATGAAACCTGGGTCTCTTTTTCAATGCTTGGCTATCAGCATTTATCCAGAATTGCTCTTCCAACTGTGTATCTGCCTAGATGCCACCATCAAGCACCAAAGTGCATATTTTTCAGTCAACAACACAAAAGTTCCTGTACAGTTAAAGCACTCTCTGAACCTAGCAGTGACGGCTCAGGTGATGCCATCCAATGTGCAAGTCATGTGTTCCTAGTTCTTCCTTCCTACTTGGAAGGTGTTGCAACACGTCCACGCAGCTTCTTCACATTGAGCTTGTAGTGAGAATATTACCATTTCCTCTACGTATGAATGTACCATTCCGAATAGTAGGGATTTCAGGACAGACTCCCATTGGTCTCTCTGGGAATCTAGGCAGCTTCATTTGGCCTCCACCTTGAGAGGTGGAAACAGAAAGGCTACTCAGCCTTTACCAAAGTCCAATAAGTAAGTTTAATGAGCAAAATCGACATCACCAAGCGTCATGGACAGTGCAAAACAGTGGGGTGTCGACCTTGTCAAAATCCAACCTACAGAGCTTCTCATCTCCGCCTCTAAAAGTGCACCATACCTCAATTTGCCCTCACCTTTCCACATCCATGTTTGGCTCCTGACCCCTACTTACAATGGGAGCTCTTTGGAGTGAGGCCATCATTTCTTTCTGCATTTGAACAGCATCAAGCTTCAGGAATTCCAGCTCACAGTTAAGGTTTCATCACTTTATGATAAATATAGCAAATAAAAAAAAAATCTTCCGTATTTCCCCTAGAAAACAAACCAAAAAAACCCAAAACACAATGGGGAGAGGAATGCTCAGATTTGAACCATTTGACCATCAGTTACATGGCACAAGTATTTACACACATAACATATTTGCAAATATAAATTAACATCCCCTGCCTAGGGATCGTAGTTTCTACACGAGGGGGGTAACTTCAGCTTTGCTGCAGGCAGGCACAGTGACACGAGCTTCAGTCGCAGCCGTACACCAAACACCTTTGATATACAGAGATGTTTTTCAGCCACACCAGAAAGTGTCTAATAATACTGCTTTGCCATCAGGGTTACACTCCCTTCCTCAAGTCACTTACCATCAAATGGAAGGAGAAGGGAAAAGCCAGGTTAAAACAGCAACTGCTCCTTTCATGAAAAAAAAAAAAAAAAAAAAAAAATGCCAGAAAACCCAGAGAGGAATGTAAAGTATTTCTTTGCAAGAGGTTTCAGATAGGCTGAAAGGGCACCCCAATGCATTTCCTCTCTCTTTCCTCTGCTGCTTTAAGGAACTGCTACAGAGGTACAGTAAAGGGACAGGTGATTTTATTCTTAAGGTAATAATCTTCCTTCATTGAATTAAAAAAAAAAAGAAAAAAAGAAAAAAAAAACACAACAAATACCACTACCACGTTATTTTATAGAGAAAGAAGTTACAGAGATCAATTTTCAAATCTTAGAGTAACCCTAGGCCTGCAACCAGATGCTCAGGTATTCCGTGTCTCATTTTAGCCATCTCTGAAATATCCCCCGTACGGAACACAATCAGGTCTGTCTTTTGGTGCCAGATGTTCTTTGATGAGGCAGCTGGCTTGGCAAAAAGCAGGGGAAATTCTTGAAAATCATTATTATCTTCTGTGTTTCTGCCATTAATAGCAACATACAAGCAAAACAACGTGAACTGAGTATCTGGGAGCCCAGGAAAGAACATGTTTGCAGAGTGACTTTCTGCAGGTGGAATTGATGTCAAGAAGAGATCAGATGGTGGTGAGCAGGATGAGAAAAAGGTCACTTTTCTTTACATCTTTTGCATGGCCTGAGGAATGCAGATCATAAAGAGCTATACATCCTCTCAGGTCTGTGATTCCATGAGAGGCTGCCTTTACCCAAACACTGACCAGTGGTGACCCCTGTATTTAATATACAAAACTAATAATCATAGGTATTTCCAAATTTTAGCCATGTTACCTAATACGTGCTTCTAGCAGTACTGAAATACCTGGGTCAAAAGAGTAAAGACAGACAGGTGAGAAGAGAACCAAGCATCTACCTAAAACTTTGCTAGCACCAACTACCAAGACATACATATGTGCACAAGCGTATACAGTATTTTATATATATACATATTTATGTACACACAAATGTACATGTGTGTAAGCAATATAACGTCCTACTAAACTACATAAGAATAAAAGAACCGGTTAGGCTCAGAAGGGAGATGCTGCTTATACTGTTTTCCAGTCAGCTGTAGGTAAATATTGAAAGTTGTTGCATTTACTTGATTAGACAAATATCTCCAGTCACCCTTGGAGTGTGGCACCACTATTTCCTCCTCAAATGAAGAACAGACATTGGGATCAACATTCTTTTGCTCTTTTGGAGTGAGGTTTGCCTCATCCTTGCTACTCCAGCCTAGGAAACTGGAAAACGCTAAGAATCTGATTCAGAAAACCTGAATTTTTGTTCACAAAAGCCACAAAACGTGCCCTGAGAAACATCTACTGAATAATGGAGGTTCACGTACACCTCCGTCAGTAGTAATAACAGGTAGTAATAATTTACGAGTACTCATTTTGAAGCATCCGAGTACAAAAGGAGTTACAGGACTTTATCCTATAACTAAATGCAGCCAACAGCCCAGTTGTTGTGCTGATCCTTTCTCTAGAATTTCTCTGCCTTTCCACATGGTCACTCCACATATCAGGGTTGGGGTCTCATGATACAGAAGACCCTGCACGGACCCTGGCCACAGCCTTCTTTCATGTGCATGATTTATGTTACTACGGAGATGTGCACAAACCTACCTTTATTTTGAAATTGTTGCATTTTCCTTGAGTCTATTTTGGGCACGGATTACCCATTCCCCAGTATCAACCACTTTGAGTTTTTCTCCTATATTTAATTTAATGAAACTCTATTAACCCTATTATACGAACTCAAATATATCTTTTTGCAGTATTTACACAGACATCAAGAATAACAGACAGCATCAGGTAAAATACAACAGGCACAGGCATCCTGTAAGTACACATATAACAGCTGCAAGGAACCAGATTTGCTTTGCAAGTGGAATGGGAAAGTTCACCTGGTATTTCCAAACTTCCACAACCTGGGTAGCATCCAACCTGAACCAGCATGATCAGTGAGTCTGCACTGCAACAAGCTTCCCAGCCAGAGAGGAAAAGACTGTCCACGCACAGAGGGATGCAGAAACATCCAACCAGTTGTCACAACTAAACAACTACAGTAAGTTTACACTCATCTAAAAAAAAAAAAAAAGTTTGTGTCTTATCCAAAAGACAATGGAAGAAACTCAACTGCTGGTGATGTGTACAAATCAAACAAATTGTGTCTCGATTAACTTACAGTACTATGATTGCAAAACCTGACTGAGCTGTCTCCAAGCACACTCAGCTCTGCTTCAGCGTCACCGCTGGCTGTCTCTGTCATCTGCTGCTGGGGACCTGGCTGGCCAGCAGGTGCTCTGGATGGAGGAGATCAGGAGGCCAACTCAGCTGCCGAGTCTATGGAGACAGAGCCAAACTCTGACATTCAAAGGTTGGCCATTTAGTCAGAAACATTAACAGAACCAGAGTGGAAAAAAAAAGACGGGGAGCATTCTTAAGACTCCTGATTATACTCAACCTTAATTGGCACAAGCACAAATTGACCTTTTAATCTACCTGTTGAGTACAGGCTTATTTGCATCCCTGAATTTCTGGGTGATAAAACCAGGAAAGAGGTTAAACTGAAAGACTTCCATTTGCTTTCTTACATCAGTGTGTGATTCCTGGGGGATATGATTAGTTTTCTTGTAGTTTATGCTAGGTTGTGAGCTCACTCAATGTTATAAATGGGTTGTCCGTATAATTGTTACCAATTACATGCAAATTGCTGCTAAATGGCACAGACAGCCCATTTGTGCCAAATGTTGGTTTACACTTTGCTCTCTTTCCAAGACAGTGGGGAGATAAAAAAGCAATTGGATTGATGAGTGGGATGTCAAAATTTCTCTCCAGTTTCCATTATGCGGTTAAACATTGCCTCACCATTCTTTGACAAATACTGGAATATATCCAGAAATCACACTTCATTTTTTCCAAGATGGTGATCAAATACCTCCCCCCAAATCTGAGCAAGAAGTACCAGCTCTTGTTTATCCTCTGTGTCAGATCAGTAATTCAGACACTACAAATGGGAGCTCGGTATGTTTTCCTGCGCTATCGGTACTCCGCTTGCAGTGAGGCTCCCCAAGCGGCTCCAGATTCCCTTCTCTAGTTTCCAATTCATTATGGATCTGAAGAGCATTTGTTCCAAAAACAGCAACTCGTCCAATATCAATGCTCAGATCACACAACTGATCTTTTTTTTTTCCTTCACCCAACTTCTTTATCATTCACAGTAGGAAAAAGTATCAGAAAAACAACTGAATATGTGAGAAATACCTTTTTTTTTTTCTTTTTAACTTGGGAGTGGCTTTAACCTTCACAATGGGTAGAAAATTTAAGAAACGACACTGAAATTCCTGAAAGAACTTTAGCCTCAAAGGCATTTATTTCAATGGAGCCAGAATTTCTGTGTCAGCAAAGTATGCCAGAATGTATTTAGCTTCAAGTGTGTACTTAAATCACACAGACTTCAAGGGAACTTAAATATGTGCTTAATTTTGAGCATATGCTTAAGTGCTTTTGGTGAATAGTACTGAACCACGGCATTCACCTCTTTGTAAAGGAGAGAATGCTTTCCAAAGCAACATTTACTTCTCAGGGCACGGTGTGTGTCTTTTAAATCCTCCTTTGATGTTTCTTGGTCGACTTTGTTTTTGAAAGCTCACCAGAAATCAGAAAGGATTAGTAGGTCATGATCCTGCAAGCTACCTGGTATGGATCAGTCCAGGAAAGGACAGAAATGGAGTTGAGCTGGCAAAGAAAAAATGTTTGCCTGGAGCAGTTTACAGGATTCAGCTTTCTGAGGCACAAAATAGTTAAAAACAGTTTGGTATTTCATTTTGTAGTTATAATCATTATTATTCTAAGGAATATTTCTAAATATTTCTAATATATCGCTAAGAAAAGCAGAGAGCAGAATATAAGGTACTTAGCAGATCATAATAAGTAAAGATGATTATTAATGTGTATTAAACACCTTACCTATGCCAGTGAAACCTCATACAACATAAGCAGTTCTGTCCACTCATCCTTAAAAGAAAAACTTTCCTGAAGCGATGTAGAATTATCACATTTTGTTTTTAAATGGGGGCTTGAATGAATGTTTATAAAAATATTGATTGCCAATATGACATTAGAGAGAGAGGTAGAGAAAGTCTTGAAAGTGAAATTAAAAAAAGATCTGGATTCCTATTTCCTCCAGAATTCAGAGCTCTAAATGTGGTATCTGAGCAAACACAAGCTCTTGACCTCAAATCTATATTCTTCTCCGAGGTTCGGCCACTCGGATAAGGAACGCTGTGTAGCGGTTAAATACAAAACAAACCTGAAATTGGTACCTTCTGAGGTTTGGTTCCGACCAACCTTTGAAACAAGATTGCTTTCAGTCAATTGGTTATTTCAGCACTTGACATCACCCCCACATAAAACAAGGCAAATGGCCAATTAGCTAACTGGAAGTTTTCCAGTTCAAAATGGTGCCAAAATGCACGAAGATGAAGTGGAGTAGAAAAAAAAAAAAAAAAGTTTAAATTGGCTGAACAGTCAGCTCTCTATGGGAAGCTGAAAATAGAAATCAGTTTGTGGAACTCAGGAGCTTCACTATCTTCTATTTGGGGAAGATCAAACTTCGGCATTTGCAAGTTAAACAGGGATCCCCAAGGCTTCTAGAGAGCACTTTATAAAAAGAGGTTTTATATAGGACCTGTGTATTTTGCAAATAAAACTGTAGCACATTAAATTCTAATCACATTCTATTCATAGCATCTGAAATCAGAGTATAAATTTGCTTCCTACGGATAATTATCTGGTCTGGAGTTTTAATCTCCTATGTATGCCATTACCCCTGTACAAACACTGATAAATTTTGGCTTTTTCTCTTCAGCTGCATTCAGATGACATTTTAAGTGGTTATGAGTTGGTTTTAAATAAAGACAGCCTAAAGAAAATCAGATGATATGTTAAGCAGTAGTACTTGAATTGAGAAAGACCAGAATAAAACATTGTAGAATAACCTCTTTGCTTGGGAAATAATGCTCAAATTCCTGAAGGAAAAGTAGCTAATCACATCAGCTTTGTAAATACAATTTCTATAAAGGTTAAGGCTGCTTTAAATGCATCTATGAGGCCCTTCATTACAAACTCTTAAGCTACATCAGAAATGAATGCAAGTATTTTAAATGAGAAAAAAATCTTCTGCAGAAAATTTTCCATTATTATAAAAATTTTAATTATGTTAAGGAACTGCAATTTAGTCTTCTGTCAATGGCAAGACGTGACCAGGACAGCACAGTTGTCGTTAAATATAACCGAGATTTACTTTGCAAGGGTTAAAGACAAGAAGTTATGGGGGATTTTGTTTTTGTTTTCAGTCAGTCAGAGCTGTGGGGCCAGCTCAGAGCAGTGATCCAGGCAGGGCACAGGTAGGTAAGCACAAGGCACCAGTGCCACTTGCTCTTCCCAGAGACTCCTAAATCTTTGGTCTCAGAAAAACACACGAAATAGGGACCCATTCTAAACAGCACTCTCTACCGCAACTTGTATGAAACGGTCACGATCATTGTGAAACAAAGATCACACACCTTCTTTTGTGAAAAAGCAACTGTATTCCTAACATAAATGTAAAAAGCAAAAACATTATTTCAACTTACTTAAATTGCCACCATCATCAAAAAAATCAAAATAATAACCAACTACATAACCAAATCAAAATAACATAATCAAAATAATAACTAACTATATATTACTACATTTTTTTTCATTATGAAGCTAATATGAAATCTTGGCTATCAGGTGAATTTTCCTGTGTTTATTCTGAAAGCAAATTAGCTTTGCACTTAAATGAAGCCAGCATGATCCGAAAGCCCTTAAGCTCCAGTGAAACCCAAACAGCGCCTTATAGCAGGTTTTTTTTTGGTAAATAGATGCCTAACAATGCAGATAGATAGCACTAACAATTTTCAAATTCCTCAAAAGAGCACACCTCACACAATTTTTCTAGTGACCTTGTATGTGTTCTTTAAAGCTTTTTTTTTTAAAAAAAAAAAAGTTATTCTGGTTAAAAATAAGCTTGGTGTATTTTCATAACTCTTATGAACTGTCAAAGGAACCATGTATTCAGAGAGATCAAGAACTCATTGCACGCTCTGGCACCCACAGCAGCTGGTCGTAAGGGAAAATACCTTCACACTGATTGTTCGTGAAAGAGATTCGATTTGACCCCACCGAATTTTAGAACCACACAAGATAGGAAGTTCCACGAGTCCCATAATACTTCCAATACACGTTGTAAAAGCATCTGACGTACGGCCAGACACCGACTGGCATTCACCACATCACACAAGACTGACCCTAGCGAGGAGCTGAACTTCGGAAGAGTTTTTAGCTGGGGAGCTGTGACTGAAATGATTAGTTACAACAGCTCTGCACAGGCAGATCTCTTCACCCCTCTGGATCTGCGTAAGATCAGGGCTTGAACGCATTTCTCCCCTTCATCTGGCCTCAGCTGCAGGAAAGAACACGCTTCCCCCCAGGCCCTAGCCCACTCCCCATGTCAATGGACATTAAGCATATGTCGCCTCACTTTTGGAAAGCGTTGCGTTATTTAACTTCATTACTGCTTGTTGAATGGCTTTCAACCTCTTCTTCACCTTGGAAAAAAACTTTTTTAAGTGCATTAGCATGGCAGATGCTTAAACTTTACCGTATGTGGATCAGCAGTGGGACAGAGGGAAGGAGAGGGGGCACAGGGTGGTGGCTCACCTGCCTCCCCCCTACACACCTCTCTGAGTAAATTCATGGAGAGCCCACGTTTTCCCTGCAGAACATTGCCTACCCTCTCTCTCCGGGTTGCTTAATCCCCCAGAGTTCTCTCTGACCTTTCTGCTCAGCCTGGTGGAACTTGGGCTGGGGGGATGGCAACGGCACCCCCGAATCTCCATCCGCAGCTGCTGCAGCGACTTCAAAGGCAGCGGCCGCAGCCGAGGATTTGGAGGCAGCTGGAATCCAAAGGCAGGGGGTGCGGTCCCCGGGGCCGAGCAGAAAGAGCAAAGCTCATTTGTAAGGATTAAAGGGTGGACAGGTAATGGATCTAAATGGGGCAGGCCAGGGTAGGGGAAGACGGGGAGAGTGGAAGTCAGTACACAATGCAGAAAATCTGAGGAGGTTAAGAGGGGCAGCAAAAGGAGGGGCCGGGGGCACAGAAGACAAGAGATTCCTGGTTAGCGTAAATAATATACGTGTATGGTAGGGAGGAAGAATGACAGCAGCTTGGAAATGTAAACAAAAGTATCTTCAGAGGAGGTAGGGCTTTAACAGAGAAAATGGTGAAAAGATCAATGGGAATAAAACACAAAAGGACGTACAAGTCAAAGACAGCTAGAAAAACAGGCACTGAGAATGAAAGATTGTGATGAGACAGAGACAAAATCCACCTGTAAAATAGCTTCTACTGGGACAAGTATCACAGCCTTCATACTGCAGGATTGCCCCAAATGTAAAAGGAAAAGGTTTTTATTATTCAAGATAATAATAAGCTTTGCGTATCAAGTTATGAAAAAGCATCTTCTTCTGAAAAGTAAGATTACGGAGTTTTTTCAAAAGAAAAGCACTGCTTGGTTTTTAAGACCATGCTACGTGGCACTTGGGAAGCGGAAATGTGAAGTCGAATCACATGGACTAGAGAAAGGTGGCTCAAGCCTCCAGCTGAGCCAGGTTTTGCTCAGCTCCCTCAGAGAGGGGACAGTTCTTGTGAATATTTCAACATATGGGCAGAGTTCAGGATGGAAACACACCAAGAAATCTGAGGGCTTTGGAGGACACAAACTTGTAAACTCATCAGCTACTTCAGAAAAAAAAAAAAAAATGTTTGAAGAGAAGTTCTCACCTGGTGGATGTGGAAGATAGTTCACCTTCTGGTTGCACGTAATGGTAAGCTGAAGCTCTGCAGTGGGACCCGAACTCCACAGGACAAGAACACCAGACTGTAACCCTACAATAAATAACTTACTGCAAATCCACACCTATCTTAGTGTAGTATAATTTCTCAGTATCTCAGCTTGTTTCTTAGAATTTTCCACATTTGAATGATAAAATAGTAACAACACTAAGTCATTATCATGTAGTTATAAAACCATGTGTCAAGCTGCATGTTGAATGGTTTAAAAATGAACTTAGCTTTTCAATGAACTTGGAATATGCCAAAATAATATCAAATAGCATATTTCTGCCATCTGCAATCTTTTTTTAAACATAGTTAAAATAGTTTAACTATTTTATTAAACTATTAATAGTTCCAGCTATTAAGCACTTGCTTGAACAGGTTAATAGGAACTCTCACTTGAAGGACCTTACCATTTTCACTTGTGATATACAAGTTTCCTTCACTCGGGATCATTAATTTTCTAAATTTCCCAATATTTTCATGTACTTTATAAGAAAACACATTCTGGAGTTCAAACAGGAAGATTTCTAGTCTGGAATCAACTTGGCTTAATTTTTTTTTTCCCTTTCCTTAGCTTTCTATTCAGATGTGCCAGCAGAGAACTGCACGTCTAAAAGAGACTGCTAGAAAAGAAACAGGAGAAACGTGACGATCACAGAGCAGAGAGCTCTTTATTTGTCATTTACTCTAAACTAGAAAGAAAAGAGCACCAGGCCAAAAGTCATTCAGTTAGTTATTAAAAATGACTGATCCTAATTGATCTATCAACAGTTTCTAATGCATGCTGAATATCACTCAACATTTACAGCCCAAACTGTTGACTGAGGTTCATCCATATTCATGAAGACATATGAGCGTATCTACTACTGCAAGAAGAAATGCTGATGTGGTAACAAAAATACACAAAAACACTAGCATTTTTCCGAGCATCCACAGAGACAACTTGAGACTTCAGAAAAGTAACTATTTTTGTATTACAGCTTTATTTCAAGTACTGTTTCTTACTGGATACAATTTATACTTTTTGCTCTATGTATATATATTAATGGAATACTTTCCAAATTATCCCTAGATAAAATATATTATGTGCTTAAAATTATTCCAGTAATAGCTTTTCCAAGTTACGTTTTGCTGAGTGTTAGTTCAGATCACAGGAGAAAAACAGAGGAAAAAAATCTGAAAAACGCTTTGGCAAAAACCGTTTCACGGTGATGTCTTCAAAAGTATTTTGAATGCAGGACTTCTTCATCCATTTATACTCCAGTACCAGTCAAATAGATAGGAGGAAACATATAAACACAGTTATACTGCTTTATTTAAATATAATTTAAAAGAATATAGATCTTATTTTTTCCAAGATGTGTGGTCTCACGTTTGAGTGTCGGGCAGTCAAAAAACTGCCAGCTGCTTCTCAACATACAACAGCGCAACACGTTTTTGAAACCTCTAATTGCATTGTTGCAATGGTCACTGTTAAAACAAAGTTCCTGGTAATCCCAGAGCCTGCGTCGAGGCAGGAGGACCACCAAAAGTATCAAACCAGAGAAGTCACTGAACTGCACACATTGAGCTTCTGGGAGGATTAACGGTTCTTGTCACAGGCTCCTGACTGTAGTTGACAATATCTGCCTTCACCACCCTCTGTCATAAAAGAAAACACAGTAACAATCAGAAAATGCAATCTTCATGCTGGCAAAGCATTCAACAGGTATTTTACTATGGGAATGGGATGGGGAAAAAATAGGCAAAACAGACATTTAGGGTTTTTTTTCATTACCTTATAGAAAGTCTTATCAGGTGCTAATTCTAACTCTAAATACCAGTTTATCCATTACCAAGCAGAAGTGCCTTCTTGAAGGCAAAAATCTTATAGGTTTTCGCAACACTACAAATGGAACTTGCCTTTTTTCCCAAAAGCAATGAATAAAGTTTTACTTCTATGAAAATTGTTTTGTATGGAAATAATAAAACAATATTAGTTTATAAAGACTATGGTATGCATTCTTTAAGAATAACTGCCTAAATTGTAATTGGAAATTGTACATAAGCTGCCCAGGGAGGTGGTTGAGGCACCA
>JAOQGH010000032.1:54407680-54429785 GCA_025769975.1 Gallinago jamesoni
TTGTTGTGTGGGTGTCTATTTTTGTCAGTTAGGTTGACGGTTGGACAAGATGATCTTTAAGGTCCCTTCCAACCTAGGAGATTCTGTAAATTTGTCTGACTTTTGTCCAAACACTTCACAGGAAAATACGGACAGAACACAAAGCAAGTTTCAAATACAACCACATTTCAAAGAAGCTTTGCTAGGCAGACTGACTAAAAACTAAATTAACAGAAAAAGAACCTCTGTGTCCCATATTTATTTTGTAATACAGATCCAACAGATGTTACCCATTCTATTTACAAAGCATTTGATAAGACTATTGGTCTCTTCGATGTGAGGAGAAGCAAATGAAATTCCAATTTTGTGCCCGTTACCTTCTGAGGCACCTATGTAACATACTGAATATACAGCACTGGAGGACCTTCATAATAGAGTAACATGAAGTACTTCAAAGTTTCTATGAACTATCTGGTTATTAGAAACACCATATAATTGTACACATAGTTCCAAACTAATACATTAAGTATTAGCTATGCTTACAGATTAAAAAAATATATTTTTCCCATAGAGTTTACTGTAACAAATGCTACTTCATGTAAAAGCAATGAAGCTTGAAAAAAAAAAACAAAACCACAAAACAAAAACCACCAAGTTTTCCATCAATACCTGAACTACTGCATTGAGCAGATTTTGCTCTGGCAGTTGGAAGTGTTGTGATGTTGGTTATCTTCTTCAGGATATTTCACTAGTTCTGCCCTGACAACATGCTGTTAATCATGTAGCAATGTAATGGATAGAAGGTACGGAGAAGAATGAAAAGGGGAAAAAAAGGAAGAGAAGGGAAAAAAAAAATTGAGAGATTGGTCAGTAGTTGAAAAGAATGGATGAATAACATAAAAAGACTATACAGGAGCAAAGCAAAAGTGCATACAAGAGCAACACGTTTAGCTGGAACACAGGGCTGCTTCTCAAGCTTCTCCAAGGACATGCCTTTTCAAAGCACCAAAGTGAAACATTCATACATGCAATCAACAAAAGTGTATTAAAGCTAGAGGAAGGACAGAATAAAAAAACAGGCAATTCAGTGGAAGAAAAGATGGCAATGGACTATTCTTTCAAGTACAGGGTATGGAAATATTACATTAGTCAGCTTCCCATCAACAACTGCAACAAGTGCATTAGACAGACATGCATCTTGCCATTACACAACTATCACATTTTAATATATAATAAAAAAAAAAATTGTGACAGAAATTAACAACTTCACATCTAAGTGCTGCAAAGCTTTGATTTTTCTGTACTTCATATAAGAAAATAAAAGACTTTCATTTTTCCCTTTAAAGACAAAGCAAGGTGTTTGAAAGTTGAAAGTTTTCTCAATATTAATACAGTGTTCGTGTAAAGGGGAGAAACATTTATAGAACAATTTCAGCAAAGATGTAATAGTAGGTCTGCTACAAAAGATACCCTCAACCAGTTTAATAATTTTTTCTTAAATACTTCAATTTTTACACAACATATTTTCAAGGTTAAAATGAATGGATAAATGAGTAAATACTATTATTCTAAAGGAAACAACATATAAACTGTATTATATGAATATATAAACATTATCTATTAAATATTACCTCTGTAAACAAAACCTGTACATCAAACAAGCAACTATAACTGAATTGGGTGGTAAGGGGTCTGGATTTATTAGCTGCTGATGTACTCTTCTTGAGTTTAATTGATCACATTCATATTATCTTATCTAGTGGACAACACTCATTATTTAGTGGACTCCTGGCCTGATGTTATCAAGGGAAAGGTTGTCAAATCTCATGTAAGGCACTAGTAGGAGCTTTAGCGTTAAACAGTGTTATCTGACCTCACAGGACCTAGTTTCTTCATACCAATCTTTTGACTGGAGCTGGGAAGCGGGGGAAGGAGGGGAGAGAAGGCAGAAAAAAGTCTTGCACTCAGTACGCAATTAATTGTTCCTCGAAACATTGGTCTAAATCCCATCCTGTAAACACAGGCAGGTTAGTGACCCATGCTTAGGCATGCTGTAGCAAGAAACTGACTATCATAAATGACTTGGATTTTCAAAAGGAATTTCATCTAAATAAGAGTAAAAATATACCACTGCCAACATTTCTTTTATTAACTTCAAGGTAATTAAAAGAATTGGGCTTCTTTGTATCAGTTTCTGACACAAAGTTTCTGTGTCAGGCATATCATTGTCATGGGTCAAACCATGTCAATAATAAGAAATAATCGTTCTTGATGCAGATGCTCCAAATTCCAGATCTGACTTATCTGCCACAGGTTTTATTGTACCAAGCTGGGCACACACCCTCGGTTGCTGAACTGGCATTTAAAGAGAAAACTACACATCACTTACAAAAATGCTAGCTCTTGCCAATGCCAAGAAACAAAGCTGTACCCCATGCGGTTTTTACACTATGGTTGAATGTAAAAAACATAGAAAGAAAAACATGCGATTAGCAAAGGAGCTATTTCCTCAAATTTCATCAGACCCTTGCGATTTTGAGGACTGAAAATAAGTCAGGATCTCCAATTTTCTTACTTTGGAACTGTTTCACTTCAAAAACATGCTCTACTTTCCAGTCACGCATAAAGAGTAATCTAGTTCTTTGTTTCATCACAGTTTTGACCAAAAGAAGGTTTGATTAACATTCATCTCAGCATGTTAACAGACAAGTCTTAGTAGCTCTAGCTGAGACAGTTTAAAAACTTACCACCCTCAAATGTCTGTCCTATTCCTCTGCTGGAGACGACTGCTGCCAGAGGAGAGCTGGTGGAATGTAACTGTACTTGCACCTCATCCGCTTCAGCAAAAAGTCTGGCAGCTTCACTTAAAAACAACTTCCAGCAGCAGTTTAAGCTAAAGCTGCTCGACTTCACCCTGATGTGGCCAAGGCACATCATCACCTTCCATTTTCTGATTCTGCTGGGGGAGTGATAAGTTCCAGCAAAAAGGCAGTAACAAATAGCTTGGGTTGCATTAATATCTTAAACTGCTGCAGCTGTTTTCTAAAGCAATGCATGGTGAGTAATTAACTTTGTAAGGCTTGTTCTTGCAGCTACTTAACAGAAATTTTGCTGTTAATTTGAAGGGGACTAAGAACTCCACTTCTCACAGGTGCTTCTGAGTTTTGCCAGTCATCAAATCTCAAAAGTCATGCCCACAAATTCATATAAGTTAAAATACTGTGTCACCTGTGAGTCACTTCCAAGATCTTCCTAGTGACTGTGACAATTATAATTGATTTTAAACACAAGAAATATGATCTTCAGGCATAAAATCAACAACGCAAGAAATAATTTTTAAAGCGCATTTTCAATATCAAGTAATCAGGAATAATGAAGGAACACATAAATTCACATATAACATTTCACATAAAACATAATTCACATATAACATTTCACTCCTGGCACTTTACACAAACTCAGTATTTCATCTTTCACCCTGCTACCACCTAGACTGATTGACGACATCTGATGTTCTCGGACAAACATATCCAAGCAACAACCTCCTCAATTTTCAAAATGAGGAAACCTCACATTACACAAAATATGGAAAATACAAAGATAGAATCCAGTGTGTAAATAGCGCACACTTGTAAAACCTAAAATCTATTTTACTCTTTGTTTAAAAATTAAACCTAAGTCAACAGTTGCATACTTACTGATGTGAGGATGAGTAACACTATTGTACTTCTTGTATTTGTTTCTTTATAGCATTTATGTAGTATCTAGCTATCTGCTTTTATAGTCCAATGGCTACAAATTTTAAGGGACATATTCATATAACTGTGCCACAATTTAAGGAAGCACTGTGCCCATTTTAGAGATGGGGGAAAAAATGAAACAACCAACCAAAAAAAGATAACAACCCTCTCACCACCACCACCCCTCCTCTAAGGAACCCGTACATGCTGTACAAAAAGTCTGTGGTAAACCAGAAAGCTAGTAATGGCAACATCATCTTTCCAGCCAAGAGACCAGCTCCATGCTTTTGGGAAACAGCATCAACACATTACTTCAATTAGCCTTTTCCACTGCAGACTAATAAACTTCTCTCAAGAAATGTCCTTCTATTCATCCCCCTGAGAATGTGGAGGTTAAAGTTTTCCTCCTCCAATTTTATGTAGACTTTACCTTTCCTATCTTAAGAAGTGACCAAGGTATTTGGTTCCATACAACAATAAACCTTAAGATACAGCTACCAGACAGACACTCCAATACAATTCCCATTGGTTTCTCACTGACTTGAATTCGGGCAATTCCTCTGGCCCGCTCAAAATAGCACTCTGAAAGGAAGCAAATGTTTCACTGGTAACAAAGAACTATTGCTTGTTCAGAATAGACTGAAATGACGCTTGATTAGCAGAACCTTGCAAAGTCAGGCAGCTGCTTTCCAGCTCTCACTCTTCAGCTCCATGCACAGTGTGGCACCTCCAGTGACTTCTGCTCTGCCTCGATAGTGACAAGGAAGCAGCTTTTCTGTCCATTTACTGGCTCTGTTTCTACTGTTGTTGTTCTTTTTGTTTCAGAGACTTTTTAACTTTTTTTTTTTTTTACCATTACAGCTTGGATTCACATTACCAGTAATGTGTGAGTTACTGTGAGCATTTAATTTATGCATGTTAACTATTTATAGGCTATTGCTAATGCAATTTGCATAATATCAAATTTGTTTGATCTACATATGGCATATTCCACTGATTTGCTCAACAAAATTAAAAATTGTAATTACAATACTAAGGCTGGAAGAAACCTGCTTAAAGTGGATACCATTTTGATATAGAAAGTTATGTACTCGAGACTGGGCTATACAGAGGTTCTTAATTTAAAAACAACCTAAAAATAGATACTTTCTTTGGAAAGATACCATTTTCTGTATAACCCCACTTCTCATATTCTGTTTTTAATTTAAGGTATTTGCACATGTATCTACAAGCTTACACCTGAGTAACCAGAAGACAACACCACAGAGAAGACTGAGACTGATGTTCCAGTGCTAGCTACTACCAAAGGAAAACTAAAGAACTCTTTACATGCTGAATTATTTATATGCAAATAATCATAGAGCTCAGAACAACAGATGGATGCTGCCTTAGCAGTAAAAGATCACTGAAAAAACAGGATATTTCTCTACCTATAAATGACAGCTTTTCGGATCTCCTTAGCTTTGCTTGTTAGGTATGCACTACAAGTATATTTTACCATTTTCCTGTTTGCAATACAGTTTTCTAGTTGACCACTTCGACACAGATTGTAAACAGTGCTGCGGCAAAACACTTGCAGAAATTACATGTTTATTGTATATTCAAAAAGCAGGAGACCAAGCTGTACATAAGAAACGTTTTGCCTTTCTTTTAAACAAATTTGTTGACTTATTTTGTGGTACTCGTTTAACATTGGTAATGACTAGCAGTTCCAGGATATTACACAGCAAGAACAGCTACCTTTTAGTTCAATAAGAAAACTTAAAATATGCGTACTGTAATCTCAAACATCATTATATAGGAAGAGTTGCTGCAGTAGTATAATCTGTTTTCGAGGTTTCTGAAACTGGATTTGTAAAAAATCTTTTTGGTTTAAACCTATGCACGCAGTCTTCCTGGCAGGAAAATTATTTTTAGAAGCAGAAACTAGGAAGGAGGGGGTGGTAAGGGAAAAGGGTTTACATTAGAAAACCTCTTGTTCGATTGCTTATTTGAACAATTAAAACATTTTTGGTCTCCTAATGCACTGATAAAATCTAAGTGACTTCCAACTCGGGTAGGTACAGTTAAACAAGTACTCGTATTTTATTTACTATATAGTTAATAGCTCAAACATTTTTAAAAAGTGAAAAAGTCTTTTCCTCACTGATTCATAAGGCCATAAAACAACATCCTCATTAGAGCTATTTTGCATACATCAATTACTGAACTGCACAAACGGCAACAAAGCTCCACTACAGTTCAGAGCAGGACACAGAGCAGGGTTTCACTATGCACTCACAGTGAAATCACTATATTCACACCCCTAACTCACTGTTAACCAGTACAACAGGATGGTGGACAACCTTCTTGATGACCTTCCCACCTAATTGCTGGGAAATGTTCTCCTGTCTCTCAGCCCTTTCTTATTGCAGAGGAAATGGCACAAAATCCCTCAAGATACACTCATAACACAAAGAACAAATGACAAAATGCAACAGCAGAAACCATACAGCTTCTTTAGGGATTATTTGGGACTGGTTCAGTGAGAAAATTAATTGTAGATGCCAGAGAGCCATAATAGCAACCCATACACATGATTCTACAGGTCAGCCCACTGTTGAGAACAGCTATGCCGAACCAGAATAGGATTCGCTTCTCATCTGCACATCAGAATAAAACAGGAGATAGTGACTACAAAGTCAATATTCCTTCTCCGAGGCAGACAGTCACTATTGAGGAAAGTGTTCTTGTCCTGTGTTATACAGGCACAGAATGAAAACTAAAATCTGATATTAACCAAACGCAGGATTTGACACAGTTAATTCCTGACTCTGTGACTGAAAAATATTTTTTTCCTGTGTTACTAAGATGAAGATTGATTTAGAACATTTCCACTCATAGAAGCTTATGCCTTCTATGTGGTGTTCTAAAACGAAATTTGTTTTTAAATATGTAAAGAATTAGAAAAGAACTATTATCATAGAAAGTGTACCTGACATCAATGTACAGTAATTAATGTATATACAAGAGTGTGTGCCATGATACCTGTATATGAATACGTACAGAGATATTTTTAACTTCTAAAACAATTTTAAATACTATTTTTAAACAAACACTAAAGTTTTTTTCCTAAGTTTTCTTGTTTCAGCAAGTTTATCATGATGGATAATAAAGAATTATTATATTTTTCAAAAGCTGTTGTGAAAGTCAATAATTGTCTTCAGACCAACAGCTACAGCTTGCTTTAATGAACAGTTACTAATTTGCAATGAGATTATTTTATTAACACTAAATAAAATACTAAGGAAAAATATGTATTTGTGGAAAATCACCTGTGATTGTTCCAATTCTGCTTTGTTTAATTTGATGCCAAGTATGTCAGCAGCAATTCTCTGAAAACACAGGAAGACCTATGGAAAAAAATTAAATTGCATTTAAATGATTAAAAACAGACATCCTTGAGGTTCTTTCAAATATATCAAACCATTCTTGAACTGTAAACAGTGAGATATACAAAATTATGACCTGTACAAAACAGATCTGAAAATAACCTCATCTGGTACATTCAATTTTGTTTAAAAATTGGAGAAAATAACTCAACAATGGTACAAGGAATGAACAGTATGCTGGATTGTTAAGCAACACTTCTACTCTGCCTCCAGAGACCTAAGTTTAAACAAGCTTTTACACAACCCACCTCTCAAATACTACTCTCAGTGCTATAAAATATGAATAAGGGTATTCACTAATGTTTAGCACAAAAACATATTACCAGGGTATTGTGCAACAGCGATGTAAGTTACTGAGAACAACAGAACTGTGCATCAACGTCACTAAAATCTCTACTGCACACATTTGAAAAACACTAGCAATACGAAAGCCAAGAAATTATACATTTGTTCTGAAAAGTCTTCCAAAACTTTGTGTTATATTGAGCAGAAGTCATCTAGGAAACAAGGACGATGGTGCATGGCATACACTAGCCCAACAGAGTTAGACTTTGGACATGGTTTGACAGATAACACAGGGTGGCAATGCTATCTTGAATAATTTCTTTACTTCATCTCAATCCAGTCCACCAATCTTCCTGTTTGGGCAGCTGCATTTTAAATGAGATTTAAAGAACACAACAGATGGTAAAGAGTAGCAGCTCAAGCTTGCACTGCTGCTGAACACTGTGTTGTCAAGCTATATATTATATTTTATCTATACAGTTATTCAACTGAGCTCACAACCTGAACTACTAACAAACATTCCTTTTCATCATGCAGCTGCCACCCCCAGAAAAAAGGTAAGGCCCCTGAAAGTGCTTTTAGTGAAAATTCAAAAAGATACCATTTAGAAAAAAATTTCTTACATTTGACATGTAAACCGGTCATGAATTAGTGGCACAACCAACCAGCCACAGTAGCTTCCAAAATAATTTCTCTGACCCCTTGGCCTTGTAGTGGTCTATTCTCGTAGCATCCACACAGCAAGAAAGGAGACCTGCCTTAAGCCACAGCAGGCTCTCGGGTGTACTGAGCTACCTCACCTGCCAGGAGGACGCTTTGTGTGGAAAACCTCAGGTTCAGTGCTTAAGTTATGTGATTTGATGGACAGTCAGACAGTTCGCTGTGCTAAACCTTTCACGGAAGTTTTTCTCCCCTGAGGAGACTTTCAGGCTTTTCTGTGTACATAAAACTATCTTTTGCGTATGAGTCTGCTGGAGGAATCTGAGGTAAACAAAACAAATCACTTCATTTATCTTAAGTGAGTATTTAAGACTCCTCTACTCTATATCCACAGTAGCAATGGACAGCCTCTTCTTAAATCACTGTCTAGGGTAAACACCCTGTCTTTCCTGCACAACTACCCAAATACATGAAGAATTTAAAAGGTCAGTGTGCAGTAACAGTGAAAGAGGCAATTCAAATCTATATTGAAACTGAAAATGAATTACTGTGAACTACACCTCATACCTTCTTTTGTTAGGAGATATTTAAACAGAAATTTCTGGTTAATGCTTCCTAGGCATATTCAGATTTATTTTTGTTTTTAAACAGTAAGTTTAAAAAAAGCACAATCAGTATATATAGTGGGATGCTGCTGTAATTTATGAATCATTTAAATATATTCCCTCATAATTTACAACGCTAAATATATCAACCTTATGAAAAGAACTGCTTTTTCTTCTTATTAACAAATCCCACAAAAACATTGTCTCCTTGAGAAAAGAATATTTTTTATCAAAATCACACTTCATTGACTGAAGCATTATAAAACTTTGGTTTCTAGCATAAAGAGCTTGAATTTTCACACATAAAAATTTATGCCAAAGGTTTAACACAAACTATAAGGAGAATCGGAATTCACTGCATTTGTAACTGCAGTATAGTTAGACTTTAAAGAATAAGTATTTTCTTACAAAATTAGGCAGTCCAATGTAGAAGTTTCATTAAAGATCTTAAAACAAGTGATCCATTTGTGTTACAGAATTATACTTCCATATAATTGAACACGGTCTTAACATTCAACAATATAAAAATAAACCATGTTATCATAAACAGGAGACAGATACAGGACTGTTTTATGGGAATGGCAAAGTCTTTAGGCATGTGACAGAAATGAAGCAAAGTAATACAGTGTGATTTAATTTGACTGATACAGTCAACTGAAAAAGAACCTTTTCTTCCATAAGCTTCCAACTAAAACAAATAACCCAGTTAGCTCAGAGTCAAAAGATTGTTCAAAAATGTGCTCTGCAAAGCATTACAAACTCCAGAATGTTCACATTTCAATGGACCTGCAGAGAGATTGTCTCTCATGGCTCAGGACGCATATTAAAAACTTTGATCATAACAGGGTTTTGTGACATTATCAACTGTTGGAAGTTGCTATATTGATGGTCCATAGATGGGACTCCACATGGATTGAAGGAATACATTTAACTACTGGCTGACAGACATCCAGCTGGGCTCGGTTCTCACGCTGATGAATAAGCTAGACCATTTCCATATTAAAATCTATACCTCAAACTGAAAACCAGATGAGAAGCCACTGCTAATTAATAAAGAATATATACACTTATCAGAAGATCTATTTTTCATGCAAGGAGGTAGGAAAAAAAGGGCCTGCAGCAGTCAAAGTTCTCAATAGTTTGATATGTGAAGTATAATAAAGGTGTTACATCATATCGCAGAATAATGATTTTCTTAAAATAAAAAACAAAGCATCTAGAAGGATTTTCTTCTTACTTACAGAATCTCCTGTCTTGGCTGACACAAAATGGCTACTGAAATTGTTTTCCTGACAAAATCGTTGGTGCTTGTCAACTTTCACTGTGCGCATATGCTCCAAGTCAACTAAAAATAAGTTGAAAAAAGGAAAAATTAGTACAATGAAGCCCATTTAGTTACTTGTCTTAGAAATTATTCATTGGAAAAACATTAAATGTAATCTTTTCCTTTACAGACATATGCAAATATAAATTTCTTTCTTTTTATAATAATTTGTCAAAACAAAAATAACTAATTACCTCAGAGTAATTTTATTTGCAAAACTAAAATGAAACCACAATTAAAATTATATGGTCAAAGGCAACAAATTCATATCTGAAACAAAGGACAAATTTCTTTCTGAATACACACAAGAAATTTCTAACAATTTTACTGCTAACTACATACAAAAAGCTAAGACAGAACTGAATTCTGTGCATTCTATTTGCAAGCGTGATGCATATTGGACATTCCAGTGTAACCTAAAGACTTTTACAAAATAGAGTTCACCAAGCACATATCTGAATCTACATGTTTTTTTCTAAGTAAAAAATGTAAATGAGTTATAAAGAACTTTTATTGCAGAACACAGTAGAGAGAAACATTCACTATAATTAAAAAAAAAGAACTGAGTAAAAACACTGATGGTTATTTACTTGTATATGAAGTTTTCAATTCCACAAAGGTATGGTTCAGAAAATTAAAAACAGTAAAATGCATATTTCATGAGTCACAGGCACTTTCGTTTTTATCATTTTACAACCACTGGAAGCAGAGCAAAGCTTTCAAATGGTATTTTATGTTGAAAAGCACTAGTTGCTTCCAAAACAACATGGAACTCAAGTCTTGCACAGGTTTTATTGTGTACATTCCAGTCTCTCCAAATCTGATCCTAAGGTAACTGGAAACTATATTGAACAGTTTCTCTTTTTATTGCATTACAGTTCCTATAAGGGTGTTGACTCAATGCCGTCAAATTATAAGGCAAATATATTCAGAAGGATTTAAGGACAACCAGGCTCTTTGAGTCAATACAGGAAAAAAAAACTTAAACTGATTTCCTGAGGAAGGGACCCAACTGACTTGTAAAAACTTGTAAATTTGCAAATCTAGTAAGCCTGCATAATAGTGTCATTTGATTATCAGCTGAAAAAATGCTCTCCTACTACATAAAAGGCTTTATTTTAAAATGATATTGGAGGTCTTTAATTTGTAGGCTCTGGAGATTTTCTCTTGGAGATTTTTAGTCTAACAGGGGATTCCTACACCCCATTTATACTGCTTACCTTGGTTAATGTGGAGTTTTTGCCACATATTACTGTTCCTTGTACATCAGTAAGGCCTTGTTTATAAGAACAGGACTAAAATCATCCAGTTACCACAGGCATTAATTTGTGAAGGACTAAAATACTAAGCTGTTAACACTGATGCTTGTAGTACAGTTTTTCTTAATACTAAATGTAGAATATACATAGCTCCACAAAGAATAGGAATGACAAATACCTTTACTAAGATAAAACCTAAAAGTCAATAACAATTTTATTAAGAATTCATGCATTCTACATAACAGCTACTTAACATTTTTCCTCTGAAAAATAACTACCAGAAGAGAGCCTCTGTTGAAACGCTTTTAAGAATAAAATACAGCACACTGCCTAAACCATATAATTATTAACTATTATTTTTACTCTTTACATATTAGCTTTAAGTGCAGCCTGGAAAACACAACAGTGAGATTACTCTTTGGGGAAATATAAATATATATTTTCTTTATTTTTATTTGACGAGCTCTTAAAGGAACCTTAACCCCACCTCCAAATTTCACTCACTGTACTTCTTCAACTATATCCGAACTCCAAAAACCTAGACACAGTTACAATAAAAAGAAAAAATATAGATAGATAGAGCTTTACACTGTACACCTCTAAAATACCATGACATGCTTATCTAAGTCAATAAAGGCAAGCTCACAAATTACAATCTCTCTCAAATTCTCTTTCCCAGATGGAAAGAATAGATAGTGGAAGAACACAACAGTGCGATAAAAAATTGTTCAATTTTCAGGAAGAAAATGCCACTGCCATATTGGAAATCATAGTATCATTCTACTTGAAGAAAAATCGATAATAATCTATTGTCAGTGGAGCATACACTCTACTACAGTAAAGAAATTAAAAGCACCCGAGACCCTAGAATCTGAAAGACTGGATGTGAAATCAAGGTGAAATTATGTTTCTGAATTTTGTGTAACTCCCTCTCCCCACTTACAAGTATTTCACCTTGTCTTCTGAATGAGAGGCAGTCTGCTGTGAACTGTACGGTTCCTGCTGTGCCAGACAACTGCCAGGTAACTGTCCCTGTGCACGCTCTCAGCCCACAGTAAATGCAAGGCAATTCACGTTACGGTAGCTCTCAATGAAAGAGGGCACAGTTTTAGTACGAGAAAAGGTTGTCAAGCGGTATTAAATATTTAACTATAAAAAGTTGCAGTTTGCAGTCAATGAAAGACGACTATGGTAACTCACGTTACTTTGCATTGCCACAGGTCAAGGCCACAATCATAGACAGTTGCCGAAGATCAGCTAAAATACAGCGAAGATACCCTCCAGTCCTTTTTTTCTTTTTTTTTTCCCCCCAAACATCTAACATTGGTCAGCTCAACAGGGAGAATTCTTAGCACACCAGGAGATAAGTCTTGTCCAGTTTTTATTTAGACATCACAGCAAAAAGACTTTAAGGAGGGATTCGGAGGAGAAAAATGATTTTCTAAAAAGATGTTTATAAGGAATGCAGGGACTTTAGAGAAGGAAAACTAACAGCTGGCCAATGTGGGCTGGTTTGACGAGCCAATTAACAGCAGGAATAGATATCTTGGGATAAAGGATGATACTAGAATGCACTTAAGCCATGATAAGTTTAAAGGCAAAGAGAAATAAGTTTTGGATAGCAAGAAAGAGAATCAGATACATAAATACAGTTTGATTGTACAAAGCAGGAAAATGATCTTGCAGAATATTCTAAATGACTAGATAACATTGCATTGGCCAAGAAAAAGGAATTGCTGAAATTAAAATGCAAAATAAGGACATTTGTTATTAGGTTATAATAGGTCACATCTAACAAAGGTCTCAAAGAAAGAATCTGCAAGATTTGGACGCACATCAAACATAAACATTTAGGGAAAGGCCCAAAGCGAAGTTTACGTGCCAGATGGTACAGTCATCCTCCTCATCTGTTGTGAACACAAAGACAGGGGAAAATTAACAGGTCCATTTTTACCAATCGGAATTTAAATTGATGTCTAAATATTCACAATGAGGCATCTAAGAGAGACACAAGGATTTTAGTTTAAAAACTCAAAAGAGATTTAACTATTTGCAAACAGTGAATCTCTAGAGCATGCAAACGTTACAAACCACTACTTTGGATTAAGTGCTTGGATACAAACTCTCTGTCTACATGAATAAATTATGTCTTCTGATCATGAAAAGTTAAAGAAACCCCAAGATAAGTAAATTTTACAGAATGCAGTGAAAGTATTTCTTTGCTCTATAATTTCTAAAATTCTTAAGGTCTTAAAAATTGGACTAACAGGAATGGTAGTTAAAGTTAGCAAAGCAATAGTTAAAGTGTCAAAAGAGTACAAGAACATTGCTAATTCCTTGACTATACAGGAGCCACTTAGTATATTTGCATTAAATTGAACACTTAAATAAACCACATGAAAACTGAAATCAGGAGAAGCAGAGGGATGTCACGAGCAATAGGGGAGAGAAAGAGGTCATAGTACTGTTTCCCTGATGGACCTGATGAGGAAAGAAGAAGGGGCTCATCAGCGCCCAAGGTAATTTTGAAGTTGCTTTCTAAGAAAAAAGCATCCTCAACGTGGGCTGCTCCCATTTGCTCATTTTTATGCCCAAAATACACACTAAAAAGCTTGTGTGACAACTACAAAAAAACCCCATGGTTGCCAGATATCTTCCCCAAATTATCTTTGTTGTCTTAGTTATCCTCTTCTTCAACTCTGTTTCTAACTAACTAGTCAAGAGCTCAACATTTTATTTCTCTGGAATCAAACCAAACATTCACCTTTATGCTTGTCTGGTGTGAAGAGTCATTTCAATTAAAGCCAGCAAGATAAATTGCTGTTCCATAACTAACATCTATACGTTTTTGTATGTACAAGTATCCCACAAAGATACTGGCACAACAAAAATTTATTAGGAACTTCAGGAATTCAGACATGACTTCCACCAAGCCAGACAAATCCAACTGAAAAATTGCACCTTGTAGATGAAACCAGCACAGATAGATCAGTGTTTGCTGTAGCAAAAGCAGGTAAGGCTTGCTAGAAGACTTGTTTCTCATGAACTCCGGAGAGTTCAATTTTGATTTGTAGGTGAGACTAAACAGAGATCTAACAAGGTGAAAAAAGAAAATGGAATCTAAGAGACAAGTATGAAACTCCCACAGAAATCCCAAAGATACTCCCTCTAAAGCATTCCTGGAGAGAAAAAAACAGGTAAGAAGAAAACTGCAGAATCTATGGAAGGAAAAAGAAGTAAATATCAGCATGCGGTGAACCTCTGTGGACAGCAAGTGACATTTCAAAGACAAGCTCTAGAAGTGGGCCCATGTGAACCTCATGAGGTACAACAAGGCCAAGGGCAGGGTTCTGCACCTGGGTTGGGGCAACCCCTGCTATCAACACAGGATGGGGGATGAAAGGTTTGAGAGTAGCCTTGCCAAGAAGGACTTAGGGGTACTGGTAGATGAAAAGCTGGCAATGTGTGCTGGCAGCCCAGAAAGCCCACCATATCCTGGGCTGCATCAAAAGCAGTGTAGCTAGAAGGGCAAGGGAGGTGGTTCTGCTCCTCTACTCTGCTCTTGTGAGACCCTGCTTGGAGTACTGCATCCACCTCTGGAACCTTCAACATAAGAAGGATGAGGACCTGTTGGGCCAGGTCCAGAGAAGGGCCACAAAAACGATCAGAGGGATGAAATGCCCCTCCTGTGAGGTTATGAAACCTGGGGTTATTCGGCCTGGAGAAGAGAAGGCTCCAGGAGACCTTGCTGTGGCTTTTCAGTACTTAAATGGTGCAACAGCAGAGCCTGTTGCAATAGGACAAGGGATGATGGCTTTACGCTAAAAGAGGGTAGATTCAGACTAGATAAGGAAGAAAGTTTTTACACTGAGGGTGGCGAAAGAGTGGAACAGGCTGCCCAGAGACATGGTAGATGCTCCATCTCTAGAAATCTTCAAGGTCAGGTTGGATGGGGCTCTGAGCAACCTGATATAGTTGAAGATGTCCCTGCTCATTGCAGGGGGGTTGGACTACATGACTTTCAAAGGTCCCTTCCAACCCAAACCATTCTATGATTCTCAGACAAGGACAAAATAGCCATTTTAAGAAAGGACCAGAGAGATTTGAATGGATCATATCTTCAGGTCATTTATAACAAACAACATTTTCATTATCCTTTGAATTGCCACTATATATCACTTATTTGAAGTGAAAAGCTGATAGTCAATGCTAACTTAAAATGCAAAAGGAAACCTTATTTTAAATCACTACAAGGCTAGGTATCAAATGATAGAAAAATTCTGAATGAACACAAGACAATACAAATACTCAAAGTCAAATCTCTTTATAACTTTACTTGAGAAATTAAGAGTCAGTCACTGAAATTTTAGTTTACTGGGTAGTAGCAAGGGAATAGAAAAACACTAGAAAGTGCTAGGTAAAACACAAAGGGGTGTTTTACCCACACACAGCCATTCAATAGTAACTCAGTCTTGATTGAATAATTCTTCTATTTTTGACTTGAGACTTTGAAACCACTAATGGTAAATGAATTAATGCCATATTTGTTTCTCTCACACTATTTAGATATAGATACCATTCCTTCAAGATTAAAAAAAGGCCTGCAACAAGCCACATTGTACCACTGTGTGGGGACAGACAAGCATTTCCATTCCATTACACTGTATGTACAATGGAAAACCAACAGACAAGCAGCTTCAATACTACTTTAGCTCACCTGCTTCACTGAAATGAACTAGAACAAATATAATCAGCTCACCAGAGTTTGCTTCGAGGCATAAAGTGTGATACCAAACCCCACAGCTGTATTGTCTTAGAATTAATTGGATAAATATGCATGTAACAATTTACCAGAGTAATAGAACTGGTAAAACATGAAGCCATTAAGTATTTTAAAATATGTATCATCAGTTAGAAGAATAATGAATGTTCTGGTTTTATAATCTTTAAAAATGCTGAAAATGTAACAGTGTATTTTTATTTAAATATTGTCACCCAAACCAATAACTGCACATACTCTAAAAAGACAACAGAACATCATTTATGCAGAATGTAAAGGCTGCTGCTCGTGCTATTTATCTCCCTTTCCCACAGAGCTGCCAGTCTCTCATAACACCACTGGAGAAGAACTTCATGTAAAACTACATTTTTTTTGAAGTCGGAAAACATCCATTTTGCATGAATCTTTCTTTCAGATAACTTTGGAAGAAACACAAATATATAACTTGTACAGGTACTTCCAAGCAGCTGAAAAAATAGTGACAGTACTTGTTCAGAATGGCGTAAATAGCAGAGCGGCATGCATAATGCATGTTAAGCAAGGCTGAACGTTTCATAGTTTGTTGTCGTTCCTCCTGGATGATGAGATTACACTTGTAAACAATCAGGCACTATACAGTCCCTTTAGGTGATTATACCAGGGCTAACTAACTTACCCATTTTTTTAAAGCATATGAAAAGAAACATGAAAGAGACAGTTCAGAGAATTTCAGCAAAGGGACGCCTCTCCACCTAAATCCGACTTTCTTTCACTTTCAACTGTAATAATTGCAAGGGAATCTGTTATAAAGGGACAGTTTTCCTATTCAAACTAAACTTTTTTTATAGCGATAACTACAGTATTTGGTATTAAAATTAGTATTAACACACAATTGAATTTGCAACTATCTAGTTTTATAGATATCATGCATATTATAACTATTTCATATTTTAATATAATCAAGGACAGTTTTAAAGTTATAAGTAAACATCTATATTAATCTACGGTACCGCACAAAAATATATTCTCTTATAGTATGCTGTGAAAAAAGAAATATAAATCTTTCTGCAAAGTATTTGCAGCTGTTCACACAAGGTATACAATTACATAATGTTTAAATAATGAGCTATCACGATTAGCCCACACAGACATGACAAGTAAAATGCTTTAATAATTTATTAATTTGATTTACATGTGCTTAAAATTATGTACATATTTTCTCTTTGGAAAATACTCCAGGGTCACAAAAAAAGAGGGCCGTATATGACAATTTCTTTTTCATCCTATTTTTTGGTATTATTCCAGACTGATTTTCTACAGACAAACCGAGCTTGAGCACCTGAAAACCTAAGGGAGTGATGAAGCCAGTGCTGTTACACAGCAATACCTTCATGCAGTGTCCACTGCCCAACAAACGCAGTCAGTTTAATTTCACAGTGTGAAGCTTCTGCTTCTCCCATGCAAAAGTGCATGAAAAAGGGAATAAAATTATGATTTCTCCAAGATGTGCCGAAATATCAACTATTTTAAATAGAAATTATATTGGGTAATGGGATTTACTGCCCAGTTTATCGGAGCTCTACCCCGTAGCACCTCGGCAGAGCACAGCTCCCCAGGTCCCACAGCCCTGGCCACAGGGAACCCCTCTCAGGTCTTTTCTGCCACAGGCAATATTACCTAGTTTTAATCCTAATTCTGCCATCACTCCAAAGAAAATAGAAAAAAAAAAGGCAACAGAAAAACCTCCCTAGCTTTTTATTGCTATGCTTACCAGTAACCTACTGCTTTCCCACTAAAAGATGGAGCTATTTCATTATGCCTTAGTTTTTAAATAATATTTGAATAGGTTACTTAAAACTTCAAGCAAGTGCACTTTCATTTTCCAAGCAGACACAAAGGTTCTTTCCTTTGTAAATTAAAAATTCATCTGATAGAACAAATATCTGATGTTATTATTAATAACTATTATTATCTGATATAGTAACCTAACCAGAATTATGCAGAAAGAATAACTGAAAACAAATTGTACCACGTCTACAGTATTGTAAGATTTTGTGTACTACCTAGCTTTTTAAAAAACAAAAATCAAACTTTGATTTGGCACTTTTAAATTACTAAAGCACATACTTGTTCTCAAATACTCAAACCTAAATGTTGGAATGCAAACTGCAGCTTTTTGTAGTTAAATTTTTAATACTTTCAATCTTTTTCTCACACTGAAATTGTTTAACTGCCAAGAAAAGAAAACTCTTTCATAGAATTACTGAAAACTACGCCACTACTCTGATTTAAGGAAGCTCAAAACGAAATATAAATATAGTTGCAGTACAGATTTTCTCAGTAATTTTTTTAGGTTATCAAGAAAACATCTAGAGTGTTGATCTGGTTATACTCATGTCAGACAAACTACATGTCACATTAACTACCTCCAGGAAGTTATTCCAAACACAAAATAAACTGTTTATGCCCCTTCTCAGATAGATAGCATGACAGATTGTTATTAGTTGAAGACAGATGAAATACATTAATTTGATTGCAAGCATGTGTTTACTTTCTCACTGTCATGTACACTCTACTGCTGATGCTTCCCTACGAGGACATAGTAACAAATCAAATGTTGTATTAGAAAACTTGTTAAGGCAGAATAACAATAGCTGGTACTGCACTTTAATACTTAAAAAACTTCACTTAACATTTTCAACTACAACAGGAAATTGCTGGTTTCAGAAAGAAAAAAAAAATTGATAGCTTAAGAACTCTTGTAATTTACACAAAACATTGTAACACTTCCTCCTCTAAAAAAAAAACCAACCTATCAGAAGGATAGCAAATATGCTTGTCAATTATTAAAGAAGAATATAACTTTCTAAATGCCGAATCTATGATCTGAGCTCCTTCTAAACCAAAAGACAAATTCCTACAGATACAAAACAAGCAAAAGCATGCCTAATATGGGAAATTAAAGGGAAGCAATTCCTAGGTCTCCAGCTAAAACCAGAAAGGCATCTTGTCCGTGGAGTGAGGTTTGCCTGTTTTGATGCATACCTCTCATATTGAACTCCACTTATTTGTACAAAGCTTATGTGAATTTCTCTTTCCTCTCAAAGAATGACATACAAAGACACAAAATCTGTGATAAGCTTCTTAGAATAAGGGTACTTCACACAACATCAGGTTGATAATGCTGACAGTTTGTTCTAACACACAAAATATTAAGAAAGAATTCATTTAGCATACAAGGTTCTCTTTGATTTGCATTTTGGAAGTAGCTGTAGTCTTTACACAATGTTTTCTACATAAAAACATCCCATATTAAATGAGACTTTCCAATACTGTTAAATAATAAAAGATTACAGAATTTTTTCTAAAGCTATAAAACATAGTGGTTCTTGTGCATCTTTGGAAGGCAAAAGGTTAATAAGGCTAACATTTCTGAGATTTAAAATAGGTTTCAATCAATAAAAAGCAAGAAGAGCAGCCAGAAGCAAACATCTCCATCCCAGCACACCAAGTGCACTACAGTGGACACAACATGACAGAATTCTCACCTAATAACAAGCATGTATAACATTTGGTTGATGACAGGTCATTTTTAAGAATATATGTTAACTTTTGCAAATACAAACAGCAGGCATCATTTCATACCAAAGTAAAATTTCCTACAAAGAAAAAAAGAATACACCCAAGTTTCTTTTCAAAACTAAGACGACAGATGACTGGCTTACACAGCTTGAAGAGACAGTCAAAGAGAAAATAAGAATATTTTTTTCTCAGCTAGACATTTCCCATTTTCATTTTTCAATAAATTCTTGGCAAAAATTCTTGCAGCCATTTATCATTTGATGGAACAGACTAAGATTACACTGATAGTTAGGGTCTGATCCCTTCTGTTGGGTATCTATATTCTTTATTCCTACCTCTAATGCCGACATTTTTGGACACAAGTATTCAAAAAAAAAAAGATGATATTATTAAACAAATACACAATTGAGTCACCTTGTACTATTAACCTTAGGGTTAAACCATAATTGGAATGATTCTGCCTTTTTTTTTTTCTTTCCCTTTTTAAAAGAGTGTCATAAGGACATAGAAAGCAAGAGAGGAGAACGCCTCCAGTGACTTAGTACTTTGAAGACGTATCTAGTGGCAGACAGTGGCACAGCAGAGATGACCAAATTAACTTGAAAGGCATTAATCTGGGCACAGGGAGTTTAGATGGGGCAGCGCAGGCCTCTGTGCAGATGATTTTACCTCATATCTCTGCTTAGTGTCTGCAGCACACAGACCCAAACACACGTGCCCTTAGGCTGAGCTGAACAAACCAAGCCATGGTGTGAAGAAAGCACACGAGACACTTTTGTGCACGCTGCTACGGAGAATGAACGGTCCAGCTTCAGCAAATTAATGCCACTGTCTCTCTCAAAAGCATCATCTGAAAGGACTTGAACGGTCTCTAATTTCACCCCTTTGGTTAATTAGTTTTCACTAATGTGTTCTAAGATTACAAGCTCCTCCTAGACAGAAAGTTTGTTCACTGTTGTTTTTTTTATCCCAGCCAGTGAAATTCTTACATGGCCCTTTATCGCCAGTTTGGAAGCACTTTGCAATTACCAACAGATCGTTTGCTGACTAAATCTCTTCCCAGCAAATTAAGCAAATGCTAATCTTATTTTTACAAATGGAAAAATGAACCATGTATGAAATGATAAATTTAAAGCCCTGTTTAAGATCACACAAAGTTTCACTGAACAATGAATTTATTTCTTTGTGTGCTAAATCATCTTTAATCTTCGTTAACACTTGTGTTCAGGCTTCCTAATCTTTGTGCCAATAAGAAATCTGACAGCAATTAGTTTTACTTCTTTATTAAGTTAAAGCTGTTAATTTGGACTCCAACTTCTTTATAAACAGCTATTTCCTGGAGACAAGGAGAAATGAGAAAATGGCTGGGTGAGGAGAACATCCCCAGCTGGATTTTTCTTGCTGTAAAAACTTCAACTGTAAAAATCCCTGGGCAGTGACAGTGACCTGCACAGCACACAAACGCAGCTGGGAAAGGATTATTTACTGAACAACACTGAGAAAGCAAAGCAAACCTGTACTCACACAAACCATAATCCAGGATGGCCAATAACAGCTAGAATTCCAGTCCCCGGAGCATACTCCAACACACCAGCATTAGACAATGAAAAGTCTAATAAAATTATCAATGATACAGTAATAGCATCAGGGTGACCCTCACAGAGAAACAGCAATTCCATTAATTAAGTGCCACAACTCAAATACAATAAAGCATAAAGATGTATAATAATTATTTTCTATCTCTGCAACTCTATCTGCAGCATTTCTTCTCACATTCTTAAAGGTTTCTACAAATAATAAATACAGTATTTCACTTTTTGGATCCAGTATCCTTCACAAACACAGTAATTAAATATACACATTGAAAAAAAACCCAAGTTTTAAGCAATATGTCATTTTCTAATTCCCAATGTTTTAGTGACACTAACAAGAAAAGTTATATCATTTAGAATCTACATTTTCTCTCACCAATGTAACACTACCCTTTACATAGCAACATACGAGAAACACAGAATTACTTGATTCATAACCTTGTAAGAATATTTTTAACACTATGATTACTACAATATGTATATTTTTATATGTCTATATGAACTCCTCTGGACAAATTAATTTCTATGTGCCTAACTTCAAAAAATATGTTTCTCTTTAGATTACATATTACTGTTTCTGAAAGTAGATCCCAAACTTCCCTATACCAAAATTTTAGGGATTGCCAAAGCACTCCGAAACAAAACTTGCTGACAGAAAAATAACAAACCCTTCTTTGATTCAACATGAAGTGATTTTTATCGGGATTGCTGAAACTGCAATAAATAAAAATAAAAATAAAAATAAAAAATAAAAAAACTGCATAAATTGATTTCTTTAGGTGAGCTACTAGAGACAATAGCTGGACTTCAATAGCTTTTTTAACAACATAATTTCCTTCCTTGAAATATTAAATGTACTTTTTAGGATAGAGGTTAAAGTGTAAAAAAA
>JAOQGH010000032.1:54429885-54448032 GCA_025769975.1 Gallinago jamesoni
AGCTTTTTTAACAACATAATTTCCTTCCTTGAAATATTAAATGTACTTTTTAGGATAGAGGTTAAAGTGTAAAAAAAAAAAAAACAATCTTAATTTCTCACTAATTCAACTATAGGTATTCTCTGTTTTGGTTTAACTTAATGATTTCATAAACTCCATAGAGTGCAAAAAAGATATTATAAGTACTGTGATTACTGCAATTCAAAGTTGACTGAATATTGTTTTAAATGTTCTTTAATACCATAGTGAAGACATAAAGCTGTAATGTACTAAACATTCAGAAGATGGTGCTAGTCCAATGTATCTGCAAGCCATGGATGGATAAGCTTTTCTTCATCTCTCTCAAATATTTTCTCTAATATCTTTAATTTTCTCTAATATCTACTTCACCATCACTGAATTTATCAATCCCAGGAAAAGGTAGGAGTCATCTTCAGTTAAATACTAAGAGCACTACTAAATGATTTATCATCCTAAAATTCACAAAGATTTAGTAGATTGACAGCCATAAAATATAAAGCTCATTATAATTCATCAACTCAAGGTCTTGGGATCTTAATGAAAACTCATACAACATTTCTTAGATCCTACCTTCACTCACATCTGTCTCTTTCTGCAGTCAACAGTGAAGCTTCTGGCCATAGTTTCAAGACCGATGCCAGCACCAAAGCTCGGAAAATCTCTCCATCCTGTCCCGCTCCCGGTTGTTCACTCCCACCTTCATGTCACAGTGCACTGTTCTCTCATCACCGACTTAGGAGGCCATGCAAGCTGTATGAGCTTATGAAGCTCAATGAGCTGATCCATGTTAAAAATAGCCATTTCTTTTTGCAATGTTCTGTTTAGCCCAGATCAAGCCACAGATCCGATTTCCCGTGGGGAAGTGGTGCTAACTTCAAGCTGCAAATGGGCTTCATCACAAAACCAACCCATCATGAAACTGCAGCAACCGTGAGCTCAGAAGGGCCGAATTTCTTGTCATCATTCAAAGGGGCAGGCAAGTTAACGAAGCTGGTCTCAGGATGGCATATGAAAAGCTAAATTTTTCATGTTATTAAAGCCAGGTATCTCCATATTAAGAGATTAGATGCAATCTGTAATTATGGACAGAATGATAAAAAAAAAAAAAAAACACACAAAAAACACCTACCTTCCCCCCATCAAGCCCCCGCAAAACGTTAGACATGTTTGCAGTTCTGCCTATAACTGAAACACTACAGTGCCTTGTAAGCTTGGTACAGTTGTACAAGTGATTTTTTCCAAAAATAGTAAATCCAGACATACTCTAACATCAAGTGAAAAAGCTTTATCCTTACATGGTGCTTCCTAAAACAGTGTTGTTAATGCATAGGTATATATCTCAGAGTAATATATTTCATGAAGCCACAGAAACGAACTATTAATACAAAACTGCTTCCTATAGAAAGCATTTACCTAATAAATAACAATTCCTCACAGGATTCACTCCAGCATTCTCGATGGCTGCTGCTGTCATCTATAGAGACACTGTTTCCACAGGTATCCCTTCTGTTGATTTCATGCCAAAAAGCTGTGTTAAAAAACTGGCTGTCCTCTCAAGCACGATGCTTTTATCCAATACTCTGAATTACTTGTTCCTAACTGAGCCAACGCAGGTCAGCTCCAGGGCCCTTCCATGCCTGATTCCACTGCTGCTTCCAGCAGATGTAATAAAGAGTTGGAGACACTCGGTGCTTCTCCTACATACCCCTCTGGGAGCTCTCCCACAACAAAAATTATTAATGAACATGAAATCATTCACTGGGATATAAAAACAAGCCTTAAATGTTCAAAGATCAGGCCAAGTCAGTATTATTGTTATTACAATAAACCTCCAGCATTAAGCAATTTCAAATATCAGTTCTTCTTCCAAACTTTTTGCAATGTAGAGGCAAGATTGGCACATATCTGAGTGAAATTACTCAGTTACTAGGCAATTTATTACTGCTTAACTGTTCCATGTGTATCAAATCCTGTTTGACTTCAGCCCAGTTTTTCTTTCTTTTGGAAGCTTTTGGAACTAATTATTAAAAAACCAAACTGTTTTCAACTGGCAGTTAAAAAACTAATAGTACGACTCAACTTTATATTAAATTACTTTTTATAAGAAAAAAGTAAAACTGCTTAGTAAAGAATTATAACATACTTTGTTTAACTATAAAAGGAGAAATGTAAACCAAACATACTCAGATCACTGATAGTAAATTTATCAACTATTTCTTAAATTGAGCATTTCAAAGACTACAAAGAACTGAATTCAAACTATTTATATTTCAACAACTTGATGATTTCAAATCAGAGTGTAGAAGTGGGACTGTACAAACCTCTTTCACATTTGCCAATTCACATATTTCATTATCACTAACCAGTCACCCAGGAAAAAATAACATGAATTTTAATTAGCACATCAATCATTAATTCATCATTGTATTGAAGAACTGTTCTTGCCTCTAAGCAGAATGAGCATGCAGCTTGTTTCTGCCTGACAAATTTCTATCACGACACAAACATTTCAGTCCAAAACTGTTAACTTAATAGAAGGCTACAGTTGATTCAGATACTGAGGAAAAGCTACAAAAACTCCTCTACAATATTTGCATCTACTATTTTCCAAACAAATTAAAAACATCAAATAGCAGACATGCTAAGACAGAATATAATAATATTGCAACTTTACAGTATTGCCCAGTCTCAGATGAGCAAGAGGAACCAACTCACCATGCTAACCACAAGGGACTGAACAAAAACTGTTAACAACCTTGTCCAAGACTTTAAAGTTATATCATGCATAAGGGGACCCAAAGGAAAAAGAAAATTAAGTACTTTGTATGCAATTTGATTGTTAGAGATCTAACAAAGCACGGTCCATACTCTTGTCAGAGCTAAGCTGGCTAATTGGGTGTGCGGAGCAATCAAATTCCCTCTTCTTGTCTCACACACAAAACCAAACTAAACCAAATAAAAACTACACCAAAAAACTTTTATCAAGGGAATAGATGGTTCAGTGCAAGGGGCTGGCCTGAAACAAAAGTTAAAGTTTTTTCCAAAACTTCCTAAAACCAAAAACAATTTTAACAGTTTCTGATTCATTCCATTTTTTTTGAAGTTAGAGAAATCATCTACATCTGACTTCCAGCAGAATTTAAATTCTGAAAGTGTATTTTCTCAGATCATTTGGTCAGTCATGACCTCAAGCAATTAAACAAACCCACTCTACTTTTTATAGTTAGGAATCCTCAAGGATAAGCAGCACTTTCTTTGCAGGATTGAAAAGGAAAGGGAGAATATGAGTCAAGAAGTTAACAAGTCCCTTGTAAATAACCCCAATATACTATCTACTAAAATTTTAGCACATGCCTGATGATGACCTAATTTCTTTGTGACTTAGTACCCTCCTCCTCTTCTAGTATACATTAAGATGGCATGGAGTTTCCGTAGGCATAATTTCCATGGGCGAAATTTTCAGAGTTAGGATAGTAGAGACTTTATTTAAAGGTTAAACATTCATTTGGGCCATCATTAAGCACTCTTTGAAAAACTGTGTCACTTCCATTCAAAATACATTTATAAAAACGTACTACACAACGTTAGATTTTCAGAACTTCTCAGCAAAACAAAATTCTTTAAACACAGTCTAGGCAAGAAGTGGGGTTGTCAGAAGTCTGTGTGACTAATACAGCTGAATTTGTTAAAAGCAGATATTGTAAAGACCCAGAGGGCCTAAAAGTAATCACTAGGGATTAGTCAGATACTCCATGCCTCTCTCCGTCCCACAGACTTCTTAATTACTTTATCCAAAGACTGTTGTAATGAAAAGTAAGTGAGAGACTGTGGAGCAACCATGAGAATCCAGGTCACGTTGTCTCACCTGTACTGTTCAACCAACCTGCTACAAATGCACATAAACACAGCTACACAATCTAAGGCACTGATGGCAAAGTGACAAGGAAGTGGTTCGTTTTGCTGGTTTGGGTTGGTTTTTTTTGGAGGGTGGAGTGGGGGAAGCAGGAGTTGTAACAGTTCAAAGTTGGGAATTTCGTTTTTTAAAATCTGATATTTGAAGGTCTGGTTATAAATCATGCCAGTAACCTGCCTCAAGGAGCAGTCAACAGCAGGTATTGAGGCAGGAAAATAAACCATACAACTGTAATAACAATTCCTTGATGCACGCCTCAATTTCAGACCATCTGCCTTCGTCAGCCTGACACATCTCCAAGTTGCGAGGAATACAGTCGAAACGTTTTCTAGCCACTGGTGGACCAGCCCTTCACAAATCTCTGCGGATCCTTTCTGATCACATATGTACTTTTGCCTTTCTATGACAGTCAATCAATAGGACCTCCACAATTTAATTATTCACAGTGTGAAAAAGTAATTTCACTTGTTTATTTTAAGCTTGCTGTTTCATAAAACAGCGTAAGATTTCCTCGGGTTTGTAATGAAAAGATGCTATATAATTGTTCTCTAGTCTCATGGTTTTATACACCTGTTTGTCTTTTCCCTACTGCTAAGGAAGTCAATCTATTTCGTCCATCCTCATATAAAAGCTTTTTCATTCCTCTAGTTATTGTTGCCCTCCTATGTGCACTGTGTAGGCTGGAACCGCCTAAACTTTTCCCAATTCTTAAGGATAATACTGTGATTTATATTCAAAATTCTAATCCCAGCACAGACCAAGTCCTAGGAGACTGGCAGCAGGGACGCTCACTATGACAGAAGGAAATTACTCACTTGGCATTTTGTTTGTCATACTTGTTTCTTCTCTTTCCAGAAACGATAGTGGGAAATTTTTAAGGAATTCTGACTAAACAACACAAAAATGAGACATCCAAGAAACTGTGAGTGATTAACAAGCTTTCTTGGTTCTTGCTTGCTAATATCAAGTCATAACATACCTACACGTATAAGGAGAAAACAATGACAAAATAACTTTAAAAGAATTTAGGTGGCTACCCCCCAACTCACCTTCACTAGCTGCCCATGCAAAGAAAACATGGGCGGTTTGCAAAGAGAGAGGTGTCAAACGAAAGCCACGCTGACCCTTCAAACCCAAGCCATTAGGCTGCGCGCTGCAGGCTGCACGGGTAGGGGCAAAAGTGATGCTGAAGGTATAACCCAAGTGTGGGAATGCCAAGACAGCAGTTTGAAATGTAATACAGCAACTAATATCAAGACAGACCATTTTAGTGACAGAGCCTGATAAAATTAGAAGTTAAACAGACACCTCAGTAACTTCAATTTAAAAAAAAAAAAAAAAATTGCAGCTTTGAAGAAACTTCAAAAGCGTTAATGATTATCATCATTCTACTGCCCCACAAAAAAGTCAAAAGACTTAATTAGGAAGTGTGGCTTAGGGGACACCTTACCTCCATGGATTGTCACAAGCCACCATGCAAAGCTTCTTCTGTCGCGTTCACACATACAAGGTAACATCTATATGCCATATGTAGCCCAGGTCTGTGCTACAGTCACATATTTACCAGGCTTCCAAACTGTATGAAGACAATTCCATATCCCGATGCATGCTCTGAATGAGTGTTACTGCCCACTGGCACAGTAAGCTTGAGCCAAGCCAATTTATTGTCCCCCTACCGCAGGGTAACCTGGCGGGACCTGTCACGTCTGTATGGTGGCAGTTTGTCTGAACATCTGGAAAGGCATTGCAGTGATGACATCTCGCTTATGAAATGGACCAGCTAGGACAAGCCCAAAGAAAACTCCCCGAAAAACTTCCAGAGATACATGGTTATTGGGTCACAGAGCATTTTATACTCTACATCCCCCTCTCATCGGTAAAGACAAAATGTTCTTGAAGGAACTACTTATTTTTTTTTCTCTCAAAGCTCCTGACAGTACAGAAGATGGATTGAACAAGGAATGGTCTAAATCTTTCCTCTTTCTTTTAAATATTCAACATTTGATAAATTCTCTGTGTGTTTCTGTCCAACTCATCAAATTTGGTAGCTCAGACTTAAATAGAAATCTTAAGATTGCCTCAAAATGCCCAAGTCATAATCTGCAAAATATGGCGCAGGGGAAGTGTTATCATTTTACACTTAGTCTTGGAACTCCAAAATTTCAATGAACAAGACCCCTCATTAGAATCAGATGGAGACAAATGTACCTACATGGTGGGTGGGCATGGGTGGACATCAGCCCCTCCAACCTCTCTAATGAGCAATTTCCCCAAATTCAAAGAAAAATTTCATAAAAATTTAAAGAGAAATGGCAAGTTGCCTCTTGTTACCACTAGCCTAACTGCTTGGGCTGCTGCTTCTATAAAACACAGGGTTTTTTCAAAGAAAATTATTGTTAAAACCATTTGGCTGAAAGTGAAAAGCTATTGAAAAGTACAGTCAAACTGGCAGCTTGCTCTTAAAATTCCCCCCACCACTTTTATAAGTATCGCTTTGCTTGTGGCTTTTAACAGCTGTTCACACACACCTAAGCTAGATGTGAACTTTTATTTCCCCAAAACTAAAAGGGAAGCTTTAAACAGCATCTGATTTAAATTTTTTTTAATTAAAAGTGGAGGTTAAAAGGACCGTGGAAATGGATGATGCAGCTGTGCTGATGCTGGGGAAAAGAATTCCAGAACAAGAAGTGAGGTAGAGTAAACACACAAAATAAGTTTCACGAAACTGAGTATACAACACACTTAAGTGATTTTATTAGCTAATGGGAAGTTAACTCTATGTTTCTTGAGAAATGTTTTCCAAAATTAAATTAAATTGTATTTTGCAAATATAACAGAATTTGGCTATCTACTACACTCTTCCCTCAGATCAAGTCTAAAATTAAATCCAGAACAAAGTGGCTTCACAGGTTCCAATATTATTCCCAAATACATTTGGTAACTGAGAAAACAGACACACACACAGTCAGAACTAGCTCACTAATATTGCCGTATATTTACTGGTTTGGTTCTCAGAAGAACTGAACTTCCCCTGCATTGAGATGTCTTCTTGGAATAATTAAATGTTTAGAATCAGATTTGCAGCAGTACTGAGATACTGAAAGATGCAGGCAGGCATTCCTAGGTGGACTTTTTCAAGTGCCAAAGCAACTACTGGGCAATAAAGCAAGGGTTTCACCACATTTGCAAATCCCACCAGACAGCAGTTTACAGTTGTAAGCACCAGCATATTCACAAAGATTATGCTTTCTTGGCCTAATTACTTAATACATAGCACCAGATGCTAAATGCAAGCAAACAAACAAAAAACCCACAGAAATCAAGGAGAATAAAAATGCCACATTTCTACTTGTACACCTTAAGTACAAAAGCACATGGTGACAATATAATAATTCTACATATCACCACATATTTAAAGGGTCTTTTTTAGTAAAACTCTTAGGAAAAGCATAAAAGTATTTTTAAGGCAGAAAATTCATAGGATTATGAAGGAAATGCCACATTAATCCATGTGGATTATATACACTGTAGACTGTAACAGCTCCAAAAGAAATCTTTTCCAGTGCACTAGTACAGCTACTATTTAAACCAGAAGACTTTAGTAATTCATCCATCAAGTTTATTCAGCCAGAGAAGCTGCTAGAATTTTTATAAGATGTCTAATATATTAAAGAAGTGAAGTAACCCATACTTCTCAAAACATAACCATTTAAAAAAAATTAAAAAGAAGAAAACTTGATGCCCATATTGGGCTGATGAAGCAACAGTCCCAGAAGATCCATGAACGAAAAAGCAAATCAACAACACTAAGAGTATTTCCTTTGCTCCATGCACAAGGGACTAGGTGTAAAGAGAATGGAGACGATAAAAAAGTGCAAGAAAAGAGACATGGAATCCAGCCTGGACAGCAGAACTTAATAGAGGAAAATTAGCAGGTGGAAAATTTTAGTGATGCAGTCATCTGTTTGCCTCCCTTGTCCACCCACATGCAAGAGACTCAAGGATAAGAAATAAAGCACTCGTAACAAATATGAAAATCTGACCTAATCAAAACCAGGAATCCAGACTATTCTAGTCAGGTCCAATAAAAAACACTACAGCCTGGATACCTGCCTAGTGTTCCTCTGGGACATAACTCGATATTGCCTTTGATGATACGAAGCCTTGATTTCTATTGGGTTAGTTTCTTGCTGAATCCAAGGCACAGTTTGACAAATGAAACCCAGGGCACAAGTAAAACATTTTATGCAGGTGCGTATAAATTACATTTGTGCACTTTAACACATCAAACATAACAAATAAAAGTTCACCACAGGTAAACACACTGATAAAGCAAATACAGCACTAATGTTTCTGAACTTTCTACAAATAAAACCATGCTTTAAGAACCGAGATTAATATACTGTACACCACTGACAGATAAAATGATTCATAGTGCACCAATTAAAAAACCATGTTTCATACTAGACAGAACAGAAAATTAAACTTCCATAACTATGAAGTGGTTTTAAGATACTTTTTGTCTAGTTGCCTAATAGCACTGCCCTCAACACTACAAATATACATAAGTCAGTTATAAAAGTATCACTCAATGAAAAGACAAAAGGAACTATCAGTGAGCAATATATACTTGGCAGAAATACAGTTCCTTAATATTCCACAGGTTGGCTGAAAAATAATTGGCCAAGAGCTCTCAGAAATTGATACGCACTGCAAATAAGGCCATAAAGATGCGCCCACGATCAAAAATGCTCAAACATGGATGGCATAGAAACAGAAAATTATTTGTTCCCATAAGGTATTTCTCTGTCCAAAGGACACCAGAAATCCTCTTTCTTTTCCCTCCCATCAGTGAACATGACTCTAAATGTGTGAGAAGGAGCGCAGATTTTCCTCCCAAAAGCAGCACAGAGATTTTCCTGTTTTGAGGACTCTTAGCTGGAAGTGTTCTCCTCAGATTAAACAACTACAAAAGCATATGGTTCTGCAACCTAATAAATAAAGGCATAACACGGTGAAACTATTCAAATGGAAAGAAAGTATAACCATTTTCATCAATTATAAAGCAATATAATCTGCTCATGACAAGGAAAGTGGTTTTATCGCATATTTTCTCAGTGTTTCCTTTGCACCTTGGTTTCCTCATCTTTGACTTTGTTGAGAAATTGACTTTGCCTCCTGATCACAGCAGGTCTGGGGAAGTTAATAGGGTCTACACTGCCTGCGAGAAAAACTGATTGCCTTTTTACACTGATCTACTCTAGTTTAGTCAGAATTATTAGACACAAAGCAAGAGCTAGAGAGCAAAATATTATGACCTACGTCACGCACCTCAAGCCTGATTGATCTCCCCACAAGCAGGGCTTGTGGCTAAAATCTCCAAATCTTGGTCACACTGATGTCAAAAGCAAAACATTGCCTCTGGCAGCAGAGGTAGACACTCATTTTTGAATTAATGATATTTCAGTTCCCTCTCAAAGCAGACCAAGGATATCCTAAAGCTTATCCCCACATACCTGTCAATATGACAAAAAGCCAAGGTACTATTCAGTGTAAATTTCGTAATTGAAATAATAGTTCTATGATCATTTATTTCAAAATTGAGGGGGGGGGGGGGTTAAGAGTTGTTTTGGTGGCTGTTAAAAGAGCAAAACAGCAGATCTGTAAGAATGTTTCGGCTTTAGAGAAATCACATGGAAGACATTTTTCTGTACATTTTGCTCTCCATTATTAGTTAGTTGCCAGAGTCCAAGTTTAAATAAGTGAAGGAAACTTCAGTGTTCTTTCACTGGTTTTGAAGCCACTGAGAGCACTTGGAAGAAGTCAGGATAAGCGTATACCGGGGGACTGTGACGTTGCTCTTTCATGAACAGTAATTACTCCAGCAAGTGTGTAAAGCAGACAGGCCCGGTTGCATGAGGCTCAATGTGAGTTTTATGAACTGCAGAAAAGCATGATTAGTATGGGGGGGAAAAACATGTTTCACACTTTTATTGTAAAGAACATGAGAATCTCACAGAAACTGCCAGAACAGATGTTCATAAATTGGGCCCTTAATCTGCCGCACTTTCCAGGTTTTAAGCTATATCCACTGGTCTGTAGAACATATTCCTCTCTTTTAATATAATTCTTCTGTTTAGTTTTTTTAATAAATAAGTTTATGACTTTAGTAGTGTTGCCAGCTGTTCAATTTTGATTTACTGTCAGAGTCTGCTTTAATATATAGTGGCTTTTGTGGCTTACCCATATAGATTACATTTTAAGCTTCAAGATATCACTATAAAGCAGCTGGAAAAAGTACTGGCTGTGCTCAGAAACCAGCATTATTGCCCTAGTGATCAACCACTTAAACATGCAATTACATCAGTAACTATTCGCTCAAAAGCTTTTGGATACACCATTCCCAAAATAAAACTGCAAAATGTACAGTGTAAGAGAAGGCCATTGTACCATAGTTACTTTAAAAAGCCAGTCCAAGAAAAATGTTAATTAATAATTAAGTAATGTATTAGCTGTCAATACAGATCTCACAATGCCTTTACTTCTACCGTGTAGCTGGAGACAACTTAAGAAATAGAAATCTTTCACATTAAAAATAAAAAACACACACCAAAACCATGTAAATTCAAACATTTTTAAGTCCACACATTTTCAGTACTTGATCCTGACAGACATCAGCACTTTTGTTGGAAATTACAGTTACTGTAGCATGAAGTTACTGTAGGGTGACAAGGACTAACAGCATTAAGAATGCTGTAACTTCTAGGAAAACCCAGAACCTTTCTATAGCCTGAACTTGTATTCTGTATTCTACAACTGCTTTTTACAGTACTTCCTAGAAAATTTCTTTACAGCATTGTTTACTGAATATTGCTGTAAAAGAACTGTCAATACTCTTCATACAGAACCATTTTTAAACTCACAGAACTGTAAAATAACTACAGCAGGCTTTTTTTCTCTATTACCTGCAAATACAGGGTACTGTTATTAAAATAAACTACCACAACAGCATTCTTAGAATTGAACAACAGACCAAAACCAACAACTCTGGAAACTCTCTACAGTTGCACTAGTCCAGAATTATCAGTCAGAACTAGTAAGGTTTTTTTAATTACACCTGAAAACTGCTTTTTCTGCTCAGATAAAGTTCTTTTTTCCATAGAAAAGTAAATTTTTTTTAAAAAAAAAAAATCTAACTAAGAGCAGTTTGATTCTGAAAGATCAGTACGGTACGTAATAAGAGGGATTTTTTGTTTGTCTTACACTGCTATTTTCCCCCAAGTGTGGATTTGACAGTCACACAGCATTCGTGATGCATTACTCTCACAAAGTCCTATCATACCTAAGAGGATGTGACACATCAGGGAAGACCAAAAGGGAAAAATAAAACCAAAACAGCCTGTATATCCATAGCATCAGGAGCATAGCCTGTGTGAGACTGGGAAGAGAAGAATCAGCACTACACTTCCCATCAGACACCACAGTGGTGTCTCCAAAACAAAATATTTTAAGCTTTTCTATAGTGGTTTTGAAGGGGGACTGAGAGGTAGACTCCAAGATGTCACAGTTTTCTATGTGGACAGCAGGAGCTAAAAATATTTTTTTAAACTATTCAACTTAACAGCTTCACTAACAATTCCAGACACTGTTTTCTTCCTCCTGCACCCCTACAACAAATGACTTTTCAAACTTTTCCTGCAAACGTATAAGTTTTTAGCAACTGAGGGTCTCTTAACAGTATCAAAGGGTTGCTATCTGTACAAATCTTATATTTCCAGCCTTCATTTTAAATTATCTACCACAAAAAATGCTTAAGATTGCAAAATCCATCATTTTAAAGTTTCCCTCAATATACATAATGATTATTTACTATTCTGTGCATGTTCCATTCAACTATTTAGTCTGTATCTTTTTTTTTTCTTTAATTTGTGTTTATTTAGCAACTGAAACAAGAGCAATGATCCTGATGGCAGTTTTTAAATACTGTTATGTAGGAATGATTAGGAATGAGTTCTCTAGTCAAAGATGTTATTCCCCTTTCTATACACGTATTTCAAAACTAATCAATTTTAATATCACATACTATTATTACACTATCACACATAATTAAGTAAACATATTGGAAAATACTTACCACAAAAGGAAGACTATGTGGCATATGTATAAAAAATAACCCCAAATAATATTTTAATCTAGGGGCTGGTAACAAAAACACCAGAGTAAACTTGAGTTCATCTGAAGTCACTAAACGTGCTCTAAATTTACACCTACATAAACAACTAAAATTTTTATCTTAAGGTCAGTGATTCACCACACTGAACAAAAGAATGCAGCAAATGTGATATGGCTCATTTTATAGTTATAACAATTTTTAAGTGTTAAAAATACTGATGAGATGGGGTGGTTGCTCCTTGCGTTAAACCTTTTTAAAGGGTACAGCAGAAATTACATATTTTAATTCCCTTGTCATATTCACAAATATACTGTTGCATCATTAAACGATGGAGATAAAATTTTGAAAGTACTATTTCTGCAAAAGAATTGAGTTAAAAATGCTAAAGCAGATCATGAAAATTTCATAGGGAACTCAGTATTTTTTAAATAGAAACATGTACAATGTACATAAAGCCTTCCTCTTTTAAGACCTTATTTTAAATAAGCAAAATAGATTTCTAATTTGTCATTCATCATCACTGTACCTCACCTTCTTAGTCAACATGTTTCAGCATATCTTAATTGATTTTTAACTGATTTTTTGGCTATAGAATCTTAGATTTCCCCTTGGAAAGCAACAAACATATTGAATTTATGCTCCATATCATGAGGGCTGGAAGCACAGAGTATAAATAATAACAATAATAACAACAATGGTGTCTGCATTTAAATTATCTGCGTTATCTCAGCGAACTATTAAGATCAAAGTTTGATACTGGCTTAGTAGCTACTCTAATGGTAACACCTCCACAGTCTCATATTACATAGAAAAATAATGAAATATCTTCTGAAAATATCTTTTTTTTTTCCCTCAAAAAAAAACCCTGACCCATAAACTAAACAAAAGTAGACAGCAGAAAGAAAATGCAACTCGTTCAGAACCTCATCAGGACATACCATCTCAAAAACTGAAACAATGAAGAATTCATAAAACAGAGGTGCTAGTGTCATGAAGGCATTAATATCTAAGATCTATCAATAAAGCCACACAATTAGCACAGTCTGCGTGCTCCTATAGCAAAATGGACATCATAAACTCAGAATGTCTCATGATATCAAGTGTACGGAGCTGTAACTGTGGTCTAACCTTGAAACACTACCATTAATTTCCACTTCTCTTGCAAATCCCAAATAAATATGGTAACATCCAAACAATTACACAATCTGAAAATATACATATAATGCATTCCCAAAAATTTTTCTTCTTCATTCTTAACTCTGCATGCACATAGTTGATACTATACAACTAAAGGAGGACGTCTTGAACATTCATTTATTGGTCCTCTATTTTATTTTCCTCCTAAAGGATATGACAGCAAATTGTTTTGAAAAAAATGGCAAGACAGAAAGATAATCCTACAGTATTACCTTCACTTTAATCTCTGCAAGAACTTCAAATTTACTAAAATATTTTCAGGAGAATGATTCAGAGTTGCATTTTTCATACTACAAAACCTCCTATTAATCATATTAATGGAGGTTATCCATTATGATTATTCCCCATATTAACACTAGCTATCTTTCATCCTCTAAATTGAGCTAAAATAATTACTGGTTACTTCCAACCAAAATCTTAAATTTTATTGTTCATTGAAATAAATAGAAAAAGCTTAAGTTTTCCCTGCCAACTAGGAAGAAACTTCTCTTCTGCACTTTCTGCCTGTACAGAATAGTAAATATATTCAATTTCAGCTGAAGTTGCAGTGTACACATAAATACTGTACAATTGTTACTATATCTTATTAGTCTGACTAAAACTGTGGAGCATTACAGTTTATCTGACTTATCTAGCTTTTACATAGAAAAAAAATGCTACAATAGCACTTGTCTTTTTCCCTACTTTGTCCAAAATTCTAATACCAATGCCCTATTCACACTTGAAATTTGGTTATCCTCTCTCATCAACTTCCTTGAATAATAATATATGAGAATATATTTCCACAGTAGCTAACGGAGACATTCCTACAAATCAATGTGCTGCAGTGATACAGAAATAAAAGCTTATTTCACTGTAATGATGCTTCCAGACTTCCCTCAAGTCAGGTGGTTACTTGCAGTTAATGATCTGTGACATACCACACAAGTAGTCCTAAAAAGACTTATTATCCACTGCATGTGCAACAATATTTGCTTTATGGATGGCTAAATGAATGAAGACATTCAATGTAACTGTAAAAGTAAAATCAAAAGAAAACTTACAAGTAACATGTTTTCTTTGAGTAAAAGAGCTGTGAACATTTTCCATTAATACTTAACCTTTTGCTGGAGCAGTGCAACCACATATAATGCTTGAATCCATAAAGCCCAAGAGCTGCTCAGGGTTAACACTGATTAACTACCCCCAATCAAACGTTGTAACTTTTTAAAGTTTCAGAGAGCTTCAATCCACTAATGAAATCAAATTGCGTTTATGTCATATGGCAAAGGTGGCAGCAGGACAACTTGCAAAGAAAAGAAATTCTGTCTTGCCTAAAAAAAAACGGGTATTTTTTTACAGTTCAATAAAATAGATATTAAATTGATTGGGTTTTAAAACTACATATTTTTATGCTGCACTGACTTCCGTTAATATACTAATAGAAAAAAATAGCAAATTAACTTAAAAGAAGCTACAATCAAACAGCACAATATCTCCCATGACTCTCAGACTGTGCGGACATTCACACATTTTCTGTTTATAATTTTTTTCATTTACTAGACTCAGCTTTTGTCCACCATATGTCCACCGTAGATTAACTATTCCCTTAGGTACAATTAAGGGCTTTCCATTTGTTGTAAGAAGACCTAAGTATGAAGGACGCAGCCAGAAAAAACATTTCTACCTAAACCAAAAACAGAAGCACATTCAGCCTGGACTATGGTTTATGCAGCATCTTTTTTATTAGACGTATGTCTACATTGCTAAATAAACTACAGACAAAATCCATGGAAACAGTAAGAGATCTCTCAGCATTTCATTTGTGTATTATTATAAAAATAGGATACATATACTGTTCTAACCTTTGCGTTTAAACGGTTTACTTCTACTTCCATTTTTCAATGACATCCTTAAAGATTTTTCTGAATTTAAGCAAAACTGTTAGTGAATGAGAATATAATATTTACTGACACTTCTGTCACACTGGCTTATGAGTTCCAACAACACTGACAATATTCTACCAGCTCTTGGTTGGTCTTAACAGGCAAAACATATGTGTGCAAATAAAAAAACTGAAGTGCGGCCTCCAGATTTTAAGTGCAGGAAGAAGAAACTAAGTTATTCACACTCACCAAAATAAAAAAGCATAACAGAAGAGCAGCTTATCAGTTTGACTAGTTCATGACTACCTTCACTTTCTTGTTAAAGCCCCATATGATCCAAATGAGAAAACATTAATTTCGGCAGTTTGTACAATATCTAATCTGTCCTGGTCAAATGAATGCAAATTTGTTGATTTTCATGCATTACACCTGTTTATACCAGGGCTCTGTATCCAAACAATGTATCTTCTGTGGGCAAGATATATATGTATATTATTCAACTCCATTCCTGTACAGTGTCCTATACTGCGGGAGAATACAAATCGAGCTCACCCCTAGGTAATCCTTCCTGTGTCAAACATCAGAAACTGGTCTCAAGACAGGCAGGGCAGAAAATTATGATTACGATCATTGTTTATCTTTTGAGCAGTGTGACAGAAAAAATTTCCCCTTTCTACTCTATTTGCTTGCTAGCACTCTGGCACAGGCCACTTGGCTTTTGAGAGCCACCATCACAATCTGTCCTGTGTAGATGCTTGTGATCTACCCTGCCCTTCTCAGACCATGGAATATGTCTAAGTAAATGCTACACAACAACAGTAAACCTGCCACCTTCTGTTTTGTATGATTTTTCTGTGAGCTCAGCTACTTTCTAAAAAACCACACTCGCGACTCAGGCTCCTTTTATGTATCTCTTTTGTGACATAGATGCCAGTTTAGTTGACTTGCCCACACAGCAACCTAATAGACATAATTAAATAGATCACCTTGGCAGTGATGGGAGCCAGCCCTATTGCTATTATGCCAAGCATGATTTAGTACCAAAATCTCACAAGACAGATGCTTTCTCAAACAAGCAAGGTAATTTTATCACTCAAAAATGTGTATGTTGCTGGACTGCTCCCATCCCTAAAGTAATACAGAGCACATTCAGACACTGGGTTGGAAATACATTATTATGGTGAATAAAGAATCATTTTCACCTGTGATTTTCCCTTTCATTAATTTAAGTTTCTTGTTTAAAATAATTTAAAAACAAAATTACTGAACCATTGAAACAAACAAATCTGCAAAACTGCAATTTTCTACTAATCTTAAAAGTTTGTTGAGACAAACATTCTATACATATTTTAAAACAGGGTAGCATTCTACATTTATTCAAATGAGTTGGTAAATTGACCGTAGCACAGGACAAGGTTTTCTTTTTAAGGGAGTCTCTACATGTAAGTAGTTTACCCTCCGATCCCAGGAGCATGTGTGAGGCTCAGGTGACTGGACCTGCTGTCAGGCGTACAGGAACTTTAGTTTAATCAGGCGTAAGACTCAAAAGAACAGGGGTCTTTGCATTTGCTGCTCAACACTTGTCTTAATTACAGGTGAAAGACCTAACAAGTGCAAGCCAACAGGAAACAAGAACAGAGAACAGCTGGGGGACGCTGGGAGGGACAAGAGAATGAATGCATAGTTCTGAATTTTTTATAAGCCAGAATCTCAAAATGAGTATTAATGAAGAAATTTTCTAAGTACAGCTGGGGAGACTAAGTGTATAAGGCAGTGACAGAGTCCAAAAACAGACTGGGTACATCCTGTTACCAGCCAGATTCACATTAGTACACAATACACCAAATATTCATTTGTATCTGGGCTGAAAAATGTTTCTTTCTGCTCTCAGATAAGATAGGTAAAAACATTTTATGTAGTACGTAAATGTAAGTTAAAGGGTACACTAAAACATAACCTTTAAACTTCCCAGTGTAACAGCATACCACTTCCTCTTCAGAGATAGCACTCCAAGATCAATTAATCATGGCTAAGACGAACAAATGGTCAACATTCTTAATTAGCGTTGATGCATTCTCCTCTGTGCCCTCATCTGTCATGAGGACTGTTTAAAAATCTGAGTTATTAGTCTTTATTGAGGAGTGGATCTGGTTAATATCTCTAAGAATAGAAATCATTCATCCATCCACTATACACTGGTACCTGATAATTCCTACCCCCTATCTAAGATACTGATAACCACCGCCCTAAGACCATCTTGCTAGCTATAAGTCAAAATGAGTGTAGCTCCCATGCAGCCTGGGTTAATTTTTGTTTACAATATATCCACTGAAAATGCTGGTACGACACTTGAGGAGTCTGCTTATATATTTTCCTCTGCACTAATCTATAAAGTAGTCAGGGCAGAAAGGAAAGAAGCACATCAGTCACACAAAACAGTAAAATCTCTCTAATCCTAAGTGCACAAAACACAATTCATTCACTTTTCAATTTATCCTATACAATATAAATCAAAGTATTTGACAGCAACAAGTCTATAAAAGTTATAAGTTACTGCATTGAAACTCAAAAGCATTTTTTCATCTTAATGATAAGGATTTATTTATTTATTTCTGGTGCAAATAAAGCGCTATTAGTAACACAGAAATAAGCACATTTCAAATATACTTTTATTAAATAAGATTAAAATACCATAAAGTAAGCTATACGGAAAGTTAAATTTAAGATTCAATGTCAACTGCAAATTATAGGATTATTAAGAACTTAATGACTTACAGTGACTTAATGACTCTTTACGAGGGAGTGTAACGATAGGACGAGGGGTATCAGTTTTAACCAAAAGAGGGTAGATTTAGATTAGATTTTAGGAAGAAATTCTTTCCTGTGAGTGTGCTGAGACATTGGAACAGGTTGCCCAGGGAAGTTGTGGATGCCCCATCCCTGGAGGTGTTCAAGGCCAGGCTGGATGGGGCTTTGAG